>OX438897.1:11444179-12694179 GCA_949316265.1 Diarsia mendica
ATAATGTAGGTGAATTGGTATTGTGGAAGGGAGGTTTATCTCGTGATCATACAGTTGGGGTCACTAAAAAGTTAGGGAGTGTGTTTACGGGACCGTACAAGATCACTAAAATAGACCATACTATTGACCGATATACAATAAATAGCATTCAAGGGGTCAAAGGATATAAAAAGTTTAGTGCAGTAGTTGCTGGTGATTCACTACGCCCGTACAAGTCATCAGTGCCAGACAGCTCTACAGATTCTGATCATGAAATAGATAGGGATGATTTAATAGATTTATTGGAGAGTTAATTATAATACCATTTGTTTGCACTAGATATAGTTGTTGTGTTTCTTATTATTCTTAATTATCGTTTATTTTTTACTGTATTCCCTACTTTAAACAAATATTATTGTTTTAACTTCCTCTGATAATTTTAAATTAAATACCTACTTTATATTATAAATAGTTGTATTATTCCAATTTAAACATTCAACACACCATAAGGATTCAATAAGTAGCTATTCAAAATATTGCCCTAACCACAGAACACAACAACTAGGTACTTGTTACAGATTAGTGTACTCATTGTAGAACAGAATCTAATTGATACCAAAACAAATTATCATTGCTAATCTGTGTGATACAGATAATCTGTGTGTATATCTGTCCTGCTATGCTGTGTGATACAGCAGACAAGTCTATGTGAATATCTATCCTGCTATACTGTGTGACACAGCATAAAGGTCTGTGTGAATACTTATCCTGCTAAACTGTGTGATACGCCAGAAAGATCTGTGTGAATATCTATCCTGCTATGCTGTGTGATACAGCATAAAGGTCTGTGTGAATATCTATCCTGTTCTACTGTGTGCTACAGTAGATAAATCTGTGTGATTATGTATCCAGTTAAACTAGCTATTAGATCTAAATGAATGTCCTCCCGATTATGCTTTGTGAAACTTCAGACAGATCTGAGTGCACTTCACTGTGTGCCATGTGAGATGTCAAATAAATCCATGTGAATAATTGAACCCTAATTAAACAAAAACTCAATGTGTCATTAGAAAGAACACATTTTATAATTTATTCTGGTTATCAAAATATACTGTGGGCTGTTTTTTTTTCCAGGTACCGCCAAAAATGGACTCTGGTGCCACTACTTCTGCTGAAGGAGCTGGAGCACAACGCCGTGGGGGACCACGACAATAGCAGGATGGCCGAGTGTAACAGTTAGTCGCCAGCTGTACAGCCGTAGCCCAGGAAGCATCACCTCATCGTCAAGAATAAACGACTAACGCCATCTACCGACATTGAACGCAACTAGTATAACAGCAGTGTATCAGATCTACTGATACAATCTATCTAATAACGCCATCTATCATTTGTTAAAGACACTATAATGTTGTGGTCACTTTTAATATTATTAACTTGTCCTTTTCACTGAGCAATCATTTATTAATTGGGAAATATTACTGTAAATCTTAATCAATTGTAAGAGTCTACTTCATAAAACCTATTTCTTATATTCTTATGGTTATTTTAATAAGTATGTCAATTTTATGTAATTGTTACGAATATTAAACAATAATTAAAAGGGGATGTTAGTTGACTTCCTGTTGGGGGCTTTTACTTTTCTGCTAGCAAGACTGGGTGACAGATTCGTTTTTAAAAAGGATTTAATATTTTTTGTGAAATACATAATTAGAACTACAGTTTGTGCTTCTCATTTCTGCTTCTGAACACCCGTAATACTAGCTCGCCGTCCGTCCGTCTTAGGCCCAACGCACACCGGCGGAGGCGCGACGAAGTGCGGTTCTTGATCGCTCTCGTGGCTTGACGGCTCACCGCGCGCGTCTCGCTTTGCATGCCGTTTTTAACCGCATCAGCATGTCATAGGAGTTAAGATTTATTTTAAATTGATTTATTATCAGTATCTTCGCCGCGCCTCCACCGGTGTGCGTTGGGCCTTATGTCGACGACAGGCCGTGTCGACGCGGCGACGGCGCGTTCGTGTTCCACGCGCGCCTCAAAGAGATGGCAGCAACATGGGAGGGGCCCGCAAGGGCCGACGCCCGTCGGGGCAGCGGGTTGGCCATAAAGATTCCACGGCCTCGACATTTATGTCGAGGCCGTGGAATCTTTTGGGGTTAAGAAGGAACTTGGGTGGTTTTTAATCAGTAGAAGACTGATACTCCCTTTCGCTCTGCCCAAGAGCGGGAGGGGATCAAAACAGCAACCTCATTTAACCATTCAACGTACCCCCCAGTGCCCCCCACGTAGACGTACCTACCTAAAATCTTACATAGAACCAACTAAATATCAAGCAAGTTTAAGTTTCTATGGATACCACATTACCACCTCACCTATTGATTACTCATGTGCCTAATGTGTAAGTAATACATTTGATTTTGGGCACATCAAAGTAGCGACAGAATACGAGTTCGTAGATACCTGGCTATATATCACCATCTACCTAACTTACTTTAGTGTTGGGGTCTTACCACATTCCTTGTATGACTGTTCTATTTCAGGGTGGGAAGTTTCGAAGGGCTTTGAATACCTAATCGTCCAATAGCGCCGAATCTAACTGCTTCAATAGGTTTCACATATTGAGTGCGCGATTTGTAGTGTAGTCTACCTTCTATAAAATATCCTCTTATGTTCTTCCACAAACTAGGGGAGGGGCTCGTGGCCAGATAATAGCTGCCGCTCGGATCAATCGGCTTGAGCAGCGCCTGCCTAGGTTGGTCAGTAGATGGGCGAAGTAATTACTTACAAAGTTTCCTCCTTACCTCGGAAAGCACGTTAAGCCTTTGGTCCCGGCTGTCACCCCAAGTCTGACCAGTCTTAACAAGGAGTATCGTAATACCCAGTACCGAGTTGTGGAAATCAAATAGGCATGTACGCGATTTAAAATACTGGTGTTCAGCTGCATCTGGGTAGATGTTCTACCACAAATAAGCATAATTTCTGACAAGTTGATTAAATACTCAATATTTCTACGATGCAAAAATAATACTTATTGTATTTTAATTGGACTGTCAATTAGCCACAAGTTCTTTGAAACCATTATGCATACGATATCACTTTATCTCTTCTGTGGATATCACTGACTGTGATTAGAAATTGATGTGCCTACCAATATGTGGCAAGCGTCAACAATCAAACAAAACCTTGAAACAAATGACGCCTATTGAATCTAACAATGATTGTATGGCCACTTTGTTGGGGAACTGGGCGAAATAATCTTCAAACGAAAGGACTGATCGCCCGTCTGGTGTCTGCCGGCGTCCCCGAAGATAAATAGAATGGCCACTTTGTAGTTTCTAGCTATTGAATTTTGCTACAATACCGTACCAGGCGCCAAACTGTTTGTTTGACTTCAGTAGGCGCCTCTTGCACACTCATTGAACATGGGCTTTCAAACTCCTAATTTCTGTAATAAAAGGAGTAGGTCAATGAAAAATAAATGTTTGTGTTAATATTTATTAGCTACTATTAGAAGCCACAATTGCTTATCTGTTTTGAATATAAAAACCTAAATATTTACAATCAGATGAAAAAACAAACTAAAGAAAACAACATAATGTTTGGCGATGATTGCAAAAATTGTCAATGTATTGAATACGGGTTCAATCACGGCTCACAAAGAAATAGACATTTTCCTGGTGTCATAAATATCCCATTACTTACAGACACGTACGAGTTCGTACCAAATCTCGGTATTAGCGTCAGTATTGGCTTTGTATTGAAAAAGACGGAGATATAAGAATAGGCGACATAGAAATTTATATCGCTCTCATGGTCTTTGTACAATTTATAGTACTTATTTTTTTTATAAAATTCCAAGATTTGTGCGTATTCCGTAACTAACAATAAGTAAATAAACATTAAATGTATTTGTAAAAAAGGATGTCAAAACAAAATCTTATAATAGTAAAAACTTACAACACTAAATTACATTAATTTACGTTTCTACATATCAACTTTAATATTTGAAATAAATAATATTTATCTTTTACACACTATAATATTAGTAATGGCACTAGTTATTATTCATGTTATAACAAGGCACAAGGGCGAACAAGGGAAGTTGTACGTCGAACGACGTCGTATTGGAGATTGACTGAGATTACCTCAACGAATCTGTACAAAATGTACTTTTATTTAATATTCTACAAGATAACTATTATTAGTACACTGCGGATCTTTGAGAGTATTCGGCGTTTCGTCGTAATAATTTGATGTTTTCAGGACTTGACTGAATAGAAATATCCGAAACACGTAAGATCACAACATAATAACATCGATTTCAGACTTTCCACAACGTTTAAGCAACTTTTACAGTCAAAGGGCAGATTACAATACATCTCACTTTCTGCCTTACAATAACAATTCTATTTATGGCAGTGACTAAATTAATTTATTTGATCAGACAAAACACCTTTATTTATTCTCACCTCTCACAATTATACATTTGCAATGAGTCAGTATTCCACGATCATGAGTTTTGATTGAAAATATACATAAATTGATTTTTATTTTTTTAAATATTAATAGTATTACAATTACTCTTACGATAAAATTATATCGGATTACCAAATTGACTCGACGATAGATTGACTTCATTCACATAGATTCTTCATAACATTCTTACAGTGAAATGAGATTTTAAAGTGAAGTCACCTTTAAAATTAATTAATATTATTTCGAATTTCGTCAGTTTTTTAAATTAGGATTACTACCGTCAATAATAATAATTATAAAGCTCTAAACTACAACCTATCGAACGTGGTATGGTTATAATGTAACGAACAGTGTTCATTTTTAGCACCCCGTAACACGTTCGATTTTACGAAGCTACACACAAACATAAGTACATACGATATACATTCACACATAAGTACAAAAAGCGTACAATATACATCCTGAGATTAAACAGACCTTCTGATAATAATATAATATAAATTATAAAATAAATGTAAGGCATAAATACAGACTGTTTGCATTTTGTTCTATATAAATATTTCTACGACAATGTAGACAAAATATGATTCAAAATATACGCTAAAACGTAATCAAGTAGGCAGGTAATTATAGCACTGTGCTATAGGCCTATAGCAGTCATTTACTTTTATCATAATTAATATCAAATTCTATTGAAAGGCACAATTTTTAAGGCATCTCTCTAAACAGTTCTCAATATAACATGGCTCTAAAAACCTATGCTTGAATAAAAATTCTATAAACCTCGAAATTTAATTAAATACTGACAACTTGATCATTTTATAAATGCGGCATTAATTCTTGTATATTTTGAGACGACTACTTTACGTTTCTGACTATTTATACTCGAAATATTATTATTTTCCAGCATACGTAGGATTTTTGAAGGTCGAAGTCGCTTGCTTGTAAATGGGGTTCTCGCCCTAAGGAACAAAAAAAGGTATAGTGAAAACCAAATACATGAGTGAATAATATACAACATAGAAAGGGCGATTACGAAGATGTATGACATCTAACAACCCGTAGGTTTGTGACTTGTGTCACGGATTTACGGCCCCTTTACTATCATAGCATAGTTCAATCAGAAGGTACTAAATAGATATTGTATTGTAGAGTCGAACACACCAAAACAAGGTGATGTCCTTATGAAAGGACTGGTGTGTAGTGCTCGAAACCGGCGCGAATGTAACACCAGATCTATGAACGTGGACGGAGCAAAAGGAATACCTACGTAAGGATTGTAATTGTCCCGTCGGGGCTGTGGTTTGTCGAAAGGTTAACGCGGCTCCGACACAAGGGCGAAGAAGGAACATGGGTTTGGTTTTTAGTCAGTAGAAGTCTGACACTCCCCTTCGCTCTGCCCAAGAGCGGGGGGGGGTTATTCGATGATTTTCCACCCACCAAAAAAAAAAAAACAAGGATTGTAATTGTAGCACATTCCATTCTGTCATTGCAGTTTATTCCCATGAAGAAAGGCTGTGAGGCCCAAATGTATAATAAATGATACGGTTTTGTATTTTTGAACCCAAAATGTGCAATGTAACATCAGCATTTCATGACCCTTTCTTAAATTCTATGATGTTTAACTTCATGCGCAAAATTTCCTTACCGTGTCCCACTTGGCCATCATACGTTCCTTCTCGAAGCGCGCGAACTCCCTGCGGTCGTGGATGGTGGTCGCCATCTTCCACAGCATGAGCAACGCTAGACCCACAAGCACTATGGCCGCTATCACACCGAGCACAATACCCAGGATAGGCACCTATGAGGAATGAGATAGAAGCAAGTTAGGCTAGGGTGAAGTTCCCTATAAGCACCAATGATTGCATACAAGAACATTTCAAAGTAATGGTGTTTTTTATGGTAATATAGTGGTCAGTCTACGTCGACCGTTTGATAGTGATCGCCATAAATCGTAATAACGTCATCAGGCTGGCATTCATCTGCTGAGTGAATCTGAACGATTGTTTTTTTCGATAAAGTTGAATTGCATTACAACTTAAAGTGGTATTTTCCACTTGGTTTTTGCAGTAAGTTGACATCAAAAGTCAATTAATGATAGTATTTTATGAACAGAAGATAGGATGTCAATGTGTGCGCAATTTATCCGTAGCAGATGACTGTTCGTCCCAACGAATAGTTGGGGTGAAGTTTGTATAGCGCCCCAATAATAGCATGAGAAACTTAAAGTAATGGATGGTAATAAACTAAAGAACAACAATACATCATAAAAATAGCTGTAAATGACAGCATTAATTCATTTTAGATGTTTGTACCCTGCATTCTAGTGGTTTTTGTCCAATAGCGAATGTTTACATGCTGATATGAAGATGATAGGTATATTTATTGTGTTTGTTCTTTGAGCTCAAACATATTTATTCTCATAAATATGACTCTTATCCTGTGATAAAAGAAACAATCACGCTTGCGAGTGAATTAGCGTCAAACGATGTATCATTACTTTAAATAAATACTAATAATGAAAATTATCCTTGTCCATACCTTCTTAGGGCATTCGCGTTCCTTCTGCGCCCTAATCACAAGTTGCTGGTTGTCAGTGTAAGAGTAGACGTATACGTATAAACAGTCTTCGTCGTCGTAGAATGAGCACAGATGCTCATTTCGAGATTCGTTGGCTGAAACAAAAGGCAGACATTAAGATAGAGGCACGCCAAGCTTTTTCCCAACTATGTTGGGGTCGCTTCAAGTTTAACTGGATACAGCATGGTCCTTGGGGCGACGGTCTATCTGACCACCGACTATTGTATTACCCGGTAACTGGGCTGGCAGAAACCCAGTATTGGTAAGACTTTCCGGTGTTATCAAAAATTGTTTGTGAACAATCGCTTTATTGTAATTATTTGAAATACGATGAGTTGCGTACTAACGTGACATATGCGCTTACAGGTAAAGCGCGAGATTGATTGTGATTCATTGCGGATGATGCATCGGACGTGTTAATGTAAAGATGATTAAGGAGATGACTCGAGAAGCGTGTCAAACCTTTACTTTTAACTCTGAATGTTATTGTAGAGGTTCACCTCGAGGAAAGCGAGTATGTATCCATACTAATATTATAAATGCGAAAGTAACTCTGTCTGTCTGTCTGTTACTCTTTCACGCCTAAACGGCTGAACGGATTTTGATGAAATTTGGTACAGATAGTTTGGAACTTGAGAAAGGACATAGCATAGTTTTTTTTTTTTTTTTTCGCGAGATAAACCAAAAATCTGCCGGAAGTCACTATTCCACGCGAACGAAGTCGCGGGCAAAAGCTAGTAGATTTATAACTTTCTCTAATCTAAATGAGCAGCAAAACCAAAAGATATGTATTGTAATTATATTTTTTTTTGTGATTTACAACAAAAATTATAAAAATTTAGCTTATCTTATTGAACTTCCACTGAGGTCGTAAGATAAACTCGCGGGTTCGCGCTTTATCCGATTTCTTTTGAAACTTTTTTACTGCTTTTTTTTACATTTTCCCTCTATCAATCAAGTAGGTATAGGCTGTCACACTTAAACCTACGTATTTTATAAAATTAAATTGGCTGTTTGTCGGCAAATCTTCTTGGTGTAATCTGGAGATTACACCTTAGGAAGTAAGATATCGTCGGTCTAATTATCAGAATTCTAAGGCCATTTGAGCCAATTATTTAAAGGAGAAAAACAAAACTGATATTCTAACAAGTTTCTAGAGGTTTTTAAAATGGCATTCTATATTTAAGTTTAGAATGAGCGTAGGTAATATATTACTAACAATTTTTTGAATTTTATGGCTAGGGAATAAAAAAATGGCGGTAAAACAAGACGACGACGCAAAACGAACGTTTTGTAGATACGAATTCTGATAATTAGTCCGACGGTATGGTCCTTGTAATATCTCACCTTCAATTTTGCCTTCTTCTACAATAGGGAACAGCGCACAGTCTCCACACGTGTCTGTGTCGGGGTTGTACAGCGGGCCACGTTTGTGCACCTCGCATAGTACGCAATCTTTGAACTCGCCGCAACGACCGGGACAAGTCTAGAAAATATTGATCAAGATATTCGTTAGTTTAGTAGGGTCAAGTAACATATTGGCAATGGCTATTGAACATGCTGTAAGGGATATTAAGACGGCTTTGTATTTGTAATTTTCAGTTCAGTGCCAGAATTGACAATATAACACCATCTTGGTTCTTGCGACAATTCAAATTTCCACATTCAATAAATTTAACCGTGCATATTTTTATTGTTATAGGTCGCCGAGGGAAGTCTAAAAAACGCTGGCGTGACGACTTAGAGGCTTTTGAACGAAATTGGCCGGAGAAAGCCGCACGGAGAGAAGAGTGGAAGACTATGGGGGAGGCCTTTGCCCAACAGTGGGACAATAACAATATAGGCTAACATAAAAAAATATGGGTAAGTACTTACAGGACACTTCTCGCAGTATTTCCCCGAGTAATGACGATCATCGTCAACATTACACACGCATTGACCGCAAACACACTTTCCGTTTCCGCTGCATATTTCGTTGTTTTCTGTAACAAACGTAATTATTCGAGCCTTGAAATTGAAAGTGCTTATTACATTCAATAATCGGTAATTACCACATTGATTAAGTCACAATTATATAAGGTCCCATTAAAATAGGTGGACAAAATTTTAGGAATCATTCAGACCACCAAAATAAGGACAATGGTAAAAAAAGAAAATTAGAGAAACGCATCAGATACCTACAAGAAAATAAAACAGGTAGCGAAAATGCACTAAAAGTGTTAGTTACCCAATATTTTACGTACAAAAAACTCACTTTAATCAGTGTTTTTTTTACTTGAATATGTTTGGTTAGACGTACTGAATGCTGTGTTAAAATTTGTCCACCTATTTAAATGGGACCTTATATACAATTACTCGACACGCTGATCATGTATTAGTCGCAAAAAAACACAACTAGCGAAGCGCCGTTTAAATTCATGATTTGTTAATATGAATTCTAAGTAACCTTTCGCATACTTATTGCTAAGTAAAACGTTTGTAGCAAATAGTGTTAGTTTATATGTATGTTATTTAGGTGAAATTAAGCTTAATTTAAACATAGCATCAAGGGGTATCTTTAGTGACAAAGTCGCAGTTTCTCAGGTTTACAACCGAAATTTATCTATTTGGTGGTGCTCGCTTAATTTTGTATTTTGTTTAATTATTTGATAATTTAATCAAATGAATCAATTATTAAGATCTTATCGAAGACCTCTGAACCTGGCTTTGTCCATCATCATTTATGATGTGTTAAAGTTTTAGTTTTATTTTTTGATCGTAATAGTAATCTTACCAGGCCAGCAACGGGAATCAATTATAAGCTTATCGAAGACCTCTAAAACCTGGCTTTGTCCATAATTAAGTGTGATGTGTTAAAGTCATAGTTTTGTGTAATAACGATCAATGAACGGCAGTAATCTTACCAGGCGAGCGACAAGGTTTCTGATCCTTAAGGCACTGGCAGGCGGGCCCGGTGTAGTCAGACGTGCAGCTACACTTGCCGCACACACACTCGCCGTGCTCAGGTCCCGAGCACAGCAGGCCCTTGTTCATGTCACATGTGAAGTTGTCGCACTCGCAGAATGGCCCGGAGATCACCTGGTGGCAAACATATAAATTGAAGTTGTAATGATTTTGCTAAGCAACAAAAACGAATGTCTAAGTAAAAGTAAAACTTATTTACATCTCTCATATTCGGTAAGTAGGTCCTTATTACCCTCAAATGGGGCTTGTAGGTGACCAATTAGCGCTCTAGGGTAATAATGTAGCAAGAAAAGCCCTAGGGCGGTAAGTAATTAAAAAAAACACTTCACTCTTTCAAAAAGTTCGCGTACATCTAACCATCATACTAGCAATAGACATCATGCATTCAGCCCAATGACAAATGAGGTCGCTTCGCTATTCAGCCTTGTCTTCGTATGAGTATAACGCCTCCCCCACACAGGAGCGTTTTTGCGTTTTCGCGTTTCTGCGTCCCAATACCAAATGTTCTAAGAACTCATATCAACAGATACCTCGCCTGTGTGGGGGAGGCTTAATAGTCATCAATTTTAAATATCGAACGGCGAAGCTCAATTTCGTTCTTGAAAAAAAAAATAAAAAAAAGAGATGAAATAAGGCGGTAATAGAAAACTTTTACTTTACATAATGTTTGTTTTTGGGATTTTTTTATAATTACGTGCTAATTAGGAAAAAAACATGAGTTCTGCAAGTGATAGAGATATAAGCTGCACTCCCGATTCAATGAAAATGGAAACTGAAGCAGCAATTAACAGTATTTTGCCTGAAAGTTCTAAAGATTTGAAAACTTTATTCTTGTAATGCCGGTTTTTTTCTTCTTACCTCATAATCGAGATGTAAAGCAGAGTAGTTAGCTCGGGTCATCGCATCGCTCGGTGCATAAGCATCAATTGCACCCTCGAACTATTGGCGCCCTCGCTGCGATCGTGCGCCTAAATATCTCGGGCTGCAATTGATGCCTTACAGCCCTTGGCTACTAATCTACTATTGATAACTTGTGCAAATGTTATCTATCTATCCCTTCTACTTTGCGTGTAATGTCTCATACATATTGCGTAGCTTTAGCATTGGCTTACTTTTAAGGCTTATCTAAAAAGTAAGCTAATGCGTTTTTTTTTTTAATTCTTTGCATCCATTACTTCAAATTCGTTCGTTTATTGAGCTTACAACAAAAAACTAACAGGATTAATATCCATTACTTTCTTCCTGTAAGTACTAAAGATCTGTTACCTTCTGAGAGTCATCCATCTTGTTGCACTCGCACACGCCACAGATACACGTGCCTCTGTTGGAGCACAGCGGCCCCGAGCTGGCGTTGGTAGGTCTGCAGCCGCGCTCCTGCTCCACCGACACGCCGCCGTGTGCGGAACACTCGCAGCTCTTGCCGAACCGGCCCGGCTGGCACACGCACACGCCGCACGCTGACACACCCTCGCCGTTGCACACGAGGGGACTGGCGTTGTACGCCTGATAGTTGAAACAAGACTTATTCATATACTCATTCAATGTTTTTAAGGCAACTTGTTATACGTAGATTTTGTGTAAGTATAAGTTGTCTAAACGCTAACGTAGTGCGGCTAAGTCCGCGACAACGTGACGTAGTTACAGTATAATATGAATCACGTCCTTACTCGCTGCGAATCTACACAACGACTATGCAGGGCTCGTAACTTTTATTAGTAGCAAATATAGTGAAACCATTTGCATATTACATAATATTAACTGAATCGTAAACAATATTTTGTATATTTCTAGAATACACCAGATGCACTTGTGTGCCGAATGAGTGATTTAGACATAATTAAGTAAGATTCAAAGATGTACAGGCAGTACAGGTTATACTCACATGATGACCAGGTTCTTCGCAAGGACAGCCGCAGACCATCTCGAGTTCAACCTTGAGGCTGTCTGAGATACCGACGGGCGAGATATCGAAAGTCTGCTTCCACTTGTTGCGGTCCTTGGGGCATTCTTTGAGGGTAATTTCAGCTGTAAATTCTACCACATCTCCGACCTACAAAGAAATGCAAAAAAATGTACATAACACCTAAAATATACACATTAAATATCAATTGTAGGATTAAATATCATGAAATACCTTTAATCCTTCACATTTGTTTGTTTGAATGAGATCTTTGCCAGTAAGACAAGATGAGTAATACACTATTTGTACAGCATCACTTGATGAATCCTTCATTTCCACCGTTGACGTAATTTTCTGTGAATAATCAATGTAATGTTTATTATTATTACTAAAATAAAACGTGAAGACTTTTATAAATTCATAGTTTATCTCATTGCACTTAATGAACCTTCAGAGAAGAAGACTGTTGAAGTGATAACTCACATTGTACTGTTCCCGCACAAGTTCGACAACGTTGTCAGAGTCGTTGCTCAGCACTCCAGTACTGGATCCCTCGATATGCTTGCTGAGCTGCTCGTATACGCTGATCTGTTCCGCCGTCACCGCGAATATCACGTTGATAGCGTGTTTCTTTACCTACAAATATAATACATACATAAACTCACACCCTTTTCCCACAGGGGTAGGCAGAAACGTATAAAAAGCCACCTGCTACGATCCTTACATACTCCTTTTGCCTCGTCCACATTCATATTATCTGGTAATACACGAATCTCCACCGATTTTCATGCTATTTTCACCAATCGATAGAGTAGTTCTCGAGGAAGGTTTTTGTGTATATATTTTTTTCGAAATTTAAACTTTAAGGAAGTTAAATAGGGAATGAAAGTTTATTTGGATATTTTTCGACATCCACGCGGGCAAAGTCGCTGGCAAAAAATAGAAAGAATATGAAAGATTTATTTAATTATATGGTTTGCATGGTGATAATTTGAAGGAAAAGATAATTAAACAGTTTGTAACGTAATTAAATAGGAAAGAATGGAGGGATATCAGTATCACGGAAGGATAAACAAAATGTGGTGGTGTGCGGAAAACCTCAGTTCATGAAACTCAATTAAAACGATTATATGAGAAAAAAAACAACTTTTTCCATTTATATATTGAAATCAGGATTCCAAAATATAATTTTTGTTTTCATTTGAAGCATTTAGTCATCAAGCGAGACGGCACCCGAGGTAGCCAAGCGGCGCAGCAAGAGTACCTCCTTAAAGCCAGCGGTCCATTTACTATCAATCTGGTTCAGAACGCGTACAATTACAATCATTACTCATATCGCGATCGGTAACTACTGGTAAAATTCAGCATTTGAACTAAACCATTCGAATACGTATAAATGACGGTGACTGAAATCATCTACTTCTAAGCAGTAAAAAAGTCACGTATACCTAAAAAAACATGAATCAAAGCCTAAAAACTCGGAAAATAGTGAACAATATACCTTGTGATTAATCTGTGAAATGCTGGGGTAATCCTGCAACGTCGAGTGTGTGTAGGTATTTTCCCTCATATGACATTCCCCATCGTTGGGCTGCACGATACCTCCGAGCTGCAAAACAAAACAAGCTATTGACATATTTCTGACTAGCGTAGCTACTTTTATTGCGTGATTATCAAGCACTTAGGAGTTCATGGTAAATTCGAGATATTGTTATGAATGTAACACAAAATATAATTATAGAAGTATGGTTGAAAAACAAATCTTAGATAATTTGAATGTATTGCCAAAGCATTGAGTTTGAACTTAACAGTATTTAAACAAAACTAAACAATAATTTGAAACTAGACAGTACATTTTCAAAATCAAAATGTATGTGTCTTACTAAAGTAAGACAAGTTACGATAGATTCACCATCTTACGTAAATCCTTCTAAAATAAGAACATTAATTACCTTTCCGTCTCCAGCGTAATGGAAGCCAGCATCCGTTGAGAAGACAAGCAGTCTTCTGGCCTGATCGCGCCAACCTATCTCTTGCTTGCACACAACTGCTTGCATGATCGCGTCGAAGCCTCCTTCAGGGGCGTCCAAGTTACCGGACACGTCTGCTTGTTCTACGGCTGTCTGTATGATGAGACAAATAACATAGCATTATTGCCTGGTTCCCCGAAGGCTTCGCAAATCTCAGTATTACACCCCTTTTTCGTCACGTATAGTGAAGTTCTATGTGTCACTGGAACACACTGACTTCAGGTTGCTCAGAAAGTCAAACATCATTATGCCCAGCTTAGCGCTTAGCTCGAGACCACTATACGAACAAAGCGACGGATTGTTTTTTTTTTCAATTCGAGCTGTCAGATCAATCTTCAGAAATAAACAGAAGGATAAAGATTTATAATCACGATAACTCACATTAAATAAATTTGTATCAGTGCTGAGTGACATCTGGTTTTGGTATCCGTAAGGCGCAGCACATCCTTCACACGGCGAAATTAAACTGAAAATGATCACAGTTTTAACATCTCTATTTAAATCAGTTCAGTTTTAGTTTAATTATTAAGTGTTACTCCACTTACTTCTTAGGCACAGTAGATACGTAAGGCATGACTAGTTTATCTACGAATGACCCGAAACCGATTCTGAACTGGGAAGTCATGTTTCTCATGGTAGCAGAGAGCACAGTTCCCAATGAACTGAGTTTCTCTTTGTCGTTCTTCATGGATCTACTGAGGTCCATAAGGTAGTATAAGTCGACGGGGTAATCTTGGGCCCTGGAGTAAGAGAATGACAGCTTCTGCATTTGATCTGCGAAAAATATTTTGGATACCATGTAGGATTAACATAACAAGTAATATAAAAATAAATTCGTCAGGAATTCAGGATGTTGTGTCATACATAATTATGGAATACAACTCGACGATGACATTGAACGCGAACTGTTTATCATAACTCGTAGAGTTATGTGGATTACTTAACATCCTCCATATGATAATGTACTTACTCATTCTTAAGGCGAGTTTTACTCCTTGTGGTTTCATTTGCACCAGACTCCCGCCAGCGGCGGCACCGGAGGCACCAGCGGCACTAGCGGCCCCTCCGGACGCGGATGATTCAGATCCTGACGCTGAATAACTAGTCCCCGAGCTATAAGACTCTTCGTATGTTGCCGAGCCTCCAGCCATACCCATTCTGGACTTTGCTGAAATGCAATAAAAGGAACGTGAACCAACTTGCTAGGAGTACCGAAAGGATCATGACATTTAGAAAACGTTCTATCTGTTACCTCTGCTCAGCTCAATATTGAACTTGGGGTCGACTGAGCGTTGGTTGTCCGGATTGAAGATGTAGGCTTCATCGCATCCTGCGGTTCCGCCCCGCTCCATCGCAGGGTTGAAGCACCTTGGGCCATTGAAGTCTGCCTGGAAGCACCATGCGCAGCTGGCAGTGCGGATGCAGTCGCTGCACGTCGTCTTGCTGGAGCAGGGGTTCTGCGCCAGGAGTTGCTCCGCCCGCTGGGCCCAACATACCGCCAACAGGCTCACCCACACGCACAGTCGTAAAACAGTCGATCGTTGTTTGTACATTTTGTACTTAATCTATAGATTCGTATTCAGATCAAATTCTGTAACAAGGACAATTTCGATATTATTGTAATAAAACTTTAAAATAATTTTCCATAATCGGGCAATATGTTGCGATTGCAGATTTAAATATTATCCTGGATTATAACAAGCGTTCAGCGTGTTCGTATAAAGCCATTACTTTCTACTCGTGTGACCCAGTACCAAAGGCTGAACGTCAAAAATTTTTAATCTTGAACGCAATTTAATAAGTTTTGTAATTTAGTACGTTGCTGGTATTACATAAACTCGTGCAAGCCTCATATAAAATGCACTGCGAGTGCGAGTGAAACGCAATGGAGTATAATAGTCTCTCATGAATCAAACAATAACATGATTGCCCTAGTTACTACAATGCTCGTCCGTATTCCCATATAGATGGAATTCTTCTTTATAACATTAGTTTAGATATAACTTTCAAAGTCCTACAATAATTATTATTCCTGTGATACTTTAGAAGTTTAATGATGGATGACTGGCTTATCTATCACCGTAGCGCACTTTGTACGTACACTACACAGTAATACACAGTATACTAATGTCCTGCCTACAAATCCATGTCACATGCAGACAATACTCATTGTTTGATACCTAAGTATTTGATCATCAGTGCTTAAACATAGCTATCCTGCTTTACCTGCTTAGGTACTGACTGAGTAAATGAAGTTTGCATCAGTATACCTGTAACGAACGTTGGTTAGTAGAGCCACGTAACAGGCCAAGGTCTTAAACAACTAGGTCAATGGGACAACAAAAAGGATAAATGTTTATAAATTCATAGAAAGAAACAAAGCAGCGTATGTATATGAAAACGGTGGTATAAATAAAGATTGTGTAAAGCCGGTGACGAGGATCCAAGACCGCACTATTAGCTGTAAAGTATGAATGATCTTACGACGGCGTCATCGGCTCACAGGTAGTAAATAGCGTTGAGTAAACGTTATGATACGGTTGGGACATATGGCCAGCTGTGGGCGGTGGCAGCGACTGAGAAAGGGCGCCACCTACGCACTGAGTCGTATCCAGTCCGCCTCGTCTATTTTATACCTTGTTCTGACTTACTGATCAAAATTATTTGTATTGATAACAGTTGAAACTAACTGCATGCCTAATTCATTTACCTATTTTGTAATACTTTTCCTTTTACCATTATTTACTTTTCCCTATATGAATAAATGAGTAATTTCTTCATTAGCGTCACACGCAGGTCTAAATAAGGCCATGTTTATTGGGTTCACCTTGTTGACTTGAGTTGCAAACAGCGTGTTAACTGTCATAAATGCTTATCTTTTCGCTAAGATGTAGGAGTCAAATAAACGAACTAGGTTGCTTTGAGATGTTCGTAACTAGCACGATTGAAGACCGTGTTGCGTCTTGTGTGTGACTATGAAGCACCGGATAACTATAATAAAAAAAAATTGTTTGGCTTCCATAAAAATTTAGTTTAGAAAGATTAGATGATTTTTCAGTACGCTGAAGCCTCAACGTTACGTAAAAACGAAAATAACGTAATTTCAGGCAAAATTTAATTGGAAAACTTGGTACTGGAAAGTTTCTTAAATGTAGACACAACAAAGAGATAAATTGAAGAGAAATTTCAGTTCTTATCGCTTATTTACATTAAGCTGCTCTGTTTGCACTTACATATAAATGCTTATCTTTTCGCTAAGATGTAGGAGTCAAATAAACGAACTAGGTTGCTTTGAGATGTTCGTAACTAGCACGATTGAAGACCGTGTTGCGTCTTGTGTGTGACTATGAAGCACCGGATAACTATAATAAAAAAAAATTGTTTGGCTTCCATAAAAATTTAGTTTAGAAAGATTAGATGATTTTTCAGTACGCTGAAGCCTCAACGTTACGTAAAAACGAAAATAACGTAATTTCAGGCAAAATTTAATTGGAAAACTTGGTACTGGAAAGTTTCTTAAATGTAGACACAACAAAGAGATAAATTGAAGAGAAATTTCAGTTCTTATCGCTTATTTACATTAAGCTGCTCTGTTTGCACTTACATATTGACATCGGCAACTTAATAAGTCACTTTTCATATCGCTGGTTTAGCTTACAAGCATAATCTACACAGTTGTGTACTCTTCAGCCTTACACATGCACATAAATAGTAGATTAGTAGCCAAGGGCTGTAAGGCATCAATTGCAGCCCGAGATATTTAGGCGCACGAACGCAGTGAGGGCGCCAATAGTTCGAGGGTGCAATTGATGCTTACACCCGAGCTAACTACTCTGCTTTACATCTCGATTATGAGGTAAGAAGAAAAAAACCGGCATTACAAGAATAAAGTTTTCAAATATCTCTCTTTAGAACTTTCAGGCAAAATATTGTTAATTGCTGCTTCAGCTTCCATTTTCATTGAATCGGGAGTGCAGCTTATATCTTCATCACTTGCAGAACTCATGTTTTTTTCCTAATTAGCACGTAATTATAAAAAAAATCCAAAAACAAACAATATTGAAAGTAAAGTTTTCTATTACCGCCTTTATCATCTCTTTTTAATTTTTTTTTTTTCAAGAACGATATTGAGCTTCGCCGTTCGATATTTAAAATTGATGACTATTAAGCCTCCCCCACACAGGCGGTATACTCATACGAAGACAAGGCTGAATAGCGAAGCGACCTCTTTTGTCATTGGGCTGAATGCATGATGTCTATTGCCAGTACTATGATGGTTAGATGTACGCGAACTTTTTAAAAGAGTGAAGTGTTTTTTTTTTAATTACTTACCGCCCTAGGGCTTTTCTTGCGACATTAATGCCCTGGAGCGCTAATTGGTCACCTACAAGCCCCATTTGGGGGTAATAAGGACCTACTTACCGAATATGAGAGATGTAAAATATATTAAAAAACTTATATTTATTATATCACTTGCAGTTCTTGGGTCCTTTGTTTAAACTGGATAGTTAAACGAAAACACTAAAATTAAATTTATTTTCAGATTACTACACAAAACTAGCCCAAAATTTTAAATTATGGGATTTTTAAATCACAAATTATAATTTCCTAATTATTTTAGTCAGTCTCAGTAATTTTTACAAATTATATTTGTAATATTGTTGAACACAGCGCGACGTGCGCCCGCGCCGGATACACGCGTGACTAATTGTACAGAAAATAACTTCGTCAGCGGTGATACAGCGAGCGCCGTCACAGTTTCTTCTCGGAATCGATACTCAATACACTCATCTAAACATTATAATCACTGCATGCAACAGGGCTGCCATTGGCAGGACTCATACATAAATCCTTGCGAATATTTAGGTCAGTCTTTTAGATTATCCCGAATCCAAAACATGATTTGATGAATTAACATGTTCGGTGTTCCCAATATTACTATGATCGTACCTACTTGGAACGCAGCCATCAAGTACCTAGTTCATCAAACGCTGTAAATACAATGGGTGTTCCTCAAGGTGCAATAGGTACTTGGACCAATATTTTTACGTAGGTATGACACGGGAAGATGGAGTGTAATGCAGCGATGTTTTATTTGTGTTTGTAATTAGTGGGTTCAAAATCAACAAGCACATCATGTTGGGTGCTTGTTGATTTTGAACACTTATTTGCTCGAACAAAAACTTAAATGACGATTTATAAGAAGGAACTACTTACCTAAAACATTTTGTTGGGTTACGGACGGAGAACCAATAAATCAATAAAAGCTACTAGGTACATATACATAAAACTAGGGACACTTTATTAGGTCATTGCAAATAAGTTACGCTAAAATGATTGAAAGATGGTTATTCAGAAAATGACCGAAAGTAGGTACCTAATTACATTAGGTCCATTTTAAGGTATAATACCTACGGTGCCTAACTTATTCAGTGGATCAGAGACTACAATAAAATACCCTGGGGCTTGAGCCACATTGGTTCTCAGTAAAAGCGCTACTTCGAATTGGATAAAATTGCAAATAAATAAATAAGTAGGTACCTGAATGACTTTGAAGTGTGCGGTTTCAGCGAACATCGCTTGTGATAATGGTTCAGTGGCTAGGCCACTTGAAATTTTAGGCTAAATGTTTACTTACGTTAAGTCAAAACAAAACCACGGGGTTATCGGATTTATTTTTAGTGCTCAAAAGCAGATAGATAGGTAATATACCTAAATCCGCCCCTAAGACGACCCACTGACCTACCTACCTAGTTAGTTACGCTGCAGATTTACCTACATCTACATTATTAAAATCGCGTACCTACTTCATCTGCTAGTCCATTGCTGGTTAGTGTTTATGATAAGTGACCTCCAAGTTTGAAGACAAACCGGTGCTTCTTTCTGTAGGTCGAGTAAATTACGTCATTACCAGCTCCGCCCGAACACATGATGATTCAAGTTGTGATATCGTAAGCATTCTTTCGCTTATACAGTCACATTTTTGATGGCCTTACGAACATTTAAATTACATCGTCCATTAGTTGTCTCGGTGAATGAATAAGCGCAATACAATTGATGAATACCTAGCTAGAGGAAGGCAATGAGGAAAAGAAATAGGTACTTTTATGGCATAAACATAGAATTGTTGTTAAACTAGGTAGACGTAGGTACTTTGTTTGATAACACATTTTGTTTACTCATAATCTAAACACAGACTTCCGTAGTCTTTGTAATGCAGATAACGTCATAATATTTTTAGAAGCCGCGTTCGTAACGCGACTCATTTATAACATGATGCGCTTTCTAGGGAACTGATTAGCTAACAGGTATAACTGAACGTAGGTACAAAGTTCCGCAAAGCCTTCAGCGGGTTTCCTTATACCGCCGATAACGGTTAAGGGGTGTACCAGCCGGGTCATCGACCGCTCCTGCTCACTTTGGCGGGCGCCGCCGCGCCTCTATTACCCCGCGACATCGAACGCCATGTATGGAAGAGAATCCCCAATTAAAAAGTTGCATGCTTTTTTGGTGAAGGATTGTTCTACATTTTGATATCCTTTGCTGGTCCTCTTAGAATTTTACATTTTAGGTTTGTTTATTGACTTTTGCTGATAAATAAATTTAAATTAGCTATGACGAATTGAATAGTTTTCCTTTAAAATATGACTAAAGGCATGATTTAGATCATAATTCAGTTTTGTAAAAGGGGAACTTATTATAGTACTTACACCTAAATACAAGATATTGAGTTAAAGTTGAACACATTATTTATGTCCATTCATAAATAAGGATCATTCTAGCATGAAGTGGTCTGCTTTGTTGAATGGCAAGTAATTTATTAAATGAAAGTTTAACAAAACGGAAGAATGAAATTAAATACCTATCATCAGATGCATCATGGATAATGTAGTAGTAGATATGTGAGTTTTACATACACCAATTTTATAAATAGAAAGATGAACCAATGTTGGTACTGGGATTAGCAGGTAGGTACCCACATTTTAAAATTGAACTTGATAGTGACACTATTTGCAGAACTGACTGTTATTATGACTTATCATAAAGAAACTGATAAAATTTTGGCAATACCAAAACATATACCTATCATGCATGACTCATCATGAAGCAAAGGATCACAAATGCACAATAGTAAGTATCATTTACCTACTCATATTTGATTATTAGGTATTTTAAATCTATATTGTTCAGTCTTGATATAGATTGGGTACCAAAGTATTTATTTTCAATGTTTATGCCTCATTTGCGAGACTTAGGCATCAATCAGTGATGGGCAAAAAGTATTTAGATTAATAATTACAAATTACAGTTACATTGTAATTAGTAATTGAAATACTTTGTAACAGATTACTTAAGTAACTAATTGCAATGAGTACATACTGTATTTAAATACAAAGTAATTGAATTGCAAGTTAATCTAATTACATTATAATAGATTACATAAGTAATCTGATAAAATGTAATTACACATTTATATAAGTATTGGGACACCTCTTACAAAAATGCCCTATTTAATACAGTTTTGACAAATACGAAAATAAAACACATATAAACCAAAAAAATAATGTAATCATCTGTCAATCATTGTTTAATTTTAAATCTAATATCTAATAATTACATAGTAATAATTATAATATAATTAAATACTATGTAATTAGGTTACATTGTAATTAAATTATTTCGTAATTAAATACATTGTAATTAATTTCATAGCACATCCAAAGTAATCTAATTACAATGTAATTGAATAATATGTATTTAAATTTCATTTTAATCAAATTATTATGTAATTCAATTATTAATTAGATTACATAAATAACTAGTTACGCCCATCACTGGCATCAATTAAAAAAGGATGCCGAGGTAGTAACAATAATTGAATGCAAATAACTGTAGCACAGCCACATAAAACTAATGACATGATGATGATGATATGACATGTTATTAATTTAATTTGATTTGTATTTGTTTTGCAGTGCCCTTACAGGGTGCATGTTTGATACCTCATAAACTATTCCAACCCATGTACAACATGTATGCAATAAACTGATTTGATTTTTTTGATTTGACAAGCACCGAGGCAAGTAGCTAAACTGAGTTGCAAAAGTAAACATTTCCTGAGTTTTTATTAAAGAGGTACCTATTTGTTACCTCTCACAGATTGCACTGTATCAACAAATACCATGAATTTAGAAGTACATGGTCTGGTTGAAATGAATATGTTCTTGTGTTTTTTCCCACAATACATTATATTGGAAGTACAGAAGACATTTAAAGAAATAGAACTTTCATGGGTGCCACGGGTGGTGGCCGTGGTGGGGCTGGAAGATGTTTATAAAATATTATAAAATTTACATAATTCTAACTACACTCATGGAGCATCTAGGTCTTGCAACAAGGTTAAAAGAAAGATGGATCCATTCTGGCTTACTTACGCCCGAATACTCGAACGTCACTCAATTTTAAGTTGCACTTAAATCTCGTGCTGTCTTTGTTACTTTAACGCAGAGTGACAGAGATAGCACGAGTTTTGAGGGCTACTTATAATTGAGTGACGTTCGAGTATTCGGGCGTTAGACCACACAAAATAAAAATGGGTCCATAGATGCGCAATAAATTGATTGACTATTTTTACTTTAGAACTAGCCAACTTGGCAAGCGACTTCATCATTTCTTTCAACTTAAATACCACCTCTAATAGGCCGCTAACATGTATGGCAATGCTATATTATTTATGGTCCAACTTGACAGATTACCCCATCAATATTTTCTTTGTGCAGTTCGCTACATACAGTCATTCCCTGTAGAAATAAACAGTGTGAACAATGTATAGTCGACCAAGAAATTGGTTTACCACTTTTGATGACATCTCCCAGTAACATAATTATTCGCTAAGGATGACAGATTGACAGATTCTGACGTGAAAATAGCACTTGATGTTTTGTATGTGCAAATGATATTCAACCTTAGAGTGGTAAACCAATTTCTTGGTCGACTATACATCTCTATAGACTTTTTTGGTTTGTTTCTGCAGTGTTCTGGGATTTACTAATTCTGGGACTATGGTAATTGGTACTGGACAGATTTTTATTTTTTTCTTCCTGTTTCCGATAGTCATTATCCTTTTTGAATTAATTGTAAGTGATAGCACTGTTGGTGTGGTCTAATTATAAATAATCCACTCTCTCTTTTTCATCTACTTTCCTTTCGCAGGGATGCTGGAAGAGATTTCTTTAGAAATTTTTATCACCTTTGTACATCATTTTGTTCCTTTTCTGTAGAGACATACAATTTTTTTTACGTGCCTATGCACGATCACTCATTTGAGATGTGGTGGTACTAGGAAAACGGGGAGTCGCGATTTCGTTACAGTCAAAATAAAAGTTTCAAGTTGTTAGTGGGGGTAAAGTATAAACCAAGACCCACTGGTGGTATTCGTCTTTTGAGACAAATAAGAGATAGCTAATAACATTTCTCCTGTAACTGGTTTTGTAAAATTACATTGCATTTTAGAGAAATAAATTTATTTAGGTCGTTCGTGGGCTGTCCACTCAGCTGAAGTTTACACAGTTTCAAATCAATACACGGAGCACATATTGTTACTAATTACAATGTATTTAACACTTACCAGTGCTTTCCCGTTCTAAACGATATTAAATATGGTCAAACACATTTTAATTCATTTTAGTAACAAATAAAAATAATCCCAAGTTCACAAAATCTACAAAATCACAAAATGTATGAATGAGTGAATGAAGCAAACAAGCAAATTGTTCACAGGATTACTCATCATTCATTCTAGCCCATTCATTCAAAATTATTTTCCTGAAACATCTTTGTGAAGGATTTAAGTTATTTTTTATTTTTCGTAATGAAATCTGATAGTTGAATCTGATTCTTTTTTACATTGTAGACGAACTGACCTTTATATTTTCACACCCATTCACATTTTTTTTTAATATCACAAGGGACAGAATTGACAAAATCATAGCTTTTGAACGCAACGCAGTTGCGAATCGATTTTGTTTCATTAGGTTGGCTGCACGTTGATGGTTCAGCCAATGAGACACTTCTGGCCTTTCTTCTTCGAAGAATATGGCCGACATTTTGATATTGCTGTCATGAAGATTTTTCAGTGACAAAATTTTAACTTTGTAGTTCTTCATGCACGGTTTTATGTTCCCAAAACGTTTTATTTTTTAATTGCTTAGACGGAGTGTAGTGTAAGCTATTTTATTTTTTGAAAATGGCAGCTGATCGCGAGATTGCTGCTGAAGACAGCATCAGAGTGGTTTGCCGATTTCGGCCACTGAATGACTCTGAAGAAAAAGCTGGATCTAAATTTATTGTGAAATTCCCTTCAGGACCCGATGACAATTGCATTTCTATAGGGGTAAGTCCAAATAATTTTAATGTCTATTGCTTTCCCCTATCATCGCCCTAAATTAGATCATGATGACTAATACATTACGAGTTGTTCACCTGCTACGAAATGGCCTTTCTTTTTCATTCCGCTTCGATGGTTATGATTATGATCGTGTTAATTTAAAGAATCTTGCCGAATAATCGCTTACGTACAAACGTCTTTGTTTTGTCGAAAATCAATACAAATACCTCCTCGACCTTGACCTGAGTTGGTATACCACGATTTTGTATGGATTTATTTGGTTTAATAATCATAAATATTTCAGCTCAATATCTACTTGCAATCTTAAGATAAACAATATTAATGATTGCTTATTGCATTCTCCACAATTAGGTACCCTCTTTTTTATTCACAAGAACATCTGGTGCATGCTGAAGAGTCTGAAAATTACTACGTTTTGTAGTTATAAAAATATATCACAAAACATATACTCCTTTTCCTTTATTCCTGCTTTAGAAATTCTAATTAGAAAATAATTTACATTATTCAATAATGTAGTTTATCAAACACCTTGTAATGAATCAAGTATTGCTAAATATAATCAAGAACGGCTGGCCTTACTGACCCTATAATTATTACATAATTTACTGCATCCTATACACTATATAATTAATCTACTAATTAGAACTGGATATATTCACATCCAGTTATGATTGAAGCTTGTTAAAAACATTTCAATAATTACTTGTGCATCCACAAAAATCTAAACCTAATAAAAACTGACACCTGACAAACAAAACCAGGCAAATTTATTGAGGATTCTAATTTTCTAACTGAAGGTAGTTTAGAGATTTATTAATCTCAATTTAAGAGGCTGTCAGTTACAATATATTTAAAAAAATATATATATTTATCCATCATTGTAATTATAATTTAAGTTTTTAAATAAAGTTAAAAGTAAAACATTGAAAAAAAAATGCTAATATAAAAAAAATTAAACCCATCCACTTATGGAGCAAGGTCTAAGAAAGAAGTTATTATTCTTGTCTAACATTTATTTAGGTTGCTGATTGGATTAGAATTTAATTCCTCTCAAAATGAAACAACCTACAGTTTATTGCCTGTCTAGGTGATGATGTCAGATACTTATGTTGGCCTGATTCATCTTGGGATGTATGCTCAGTCTATGCACAATATGTTTTTGCTTTAGACTATACAGGAAATATTTGCAAATGAGGTTTCTATAAATAAACTCTCCAATATGTCTACCAACACCAATAGGTACATTGAACTTTATTCATATTCTGAAAGTAGAGAATTGTTTGAGCATTACATATACAAATTAAAATGTGGTGTTTTATAAAATTCTAAAGATCAAAACCACCATCTACAAATATATAAAGACATTCAAATACTTTTGCATCACAATATCAAAAGTGTAAGTAAACTAGAAGTCAATAACCCAAAAGACAATGACTAGAGATCCTCCTTTTAATAACAGGAATCATCAGCATCAAGTATGGAATAAATTAGCCTTGGAAGGGAAGTGCTTGTTTAACATCTAATTTCAGAGACCATGACTCAAGTTAACTTGTGACCATAGTTTTCAAAGTTTAAATCTCAATTAAAGTAGGTATCTTTATTTTTATTTAATTTTGAAGGAGTTGAGTTGAGATATTCTTACAGGAAATGATAACAATATGGATCATAACAATTTTGATATTTTTATGTAGTAAGCTCTGGCCTTCATAACACATTTTGCAACAAAGTTAAATAACCATTTTCTTTTTCTAACAAATTGTTTGAAACCAGGTGAAACAATTTAATATTTTAAGTTATTAACATCCTAATGTGTAACACACTGAGACTGTTTTGAACATTGTAAGGCCATTTGCATAATGAAATGCCAAGAAGTGACTAACACTTAACAAGTAGAAGGCTATTAATCTTGGAAGTAAAATTGACTAACTTGTTAATATTATCTGCAAGTAGTAAATACTAGCTGTGTTAAATTGCTCATAGTGTTCAAGCACAAATTGATAATTCAGTCTAGTTTAATAATTCATAACTTATACCCATCAGTAATACATATTTATTACTGATGGGTATAATTTGTATGATAATATTCTGTTTAATGTCTCGCACTGTACACAAGAGTTATTTAGAATGAAAGTTTATAAAGTTTAAAATGAGTTGCCTAGTCATTTAATTACTTCCTTTTCCCAACACAATATTATGTATTATATGCATAATATAATCATATAACATAATTATCCTTACATAGTTTAGAACAATGTCGCTATTTTTGTCTGTTTGTCTGTATGCTTAAATCTTTAAAACTACGCAACGGATTTTGATGCGGTTTTTTTTAATAGATAGTGATTCAAGAGGAAGGTTTTAGTATATAATTTGAACGACATCCACGCGGGTGAAGCCGCGGGCATCAGCTAGTATATTATCATAATATATTACATAATTATATATTAAAGAATTATGTAATATATTATATTATTATATATCATAATTATCTATTATATACACAATATTAAAAAAAAAAAATGCTAAAATAAATGCAATTTATTTGTGTTCCATTATGTTTCACATTCCTATTTTTCTTTTAGGGTAAAGTATACTTGTTTGACAAAGTATTCAAGCCAAATGCAACCCAAGAAAAGGTCTACAATGAAGCAGCCAAGAGTATTGTGTCTGACGTACTGGCAGGCTACAACGGCACTATTTTTGCATATGGACAGACCAGTTCAGGAAAAACACATACTATGGAAGGTGTCATAGGTATGAGGCACTGTCAAATTAGTTGCATCATGACAAATTAGTCCATACATCTTTAATTTATTTTTAATCTTTTGTACTTTGTTTTACAGGGGATCCAGGGAAACAGGGTATTATTCCACGGATAGTAAGTGATATATTCAATCATATTTATGCCATGGAAGAAAACTTGGAATTTCACATTAAAGTGTCATACTTTGAAATTTACATGGACAAGATCAGGGATTTGTTAGATGGTTAGTGCTGGTCAACAATTTTTTTTTCTCTTTTGTTAAGATTGTTCATATCTAACTGGTTTAATTACTGCTTTCAGTATCAAAAGTGAACCTCAGTGTTCATGAAGACAAAAACAGAGTCCCATTTGTCAAAGGTGCTACAGAACGATTTGTGTCAAGTCCTGAAGAAGTGTTTGAGGTTATTGAGGAGGGAAAATCGAATCGACACATTGCAGTCACAAGTAAGTACCTATATCTAGAATAGTTAGGTAAAAGCTTGCTGTGTATGTCAGTTATTAACCAACACTTTTTACTTCAGACATGAATGAACATTCATCTAGATCTCATTCCGTCTTCCTCATAAACGTTAAACAAGAAAATCTTGAGAATCAAAAGAAACTTTCGGGCAAGTTATATCTGGTGGACTTGGCTGGTTCTGAAAAGGTACTTATTATTCTAATACTGAATTATGTGTATGAATCAACCTTCACTAGTTATGCATATTTATTACATTATTACAAGGAAATTCTACTTATTATTTTCCTGGTCAAGTAAACTATAATTATTTATTTGGGAATATTTAACAGGTATCTAAAACTGGAGCTGAAGGTACAGTCCTCGACGAAGCTAAGAATATAAACAAATCGTTATCGGCGTTGGGTAATGTAATTTCTGCATTGGCCGACGGAAACAAATCACATATTCCATACAGAGACTCAAAACTGACGCGTATCTTACAAGAGTCGCTCGGTGGTAACGCTAGGACTACGATCGTCATCTGTTGCTCCCCCGCGTCGTTCAACGAGAGTGAGACCAAGAGTACACTTGACTTTGGTAAAAGGTATGTGTAAAGACACTATTTTTAAAATTTGTTGTACTAAACTAATCCAGTAATTACTAAATTATGGGGAATTAAGGAAATGTAATACTATATTAACACAACAGTCACCAAACAATTCCAAATGTTGACCAATGGTCACCTAAACTCCGTCGGGGCTGCGGACCATCGAAAGGCATAACGCGGCCTCGGCACAAGGGCGAAGAAGGAACATGGGTTGGTTTTTAGTCAGTAGAAGTCAGACACTCCCTTCCACTCTGCCCAAAAGCGGTGGGGGGGGGGGGGGGAGTTAAAAATATAATAAATAATCTCCATAATATATTCTGTACTTTGGTTATTGTCATACTACATGCATATTTTGTTTGTAGGGCCAAAACCGTCAAGAATGTCGTCTGTGTCAACGAGGAGCTCACTGCTGAGGAATGGAAGCGTCGTTATGAGAGAGAAAAGGAGAAGGTGGGCAGGCTGAAGGGCAAGGTAAGAACTATACTATCAATAAAACATTGCAAAACTACTTGGAAGTTAGACAATATAAGGTTTATTATTCTGATTACATATTCAATTGATCAGGTTGAAAAGCTGGAGGCCGAGTTGAACCGCTGGCGCTCAGGCGAGACCGTACGGATCGAGGAACAGGTTAACCTGCATGAAATCGAGGCCGTCACTCCCGTTACGTCATTCATTGAAGAGAAACCACCTGCGGCGGTAAGTGATGATTCACTACGAACTATTGTAAACTAGCAACATATAGGAATCCATGTAACACAGATGAATGGTTTCAAATGAATAACAACCATTGTTGTAGGACACATTTTTATTCTGCTAAAGAATTTTTTCGTTGTTACGTGGTTTATGGCATTTTGTACATAATGTTCATTGAGTTCCAAGTAACATAAACTTGGAAGGTCATATACGGTGCCTTATTCGTGCCGTCCTTCTGAAAGGTCAGGTGCGCAGTATGCGCCTCCGCCTGTAAGCATGATTGTATTAGCGCGTTTTCAAATTGATTAGAATAGTTCTTCTTTTATCAGCATTTTTCTGCTAAAATATTTCTGTTGACTACATGTTAGCCTTCTTCTTGAATTACTCTAGCCTTTACTGAAGACTGCATTAAAATTCGTTGCGTACTTTAAAAGATCTAAGTGTGCAAACAGAGGGAGCGACTTAGTTTTATACCATGAACTTATTTAGATATTTCGATGTCATAGAACTTTTTTATTACTTTTCCGTTATTTATTACATTTACATAAGATTTCAAAATATTACAATAATTGGATTACTGGCAAAAAGTCATGTTGACCAGTGTATAATTAGTGTGTGTGTGAACACATTGTTCATCTACCAAGTTTGTTTTTCTCAGCCGGTGCCAGTGGCCGTGTCTAGCGCAGTCGAAGATGCGGCGATGCAGGGCAAACTGGAAGCTCTGTACCAACAACTGGACGACAAAGACGAGGAGATCAACCAGCACTCACAGCTGGTGGAGAAACTCAAGGACCAGATGATGGAACAAGAGGAGCTCATTGCCTGCACAAGGTAAATTATTTACATCTTTTTTGCGATTGTTTCTGTCCATTTTTTTTAAGAATTGAAATACGATACATATTAGACAGTAGCCTCGAAGGAGAAAAAGGGGAGACCTTTACCATATTGTAGGACAAAATAAAAACCATCAAATTAAACAAAAGTTTTAGTAGTATATTAGTAACAGTCATGCATGATGCAACGTCATTTCGATTTGCGATTAACGAGGCGATATGTTTGTTACGTCCACTGATAAAAACGTGCTGATATATCAAAGTACTTGAACATCTTTTGACATAATAATATTATGTTAAAACACACGTGGATTTCGCACATTATTTGGGATAGAAAATCCAGGTTTTAGTATTTTCTTGATTGAAAAATTAGAAGACCACACCTGCCTTTTATTACATAGGGCTTAGCATACTGAACTATACGGTACTTGGACACAGGCATGATGTTGGTATTGTGTTTGTGATTGATGCAACAATATGTACACAACAGGCGCGACTACGAAGCCCTGCAAGGCGACATGAACCGCATCCAGCAGGAGAACGAAGCCGCTAAGGAGGAGGTCAAGGAGGTGCTGCAAGCCCTCGAGGAGCTCGCCGTCAACTACGACCAGAAGTCGCAGGAGGTCGACAGCAAGAGCCGCGAGTGCGACCAGATGTCCGAGGAGTTGCAGACCAAGCAGGTCAGTACCAACTACAGAGGGATAAGAATTGACTTGATATAACAGGTCATCAAATAAATTCAAGTTCGAGATCAAATTGACTTTAGAATATCATTAAATTCTCTATTTGCTTTTTAACACACTTTGTAAAGGCCCAAACTGTGATATGTTAACAATCCATTTATTGTTCACAGAGTGCTTTGGCCAGTGCGACATCCGAACTCCAACAACTGCGCGACCTATCTGCTCACCAACGCAAACGAATTGCCGAACTGCTAACGAACCTTCTTCGAGATCTCGCGGAGATCGGCGCTGCTGTCGGCGGCTCCGAACTGGACTTCAAACTCAACGTGGACACTGTGGGCAAGCTTGAGGAAGAGTTCACGGTGGCACGACTTCATATCAGCAAGATGAAGAGTGAGGTGAAGAACATCGTACAGCGATGCCATTCACTCGAGTCGGCCAACATCGATGCTAACCAGAAGGTCAGTCAATATTTTCACCACAAATATTTTAACCTGATTCGATCTACATGAATATGGATAAAAAGTACATAAATGTTAATCCAGCATAGGTAAACCTACAGTAAGACTTTCAGAGTCTGCTCAGAGTTAGTGGAACACTAGCCCAGATTAAGCCAACAATTCATCTTGTGGCAGAGAAACTTAGAAAGATTTTTTTTGGCGTAACTTCATTAACACTTGATCCATCGTGATGTCACATTCTGAGAACTTGCAAACGTAAATAAGGAATGTCTCTCCAATAGATTGAGGAGTACGAGCGCTCACTGGGCGAGTGCAGACTCCTGATCTCGCAGCACGAGGCGCGGTGCGCGTCACTCGCCGAGTCCATGCGGGAGGCCGAGAACAAGAAGCGGCAGCTGGAGGAGGCTGCCGATGCTCTGCGCGAGGAATGCGCACGTCTGCAGGTATGTCCTAAAATATTAACCGTTTTTTATAACTGTTATATTTCAAAGTTGCAAACCCGCGATCCATAATATTCCCACAGTCCTCTGTGTCCACGGCCACAGCAGGCACTCTGCAGTGGGCCGCAAACCTACACTCAGGCATCGCAAGTTTGGTCTGACCCCGTACTACTACGATTAACGTGGTTCCATAATGACTGCTATAGATTATATGAAAATATACTCCAATAACCCGTTTAATAAGGAGTGTTTGCACTTGTGCAGGCTGCCGAGCGCGTACAGCTGGCGGCCGCGGAGCAGCGCGCCGACTCGCAGGTGCGCAGCGCGCTGGAGGCACAGCTCGAGCAGCTGCGGAGCGCGCACGCCACGCAGCTGTCCGCGCTCAGGGACGAGCTGGCCGCGCTGCAGCGGCACCACCAGGACCTCAAGGAGTAACTACCATACGCCACTACTCTCTACATATTGGCCTTCGCTGATAATAGACTTGACTTTACTAATGTTTATTTGTTTGTTTGCAGTACCTACCAGGAACTGACGCTGGCTCGCCAGCAACTACAGGACGACTACGAGAAACTGAAGCGCGAGGAGGCCGACAAGTCTGCCAAACTCAAGGAACTCATGTTAGTGTCACGCTCACCGCGACGTACTCTCGATAAAGCCGAGAAAGAGGTTGTCAATCAACAGATGGTATTGAAAGAGGAAGGCGATATCTTTAGGGATTACATCATATCGCCGAAGAAGGAGAAACTAGGATTTGCATATGGAATGGGCCTTGATATTGAAAAAGTTTCCGCCAAAGAGGAGAAGTCGCTCTCGGCAATCCCCAAGTCCCCTCTCTCCCGCCACTCCTGCAACATCCACCCCCTCCAACTGCATCTACTTATATCTGTCACCATGATCCTTCTCACCCATCGTTATCCACAAATTGTTGTTTTGGTTTAAGCTTCATTACGTTTTTCTGTGATATAAGTGTGGATCTCTCGACACCAGACAATATTTTTTGCAGTGCCTTTAATACATGATCAGCAATAATCATATAGGGAATCGGAATTGGTTTTAGTTGACATGTTATTTTATTGAAAATATGTCGAACGGGACCAGCTCAGATTACTAATGAAATTTCATGTATGCTGAATGAAATATAGACTTTAGCTCAGTTCTAATAATTTAATGTGTGTGAGAGATCCATATTATATTTATTTGATGTTATAATAACGACGCTATCACGTTCGCAACTGGCTTACATTTTAAAGTATAGCAATAGTACAAAATACCTAGATCTGTTATAATTGTAATTTGATGTAAGCCAGTTGTTTTTATTGTTGTTTTGATATTCAAAACGATAAGTTCATATTTTTTTATGCATTTTTGAAGCTTGGCTTTGGAGACTAATCATGACACTAGTCGAAAAAGTATGGAATGCCTAGTCAATCATAGATAATTTTATAACGATAATTTTGCTTGTAAGGTACTTAAATATTTGAATGTTGTAGTTATCTGCTATATTGTAGCATGTTCTATAGTAAAGTACATATTTATTTAGCATGACGTTTCTCGTAACAATACAGTAAAGACTAGTAGTTTAACTAAATCTATATTCGGTACTACATTCGTTATAAATTTTCGTGTTGTGATCATTTCGGTTGTTAATTTAAATATGAAGATAAGCGTAAATGAACGGTTGCGCATTCTAAACTGTTATCAAGTCACTGCACACTGCCTTACTGCGTTGTTAACAACTATTTGTACAGTTGCAAGTATTAACGCAACAGATTTCGTTTTTAAAACTATGTTTCCTAGTTTTATTTGCACTTGTAATATCGTAAAGTTAAACATAAACCTCTCATCGTTTGTTAGGACAGCTTGTATTGCTGTAATACGTAACTATCAAGTCGTAATAAATAGATCGTCGTTGATGCTTGCACAAATTATTAGTCGCAAATTTATGAAGCAGAAAATTAATATAACAACATAAAACCTATATTCTCATGTAAATATAGCTGTAAATAATCCTGAGTGTTTGTATAGAGAGTCGGCGAGTAATATTTTTGTCAAACTATTTTTTTATACAATTTGAAAACCGTTATAGCTAACTTCGCGTGAATATTATCGTGTTGCGGTACATTAGTGTTCATCTTACTGTTTGTCCATATGAGATCTCGTATACTTAATCAAAGTTATTAGAGACAATTTAGATGATAGATATAAGTAGGTATTTGAATGTTATTTATAGATGACAGGCGATATGGAACCATTTAGTAATAATTTCGTTTACAACTGCCATGTCTGTTTTAAGGCATTTACTATTAAGAGCCATTTAAACATTCCTACAAGTATTTACCGCATAGGATTGAATCGCATTTAACTGACAATTTAATATTGCATGAAACATTTTCCATTCCACTTCTTGTATTGACCATCAATTTAGTATTCGATTGCATTTAACGCATTATATTGTTCCTAGTGTCCATGTCACTTCCCTAGTCTGTGTGCACTCGAACTGCCGAAGAGTGATTGTCGCCTCCATGTGTTTAAGATACCGTAAATGAATCCTTCTCCCAGTGTTTTGTATGTAAGATTAACTAGAATTGCATATAATATGTGCATGTAACTTAAACACACCAGGCATACCTTTGGTCTAGCAACTTAATCGATGCAATACTTAGAACATTCCTATTTCAATACACTCTTCTAGATTAATTGCTTGAAAGAAGCGACAAAACGTATATGTGTTACATATTGTTATGATCGATGTAAGTACGATGTAGACGTAGTGCGAGGTCTTGTAACGCCTTACGCTTTTTACTTTTGAGTTATCATTTTATTCCGCACGTATCCCATTCATATTCATTCTGCCGAGGGTTGGCATTTTCTAAAACATACGGCCTAAGTACAAGGAGCGGCGATAAATATGGATGGGTGCGTGCTGGGACTTAGATAGCTCACATCTGTTCGCAGGTAATAAGGGGTGACCATTAACTATCATTGAATTCTTTAGTTTATAAGTGTACTAATGAGAGACCCGTTGTTATGTGTAGTCAAAGCGTGGAGCGGCGTGAACAAGCCCGCGCTGACCTCAAAGGATTGGAAGACACTGTTGCCAAGGAGCTGCAGACGCTGCACAACCTGCGCAAATTATTTGTACAGGATCTGCAGGCGAGTACAATCATTATTGCAAATCAGTCATTCAAATTTGTTGGCTTGTCTTTGTCGTAGCTCAGTATTATTATTAATATTACTTCATCGTGCAGGCAAGGATAAAGAAATCCAACAATTCAGAAGAGGGCGCGGAAGAGGAGGGCGGCTCATTGGCTCAGAAGCAGAAGATCTCGTTCTTGGAGAACAACTTGGAACAGTTGACCAAGGTCCACAAGCAACTTGTGCGCGACAACGCAGACTTGCGCTGCGAGGTGCCTAAACTCGAGAAGCGTCTGCGAGCCACTATGGAGCGGGTCAAGGCGTTGGAAACAGCACTCAAGGTACATTTTATTATTACGATTACGCCCTGGAAGAGAATACCAAATAAGTTTATTTATTTTTATAAGTAATAAAAATAAATTGCGACTGATGTCTGTCTTTTTTTTACTTGCAGGAAGCAAAGGACGGCGCTATGCGTGACCGCAAGAGATATCAATTTGAAGTTGACAGAATCAAGGAGGCTGTTCGTGCTAAGAACCTCGCACGGCGAGGCCCACAAGCCCAAATTGGTAAGTGTTATTAAAATTAAATACTGTGCTACCTCACAATAAGGGACTGCAAATGTTAATATTATGACTTTTTCCAGCGAAACCCATCCGTGCCGGTGGTGGGCACCTAGTGGGTGGCGGAGCGCCCGGCGTGGTGCGGCCTGCGCCTGCGCAAGACATCAAACGGAAGTCTATCATTGTGGGCGCACGAGGTAATTACTTTTAAAAATATACGTTGGCTGTTGTAACTTGTTACAAGTAACGACAATCCATTACATAATAATGCACTTGTTTCAGATGAGAGTTGAAGAGATAGCAGTTACATCATAGAGAATTTAAATGAAACTTCATAGATGTACCTTACAGGGGCGACGAAAATAATTCTTTTAAATCATAACCATTATTATACCTATGTGTTTATGGAAAGCCTAATAATAAGTGCAACAAAAAAAAAAGAAAAATATTGGTAGTATTCTCTTAGGCTTAATGTTTTGAGCTACCTAATATTAAAGTCTATAAGTGCACATGGATTTAGAACAGTTAATAGCTTTCTGCGATATTATATATCAGGTTTCATATAAATTCGATATAGTACCAGTTCTAAAATAAAAGTATTACGGTTTGAGCAGACCGAAGCTTCAATGGTCTTTTGATGTTGCTATTTTTAAATCAGATATAATATTTTTATGAAATGACAAAAAGTATTAATTTAGTTTCTCATTATGGATGCTTAAACTCGATTAAATGTTCGAGGAACTTAGAGATTATTTATCTGCTTGAGAAAGAAATGCGGCAAACTGAGACGTGAGCAATCATTCAGTACAAAGACATACCGAGCCAGTTACCAATTTGTGTGAAATAGACGGGATATACATGCTCGCATTTCTTTCTCATATGGATATAAAACAATTATTTCCAAGATGCAATATCTCGTTATCTTTAAGAATATGCTGTGAATTTATTGCAGATTGCATATGCTGCCGCACAAATAAAATAAAAACAAAAAAAGTAAAAAAAATATATTAATAATGTATGTTACTGTCGGCGTTGTTATCAATTCCACGTGTGGTGGCAAATGCAGAGCAGTGTGCATCTTCAATGTGTAGTTGTAGTTTAAGCTTCTTTAATATATATTTTTATATATTGTGATAAGCGTTGATATGCCGACATGCGAGCATTTATTTAGTTACGAAACGAAAACCTTTGGTATATGTTCACAAGGTGTCATGGGTGATAACGAGAAGGTTCATAATTATTCAGATTCATAAAGCTTCAGGTATCCGCTCATACCCGGTGAGTTTGCATTGGTTCCACGTGCGTGTGCCTGGACGACTTGCTACCACAAGCAAGTTCACTGTCACTAGGCACGGACTGCGCCAGATTGACATGCGATTCGATATTAGTGGGTGATTTTTGTATTCAATCCTGAATATGAAAATCTCTTTCAACTAATTACATTTAGCTACAGTGACTTGAAATATTTAACTGTAACAGTACGATTGATACTGCTTAAGAAACACACACACATATAGTTGTTGCATATTGTAGGTTATCATTCATCGCACCTTTCGCTTAGTCCCTCCTACTGCGCGTCACCTTCACGTTAGCTTGTGAGCTGTGATGTTTTTTTAGCAAATATTTTACTTTTGTATTGCGTCTTTCTTGTAACTGTCTCAGTAGTAATTTTAGTCACTAAGTTACAATATCGGCTCTTATAATATAGTCCGTAACAATTAAGAAAATATATTTTTAATGAAATGTATGGCATATTTCACTTCGGATCAATGCTGACATCTTGTCACAAGAGAAATAAATAAACTTTGGAAAAAACAGCGTCAACAGAGTATGTTTGATTGGTTAATAAAGTTCTCTATTTGCTTTAGGATGCATCAGCTTCGCAGTAGATCTGTAACTTATATAAGTACTTATGAATTAATCACGACGGATGGCAGTCCAGCATAGGCTTGCTGCATCTAGACACGGAGAAGTGTAGGGCCCAAGTGGCTGCGTCCTATGAGGAGTTATGGAACTATAGCCGACTCCAATGTCCAGAAAACCAAAGATGAATCACAAGTTTAGATTTATTGTTCGAGATTACTTACCAGCTGAAATTTAATGTAAGCCCCGAATTACTCAATGGTTCCAAAGCTCCTTAGTGTGTTGCAATACATTTATATCGTTTAGATGTAAAGTTGTAGTAAATTATTTCACACTTAATTTAGATACATGATTTTTATCATATTTTATTTATTGTATTACATAAAACTAAATTATATCGTTTTTTTTTTCACTTTTGAAGTGTAATAAATGCGCTTTTTATATACCTCTACTTACATTATTTTAAAATCATGATCAAATACCATATATTTTGCATTCAAAATTAGAGATATCTACAAAGATGCATTCCACGAGGAAAGCACATTGTATCTTTGTTAATCTTTAAGATAGTTTTGTTAAAATGTAGTTAAAGAGGCTATCCTCGGTTTCCACTCGCCTGTTGCTAGCTCTAGCCGGAGGTCGACGCGCCCTGGACGCGCCCGAAGGTGGGCTACCCCAAACCGACAGGCTTGCCTTTGCACCAAGTGATTTAGTTTGTATTGACATCTTTTGTATCATGTATTTTAATATATGGAAAATTCTCAGAAAGAGTGTTTTCTTGATTTTTTTTATTTATTATGAAAATAAAATCATGAATTTATTTGCTAAAGCGTTTTTTATTGAAGTCTGCCTTTTATCTACCTATTGATGTAATTTAATGTATACGTTGATTACAGTATACGTAGTGTAATGTTCGTATTGTATACTGGCTGTGCGCGCCACCATAGTTCGCGTGAAATTATTTTAAAAACATTACTTCGCTATTTGAATCGGTTTTTGTTTTTTCGCTATTTGAATCGGATTTTGTTTATGTTTACCATGTGAAGGGTATCTTTTTTGCACGCCACCTTAATATGTTAGACCTGGTTAGACCTTTATAAGATCGTCCAAAGCCAGTAAAAAAATAGGTCTAGCCATTAGTCGAAACCGACAGACAAAAATAAAATCGACTTCAACAAAAAAAATAAACTTGAGAAGAAAAATCAGTTTCTGAAGTCGGTGACTTTTCTTTGTTTGATTTTTGTGTTTTATTTTTTTGTTAAAAAGTTTTTATTCTTAACTTTTTAGTGGTTCACATGCTTACCCCTTCAAAGCGTACCGGGCATGATGTTTTGTTATGAACTGGTGTAAACAAAAGACTCATGAGATTTCAGCAATCCCAGTCCATTTGCTATCATTTATTGAGGAGTTCCGTTGCCTATCTCTGAAGTTCTTCATCAGATTTTCACCAAATTGAAATGGGATCACTCCGGGAAGGTACACTTCCAAAAACTACTCAAATCACTTCAAGTGTGCTTATAAAATTTGAAGAGTTCTCTCTATTAATCCAGGATCCCATCATCAGATCCTGATTTGATGTGATCATGGGACCACCTCGGAAGTATACCTTTTCAAACAAAAATCGAAATCGGTCCAGCCATCTTCAAGTAATCGGGGAACATACATTAAAAAAATATCCGACGAATTGAGAACCTCCTCCTTTTTTGAAGTTGGTTAACAAAACGTTTTGTTATGAACCGTACCTAGGTACAACTTACTTTCAATGCATTTAGAAAAAAGCTGTTATTTTGATATTACAAACAGACACTTGTATTATATTTATTTGTATATAGATGAACTAAGCGCTATTTTGAACTGTGGGTAAAATATTGTTTTTACATCTCTCATATTCGGTATGTAGGTCCTTATTACCCCCAAATGGGGCTTGTAGGTGACCAATTAGCGCTCTAGGATAAAAATGTAGCAAGAAAAGCCCTAGGGCGGTAAGTAATTAAAAAAATGCACTTCACTCTTTCAAAAAGTTCGCGGACATCTAACCATCATACTGGCAAGGTATGAGTATAACGCCTCCCCCACACAGGAGCGTTTTCGCGTTTCTGCGCCCCAATACCAAATGTTGTGGGGGAGGCTTAATAGTCATCAATTTTAAATATCGAACGGCGAAGCTCAATTTCGTTCTTGAAAATAAAAAAAAGATGAAAAAAGGCGGTAATAGAAAACTTTTACTTTAAATATTGTTTGTTTTTGGGACTTTTTTATAATTAGGTACGTGCTAATTAGGAAAAAAACATGAGTTCTGCAAGTGATGAAGATAAAAGCAGCACTCCCGATTCAATGAAAATGGAAGCTGAAGCAGCAATTAACAATATTTTGCCTGAAAGTTCTAAAGAGAGATATTTTTGAAAACTTTATTCTTGTAATGCCGGTTTTTTTCTTCTTACCTCATAATCGAGATGTACTAATCTACTATTATATCATCTACCACACCATGACACCAAAATGCATTACGATTTCTGAAACCTCATTACGCGATGTGCACGAATTTGCTCTGCAGGAGTGCTCATTCGAGGAGCGTTCAGCAGCTCCTTAATCCGTCTACACTACAGTAAGCAGCAGCGTCTGTTCGGCTCGTGGTTGGTTCGCTTAGTGTAGTGGCTATTTGATAAAAGGCATTCAAGGAAGTATAGTTGGCGCCACCTAAAAAGCAGGCGCGGTCGCAGCCTGATATTTTGGAGGGGGTCACTCACTACACTAATAAAAAATAGATAACTGGAATAAACTAGATGTCATTTCAAAGTTATTTTGGCCATCGTACGTAGTTCATAAAACACCACTAGATGTCAGCAATATCGCTGTTAGGGGATGGCTAGAATTTGGCAAGTTTTTGAGATTTTACAATTTGATCTTAGATTTTGGGGGGGGTCATGTCCCCTGTGACCCCCCCCCTTGGGACCGCGCCTGCTAAAAAGAGCGCTGAGAGGAAAGCGGGGTGGGTGTGTTCGCGCATGGGTACACTCGCGCACGAAACTACTAGGCCTATTGTTTTATTTTCGAACTAGCTTTTCGTTTGCGGCTTCGTATATTGCTTATTGCCTAGTAGTTTCTATAGGTTGACATCAAAAATATATGAAATAAAATATCATTAAATTGAATTAAAACATATTTTGTGTGTGTGTGTGTTGTAAAAATTGTTAAATTAAAAACACAATTCTTCTCACTACAGTTATATGCAGTGTTTTAAATTGTCAATAATATTATTATCGGCCTCTCTCTTCATAAAACAATTTACGTCTTAAATAATTTTTCTCAATTTTTATTTAAAACCATTTCGTAAAACTTTTGTGCGCGATGGTATTTTGAGAATGAACGTGACGTAGACAGACATCACGGACCAATATAGCGTACCGACAAAAATGCGCCAAAAATGCATCGCATTTTTAGCGATACGCTATTGGTCCGTCTGGGGCCCCGCCCCCCCCCCTCCCCCCATAGACCCAAAAATCCGTTACTGCGCAGCTTGACCCCCCAGCGTTCTTTTTATTTGGCGCGAGGTATAATATGATCCGAGAACCTTATTGTGGTCGCGTATCCTATTTTTTTTTTTTTGAATTATTATAAATGGGCGATTGAAGTCAAGAGCAATCTTGACTTCAATCTTGCCTTAAGGGCAGAGATGATGTCGACGATGGAACGAGCTTACCCAGTAGAAGCCTGTTTACTCGCGACTTAAACAGATAAGGGTTATATGAACTCGGAAAAACCGACGCAGGCAGGGAATTCCACTCCTTGGCTGTGCGCATAATAAAGGACCCAGCAAAACGCTTCGTTCGAATGTGTGGAATGTCGATTAGGTTATTTTATTTATTATACAACCTGACATCAGCAAATTGCAAATTAGAGATATAAGTTTAATTATTTACTGATCCCTATAGCGTGGTACGAGGATAAGGCATATTAGCACATCCCGTACATAATAAAAATACTGTGATAAGGGTAGTTACTTACCTACCCATTTATACAGGGTGGAAGAGACATCGACGCAATAACGATTACCACGTTTCAGTATATCGAGTATATCATTGGGTACCCGTACATAGGATTTTTTTTAAATCGGCTGTTCCTTACATTATGAACATGTAGTTGTAGGTTATTATTATACTTTTGTAGGAAACAGCAGATTTATTTTTTAATTATAGTATGTATTTGGGGTCGTTCAGAATAGTGTACTAAATACGTGATGTGTTGATGCCACTGTGTGTTTTATGAGTAAGTAAGGACATTGTTATAGAAATTAATACACGTTGGCTATATGTATTGTGGTTTACTATAAACATTTCTACATCCTATATAACATGTATAAAATATTCATTGAAACCTGGAGATGGTTATGTATGTAATGCTTTGTTTGAGTATAAAATACATATATTTGTTTTCCCTACGTGTCATAATTTACAATATCTATATAAACACCTTATAATACAATTTCATTTGAATATCTTTGTTATTTTAACAATAATACTTCATAAATAAATGATACGTCCAAAACTATCAGCTACATAAAACAGCTCTAGGTTCCCAACAATGAACACTTGAATACATACATACACGTTTCATAAATTCTATTCTTATTTACATAATATATTATTTTGTTTTCTCTGTAAAAAATCGGCTTCCATAATACGCAAATATAACAATAAGCCCGATCATAATATAGATACTAGAATAAGTCAATCTTCATTTATACATACAACATTACTAACATAAAAAAAATACATAGGTACACACACGAACATAGAACCTCCTCCTTTTTTGAAGTCGGTTAAAAATAAATAATATCTTGTATCTTTAGCGTTACTGTGCATTATTATATCTATAAAATAATAAGAAACAAGCTGGTGTAGACGCTGCGGGTTATTCGACAGAGATACCGCGGCCTCGGTCACAAAGGGCTAAGAAGGAACATGGGTGGTTTTTAGTCAGTAGAAATCTGACACCTCCGCCCAGAGCAGGTGGAGTCAGTCAAAAAGCTGGTGTAGAATGTACTGTAACATTTTTCTTTCTCCATTTCATTTTGTCCATGGAAGTGAACTGATTTCCAAGATACAGGTTTTTTACCTAGTTTGGAAGTCAGGCGTCCGTATAGTTTATTGCAGCCTTTTTTTGTATAGAATCCCCGATAATGAAATTGTATTAGGCTATATTTTAATTGAGACCAATAAACGATTATTATTATTACTCTTATGAGGAAATGCGAGTGCTGTCTCTCTCTACTATCGCTGTCTCTCTCCGTCCTCCTGCCCTCAAATTCGTGCGATAAGGACAACTGCAGAAAAAAGTTATAATTCGAGGTTTGGCTCTCGCCTATTTCCTCCTCCAATATTGAACCAATTTAAAAGATATTTTAGACAATGAATAAGGAGGTTATATACTACGCCGCTATGTTTTTCTTTTTTCGTTAATAGTTGTCAAATTTGTACACTAGGACTCTGTTAACAGCGATCTAAACAAGCAATTTTGAGCATTTTTTTGAGGGTTCTAGTGCTTAAAAAAATAATTTATCACCAAAAAGGAAAACATAGGGGTATAGAAATAGTTAATATTTATTATTCTGTAAAAAATCATTGCTCTAGGGTCATTAACCAAAAAGAAAACAGGCGAGAGCGTTTGTATGGAGAAAAGACCACTCGCATTTCCTCTTAATTGTTTGGAAAGTTTACGGCCTGTTTCACCATCTAACCGGTCTGACCGATCATTACATAGAAATGTTGGTTTATTGTGATGGATAGTAACCCGGACACTGGGAACCAAACCCTCATACGTAATACTAATAACGAAAGCAAAGCATCAAAGTGCATTGTATGAAGAAATGGAATCATTTGATAGTTGGCGATCTATGGTGTTATTCAAACCGTTCTCCTTCACAGTAGATGACGTTCTGAAATGACAAAAACATACTTTTACAAAGATAAAACAATGAAAATGATGAATATGTAAATCAAGCTCTTTAGAACGGAACTGTCAAGCAGCTAAAAGTGAAAGACAATATTTCTATTTTGTTTTCTTGTTTTTTAGTGCTAAGAACATAAACGGACGCGTTCGATGAATGCATGGTAAAACCATGACCGACCCATAGTCACTAAACTACCACTCACACTAAATTATCCGTAGTCACACTGGTGTGACTACGGATAATTTAGGTTTACGTTTTTTTTTTTATTATAAATGGGCTTGATCTTGACTTCAATCTTGCCCTAAGGGCAGAGATGATCCCGTCGGGGCCGCGGTATTTTGTACTAGATTACGTGGCCTCGGCGCAAGGGCAAAGAAGGAACATGGGTTCGGTTTTTAGTCAGTAGAAGTCTGACACTCCCCTTCGCTCTGCCCAAGAGCGGGGGGGGGTCATCCGATGATTTTCCACCCACCAAAAAAAAAAAGAAAAAGGGCAGAGATGATGTCGACGATGGAACGAGCTTACCCAGTAGAAGCCTGTTTACTCGCGACTTAAACAGATTAGGGTTATATGAACTCGGAAAAACCGACGCAGGCAGGGAATTCCACTCCTTGGCTGTGCGCATAATAAAGGACCCAGCAAAGCAAAGCGACGCGAAAACTCCATGACGCGCGCTCACTTCGCTCGCATATTAAATAACACTAATATCTTCTGTCCCCGAAGTGCCGGGCCTCCGTCGGCCTACGGCCCGGTGCCCATGCCGCCCATAAAGGATACTGTCGCGAGACGGTGATTCATCCACTTAGCGGACGACTAGCGACAGCCTATAATTTTGGTTATTTATCCGGCTAATCGGACGACTAATTAATTTTATTCATCCGTAGTCACACTGGTGTGGTAGTTTAGTGTGACTATGGGTCGGTCACTGGTAAAACGAGGTGAATAGAAACGTAAGGATGAATCGAGATATAAGTTTGCATTGCAGGGAATTTTATCATTGAATTCATACATAAACTTACACTCTTATCCATGGGGGTAGGTTGAATTTATATGATATTTTACCACCAAGTTCTCTATTTATTTACATAACCTTGTTGGCAGCATACCATATTAGCCCCTCTCTCAATTCACTCCGTATTTATTACCCCGTTTTTCGATATATCATCATCATCAGCCTACAATAGTCAATTGCTGAACATGGGTTTCTCCAATAGCAGCCGTTCATATTCTCTTTGACTTTGTTGTGTTTTGATGCAAATACATTTTTTTTTTGTTTTCTTCTTATGTCTAAGGTATGAGTGATATACGAACCCAAAGAAAGGTAGCAGGGTGATGAGTTGTGCGCGATTGGTGCAATCCCTGAGTTCTGGAAGCACGAGTAGTATGTGTCGAAGATACGCCTGCAGAGCCACTCGGCGCTGCTCAACCAAATGGGCGTCCTATAACCAAGAATTACATTATTTATTATCTAATGTAATGTGGGACGAGCCTATTGCCATCCATCGGGCAACACATCCAATCTTCGTGGCTGCTTCTGACAAATTCCTAATGGAAATACCTAATAATCCTTTGCCCGAGCTGGGAAGCGAACCCAGTACTTTATTCTCAACAGTCACGTTTGAGACGAATAGGCTGATTAAGCCCACAAAGACATTGCAAAGGAACATTAGCACTATCAAGTATTGGCACAATTGCTTGGAATATTTTTTTTCCGGGTTTCCAGTAGTTGAATGTACCAAAACAATGGTGACTTACCCGTTTTCGTAACGTTTTCTTTGGCGGAAACTTGTACGTCGCTATATCAGGATGACACTTTCTTAGCTGCATGTGTAGTTCGTGAAACTTAGCGTATCTATGATAAACATTCCACTCCTCCTGTCCTATCTTCAAGTAGATCTGAAAATCAAACGTTCACGTTATGAAGGACGTCACAAAATAATATACTTAACACTTGACGCATGTTGCCACTGTATTTACAGCTTAGCTGTAATCAAAGCAGGGTCGATATTTGTATAACAGTGACAATAGCACTAAACTGTGCTTGTCAAGCTGCAAGCATCTTATTCACAAACACTTCGATTCAATGTGGAAAGTCGTATGTCTATCTCGCTCACTTTCGTAATGCCAGAAAGAGATAGACATACGACTTGTCGAATCGAAGCATTTGTGAATATGGGGGCAGGTCTGGCCCTAAGTGATGCATGTGTGTAAAATTACCTGATAAACATGATATGATGTCTTCTTCCCTACAAGGAATGCGCTAGGTATATGGGCCTTAACATTAGACTCGGGATAGTCCAACACTTCCATCGCCGAAATACTTTCATATTCCTTGAGTCGTTTTTGCAGATATGTATTGAACTCCATTAGCTCAGCGTGCATTTCAGCCACCTAAAATTTAAATTAATAAAATAATTGTACTTGAATTCAGTGTTTGAATATTTTAGATGTAAATAAAAAGGTGCTCTAATTTAATCTTGGTTGTAATGAAATTATTTTCTAACCGCCTTATTCATAAAAATAGTTAAGAGTTGTTTAACTTAAGCTTGGTTTATCTCGCATGCCGTCTCACTTCAATAATATTCAAATGAAAGTGACGGCATGCGAGATAAACCAAGCATAAGTTAAACAACTCTTAACTATTTTTATGAATAAGGCGGTAAGAGTCTAAATTGAAGTTTCAGTTCAGTTTGTAAATATCTTTGTCTTTTCTAAAATACAACATAACGCAAGTTTAGTCACACTTTCGTAAAAAAATCGCAATTTTTAACTTTATTCACAAGATAAAGGTCATAATTGCTTAACGTTGGCAGCCCTTCGTCAAGTTTGCGCCTAAGAGCGCTCTTCTTGCGTAATAGGACGATTTTCATAATTCTAGATTAAATGAGGTGTGTTTGTACCTGGACTAGTTTTCTTTCATACTGATCAACTTCTGCATTTTCGCCAGAATCGTTTTTTAAAGCTTTCCCAATTTCAACGGCAGACATATATTGACGCAATTGGTCTTTCAATCGGTCATTTTCTCTGAAAAAGTAAGCGTCGCTTAAAACTGTTCTGAGAACTACATGCATACCACTTGTGGTTCATCACTCCATTAGTTCGGTATTCTGTGGACAAGTTGTCATAAGGCACAACCATAATATTATACTCACTTGCTCAGATCTAATACTACATTTTCTAACTTCTTAATTTTTTCCTTATTAGCTACTTCCATGTGTGTGAATTTCGTTTGCAAGTTTAAATACTCCTGTTCCCTATTTTCTAAAAGCACATTTAATGTCTTATCCTCTGGTACTCCTTCGTCTTCTGTGAAACATAGCTCTAAACATGAGGTGCTTCCATCAATACTTCCTGCAAACTCTCCACTATCACTTTCAGATATTTTTAAATTGCTTATACTTAATTCAGATACATCGTCTTTTATAACGTTATTTACATCAATACTGTTTGAAGATGAGAATATCTCCTTTGCACATTCTGATAGTTTCGACAGAATTTGTGAGGGACTGTCCATAGCTTTGACACTGTCTGGAAAGAAATGTCTTAGAGCGCCTTTGTAATCAGAGCTAGTTGGCTCACTACTCGAAGGAGCCTGTGGAACTATTTTGGGATCTGGTGAATTGAGGCAAGTCGCCGGAGCACTGTTCCACGCGGAACTATCAAATTGTTCTGCAGCTTCAAGTGATTTTCTTTTATTTACATTGAGATTTTTTTGTTCATTTTTATCAAAAGATATAACTTGGCGCAAAGGCCGTCGTTTTAAATTACTCGATGATTTCACAGGTACTGGCAAAGGTATCACATGTTCTGCTTTGTTAGAATGATTAGCCTGTTGTGAGTCATTCAACTCTGCTCTGTCGATTGATAACGCAAACAAGACTGTTGATAAACCTGAAATAATACATACAAATTATTATTGTATTTTATTTATATTTAATAATTTAATAACTATACTCTCAAGTGCTCATTTAAACCATCAGCGAATTCTTGTTACAATGAAATGGATATTAAAATCTATATTTCTTAATATTCATTAAAATTAATGATAAATACATAAATATTCCACCTGCAGCCATGCTTGGTAGAAGAAGTGAGGTATCAGGATCTCTGACCAGGGCCCCTTCCTCATAATATTCCATCAGCAGACCATGTCCTACCCAGCTTTGCAGATATCTGAGAAAAATAATTCATAGTAGAATTTTGTAATAATAATGTCGCAAGGGATATTGAACGCGCTAATTGCAACAATCGGTTCGGCGCCGAAAGTCGACAATGCAACGGCACATTCATGCCCTTCCGGGATTTCAATTTAGATTGAAATGATGTATAACATAGTAAATTAATTTACCTATTTAGTAACTATGTACCTGTCTAGAGATCTCTCGTTCAGAGTAGCTCTGAGAAAAGCTCTGAAATATCCAAGTGGTGTATTGATGTTTGAGAGAATTTTAAACCTCTCCTTTTCATGTTTCGTTAGATGTAGACAAGTGTAACTCCAAAGAGAGTTACCTGTAACAAAACAATACCGCTTACTATCAGTTTCCTTCAACAAAGACAAAATGTGATTGATAAAAAATATGCATGTGTTACTGAAAGCGAAACTCCGAGTATATTTTTTTAATCATATAACATTATCTTACCAACATTAACAATATTAAAAGTGAAGTTTAAACCTGCTGTGACCAAATTCTGAATTGCAGAGTTTGATAGATTAGTTCTAATGCCATGGCTAAGCAATTTCTCCCATTTTTCACATAGTTGTGCTATTCTGAAAAAATTACTTAATATTATATTTCCTTCAACATTTAAAATACTCAATAGAGCTAAATTTTATTTTTATTACCTTATATCATCTTCTGTAGCTAGCTCAGATTTTCCTCCAAAGCGGTTTTGACAATTTTGTACACAATTTTGTAGTTCCTGGTAAATAGTTTTACCATTTTCAATCCTTTTCTTTAACTCCTCTCTATTGTCTATAGCATTAGCTATTGTATTTAATATCTTGCTATTCTGAAATTTTATAATATTTTTCTATGTCAGTCAAACAGGACAATACAAACTGGAGATTAATTATGACAAAATAAAAACAAAACAATTTAAAATTGCAGTATTGTAAGGTCTCAATTCCTCAAAGAAACAATTCAATTCAATTTATAATAATGAAAATGTAACAAGGACTGTAATCAAATTAAAGATAATTATAACAAGAACAACTTCTTGTTAGTCACATATTTTGCTTCGAATATTATGAAAAAGACCCATATTATATAATTGTGTAGTTATATTGACTCAGAAACCTACTGTGTTATATGCCATGACTCATGGGCTTCAATACATACGTTCTGTGATGTTTACCAAAGCACCATTAGGTACACTATTCTTGAAACATATTAATGTTTTGGTAAGAATATTTAATATCATTTGTGGGGACAATGTAACATTCATTTTTATATCTCTGATTTCTAAGAGCTGGAAACTTTGCTGTGCACTTTCAGAAAACAAGGACCACTTTGCAAATGTATAGTAGTAGTAACGCACACTGATCTCCCTCTATAATCTTAATCACTTTTATGGCTGCTTATGTATATATACAGGTTCATTTACTTTGTTCTTGGATCAGTTTGAATGTTTAATGCCCCATTATGAGTACCCATTTTAATAATTAAATACACTTACAACAAATAATGACTAGCAAAACAATGCATGGTACAAAGTGGTATGTTATTTAATAACTGCAATCTTTTAAATAGGTATATGTTTATAGTTATGATTGTTTATTGTTAATTATACATAAAGTAAGTATTTACATGCAAACTTTCTTCTTTAAATACATGGTTTTTATTTTTATCCTCTATGAAACTGAAGTGGGTAGGTATTCATGTTACATCAATTTTAAACTTGATAATGACAATTTAAGGATCCTTGAATGTTTGCATGTACTATGTACTATTAGGCATTGGCCTTAATTTTTGCAAGTACTCAACTCAAGATAAAATAAACATAATCGTAATTACATTAGTGAGCGACAGTGATCATTTCTTACCATGTTATTGGGTCTCCGTAACTCATAACACTAATAGAAATTCAAATAATGAACTGAAGCACATATTCTTCTGAATTCTAACGATTACAAGTTAAATAAAATGGTAAACATTATTTATTTTGACTTTCGTTGTATGTGTTGTCTGACATTTCATTTTCATTCATTTGTAGTTTTGAACAAGTTTTGAAGGATGACATCTTGCTTGCTTTCTTGAATTGAATTTCTTACGGAATTATGAGGTACGAAAATACGTCAGATTAAATCGACTAAATTAACCTGAGAGCATTAAGGAAATAGCGCCAGAGTTGGCAAAGCATTAAGGTTACCCGCGAAATTAGAATTTTCTTACGTTTTTTTGCAATTTCCTGGTTAGTGTCACTGTCAAGTCGTATGATAGATAAAATGGTATTTGCGACAATAACAAATGTTATTTACTGAGTAATAATGATTAAAACCACCAATATAACCATCTCTGTTCATAAAGATCCCCAAGAATGCCGTATTCAACAACTATTCACTCAAATTATAACAATTTAGATGAAAAATGATTTCAAATAGCTTTTCTTAATTTGTACGTGGTTATGGATTTACGATCACCGAATGGTAAGAGGCACATTGAACATCAATATAAAGCTGGAAAGGTCACGACTGATGAAGTCTACGCTCCGTCCAGCACAGATCCAAATCCATAACTCCGAGAGCTTTCAGCTTGAACTTCAGAATCGCTTCGAATGCCTAGGAAGCTCAGTGGAGGGTCCCCTACGTTTCTTCGAAACACTATTCTTCGAAAATTGTTTCACCGAACACTATTCACCTAAGCCTTCATACTGCGACGTTTTGTTTGGTCTACGCCCTTTTTGTTCGATGTTACTTTACACCGACTACCTTACATCAACTTTTGTTTCACCAACGTTTGTTTGTTCTATATAACGTTACTTCGAAAATATTTAGCCAACACAATAATACCTTCCCTAAGAGACTTCTGGGGAGGACAAAATCACCTACTGGCTATACACCACAGTATCCGACCAATCATCACATACGGCTCTTTAGTTTGGTGGCCTAGTAGGACCAACCTAAGTACAACCCAAAAGGATCTCGAGAAACTACAAACACTTGGAATGCTTAACTCTGTTTAACAAGCAGAGTGTGTAGGTATCATCCAAGCGGCACACGCTATAGAGGCCAGGGAGCCCAGGGAGGTTACGGATACCAATATTCGAATACTCTCCGACAGTGCCTCAGTTCTTCAATCCCTGAAGAGTAATCAGAACACGTCGAGACTGAATATACTAGAATGCCACACAGCCCTGGAACGATTCACGGTAATAAATCCACAACACGGTAACGCTACAATGGATTAGAGGTCACAGCGGATCACTTGGAAACGATGCGGCCGACGAACTTGCCAGAAGAGGATCCAGCACAAAACCTTACGGACACGAACCCATTGTGCCCATCCCTTTCAAGCAGCTAAGAAGCTGGCTAAAAGATCATACTCGAATACAAGCGGAGAAATGGTGGAGCTCGACACCAGGATGTAGGCAATCCAAAGAAGCTATGCCATCCCTGGTTATAAAACTGACCAGGCGACTTCTGCGCCTGGACAGAGATAGCCTGCGCCTGGTGGCGGGGACCATCACCGGACATTGTTCACTGAATAAACACTTCCACACCCTAGGAATCACTGACAGTCCCCTGTGCAGGGCATGCATGGAGGCGGAGGAAACTGTGGCGCATGTGATCCTCGAGTGCACGGGCGTTATCAAGATTCGTGAGGAGACCCTGGGAACACCACGATCCTTTGCGGATGCCCTGAGGAGACCGGGAAGTCTGATCTGCTTCTGAAGGGAGGTGGGCTGGCTGGAGTAAGCGGCCACCACGGCTCACGCACAATGGTCCACCTTAAGTACTAAGTGCGGAAACCTGAAACCCCATAAAGAAGAAGAAAGAATACCTTCCTTTCGGCTCAGCGTTTTTTTTTTTGAAGCATTGGTAATAATAACTGCCACTCGGGTCGATCTTTAGGTTAAGCCGCGCTTGCCTAGGTTGGTCTGTGAATGGGTGAACACCACATACCGAGTTTCCTCCGTGCCTCGGAAAGCACGTTAAGCTGTTGGTCCCGGCTGTCATAGATCGATAGATAACGATAACGATCGATAATAACCAAAAAGAAGGTTTAGTAATTGTGTTTGTTAAATATTTTCGAAGTAACGTTACATAGAACAAACAAACGTTGGTGAAACAAAAGTTGATGTAAGGTGGTCGGTGTAAAGTAACATCGAACAAAAAAGGCGTAGACCAAACAAAACGTCGCAGTATGAAGGCTTAGGTGAATAGTGTTCGGTAAAACAATTTTCGAAGAATAGTGTTTCGAAGAAACGTAGGGGACCCTCAGTGGACGATTACAACGACGGGTTCGTGGAAACTGTCCATACGACTGGGTCTAAATTCTTTAAGATACGTCGTGCAAATAAGATCAAGAAACTCTCAGATCACACTCTCCAGCTCATGAAGGAGCGGCGTGAGATGATCCTGCAGTCTTCGGACGAGGCTCGGCAATGCCGGCAGCTCAATAGACGGATCTCCAAATCCTTGAAGAGCGACCTCCGCCGCTTTAATACCGAGCGTATTAAAGACGCAATTGAACGGAACAAAGGCTCCAAGGTATTTGCAAGAGATCTGGCTATTGGGCAGAGCCGGCTCACGAAACTGAAAACCGACGATGGCGGGATCGTGTCCGCCAAACCGGAGCTTCTGAGAGAGATCGAGAGTTTTTATGGGCAGCTGTACACGTCAACTAGTCAACCCGTCGAAAATCTAGCGAAAGACCCCAGAGCTAGACTGACCCGACACTATACCGAAGACATCCCGGATGTCAGCCTGTACGAGATTAGGATGGCTCTGAAACAGCTTAAGAACAACAAGGCGCCGGGTGATGACGGAATTACGGCCGAACTGCTGAAGGCGGGTGGCAAACCGGTCCTTAAGGCCCTTCAGAAGTTGTTTGATTCCGTCATACTCGAGGGGAAAACGCCGCAGGCTTGGTGCAGGGGTGTGGTGGTGCTCTTCTTCAAAAAGGGTGACAATGCCCGGTTGAAGAACTATAGGCCCATCTCACTTCTAAGCCATGTCTACAAGTTGTTTTCAAGAGTCATCACGAATCGTCTCGCACGCAGGTTCGACGATTTCCAGCCTCCCGAACAAGCCGGATTCCGAAAAGGCTTCAGTACCGTAGACCACATACATACGCTGCGGCAAGTTATACAGAAGACCGAAGAGTATAACCTGCCTCTCTGTTTAGCGTTTGTGGACTACGAGAAAGCCTTCGATTCGATCGAGACTTGGGCTGTACTGCAGTCTCTCCAACGGTGCCAAATTGACTACCGGTACATCGAGGTGTTGAAGTGTTTGTACAAAAACGCCACCATGTCAGTCCGACTTCAGGACCAGACCACGGAACCTATCCTTCTGCAGCGCGGTGTGAGACAGGGAGACGTCATATCTCCGAAACTGTTCACCGCTGCATTGGAGGATGTCTTCAAGGTTCTGGATTGGAAAGGACTTGGCATCAATGTCAACGGCGAGTACATCACTCACCTTCGGTTTGCCGACGATATAGTGGTCATGGCTGAGACCATGGAAGACCTCAGTAAAATGCTCGATGACCTCAGTAGAGCTTCTGAAAGAGTGGGTCTTAAAATGAACATGGACAAAACCAAGGTTATGTCGAATGTTCATGTAACACCCACTCCTATCAAGATCGGAGACTCTACGCTCGAAGTTGTGGACGATTATGTCTACCTGGGACAAACGGTCCAGTTGGGTAGATCTAACTTCGAGAAAGAGGTCAATCGTCGAATCCGACTCGGCTGGGCAGCGTTCGGGAAGCTGCGCGGTATCTTCTCGTCCAACTTACCCCAGTGTCTCAAGACGAAAGTCTATGACCAGTGTGTGTTGCCAGTGATTACATACGGGACCGAAACGTGGTCGCTCACAATGGGCCTTATCAGAAAGCTCAAAGTCACCCAAAGGGCAATGGAGAGGGCTATGCTCGGAGTTTCCTTGCGTGATCGAATCAGAAATGAGGACATCCGCATGAGAACCAAGGTTACCGACGTAGCCCGAAGAATCGCCAGACTTAAGTGGCAATGGGCAGGGCACATTGCTCGCAGAACGGATGGCCGATGGGGCCGAAAAGTTCTCGAATGGCGACCGCGAACCGGAAGACGTTGCGTTGGAAGGCCTCCCACTAGGTGGACCGATGACCTGGTCAAGGTTGCAGGAACCCGCTGGATGAGAGACGCACGGGACCGGTCAATGTGGCGACGCCTGGGGGAGGCCTATGTTCAGCAGTGGACGTCTTTTGGCTGAAATGATGATGATGATGATATGGATTTAAATACATTTAAAAGGTTTGAAACCACGGATTAAGGTTTAAAGTAACGTTTAAAACAAACTGCCATATTCTTTTCTAGACCAGCCGTTTAAAGCCAAAGTAAAATCTAATTTTATGCTATTGCATAGCTTCTATCGCGGGCCTTGAGCGTGGAGACCGAATCCAGAAATTCCGTAACGAAAATAACATAAGCCTAGGTTGCTAGGTTACGGAAAATAACAAGGTTGTCAAATTAAATAATTTATAACGTGTAAAGTTTTCTGTTTCGTCTCTCTGCTTTCTCCTTCTAAAATATTCTTACTCGTATAATTTGTGTACAAAGTGTTTTAAATATGAATAAACAAAGTGCATTTATTGTTACGGAATTTCTGAAATTGCATAAGTTGTTAAAAAATGCTATGCAATAGCTTTACCGCGGCAGTCTCCGAGTGCCACACTTTTTTTTTGTTTAGAAGCTTACCTCAGATCAAATATCAGCCAGATAGAGCGCGTAGAACACGAGATTGCTGTCACCAAGGCAAATACAAATTCAAAAGTGAATACAACCTCGCGTCAGTACTAAAATACGCGGCGTACTGATTAGACGTCACAAGTGACTTATTATTTTATGTCAAATCATGCCGTCTTGTGTCTTTAAACATTGTAAAAGTTGTTCCCAAAAACAAAGAAAAGAAGATGGAATATATTTCCATAGGTTACTATTGTTTATTTTATTGTTTTGATATTTATTTTCCCTTTATTATTTTCAACACACTCAGAACGAAAAATATTGACAGTTATTCGTCTGTGTTGCCAGTTTACATCGAAATAGGTCTCCTTGAATTAGGGGAATTTGCATTGTGTGTAGGAAGATCGATGAATTTATACATGTTTATGCAGAAATAATTTTGTATAATCTATACTAATAATAGTATAAAGCTGAAGAGTTTGTTTGTTTGTTTGGTTGAATGTGCTAATCTCAGGAACTACTGGTTCGAAAAATACTTTTGTGTTCGATAGCACATTTATCGAGGAAGACTATAAACTATACAATATCATGCTACGACCCTTAGGGGCAGAGCTGTTGGTGACACCGCGAGGAACAGCTAGCATATTATATAAATATCTTTGTTTGATGAAACTGTTCTTTATTTTAACCAACCAAAAGGTGCTTTATTTTCAATTTTGAGTTTTTAGCAACCGCTAAATATTGTTCATCATTTCTGCCTAGCCTTTTTCCCAACTATGTTGGGGTCGGATTCCAGTCCAACTGGATGCAGCTGAATACCAGTATTTTACATGGAGCGATTGCCTCATAATAGAAATAATAATACATTCATACAGTAATATTACATACCTACACAACATTCAATACCATTCAATAAAAAAATATTTAGCATGGTGGGCACAAGCTAACTTAAACCTTAAATAACTTTTATTCCACCTTTTTTAATAATTATTATTCTGTTCAATTAATATTATTTAAGCACCTATATGCTAAAGTGCATTAATTCCAATTTTATACATTAGTACCAACAATAATTGAAAAAATTGTGGGAGTTTTTACCAATACCTAGCAACATTACACACATGCAAATGCCCATGTCCCTACACTGTCGCTCCGAGCTGTCACGCACACATAAATATTAGGTAACTTCACATTGTTTTTTGCGCATGTTCTATCTGGCTGTTATTTGATCTGAGAAGCTTACTATTCCATTACGATTACTTAAATGATAAGAATAGTAATTGGTCGCTGAGTTCAACGCAAGACAATGTTTGTTAATTTTGTTATTTATGTTCTTTCTCCGAGATTAGTTTACTGATATGTTATGTTTTTTTTTTTTTATCCATATCTACTATACCTATACCTACTATATATATAATATTATAAATGCGAAAGTAACTCTGTCTGTCTGTCTGTTACTCTTTCACGCCTAAACGGCTGAACGGATTTTGATGAAATTTGGTACAGACATAGTCTGGAATTTGAGAAAGGACATAGGATACTTTTTTTTTTTTTTTTCGCGAGATAAACCAAAAATCTGCCGGAAGTCACTATTCCACGCGAACGAAGTCGCGGGCAAAAGCTAGTATTTTATATTATACTAAATACTTTTAATTAGGTATTGATTTCTGTATGTAGTCATAAATTTGCACCTGATTATTCTATCGAGTCTCGTTATTCTAACCAAAAACATAGGACTGAACATTCCAGCTAAAACATAGGACTTAAGTGTCGAAGGGTGGGCGTTTTGGGGGACTGTCTCTTGTAAATAAGTAAACTAAAGTTTTTGACGTTCGAAAAGTGCTGACTATCAGCCTAGTTTGAATAAATGAGTTTTGATTTTGTTTTTTTTTTAAACAGTTTCTATTGCTTATTCCTCTTTACGATCTCGATCATAAAGCCGCGTCCCCATTATGAGCCGGATTTTGGACCGCGCGGCTTGTAGTGAAATGTTTTTAATAAACCGTGTGGCTCAAGCCTCGGTCACGTCCACACTCACGAGGCACAGCCGTGTTGCGGGCCAGTGGACGGTGAGTGATTGGCTAGCTCACCGTTCGTCCGAAGACGACAGGCGTGTCGACGGCTCGTTCGTGTTCTACGCGCGCCTCAAAGAGATGTCAGCAACATGGAAGGGGTCCCGCAAGGTTCAACGCCCGTCGGGGCTGCGGGATGTTAGAAAGAGATAACGCGGCCTCCACACAAAGGGCTAAGAAGGAACATCGGTGGTTTTTAGTCAGTAGAAGTCTGACACTCCCTACCGCTCTGCCCAGAGCGGGAGGAGTCATTTGATTATTGACTGGCCTGTTGGTCTAGTGGTTAGTGACCCTAACTGCTATGCCGGAGGTCGTGGGTTCGATTCCCACCCAGGACAAATGTGTGTGTGATGAGCACGATCATTTGTTCTGTGTCTGGGTGTAATTTATCCACATTATCTATAAATGTCTATAATATGTATGTATTTAGAAATATATAAGTATGTTTATCAGTTGTCTAGTACCCATAACACAAGCTCTGCTTAGCTTGGGACTAGATGGCGTTGTGTGGTAGTTGTGGAATATCCTTTACATAGTATAAAACAAAGTCGCGTCTGTTTGTTTGTTTGTCTGTATGCTTAAATCTTTAAAACTACGCAACGGATTTTGATGCGGTTTTTTTTAATAGATAGAGTGATTCAAGAGGAAGGTTTTAGTATATAATTTGAACGACATCCACGCGGGTGAAGCCGCGGGCATCAGCTAGTTATTATTAAAAAAAAAAAAAAAAACCCAACCCACAAAAAAAAAGGAACGGCCGCGTGGCTCGGCCTCGCGGAGCCGACAGCCTAGTGGGGACGCTGCTTAAGTAGGCAGCATTTATAAAGGCAAAAAGGCCTATTCTCAGATTGGTTTTTGCCATAGAGAATAAAAATCTGTCATTTGATTTTTTTTTCAATATCCCAAACAAAATGGCGATAACAGCGTGAGTTTATAGAATTTGTACTTCGTTCGTGTATATTTTACATGTGGTATTTTCGTCGTTCGTTTCGTCGTCGTTGATTAACGTAGAACCTTAATAAATTTACTTAACTTTATGATTTGTGGTTACTCTTTCTTGGTATACTTTAAAAAGTGAGATTAGCTATTGAAATATAGAAGTTGTACCTATCATGAGTAATTACGAGGACGATCAAAGCGAAGATGGAGAATTAGCGCGTAGTCCTGCTCAAGATGAAATGGATTTTAGGTAAGTAAATATCTTTTGCAGTAGTTTCTTCCTTTGAATCAATTAGAACATGTAGAAGATTGTAATTTGTGTTGTGAAATATCATGGCTGTCAGAATAAAACTCCAGTCCAATAGGATAGCTTGTTTTCCTTGTTCTACGATTTGTTCACACTCCTGTACCATAGTACATAACGTTATTTACTACTTTCAATGTCGTCCTTTGTAATGATTCACACCATCACAGAAACTAACACTGACATCTCCCTGTGGGCTGGGATGGGATTTCCCTGTCGCCATGCGTAAGAGGAAAATGGTAGTGCAGTAATTCGTACAAGCTGCTCACACAAGTCAATGATATAAAATTCAAGTTGTCATTTTGCCCCACCTAATTATTGTTTATCACAATGTTTATAACAAACTTTTGCAAAATAGGTCTTGGCTGTGGTTTCACTTGATAAAACATGGTTTTTGCTTTGGCAAAAATATACCAAGTTGGGTGTCTGTCTTTTGTGTCTGGCACACTTTGCAGAATAATGGGTATTTTATATAGTATTTTGCTTATTTTTGTATTTGTAACAATATTTGAATATTTTTTGATTTGATTTTATAGTTTATCTGATGAAGATCGAGACAATGCTGATTCCTTGATTATCAAGCCTCCCCAGGCTGTAATTCATCCTACACACCGGGACAAAAGGGGTCATAAAAGGAATATCAAGGATAGATACAAGGATAATGCTCGGAAAGAAAAGAAACATCTTTACAGGTAATAAAATTTTATATGATAAGTGTTTGACTAATTTACTTCTTCCAATAATAAGGCTTTAATTCACTGTTAAAAGTATTGTGATTTTATTGCTTTTTGTCTGAATTATAGTAATTATGTATTTTAGAAGATAGTTTTGAGGAGTTATCTTTATTTTGCATCTTAGACAACCAGTAGTAAAAACTAGCATTTTACGAGCTTCAAGATTAGTTGATGCAGAATTTGAAGCAGTGTACACTGTAAAGTATTTTGATGTTGTTTTCAAGTTTTAATTAAGTAATGAATTCAATGCTTATCTTATTCATTCTTTACTTTTTCATAACTTTGTAACATGTTTATAAATCTAATATTATGTGCTTTAAGGTCTGACATCCTACTGACATTGGGAATGTTATAGATCAATCATAAACCTTTTTCAACAGGGAACGGGATAAGTCGGACAAATCAAAGAGAGAGATCAATAAGAATCCTGATCGTGAGGAAGTGATGGCCAAAGACTACTATAGGGAAAAGCAATATTATAGGGAGAAAGAAATGTATCGAGAAAATAAAGAAACCTATAGGGACAAAGAACCTTACAGAGAGAAGGAGGCATATAGAGAAAAAGAAATGTATAGAGATGGTAAAGATAACATGTACAGGGATAATAAAGACACCCGTGACAAAGAATTGTATCGGGAGAGAGATGTGAGGGAAAAGGAAATGTATAAGGACAAAGAAATGTATAATAAAGAAAAGGAAGTTTACAGAGGAGAAAAGGATCAATATAGAGAAAGAGAGCATTACAGGGAGAGAGAAATGTTCAGGGATCCTGCTTTCAGAGAACCAACAAGGTCTAGAGAAGCCTATAGAGAAAAAGATAATATGTCATATAAAGACAAGGAAATGTACAACAAAGAGAAAGATATGTCATATAAAGACAAGGAAACATACAATAAAGAGAAAGATATGTCATATAAAGACAAGGAAATGTACAATAAAGAGAAAGAAATGTCATATAAAGACAAGGATATGTATAACAAAGAGAAAGATATGCAGAGGGAAGCTTATCTTGGCCGTGACAGACAGTATAATAAATATGCTGACCCAGAACGAAAACGGCCTGACAATGAAAGAATAGAATCTAGGTTAAGATCATTAGCTGAAGAAGGCCATACTAACCACAATAATGAAAAAGAAAACAGAGATAGATCATCTGGAGATAAAGAATTAGAAGATTTAAGAACTAGATTACTGAATAAAAGAATAACCAAAGAGTTACAAAGTCAAGATGGCAAGAAAAACTCAGAATATTATGAGAAAGAGAGTAAATCTTCATCTCGTCACTCATCACTAGACAAACATCAACAACACAGGAAAAATAAAGTTTTGTTTGCAGGTAAGAACTGATTGTCTGTTTGGTGTGTAATATACCAAAGTCTTATTTAGTTTAGGATAGGTATATTTTGTTTACTATTAGCTATGATAGTAGTGTAGTGTCATAGTAAATATGCTTAATAAATGCACTATAGCAATAAATAGTTTATTTTAAACATCTTATAAAAATGTTAACATTGTTTAAGAAAAAGAGAGGGAAAAAAGGAAGCATGAGTCCCGTACAGAATTAGAGGCTAGAAGACAGGCGCTCCGTCGACGCGGCAAGAAGCGTTCCGTTTCGCCCACTGAGACAACAAACAAGAAAACTAAAACCGAATCGCCTAGCTATGGTGATTCTGTAGTTACTGTGTCTGATTCTAGTGATGTGGATATGAAAACAGACTCATTGCACTCTGAGCCTGAAGATGGTAAGTGTCAATAATCATAGTTTTATAATAGTAACACTAGATTCTCAATAAGATCTGAAAACTTCAACAGAAATATAAGCCCCCAAGACCACACACAGTCTTATTTTAAATGAATATTATGGCCCAATTGTAACCAAAATGGAAGTCTACTTACACCTCCAATATTTTATTTTTAGGTGAACACACAAACAGTGAAACAGAAGAGGATAGCTCAAGCACTGAGTCTGATTCTGCAGCAGAATCTAAATCTGAAGGTGAAGAAGAGGAACATATTGATGATGATAAGTCTGATAAAGAAGATAAGGAGCAAGAAAGGATTAATGAGAAGACTAGACCTCCGTCTAGATCAAAATCCCCTAGTCCAACCTTGTCTAAATCTAAGCCTGATTCACCACCATCGTCACATGGATCACACTCGCACAACAGGTACATTATTTTAATTGATTTCTAATAGAGGTGCAGAATTGGTTTCAAATATTATTTCTCCTCCTTTGAAGGCATGATAATTATCCTTACATTACATAGTATAAAACAAAGTCGTGTCTGTTTGTTTGTTTATTTGTTTGTTTGTCTGTATGCTTAAATCTTTAAAACTACGCAACGGATTTTGATGCGGTTTTTTTTAATAGATAGAGTGATTCAAGAGGAAGGTTTTAGTATATAATTTGAACGACATCCACGCGGGTGAAGCCGCGGGCATCAGCTAGTTTGAATTAAAAAAAAAAAAAAAAAAATAGCGTAATAAGATTGTTTTTTTTTTTTGTTGAATCGTTGATGTCCATATTTTCAAATATGAAACTTGATACAAATTCATTGTTTATTTTTTCGCAGATCACTTTCCAGATCTAAGAGTAGAAGTAGGTCGCATTCTTTTTCACCTCCTCCACCTGGAGAAAATGGAAAGATTACAGAGGAAGTAATGCCCAACAAAGATGATGAGGAAACAAGACAGAGAGAGGAGGCCATTAATGCTCTTCCTCCTTATTACCCTGCATTACAGGTAAATATTGCTTTATATTATGTATTAGTTACTTATTAACTGACTTGCCCGGTCGGATTGTTGTCAAGCTCGCGACGTATATTATTAACTGTCTATCACACACGGCATTGGCACGTCGTTTTGAACGATTTCGTTCACGTCTGTTTGCACGCCCACGTTATCGGCGCAGTCTTGTCCTGTAGCCATGTGGTAAGGCGCATTATGCACTACACTGTACTGTGCTCAACTTGAAAGTCTTCAAATGTGAAATGTTTTCTAGATCTCATTTCTAACCACAAAGTTTTCTAGATCTCATTTCTAACCACAAATAGGTTTTTTGGTCTGAATTATGTTCCAATGTCTTAGAAATACCTTTAATACTTTGTTTGAGCAAAGAAAATCATTGTTTCCAGGTCAGAGATAAGCAACATTGTTCATGTAAAGTGAAGTCATAGTTTACCTCTTAGGTTAGTTATGATCATTATGGAAAATACTAATTGAATATTTAATAACATTTTATAGGGGTGTCGATCCGTTGAGGAGTTTCAATGTCTCAATAGAATAGAGGAAGGCGCATACGGAGTTGTTTACAGAGCGCGTGACAAAACAACAGACGAAATTGTTGCTCTCAAACGACTTAAAATGGAAAAGGAGAAAGAAGGATTCCCCATCACCTCTTTGAGAGAGATTAACACATTACTGAAGGTAAGATCACAATCTTTAATGTTATTATTGTAAGCTCACTTGAGCCATCACAATGCATCACTGCTCTTACTCTCGAAGGTATTTTGTTCTAAAACTTATTGTTTACTTTTAATACGTGTTAGTGTTTGAGCCACGAGCTGTGAAGCACTCGATGGTTCCTGTGTTGAATTCATTTCATTAATGCCTTGTATTTTATTCCTACAGGCCCGGCACCTCTTAACTGCAAGAGGGTTGTGCTAGAGGTGTGACCCCATTGCAAGGGTTAACAACTTCGATACGGGCGGGCTAAAGTATCTTAGGAATTTATTCCAGGGGATCAACCCTTCGATTTCTTATTGTGGTGGAATTTGATGGTCTACAAAAAGTAATTTTTTTCATAATATAAAATGCTTAAAATACGAACATCGACGGTTACTATAAGATAATGATGCAAGTTTTGGTTAAGATCATCAAGAACATCATCAGGTAAAGTTAGGGAGTAGTTTTAAGTTCTGCTGAAGTACTTGAACATAATCTAAGAAGAGGATTTTTAATCAATACTTTTAAGTCCCATTTATCTAAGCAAGGAAATCTTTACTTTTACGCTCTTTATATCCAACTATGTACTATAAGTGGTCAGGTCGCATTGTCGAATACTATAACGAGTAAAAAAAGTTTTAAGGTTTCCTGTATTTTTTGGTATTGTTATAAAAGACAGCTGGATAAATCTATCACAATTATGTGTTGGTAAAATCACCTGGTAACTCTGTCTACTTAGAGCGCATTTTTCCGCAATGATCAATTTGAAAATTTATTCCCACTAAATCCAAAAAAGCATGACAGAGCTTAATGTAAATGTGTGCTGTGAAATATATTACATATTACTTGCATTTTGTATATAACTGTAATGAACACTCGAATTGTTCTTATTTATGTAATACGTAAGACGATCATGATTACAAATTCAAACAGTCTGCAAATGTAATGTTTTATGTTACCAGCACAACATTTATAATTTTTTATTCCTCAGAGTTCTACAACAGCTGTTTATATATTCACTTTATGAAATGCTATGGGACGCTTGTCGCGGCTAATGCCCCCAAAAGTTACGTGCTTGCACTAGTTTGACAAAAGTGTGCGACTGAGATAGACAGCAACACTATAGACTTGCTTCTGATGCGCAAGAATGAAGCCCGGCTGCCACCAAAGCGGAAACGTGTAAGATTGACCAATCACATTGGTTGAAATCCTCCTGGAATTGATGGAAACCGGGCCTGATTCTGCTTTGCATAGATAAACAGTAAATAAGGCCATGCTTTAATTTTGTGCTAACACGAGTAGTTTAAATTGCGCACTTGGCAATTTCTGTACAATCATGGTACAACCATGGCAGTGTAATTGACTATAACTTTTAAGAATTGCGCGATTTATTTCCCCGTGTAAGCACATCTTAATATTAGAGACCTTTCAGCTTCATATGTGTAAAACTAGTTCACATTCGGAATTTGCAATTTACTGTAATTTAAAACACTAATTTCTCTAAATAAATAGCGCGGCTTTTGCTTAACTAAAGAACCAGCATGAGAATGTTCTTACGAGTAGTCGTAGTAGCAAGCAAGGATTTTATTACTATACAGCGTGTATCAGAAAGGTGTGGCCAGATTTAAGGGTGTGGTACACACGACAACACATCAAGCTATACATTTCCAGTACAAAATTACCTCGCTTTTATAGATTTCCTATACAATTTGAGATACGCCTAAACTGCAAAAGTGCAAACATAACATATATTTATTTTCAGGCTACTTTGGCCCATAGATAAATACCTTACAGACTAACATACATATAATATTATATTACATTTTGTGTTAGTAAATAGAACCTTACAACTATATTAGTATACACTTGTGCACTATGTCATTGTGCGTTTATGTAGCACCTGCCCGCGGAAACTACGTAATAATAATAATAATAATATTCCACAACTATCACACAACGCCATCTAGTCCCAAGCTAAGCAGAGCTTGTGTTATGGGTACTAGACAACTGATAAACATACTTATATATTTCTAAATACATACATATTATAGATAAATTACACCCAGACACAGAACAAATGATCGTGCTCATCACACAAACATTTGTCCTGGGTGGGAATCGAACCCACGACCTCCGGCATAGCAGTTAGGGTCACTAACCACTAGACCAACAGGCCAGTCAAAACCACCCCCCTGCGGCCAAAAGTCCTTCCAAGACGAGGTGCAGATAGCATGTTGGTACTCGCACCACGAACACCGTAAAGATGACTTTGCGGTACGACTCAAGCAGCTGGACTCTCGCCACGTACTTGGTCTTCTAGCGCACGTACTCCACGATGTCCTCCACCGTAGTGGTGTAGTGTAGGCGGGAGATTACACCACAGTGCCATATATCACCGTACCTAACTGCCGGTTTCCAGGTATGATCTAGCTAGACAAAAAAAAACCGGCCAAGAGCGTGTCGGGCCACGCTTAGTGTAGGGTTCCGTAGTTTCCCGTCCGTCACAATGTGTTCCCACTTATGAGTTTAAAGGTGGTTTTTTTTTTTTCAAAATGATTTTCCTAGAAAGTCCTTATGAACTTCTTTTTTTCATATTTTCTAAACTTATGGCTCAAAAGTTAGAGGGGGTGGGGACACATTGTTTTTTACTTTTGGAGCGATTATTCCCGAAATTATTGACATTATAAAAAAATATTTTTAGTAAACCCCTATTACAATGTACAACTGCATTCTTACAAATAAATAAAATTCTAATTCTAATTCTAATTCATTTTTAAATACCTTTCCAACAATATATCACACGTTAGGGTTGAAATTAAAAAAAAAAATCACTTCCCACTTTACATAAATAGGGGGGCTACCCTAATAAAACATTTTTTTCCAATTTTTATTTTACCACTTTGTCGGCGTAATTGATACACATATTAGTACCAAATTTCAGCTTTCTACTGCTAACGGTCACAGATTAAGCGAGGACGGACAGACCGACGGACGGACGGACAGACATGGCGAAACTTTAGGGGTTCCTAGTTAAATACGGAACCCTAAAAATGATTAAGGGTAGATCAAGTACCTAGAACGGGTGTAAAACACTCCTTTCTACAGCCTTTATATGAGCACACCTTTCTGATACATGCTATATAACGTGACGTGAAGTTTTTAAACATAATTATTTTGTTTAACTTGCCTTGTATATTCGCGATGCCACTTGCAGTACACTTCCATGCAAATCCAATACGTTTATTTCTATCAGTCATTCATGGTAATCGCGAGATCTTTTGAAACACGCAAAGAGATTACTTACATTCAATAATGAATTCTCTGTGTGTTACAGTCAACTGCTAGATACAGGGTTCCCTAAGTTGTGACCCAATGCTTGATCATCATTCTTCCTAACCTATTACGTTCAGCTAACTCTCTAATCATGAATCATGATCTAGATTGAATCGAATGAATATCCAACGAACTATAGGCATGTATCGTTTTTTTGACACATGGCTACTTCAGTTTTCAGTTTCTGTGCATATTAATTACTAGAATTATTAAGAATAGTAAAAATAGATTGCTTTGACTATATCGAACTGATTCGGATTCTAATTGTATAAGAATTCATTCTAACTCGGAAGAAGTAGCCCGCTGGAACGCATTATTTTGTTCACTTAAAATTCTTGAAAGTTCTGCGTTTGAGTTGCGTGTCTGAAGTTGTCAGCGCGTGTACTTAATCGTAAATATTTGTCATCCGCCTCGACAAGCATCACTTGAAAATATTATATAACATTTTCCTTAGTCAACAAGGTTGTTTATTTATTGAGTTCGTTGAATGTCGAATATAAACAGGTTGGCTCATCCTTAATTTTTTGAGATATCTCAGTTGCGTCTCTACCGGTCTCGTTGAGCCTTTTAATGATTTATATGAAGTATCAATGATTTTTCACTTTCTTAGCTGACTAATGGGTTTTCCGAAGTCCAAAATCGTAAAGCAATTACTCCAAAAGGTATGGGAAAGTTTTTCAAATGATCACCATATCTTATGTCAATTTTGTAAAAATATTGATCCACTTATATCGAAATTGTGTCCTGATGGGGTTCAGGCTGTCCGAGCTTGAAACCCTCGATTTCCTGACCTATTTTCTGTATGGTCTATGGCCAATTGCACCTATTTGCAAAAGTAGAGCTTGATTAATTCATGTGTGCCCCCTAGTAGTCTACTTAGTTTATTAAAATAATGATAGGAGATACAAAGCTAGGAATGTTTTACAATCTGTAATTTTGCAGTTTTCAACAACTCGTCACCTTTTCTACGACAGAAGTGATCGAAGCGTCGACGGATATTTGATTTCTTACTAAGTAATCAAGTCCTGCTTGCTGACTACCACGTGAAGATTGAATATCTAAATCAGGGTACCCCAACCGTTTGGCTGCCTGTCTTCTTGGATTATATGTTTTTTTTTTCTAAAAGTAGTCATCGTGGGTTTCAAAATAAATTCCAATGGCTATAACAAATGTCACTGTCATCTAGAAAATCTGCGTAGCTAGACAGCAACTGAATTAGAAAATAATTCCCTGAATGACTACAAGGTTTCGCTACATATTATTGTACGCTAGTTACATACGTAACCGCCTTTACTGGGTTTTTCTTTTCGTCAGTTTTTACTCTGGAAGGCGTGCTCCTCTGGTTGAAATATCCTGATCTAGATTATCTTCAAAATTGTTACACAGCTGCCCACAAAAAAAGAAGTGTCCATTGATGTTATACTGTATAGCCGAACTGCCTTGTTTTTTTTAGAGTATAGTGTAATATAGATTTCCGTTTATTACCATGCTGTTTTTGAGTTTAAAGATCCGCTTTCTTCTCTACTGCTGTCCATTAATCAGGATTGAACTTGTTGGTAAATCCTGACTTTTTGGATGTATCAAAAACCCCAAAAGTTTTCCTAAGTGCGTTAGTAGCCTACAAAATCTAAATATTTTATTTCACATAGGCCTTCATGGGCAACTATAAAACGTCGAGAAAGGGTGCACGGTTTTTGTTGGTCGTTTCCTTTGGAGACGGATCGACAGCTTTGTGTTGTAAGAAACGCCCAGTACTGTACGAAGTAGTATCTGCTTCTATGCTTGAGCTTACTTTGTGTGCTTTTTTGTTTTGTTTTTGTTCTCTGATTTCACGACAAAAGTATTTTTGAGTCTATTTTCTTCCCTATATACTAATTGATTGAGTTCAAGGTGCGCGCTAACCGAGTGAACCGTGTAGCAGACTGGCTGCGGACTCAGACATATTTTTGTACATTATGACATGTGTCAAGGTCCAGTATTCGCAGTCTCGTCAGCTTGGTGTAACCGCACCTTTAATGTATCTATACATACTGTAACAGACTGTTCTATACTGAGACAGTACGACATGTTGAACAGAACACAATTACCAGCAGAGTTTGTTGAAATTGGTTCTTAATGTTTTTCTTACTTTCGCTTTAAAAGCTCAGTCAAGCTTCTATCCGGCTAGCTTTGATTGAGTGTCAAATGTGCCCTTTTAAAAAAAAAATAACAAATGAGATGAAAGTTTCATCGAAAAGATGATTCCTTATCGGTTTCATATCCCGGTACTTGAGTACTCTCAGAAAATGAACACACGACGCGTGGGGTTGTGTTAATTACTTTGTGATTCTGTATTATTTTTTGTTTTGTTATCATTGTTTGAAAGCACGTCAATTGCATGCTATTGCTGATGTTCTAGTGGAAGCCTAAGCCTGTGTACTTAACGAATTCAAAGTCTAGCTCTGTCGATACTAAAATATGAAGAAACATCATTTTCGTACCACTTGCTCTAAAAAGTGACATTCTATGCCACAAAAAGCGAACATAACAATAGTCATTTTATCTGAAAACAGGGAAAGAAAATTTTACTGAATTTCATTCATCCTCTAGGGGGAGAATGTGATTTAAATTTGGAAAAAGAAAATTGTACTGAATTTCATTCATCCTCTAGTAGGGGGAGAATGTGATTTCTGTCAATAATTGGACCAATGTTTCGTATGTTAAATTTTACTTTTAATTGTCATTATTTTTAATAAATGCTTATCTCATAATATTATTGTGTTACTTAATTTTTTCGCAAATGGTACGAAAAGTAGAGTATTTTCCTCGGTGATAAAGCTGTCTTAGTCTTGGGTGAACTTAAATTCCTCGCTACACTCAGGACTCATCTTAAATCCCTCGCTTCGCTTGTGATTTAAGTTTTTAACACCCTCGCTACGCTCGGGAGTAAACCTCGGGTCCTTCGTTACGTTCGCGATTTAAATCGTCACCCGCGACAGAAGACACTGCTTTATCCCCTTACCTCCCCTGACTATTGGTCAGTTGGTCTAGCTTTCGACTCATACTAAAATCGCATGAATAAGTCCCTTGGGTCTTAATATAAATGTCTCGTAGGTACTCAGCTGATTGTTTAATTTATCGAACACAACTTTGATTGTACTGGTATATTAGAAATATGTGGTTTTTTATGCATCAATTAACTCTCGATGTTCGTAATTTTCTGCCATCAAATTCTATTTATATTATATTCGAATAATACCATGCCAGCACGATAAACTGGCATGGCATTATGTGGACTTGCACCCGGTTTGCAAATAATATCGTGAAGAACTCAACATAATATAACAAAATATTGTATCAAAAATTTCATCTTGTTATTCTGAGGTCAATTTAATGCCCCATGTTATTAAATTTACCACGAATATTCATTTTCGTAATTCATTAGTGTATTTGTTTAGTTGGAAACGGTATCCATTTTCTATTCTATTCTGCAATGTTCATAAATAAAACCGGGGTAAAGAAGAAATGTACGCAATACAGTAAAATAAATTAATTGTCACTTAAGTGAAGGTATCAAATGTATTAATTTGCTCTAGAAGTAAAGTATTTGATGAAACAGACAAAATACGTTTCAAATAAGATTAGAAACTTCAAACATCTTTTTGTCAACTGCCTCTAGAAAAGTAAGTACTTAATATTTTTTTAAATTTATTAAAACATTATAATATTATTATGTAATACATATTTATGATCCTTTTTATCTGTTACCTTAACTTATATTTATAATAACGGTTTTTATGACTAACTGCGGTACTCGGAGATATTTAATGAGTACTTATGCCGTCACATACTAAAGATTTGACATACTTTTGTATGACAAAACTGTCAAAACCTTTACTAAGTGATGGGCTAAGTAATCATGAAAGCTCTCTGAGTGCAGCAGTTAGTGTCAGTTGACATATAGAGGTCAATGAGATTCCTATTCTTATTTGGAACATATTATATTGTCAAATACTGCTTTTGAATTTAAACCTTAACCAGTTCATGACATTGGGTTTATATCTAAGTTATATTTACGGAAACTCTATATAGAAATTATCGCAAACGCATTTACATTGACAAAGTCATACTGCTTCCGATAGTTTCTATATCTATGAAATATTGAGTTGTATCGCTCTAAGTTTAAATTGCAAATACTAACTGTAAAATATTTGTAAAACTTTGGTTGATACTTTCCTATATTAAAATCACGTATTTTTAAGTGGCTGTGTCCGTTCATTGATAAAAAGGCTTTTGCAAACAATAACATATTAAAATTTTAATCGGAAACTGTTGATATCCTGCGTGATTTTAATTATTGGAAATCAGGACTTTGATATTGTTATCTCCGGTTTAAATAAATACAAGTTTTACACCTGTCACTAGTATAATACATTTGAATATTGTTGTCAGTGTTTGTTTTGTTTCTGTTTGTTTTAATTAAACTGTAGATAAAACAATAATTCATCGTATACGCCACAGGACATATAACAAAGACAAAGACATATCGAGTATGTCTTTGTTTTGTTATTAGAAATAATATATTCACATTCTTAAAATGTAAATATTTTGTTATCTTTTGTGTTTTAAAACTAAGATTTAAGTCGACGTTCGCACGGACATAAAAATATCGCAGTGATTTTGTTTTGCGCACTGGATATTCAACCGTTCGCTTAGCGCCGAGAGTTGAAAATACAACTGTTTGTGCGACCGTCGGCAAAGACGTATCCAGTTTTCCGTTTAATTTACACCACCTTGGCGTCGTAATTCATAATCGTGTGTTCTCTATCTGAAAATGTTTTCTTCACAATAATCATGTATTTTTTTAAGACTAGGTGGCTATTTTAAAATATCTTTTGATTGGATTTTATGTGCCACTCCGTACTTTTGTCAAGTTCTGTCATTTTGGTTTTGTCTTTGTAAGTGATGAATGGTTTCAACTTTTAAAGATTTTGTAGACAAATCGTTATAAATTGCAATTGTATCTAATTTACTCATTCCAAAAGATAATGATAAAACTGCTACTTAACTGTACTTGGGTTCCTGTTTAATCTAAATTAATTTTGTCTGAATTATTATTTGACCATCGTCATATTTAACTTTGTATAAAACTTGTAAACGTGATTTTATTTAAAAACAAATAAGCATAATTATATTTATTATTGTTGTAGTTTGGGTACATTTCTGGAGTACATGGTATGTATTTATTTAATCAATATATCAGCCTGAGCCTGTACAGCCTCATCAACGTCGTCTAAAATATGATAAAAGTTTATCATAATACATATATATACTATTCTATTATATATCTTGTATTGCATCAGTTATAGTTTTGCATATTTTTATTGTTATACTTGTGTCTACGCTAAATCCATAATATATACGCTTCATATGGGTGCTTAATGTTCGCCTCAAGCTGAAAAGGTATTCTAACATGCTTTTCTGCAAGTGTTTAAAGAATGTAACGAAAAAATCGATACATGAAATACGATTAGATTTTCACAATATATTCGTTCAGGTAGCACTGGTCATAGCAGAGATATAAGTGTGATTCCTGTTAAAATTTGTAGTATAGAAGAATATATATTTCGAATTGTTATAGCTGCTACTTCATGATGTACCCAAACTGTGACAGCAGCCTGATAGGTTGATTCACATTCAAAACTCGTCTTACCAGTAGACAACAACTTATCTGATCATTGTCTATTTTATCACACCCCATATATTCTTCAGCATTATTATATCTGAACAACTATTGTGAAGCATTCATTTTCAGATAACTCTGTATACTCGATTTGTACGATGATACAGTACTATAACGTAAGAATGGTCCGCCATTGCCACATATTAAGACGTCGCACATTCTGCTCTGTTGTTGCAGGGCCAGCACCCGAACATTGTCACAGTGCGGGAGATAGTCGTAGGCTCCAATATGGATAAGATATTCATTGTCATGGACTACGTAGAACATGATTTGAGAAGTCTTATGGAGACTATGCGTGGAAAGAAACAAGTATTTTTACCAGGTAGGCCATATTTAACAAACAATCACAAAATTCATTGTAATCTTGTCCTTGATCTGCACTATAAAATGTTGTTCTGCTCTTTACAGGAGAAGTAAAATGCCTAATGACGCAACTACTCAAAGCTGTTCATCATCTTCATGATAACTGGATATTACACAGGGATCTTAAAACTAGCAATCTTTTACTGTCACACAAAGGCGTATTAAAGGTTGGTATTTATTTTGAGGGGTATGTGGTGTGGGTGTATTAAAAAAAATAGAAAACCTACAATGTTCGTGTCGGTTCACGCACAAAGTAGGGTTCCGTAGTTGCCATCAAAATATGTGATAAAAATAAACATTTCGAGATACTTTTTGAAAAAAGTATGCTAAGGTGGTTCGGTCATGTGGAGAGGATGAATGAATGCCGATTAAAAAAAGGTATTAACAAGGCAGATGTGAGTGGCAGCGCCGGGAGGGGACGCCCTAGAAAGACATACACTGATCTTATTGGTGCCGTTCTTCAGAAAGGACAGGTGCGTAGTACTCGTAACCGGCGTGCGTGTATGATCAGATGTATGAATGTGGACGAGGCAAAAGGAGTATGTAAGGATCGTAGCAAGTGGCGTTCTGTGGTTTCTGCCTACCCCCATGGAAAAAGGGCGTGAGTTTATGTATAAGCATAACTTATCTGTATACTCATGACAAATTACAGCTTTCTATTATGAATATGAAAATATGAAAAAAATATAAAAAACTATTCATGCTCATTGTACAATATTTAAACTTGAAATTGTTTTCAGGTTGGAGATTTTGGCTTGGCAAGAGAGTATGGGTCCCCGCTACGTCAGTACACCCCGATCGTAGTGACGCTATGGTACCGTGCTCCCGAACTACTCCTGTGCTGCAAAGAATACTCCACTCCCATAGATATGTGGAGCGTGGGGTGTATATTCGCCGAATTTATTACCATGAATCCATTGTTTCCTGGAAAGTCTGAAGTGGATCAATTGAATAGAATATTTAAGGTATGTTCTTTGTCCTTTAAAACGAATACATTAATATGTAAAAAGATAGTAAGAAGATTGTTTTGTGAATGTGTAATGTAGGCTTGTAGATTCTTAGATGATTAACCCTTTATCTTGTTTTACTTTATTTTTGTAGTACCCTACGACTTATTGTCGGGCCTACGTTGTCCCCCCTACTTACTAACCCTGTTACATGAAAGTATTGTAAAACCAAATCATTTTCATAAAACTAAACTGCATTCTTCCTGGTTCTTTTCCATAGAAAACGACCAACCCGAACTGTGTACCCTTTGTCGACGTTTCATAAGTGCCCAAATCATGTTATTTTTAATTTGATTTTGAGATAAACATATATGTTTTGTTCACAGGATATGGGCACACCTTCGGAGGTGATTTGGCCCGGCTACAGCGAACTGCCTGCTGTGCAGAAAATGACTTTCGCAGATCATCCTTCGGGTGGGCTCCGGCAGAGAATAGGGAGTGATCTACTTTCAGAAACGGGATTGGCTTTACTGAACGGTTTCCTGACATATAATCCAGCCAAAAGAGTGACAGCTGACGCCGCGTTGGAACACGGTTACTTCAAGGTAAATAACATGTTTCTATTTCACGTAGTTTTATTCTTCTTCGTCTTTGTATGTCAATGAACTATAATGATACCCAATCAGAATGTCTCCACTTGAACAACTCAAGTAAATAATTTTATTAACTTTTCTAATTAATAAAAATACATTATTATTATGTTATGTCCAACGACCATACAGCCACTAGACGCCTAATACTTGATCTAACGCACGAAACAAATTCTGTCAACTCGCTGAGGTGCGGGGGAACGGGGTACTGCATTCTGATTGGCCCTTTCAAGGTCATTGCATTTCATAGGGATGAGACAGGTTTAAATCAAACAAGAACGTATCGATATTTTTTAATTGTATTTAATAAAATATGTATTTACATTTTACATAAATAACTTGCATTTAAGTACCTTCTTTATTCTGAATATGATTGAATCATGTAAGAACATTAAAAAATCGCTTGGTTGCAATTGCCCATTTTTTTTTTAAATCTGGATCGTGTGGGTATCTAAAATTAATCGTTAAAGTTTCACAATTTGTTAGCTGTATCCTGTTGTAATTTTTAATTACTAACAATATATTTTTTACTTAAATATTTAGGTTTTTTTGCTTTATCGATAACAGGGCTGGTCATGCGATTTGGAGCATCACTAATTATTTTTACTTAAAATCGAGGAAAAGAGATGGCAAAAAAAATACTCTCAAAAGAAATAGATGCAATCATAAAAGACATCAACGCGCGCTCCAAGAATGTGCACTGCATACAAGGTATGACCAGTATGAGATGAACTCCGAAAAATAATGTCAGAAAATTAATTTTATTTAGATTAGGGAACCATTAACTTACCGATGAAATGTGATACCGTCTTTCAGGAAACTTGAAGTCCGGCTTTCTTTATCACACCAACGTACTGTACACGGGGCCATATTATGTTTATTTTCTCGAATTTTCAAAGGTGTAGTGCGGAAGTGTTTACGGCTCACAGGTGTGGTCGAAACTAATGCGAACTTTGTGACTGACGACGGCTATAAGATTTATAGCCCTAATGTGTTGACAGACATTTGTCGCCTGTTATTAGGCGTCTAGTGGCTGTATGGTCGTTGGTTATGTCACTCATAATGACTGGAATGTTTGTATTTGAGCCTAAAATAGTTTTTTTGTATTGTTGTGCAGGAGCAGCCCGTGGCGATCGAGCCGGCGATGTTCCCGACGTGGCCCGCCAAGTCTGAGGGCAACCGGCGCAGCACACACAGCCCGCGTCCTCCCGCCGGTGGCGCTGCCTACGCACAGTACGCACGCGCCGACTCGGACGAGGCTCTCGGCTTTCAGCTGCACCAGCGCTCGCTCAACGTCGCGCCCGGCTTCTCGCTCAAGTTTTAGCGACGGCCTTTCGGGCCCCGCTCGACTCATAGTGTATACTAGGATACTACTAACTGTTATTGTGTAACAACGTTTAATCTAGCTACGCAACATTAGCCGGACGTAGCTGTAGGTACTTTCTTTTCCAAACAAATTAACTGCTAAAGTACCGCAACTGCCTCGATGGTGAGATTTTAATTGCCATCTCGTTAGTTGCCGCCACATTCAAAGGCACAATTAAAAACAATCTATTATGCAGGGGTATGACAAATTCTGTACACGTCTCGTTGATTTTTTTTTTACAATTATAAGGAATCGCGCAGGATCAGAATTTCAAAAAACTGCCATTTTGATAAGTAATCGGTATATTGCAATGAGATCGCTTACAACATTTACTAAACATAAAATAAAATGCTCGTGTATATAATATAAACGTTATTTATGTACTTATGAAATACATAACAACTTATAGAATTAAATATTTCATTGTGACTCTTTGCCATTGTTGATGTATGTATATGTAAAATAGCATAAAGTAATATTTTTTCATAATTAATGTAATCATATGTAATTATTGCATTGAGAGTCGAACGCTCAAAATATGAAACTGATCTAGTAAATAGCGTTCAATCTCTGATATTGGTCATTTAAATGTTGAATGCACATAATGTCACGAACTATTACTCAACATTTCTGTGAAGTTACAGGTTACACTGTGTAAATACCTCTTAATTTTAGTGATGGTGAAATTAGTGTAGAATTAAAATAATTATGGTACAATAATTATATGTTTTCAAAAGATATGATATTATTATTTAAAACATCCCTTTATATACCTTTAACAATACTTAAAGATAAAACAGGAAATTAAACAGAGACATTCTTGTTATTTAGGAATACAATTTTTGTTTCTTTATCCTGGCACATAATTATCACCAGCACATGATTTAGGCGTTGATAGTAGCAGTTGCTTTATTGACTAGATCAAACTTCTCGTTCATTTTGTTGATAATTATCACAATAGTATTCCCAATTTAACTCTTGACTATAGACTAACGGCCGGCGTCGTGCATGCCTTTAGGCAACGACAGTAATGAGTTTATCAAGTCACCATTGCGTTTCCACGTTTTATACTTGGTGTCAACCATAGCATTCGTTTGAATCACCATCCGCCGCCCCAAGACGTCATCTCTGTACGCGTTGATCATTGAATGGATGTGCCGGATGTACTGGAAAAATAATTATAAATATATTTATCAAAATACATTTTCGAAACCCTAGCTAAACTACTAAACAGGTTTCTGAAGGTAGGGTAGGTATATGGGTCGAGTAGTAAAAATACAATAAAATACACATTTTTCTATAGGTTAAGTAGGAAAAAGTACATTGCAACCATACATCAATGATTGCAACGTATTGGTACAGCTAGTATATAAATAAAACTGGCCAAGTGCGAGTCGGAATCGCACATGGGTTCCATACCAAAACGGTATGCTATAATTTATACAATTTCTTCTAGGGCCAATGAAACTTGACCTCTGGATTGTATAGGCGCTCATACGATTCAGGGACCAAATTATATTGGTTAACTGCTGTTTCCATCTGTTGTTTCCATTCAAGTTCAAAATGATTTTCCTAGAAAGTCCTTATAAAGTTCTACTTTTCAGATTTTCTAAACTTATGGTTCAAAAGTGGGGGGGGGGGGGGGACGACATTGTTTTTTACTTTTGGAGCGATTATTTCCGAAATTATTGACATTATCAAAAAATGATTTTAGTAAACCCCTATTCATGTTTAAATACCTTTCCAACAATATATCACACGTTAGGGTTGAAATTAAAAAAAAATCACTTCCCACACTTTACATATTATAGGGGGGCTACCCTAATAAAACATTTTTTTCCAATTTTTATTTTACTTCACTTGGCATTTTAGGGAGATTCACTTGGTAGTCTATCTCTAGGTATGTATAATGCAATATCAGAACTAAATTAAACATGAACCCATTTAGTCTAAGACGAAGGTAGACTAACAAAAATGTTGAAGGGGCAAGCGCCAGAGGAGCTCGCGAATCAAGGTCAAATACCTGGGCCTGGTTTTGGACCGGAGGTGGAACTTCAGCGAGGACTTTGCTCAGCTTGCGCCGAACCTGATCGGTACCTAAGGCGTCTGCCCTCAGCCGTCTATTACCGAACCTGGGCTGACCGAAAGTGGTTTGCCGACGGCTGTACACGGGGGTGGTTCGCTCGATGGCGCTCTATGGGCTTGCAGTTGATTTTAAAATTATTTTCCGATGTTGCATTGTTTTAAGATATTTCACTACTTTTAGATCTGTAGATGTGAACGAATTTGCAACACACCAACTTCTAATCTGTACCTACAAACAAGGGGTAATTAAAATAACCGAAAACGCGAAAGTAGGCAGGTAGGTACCATACATAACATAACATCAAGCCTGTAATCTCCGAAGGGTTACGTAGAGGTGTTCGTAATATAACAACCATATTTCGCCAGTTATGTTTAAGTCCCATATATAACAGGGAGCGATCCTATTGCCGTCAACCCAAATAGACACAAATCTAGACTCCATAATATGTCTACTACTGTGATTTTTTTTTTCTTTCTTTAAAAAAAACTTTGCCCCACACTAGGAATTTCTCCTGTGTATCGTGGGTGCGTTCACAAACATTTAAACTCACATACACAAATACCCAGACCCGGAACAACTATCTGTAGGTCTTACAAATATTTGTTCCGTGCGGGGATCGAACCCGCGACACGCAGCGCGGCAGTCCATTGCTTGAGCCACTGCTAACCGTGCCGTCTATTTAGAGAAACCGTAGAGTCGTAGACTGTTACTGCAGAGAATTTTTTAAATAGATACTTTGCCCGACCGGGGAATAGAACCCAGCTGAACAGCAAGCAGTCGCGCTTGCGACCACTAGACCTACGAGACAAAGCTTCTATGAATAACTTTTATTAGGGGTTCGAGACTAACCCTCTCATTTAGAATCGCGATTTCGATGAGCCATTTTCTGATAAGTATTCGTTTGTACCTATTTCACTCTTTGTATTAGGGTACTACTTGTTCAAGAATTTGGCACTGCAAATCCGGTAGTTATACTTTTCATTTTTTTTTCGACAATTAGTGCGATCATTTATTGCCTTACTTACGGATAATATCCTGCTTTAGTAGATATAGCGCGCAATAAAAACTAAACTTTACTGGGGGAGCGAAATCGTGCCACCGTAATTACGAATGCAGTAGGTACCACCTAATCGGTGTTTTTGGATTTTATCAAAAGCGATATCAGTAGATTGTTATTACAAAATTTTACAACTATTTACTTTTTTTTAGAAAGAAATATAGTATTGAGAAATGGGTCATGAAAAAACTTTTAGCGATAATGCAACATTAAGATATCAAAATACATACATATTTATGGTAAATGCATTGATCTAATAACCGCAATTTAGCTAGTACAGACATACCGGGTTACCCGAAACAAAAATTATTGCTGTAGCGATAAAGTTGAAAATTGATTAAAGAGAAAAATTTGGTATAGTAGCCAATAGTAGCTTGATGGGCTGGCGACTGTACCTAATACCTACTAACTGTATTTGACAGCAGAAAATCACAAAGGAAATTCGGAAAGCTCAAAAATGTAGGTTTCCAAAAATGGTGTAAAGAAAGGCAGACTTAGGTACCTCGCACACTACGCGAACTACGACAAACTTTAAATCATCTCATCTGAATCAAATTGATCGGTCAAATTCTGCTTTCTGGTGCCCGAGAGGCGAGATGCCTAAGTAAACAAAAAATATTACCTTTTCATTTTCCTCGTAGGGTATAATTTCGGATAACTCATCTGAATATGATTCAATTGCAGGTACGTCGACGTAGTCGCTGGCAAACACATCACACGTTAGAACCAGCGTCATGAGGAGAAAAACCGCTCTTTGGATAAGATTTAACATTCTGTGTCACTAGAAGGAAAAAAGAACCAAAGTAAGAAACTCACTTATTTAAATTACTCAACTATAGAATTTTTTTAATGCATTTTAGGACTGTGCATTTTGTGTTACTACATATTGTGCACCGTTATGGACTAGGCAGCGTATGATGGCTGTCCACAGAAGAGATCACTCTTATACCGAGCACTAGAAAATATCGATCATCCTCGAATGTAAATAAACATTTAACATTCAACCGCAGGGACCTTAAGCTTAAATTGATAAGGTAGGTTTACGTTATCACTATCAGGTAAGCTGGGATTGTATAATATATTATTATATTCACTAGTTTCAAGTCCCTTCATAAAACACATGCCATAAACTGTGGGTGTTTCGTGCTGCCTACTGCTTCCTGTTTAAAATCCACCTACACAAATAGATTTTTTATTTATTTTTTTAATATTTTTAAATCTAGAGTCCTATCATGAGAACAGGGATACAGCATTGTAGAATTTCGCTGTGAAGCTTTCGTAACTTGGAGCTTTTAATTTGATTTTCTATCGGTACGCCTGCATAAAATACCTAAACAAAGTTTGTTGTTTTGTTAAAATTATTTGTAAACATTTAAAAGAAAAGCACTTATAAACTTCTTACAAAGTCTACCTTACCGTAAAATTAAATGAATCCTTAATTTAGTTTTAATCCGTGGTCTTAGCACAACACTTATAGTAGAGTCAGCAAATGTAAACACACCCGCGTCCACCGTACTGTTTAATAATGATGCGAATTATATTTGGTGGCGACCGCCTGCTTTTCGGAATGGCAATGGTGAAGTGTGTAGCGTCGTCGGTTAAACGGGCAAGCAATGGTGGGCGGCCGGCCGGGGGGCGAAGTTGTTTTTCCTGGCAGGGTCGCGGGGCACGCACTCGGGCGTAAGCCGAGCGACGGCCCACGGAGCGGTGCGAGAGACAGCTCAACCGCACTCTGCAACCCGTCGCCGTACCTGTGCTTGTCAACTTAACTTACGTCATATTTTATTTTTACTTAACCCGGTTGGCATTAAATAGAATGACAATTGTAGACCTACTTTATTTTTACTAGGTTTGTAGTCTGTTAGTTTCTGGTCATGTTGTAGGAAAGGTACGTTTGCCATAGTTAGATGCTTTTAGATGGCTTGCTTTTCTGTATCACTTTTATCTAAACAGTGATGTAGAGACGCCAGCACCCCAAGCTAGAAGTTACTCGACACTTTCAAATTTCCCAATCAACCTACTGTTTTGGCGATATTACATGATCATGTCAAACAGTGGGCCCCTTGGTACCCACTTCTGGGCAGAGGCTTTACCCTATCACATAAATGCAAGTAACATAGTTCTCGGAACTAAATCATGAGGACGATGAGCTAGTGCTACGAGTAGGCACTTTATACCACTAAGAGAATCTTATGTAAGAGCTTGGTCTTCTTTAAAATATCAGATACGTATCTTGTCTAATCTAGACAGTCACCAACACAACATTACGCATGTTTTCCCCGGGAACGGCAGAGGTGTAGTACATACATTACATTACGTGTATGGGGGTCGCATTGGCCATTTCTAGATCTTTGACAGTCGTTACAGGTAGTCAGTGACCCGAAAGTCTGACAACCAGTCATATCAAGGGGTATCGTATTCCCCAGTACTAATTGGATTGTGCAGGTCAGATACGCAGTCATCATCTGCCTAGCCTTTTCCCAACTATATTGGGGTCGGCTTCCAGTCTAACCGGATGCAGCTGAATACCAGTATTTTACATGGAGCGACTGCCTATCTGACCCCCACAACCCAGTTAATACTAGGTAATACGATACCCTTTGGTAAGACGGGATGTCAGAATTTCAGGTCACTGAGTGTCACTGACTACCTGTAACGACTGCCAAAGATCTATATATATGGCAGCCGGGACCAACAGCTTAACGTGCTTTCCGAGGCACGGAGGAAACTCGGTATGTCGGGCGGTCACCCATCCACAGACCGACCTAGACAAGCACAACTTTACCTAAAGATCAACCCGAGTGGCAGTTCTTATTAAGCCACGAGCTCCTCTCAGATACGCAGTCGCTCCATGTAAAATACTGGTATTCAGTTGCATCTGGTTAGACTGGAAGAAACCGGCTAAAAACCATCCCGGTGTTCTCTTCCCACACTTGCACCGGGGATAATAGTCTGAAGCCGACATAGTTAGGAAAAGGCTTGGCAGACGAAGTAAGACGATTCGTGTCCGCGTCACGTTCACGAGAATCACGAGGCAGCTTGCGTCATAAAGTTAGCTAATTAGCTAAACTCATAATAATTTCTATCACATAAAAAAATAAAGGTTCCTCACCTACGTAGGTGGTTAGCAAATTGTTCTTCCATTTATCCATTTTGATTGTTTACTATATTTAGAAATATCAATTTGTTAGGAAGATACCGACGCAGTAATAGCCTTTTAATCTAGGCTGGTCATTTCTTTACGTGACCAATCACCCGGGCCTGATTTGGTTCCGTTTTACTTATTTACTTAATCCTTAGCTAGCTATTTGGGTAAACAAAGGATGTGTGATGTCGGACGTGATCATCCAATGATATTGACTCTTTCTATTTTGAACTTTATTATTCCTTATAGTAGATGCAAGGTGGGTGGAAACTTTGTCTTGAAAATTTAAATTACATAATCTAAGATAGCATAAGGTTGTCTGATTCCATGACGATTTGTCAAGTTGTCATCATTTAAAGTTACTGTTACGGTTAGCAAGTAGCGAAAAAGAACGAAAGCTCATATAGCTATAGAGTAAGTTTTATTATTTCCCAAAAACACACAAAGATATATAAGACACTTGACAGTAGGCAACATGAACTTTACTTAGGACAAGTAAATTCTGCCTGCACTCCAAGCCATGAGCGCAATGCGTCGAGTTGAAGAGTTACAGCAGCTCGCGCGGTACCTCCCACGCTGGTGTATTGTTCCACACTCGTCTCCCATGAGAAAATACTCTGAAGCTCTTCTTCTGTTCCAAATTCAGGGCTATAACAGAAGAAAATTCAAGTTTATTAGACTCTGTTTTATCATCGCGTACTCACTTATACTACGTAGTCAAGTTTATAGTTTCCGAATTGTAGATAGGAACTGTAGCAAGGTACCTACCGTTCTTTAGTTAACTATTGACGCTCACAGGAAAATAGATACTAAAGTATCCATGCAATGTTGCAGGTAACTGTACCTGTCCATATAGTTGGGGATGTTTGTTCGTATAAAAAGAGAAATAGCATACCAAATGTTGTGATATTCCTGGTAAGGTAAATTTTTGAGGTCAACACTGAGGGTGGATGCACGTCGTAGAGCTGCCCCAACGAAGTGATGCGCTCGTCGGAAAGGCACCCCGCGGCGGACCAACGCATGGGCCAGGTCAGTCGCTAGCATGCCAGGGTCCAGGGAATTTAATGCTCTCTCACTATTTACCTGAGGACATAAATCGATATGATAGGTTTTATTCAATCATTAAAAATCACATGTATGATTACTTATATTCGTAAAACGCTAACTTACTTCCATGGTTGCAATTGCTCCAACGGCAACTTTCAAACAATCAAGCAGCCGATCGTAAGATCTAAATAGGAGCTCCTTATCTGATTGCAAATCTTTATTATAAGTGCTCGGTAATCCCTTTATGACGCAACTAAATGCAAAGGCCTCTCCAAGCAGAAGACCAGCAGCACCCCGAATCAGTTCTAATCCATCTGGATTCCGTTTCTGGGGCATCAAACTTGATCCAGTTGAAAACTGGTCCGAGAAGCGAACAATGCCGAACTCTTGGGAGCTGTAGATGATCAGATCTTCTGATAATCTACTGAGATGCAGACCACACAGCGAAGCCCAGTTGAAGAATTCCACTGTAACATAATTTATTAACTGAGTATGAATCGTACAGTCATCGGTGACCTACAAATAAACTTGAATTCAATTCCTTTTACCCAAATGATCTCTCGAACTGACGGCAAACATCGAGTTAGGCGTAACATCTTCAAAGCCCAGACTAGCAGCTAGTCTCAATCTATCGATAGGTAGCGCGCAGCCGGCAATCGCTCCACTACCTAACGGACAGCGGGAAAGGCGAGTCTTTTGTTCTTCCAGTCTTGTCACATCATCACGGAGAGCCCAAGCATGACTGTAATATCAAAATAGGGATTAAAATGAACACAGCCCATTATTGGTGTGGTATGGTTGTGGTGTTTCATTTACCTCAAGAGAAAGTGACTCCACCGCACAGGTTGCGCACGCTGAAGATGGGTGTACCCTGGTGCAATAATATTTATTTCGCTGCTAGCTCGGTTCACCAGGACCTTCAAACAGTAAGCACAACAAATTCAAATGACAACGTTTTTCATTATTTATTTATATTAGCTTTGTCGATTCTTGGAAGAATAAAGATAGAATCGCAATGCTCCGCGTTCTGCTGTAAATTAATAGAAGAAATAAATACCGTGATCAGTTCTTTGAGGGTGGTATGCAACTTGGGTAAGTTGGCAAGCATCCACAGTCTAGTATCGGTGGCCGACTGGTCGTTGCGGCTGCGGGCTGTGTGCAGGCGCAGAGCGGCATCACCTGCGTATTTGAACAGACGCCGTTCTACTACTGAGTGGATGTCTTCTTCAGGATCTTTCAAACGTCCACTTTGTTTCAATTCCTCCTCAATATCTTTCTCCACCTAAAAAGGATCGTCAAGATATTATAAAAGTGATTATTTCGACTTCACAGTTAATCAAGTTGTAGGAAGTGTGACTTCTTACAGTTTGTGGAAAATCCATTAGGAAATTCTCAGTAACAGCCTCGGTCAAAGACATCAGTTTCGCTCCCCTTTAAAGGTAGGTACTGTAACCTACGAGTAACAACATAAAGTCCGAGTAAATAAATGGCGAGTCTACTGCATCATCCAGGTACGAATTCAAACTCCGTGGGTGCTACTGAGAAATTGCTGATAGTATAACTTTTGTTCACTCTTGGAATCGAACCTAGGACCATGCTCAGCAGTTGCGCTTGCGACCACTAGACCAACGAGGACCATAAGTAAAATATGATGCGTCGTGTATTTAGGATCTACCAAATACCAGGATACACCTGGAATCCTATAATATTTATAGACTTTAGAATATAAACTTACTAACTGCCCTCTAACTGACTCTTCCCGCTCTGGGTGGAGCGGAAGGGAGTGCCAAACTTCTACTGACTAAAAACCTCCCATATTCCTTCTTAGCCCTTTGTGATTCCGGGCCGAGACATCTCTTGCAGACAACCCTCAGTCGCGGCAGGCGCGCGTGGAACACGAACGCGCCAACAACACGGTCTGTCTTCTATAATCTACCTATGTTTCAAATTTCATCAAGATCCGTTCAACCGTTCTTACGTTGATTAACAAATATCCATCCATCTAAACTTTTAAAAACCGGTGACATAGTCAGCGCTTTGTATTATCCTCTTCTTATTTTCTACAGCGTCAGTAAGTTAACACAAGGCAATGATTTAATGTACTTTCACGCGAACGAAGTCGCGGGCACAGCTAGTATTATAATAAAACTTATTATAGAAGTCGAAACGACGGGTGTTACATGCGATGGCTAATAAATACATGTACGCTATGCGCTTCGACGGTTGTTAGTGTTATCTACCCACTTATTTCGACAAATGCTACGTGCTACGATCGAAGTTACGTGCTACATTGCTACGGCATATGCTACGTGCTACGATCGAGGTTACGCGCTACGATGCTACGACAATCGCTACGTGCTACGATCCAACTTACGTGCTACAGTGCTACGATAAATGCTACGTGCTACGATCGAGGTTACGCGCTACGACATGATAGACGTTACATTCTACGGTGCTTCCTACGTACTACGATCGTTGTTACGCTCTACGATGAATGTGATAATGATGCTACGTGCTACGATCGAGGTTACGCGCTACGGTGTCGCCCTACGACATGATAGACGTTACGTATTGCTATGATGCTAAGGTACTTCCTACTTAAGACGATCGTTGTTGATAATTATGCGTTGTTGATATGAATGCGATAATTATGCTTAACGACAAATGCTACGTGTTACAATTGACGTTACGCGCTACGATGCTACGACATGATAAAAGTTACATTCTACGGTAATTCCTATGTACTGCGATCGTTATTATGCGCTACTATGAATGTGAATTATGCTACGACAAATGCTACGTACGACGATTAGTTACGAGATAATTGTGATAATAATAATAATTATGCTACGTGCTACTATCGAAATTAGGTGCTTAAATTAATGCGTTGCGGATGTTATTTGCTCCATGTAAGTTCCATGCCACTTATTAAGCACATTGTACACATTGGAAATAAGGTATTCAAATACCTACCGGATGTTTTCAATACCGGTATAGGAAGGCAATACCGTGATCACGGTATTTATACCGGTATTGAATAGGACATTAATAAAACCTTTAAAATACTTTTTTCATTTAATTGTATTTATTTATCATAGTAAAGTAGGTACCTAATCATGAAATTTTCATCCCATTCCCGCAAACCATGGGAACCTATTCCAGGGATAAATTATACTATTATTATTATTATTTCCTCAAGAACCACTCTATCCATTGGTGAAAACAGCATGAAAATCGGTGCAGCAGTTTTTGAGTTTAGTGTAGTGATTAGAATGTTGATACTAGATAAAAACTTACTTTGCTAAGTCCTTCCTGAATGGAATTATTGTCGTTCTCGGAGAGGTGTCCACTTCGATGTAGCTCGGCAGCCCAGCTGCGGCTGCCTTGTATGTCTTCTCGGAACAATCGTGCATCCACTGCTAGAGAGTCGTTTAATCGCCTCAGAACGGCTGAGGGTTCCTCTTCGAAGCATCCTCCCCATAGTTGATACCTGTCCTAGAGAATTGATATTTTTCTTAGCTCCGAACTTATACCTAATTTTCCAGTACAAATTCGTGTGTAATAGTTATAATTAGCTAAGTATAAGCCTCAAACAAACAAGATGTATACTGTACTCACGGTAGACATTATCTTAGAACGACTGCAAGATAATTAAATGTTGAGGCACATGTTAAATGATCGTCCGACAATAATAAATTATCTCTCATGTGCTCTCATATCTAAAGGGTTAAAAAGGTTACAAACAATCTAAATATTTTTACATATTCACTAACTGTTGTTGGAATATTGTTTCTTACCTATCATCCTACTAATATTATAAATGCGAAAGTTTGTAAGTCTTGTATGTATGTATGGATGGATGTTACTCTTTCACGCAAAAACTTCTGAACGCATTTGAATACAGATAGTTTATAACCTGCATTAACACATAGGGTGGTTTTTATCCCGATTTCATCTTTCCGTGGGATAATTTTCGAGTTGAAGCGGGCGAAGCCCTTGGCAACACCTAGTATTTCATAATTATATGTACCTATACCTAGTGTATCTATTAGGGTCGCTGGGTGCAGGCAGGGGAGTTCTATCAGCTGGACCCTGAAAGATACTTTGTATGGCTCGAATAATCTGTATGTTTACTGCGTCAGCTGCAGTTGATTTTTGTTTTCGTTTTTTTAATAATTTAAACAATCGCCTAGTGTCCTAGTCTAAACCTACCGATTTTTTTTACTAGTTAATTCCAGCAGCTGACGCATGGCCCGCCCTCCACCATGCGGCTGACGATATTTTTTGAGCTCAGTATGATGTCAGGTTTCAGACGGCACGCGGCATACTATGAGTTCCACTTCCGTAACCACCCCACGGCACACCCCCACCGCTACCTACTTGACCGGCTGACGGTCGCCGGTCGGTGTCAAAAGGTGCCCCTAGGATCCGTATGCTAATAGGGATGTTAACAAAAAAAAACTTTTTTACAAAAAATAAAACCGACTTCGACAAAAATAAAACACAAAAAAGTGAAAAATAAAAAATCAGCTTCTGAAGTCGGTGACTTTTGTTTGTTTGATTTCATGTTTTTGCCACCGACTTCTGAAGCTGATTTTTTATTTTTCACTTTTTTGTGTTTTATTTTTGTCGAAGTCGGTTTTATTTTTTGTAAAAAAGTTTTTATTTTTCACTTTTTAGTGGTTCACATGTGCTTACCCCTTAACAACGTATCGGCGTGATGTTATGTTATGAACTGGTGTAAACAATAGACAGTCATGAGATTTCAACAATCCCAGTCCATTTGCTATCATTAATTGAGGAGTTCCGTTGCCTATCTCCGAAGTTCTTCATCAGATCTTCACCAAATAGTTTTTATAACCTTTGTAGTGAGTACAAGCGTGATATTATGTTGTGTGATGGCGTAAACAATGCTTAGATATGCTATAGCAACAATCGCGGTTAATCTGCTGTTATTTATTGAAGAGTTCTCCCGATTTCTACAAGATCCCATCATCAGATATTGAAATGGTGACAATGGGACCACATGGGAAGCACCAGCTTTCAAATGAAAAAAGAATCATGAAAATCAGTTCAAGTTATGAGCTAACAAACATAAAAAAAAAAAAAAAATACAGTCGAATTGATAACCTCCTCCTTTTTTTTAAGTCGGTTAAAAAATCTAATTAGTCCGTCAGATAGATTTCCAAAAAATATTGGACACATATTTTTTCTTTTTTCTCGTAAACAAACAATGAAGATGATACAGTGCTTTGAAAACTCGTGTGACGTCATATTCTAAGACATTAGTATGACATTTCTTAGCGAGCAGTGACGTCACAACCTCCCACTCAAATCTTTGACGCGTTTTATCTTCGTCAATTTTTATTGATTTGATAAAACAAAAAATACTAAACCAATATTTTTCGATAATCTAACAGACGGACTAATTAGAATCATATTTTTTTTAGTCAGTAAACATCCCTATTGCTGACACCAAGCAATTTGGAATGCTACGTATTAAAAAAACCTTTTACCCACTTGATAGTGAGCTGTTACTATTGCAGGCTTTTGCTTAGAAACATGTCCATGAGAAGACAGTTCATCGACTTTCGAAAATAAGCATAGTACGGAATAAAATCCCGTATCTGATAAAACGAAACGTAACTTTACGTTTTGTTCGTTTCGATCATTTCGATTGAACATGAGTGACAATGACATTGACATTTATTTGACAACGAATACAAAAGCATAACCTCAAAATGGTAATATTATTTTTTATTAAAAGAGTGGTTTAAAATAATATTAAAAACTGAAGGTTGTGTACCAAAATGTGTCAATAACACTTAAAGTGTCGGTAAAATAAAAGGTTAAAGTGACCACACGTTAATGGTAAATTACGCAAAGTATGGTGTAACTTGGCTTTTATGAAAATACGGTCTAATTAAGTGTTTGAAATGGATAACGCAGACGCAAATTCTACGAAAGAAGACGTGACTGTAAGCAATAAACAAGAGGAAAATAATTTTCCGCAATATACACTTTTTGATATAACAATAGATTCAGGATTGCAAGATGATGAGGGCAACGAAATTCCAAGACCTTTCACCAAAAATCAGATGCGTAAATGGTTAAAAAAAGTGAAATGGGAAAACCGCAAGGCGGAGAAGCGAGCCAGAGAAAAAGCAAAAGCTAAAGCTAGGAGGAGAGAAGCTCGGGAGGCCAATATTGATCTAGGACCAAACAGAAAGGCATTGAAGAAAATGAAATTAGAAAGACCTAAAAGAAGCACTTCGATAGTAATAGATCTAAGTTTCGATCAATTAATGTCGGAAAAAGATAGGTTTAAAGTAATAAAACAAGTTCTGCGCTGCTACTCAATAAACAGGAGGTCTGAAACCCCGGTTCAGTTCCACATTACTAGTTTTGGAGATGTCGCTAAAAGTGATATGTCTAGGCATAATGGCTATGAACATTGGGATGTAAGTTGGATTCTTATTGTAAAATGGTAATGTGTGTACAGTGTACTTATTTTCTACTTTATGTCTAGTATGTCCTCACAATGAGGTCTAACTTGTATGGGTGAGGAGCTCACCAAAAGACAAGTTTATATATTAAGTATTAATGACAGCATGTATCTGGTTCCAGCAAAAGATTGATAGGATAGCACATGGTATAGCTCCCAACACGTAACTTGGCAAGGTTTCGAAATTCGAATTCAAGGTTCGCGCATCATGCACTTTGTGCCACAAAAAGTGCTCACTTTTATTGCTAGTCATTATTCTATGGTTATTAACATAATTTATTTTTACCCACGACGGAACGGAGACGGTATATGCGTTTGGGGTGAGAGGTTGTTTGTTTGTTTGTTTGTGTGTTTGTGCAAATACATGTTGCCATTTTTCTCCAAAACTACTTGTCCGATTTTGATGCAGTTTTCAGTTATGGGTATAGGGTTTGATTGGTGCATGTTCTTAGATAGGTGTTACAGTGACAACTCACCAGGGGGCGCTGCAGCAATTTTTTTTGTGCAAATCAAAGTTGCCATTTTTCTCCAAAACTACAAGTCCGATTTTGATTCAGTTTTCAGTTATGGGTTTACGTTTGATTGGTGCATGTTCTTAGATAAAAAAATTAAAATAAAAGTAAAAAGTTTAAAATAAAAAGCAAAATTAAAAATTTTGAAAAAACCCACGACTGTTAAAAATTAATTAAAAAAAGGATAAAATAATATAAAACACCCGCCTTAAAAAAACCCAAGAATGTCCGTCGGGAGCTGAACATTGCAAAACTAGTTCATTTAATGGCAGCCCCCGACGGACATTCTTGGGTTTTTTTAAGGCGGGTGTTTTATATTATTTTATCCTTTTTTTAATTAATTTTTAACAGTCGTGGGTTTTTTCAAAATTTTTAATTTTGCTTTTTATTTTAAACTTTTTACTTTTATTTTAATTTTTTATATATAAAATATAACACAACTTTCGTGCACCGCAAGTGTAATCGGGAGCGAGCGGAATGTATGCATTTGAATGCACCAATCGCACGCGCGTAAAAGTACCTTATGCCTGTCGACTTAAGGTACTTTTTGACTTGTCGTAAATCAACCATTATGAGATCAGTGATCGACCATTCTGACACTATTGAATAGCAGACTCGGGGCCCAGCGGCCGGCAAAAGTTGTATGAAAATCCATATCTGTCGTGTTTAGCGGCCAAATAAATTACATACTAAACTCATATCTGTCGTGTTATTTAAAAATGGAACGATCTTTTACTCTGAACCATAGCAACCAAGGAGGTGACTTATTAAAGGTTTTATTTAAATTTCGAATTGGCTGAACTCTTCAACGCGTGAAAAATTATTGTTGTTTATGTGATTTTGAAAAGTAAATTGTATTTAATTTCCTCGCATTATTTGAGAAAAGTACTATACAAGCCTTGGCCACAACTAGGCATTGATGGACTTACGTATGTGTGCCTCGGCTTCGCCTCGGCCCACATTTACACGTTCGTCCTTCAATGCCTCTGTTGCTGGCCGCTACAGTAATGTACTATTACGCAACCAACGACTTGCCAAGTTACGTGCCGGGGACTATAACTGTTGCTAATTAATGACAAGATAGTGAATAATAATTTATGCTATACTTAGTGGTTTTTTAATCATAAAGCTAGTTGGGTTTCATTAACACATAAAAAAAAATACATTCATGTTCTCAACTTTCTATATTATCATAGCAATCTTGTACACAATATTAAAATATTACAACATTCCTGTATACATTTAAGTCACAATTATTAATATAATTATCAATAAATAATATCTTTTACTTAAATATCTTTGATGTTTTACAGATAAACTTCCATGAAAAACCATATCTTGAAGTATTTCCTAAGGAGAATATAGTTTATTTATCAAGTGAATCTGAGAATATCATTGAACAATTTGAAGAGAACACTTCCTATATAATTGGAGGTCTAGTAGATCACAATAAACATAAGGTAAATTTTTACAATAATATACAATAGTATATTAATATGCATGTATATAACTGAGAACACTCCGTGTTTTTGTGCTTGCAAAATAAATAAAGTAAATGCTTGGCATTAAATGCACAGGGCAGTTTCTATGCTTTTAAATTCTTCATGTTACACATGTTGGTGGTACATGATAAATAAACCTAAAAATTTTATTAAAACAATAATTAACCATATATTTTATTATTTTTTCAGGGTCTCTGCCATACAATAGCAGAAGAACAGGGTATAAGACATGGGCAACTGCCATTGGACAGATACATAAATATGAAAACTAGGAAAGTTCTGACAATTGATCATGGTAAATATCTTCTCTACAGCACACATAAATTATATAGTTGAAATAAATAAATCTAGAAACTAAATAAATGTAACGTCTTTGTTCTTTTTACAGTATTTGAGATTGTTCTAAGGGTGTGTGAAGGAATGCCATGGCAAGAAACACTTCTGAAAGTCCTGCCTATGAGGAAAGGTGCCTACATTTGTGATAATGTTAGTAATTCTAACTCAAGCTTAGACCTTTCATGTAACAGTGAACATTCAAATTAAATTATCTTAACATCATAGGTATTATGTGTAATTCTTGTTATGTTTACTTGTATAACAATAAACATTTTTTATAATATATTTGCTTAATGTTGTATTTATTGATATACTTATCATATTTAACACAATAGTTAATGATGACTAGTAGACATTTTGTATTATTTATCACTGGAAGTATATATTTTTATTGCAGCTACTGCAACAGTTTAATATTTATCTTTTAAGTATCTATTCATTGAATTAAAGCCTTAGAACGACTTACACACAAAATATTTTTAACAACTTTAAACCAAGCAAGTAAAGAATGCATTGTATAAAATGCTCAGAAAAAAATATCAATGTCTGTATTGCATTTTCACTGTTAAAACTTGACCAGAGTATACAAATAAAGTAAGTAAACACTTTTTTAGAGAATAATCAACATATACATAGAATACTTTTTACGTCTCATCTGATTTTACTAAACTTAAAACTAATTACTTAAGCTGATTTTTGCGCATATTACAGTAACCAAGCGATACTAATAAAATAGTTTTTGTGATGTAATAATATCATTTTTAGCGCGGTTTGTACATACTCTTACTACTCGTAGAACGATTACTATTATATGTAAGTAGTTTAAATTACAAACACGAGGCAATCTAGATTACTTACTGTAATTTACGTAAGCCAATTCAACTGAGTTACCTTGTACTTACGATATATTCGAACAGTTGCTTATAATAACTAGTGCAGAAAGTAACACCTTAGAAACTTTTCATAGCCACTAAGATGTAACTAAACAGTAAAGCACACCAGCTTGCCACACTTGACTCTGTAGAGCGCAGAGCCAGGAGGCTAATTGGTGACGAAAAGCTGGTTAACAAGCTACATAGCCTGGCCCACCGTCGCAAAGTCGCATGTCTGTCGGTCTTCTACAGGCTGTACTTCGGGGAGTGTGCGCAAGAGCTCCACGAGCTGATGCCACCATCTCCCTTCTTCCATCGGGAGACTAGACGTACTGCAGGGTACCACCGATACCTAGTCGACATTCCACACATTCGAACGAAGCGCTTTGCTGGGTCCTTTATTATGCGCACAGCCAAGGAGTGGAATTCCCTGCCTGCGTCGGTTTTTCCGAGTTCATATAACCCTAATCTGTTTAAGTCGCGAGTAAACAGGCTTCTACTGGGTAAGCTCGTTCCATCGTCGACATCATCTATGCCCTTAGGGCAAGATTGAAGTCAAGAGCAAGCCCATTTATAATAAAAAAAAAAAAAAAAGTATAGTTTAGAGATTTTTATATTTTACAAGTTTCAAATATTCAAGTTATGCTTTTGAACGAAATTTTTAACTAGGGGCGCTACTAGTTCAGGATTGTTTAAATGTACATGATGTGTACCACGAACAAAATGAAATTCGTAGTTTTCATTGACCTGCTCTAAAATTTCGCGCATTTCTATAGAATACGCGTCGGCCGAATATGGAGAGTCTATCGCTTTGACATATAAAGTTGGACATTTGAGTCTTCGGACGAGAGCTTCCACGAATTTCTTGTCTTCTGCATTAAATAGTGAATACTTCAATCTGGAGTCGCGGGAGAAATAATACTTCGTGGGATCAGTTTTTGATTGTTTGGCTCCCCTTTTCAATAGGTGGGGAACACTTTCCAGGGTTACTGACTTCCTAGTTCCTGCATGCCATATTTTAATCATATCTTCCATAGTATATAACGGAGGCTCTTGGTTCAGCCGTGTTTGTGCGATTAATCCTTTTCGCATGGTTTTTGAAATCGTTTCTACTACTGCATTTAAATCGTAGTCGTCGTAAATAAGACTGTCGATAGCAATGTAAAATTCGACCTCATCTGGGAACACAGTCGCAAAACGCATTCCTGCTATGGCTCCCATAGAGTGAGACAATAATGCAACTTTTTCCATCTTGAAATACTCCTTTAGGTATAAAATGATCCTCGGCAATTCCCATTGGTAGTACAGCATACCTGAAAATTTTATAAATAGAATATAATATAAGACAGATAAGTAGAAAATCAATACTATAAGTAGGTACGACGGCAGAGTCGATGCAGCGACTGTGCGATTGGCCGCTACGATGCGTGTCGCGGGTTTGAATCCAGTACGGAAAAAATATTTGGATGGCCTACAGGTAGTTTCGGGTCTGCATGTGTGTGTATGTGAGTTACATTTAAATATTTGTTAACCTACCCACGATACAGGAGAAATTCGGTCAAAAAAAGTTAAGGGCAACCAGCACTACAGCCTGTTGAGATAAAATAAGCAAAGGCAATTAAGTTACCAGGGGGAATCCACGACGAATAGCCATGACCAGGAAAGTCCAGAGCTAGTATAGGTCTATCCTTGATGATCATCGGTATCAAGGGGTCCCAGGTGCCTGCGTTGTCTTGCCAACCGTGTAAGGCTAGGATGGGTGGTTGGTCGCCGCTGCCCCATAGTTTTCCCGCGATGTGGCCGAACTTTACTGGGATCTGTATTTCTTTCGTTGGCACCTGTTGATACAATTTCATTCTGTCATTAAAATGATTATTTTCCAACTAATTATTTAGAGACTCGACTGCAACTGCTACGACAAACGGTGGTTTACCTATATTACCTATAATTATGCTCAGCCTATATGTATAGTCTACTACATATTACGAAGCATTAATGATTATTTCATCAGATTAATGCTGAATGCTTTTGTTTTATACGGCTGAATATAATTATTAGTTCAGTAGTAAGTAGGAAGGTACCTATCTGTAAATCAATAATTATACCTTTGTTAGAAGCTCCAATCATAGGTATTAGGTCCAAGGATTGTGGGAAAAACAATAAAACTAATAGCCTGCAGTGTCTATGTATGTATACCTAGATTAATAGTTCTGTACTTATAGTTTAAAAAATATGGTACCTATTAAAATATTTATTTTTCAATCATAATCCTTACATAGTATAAAACAAAGTCGCTATTTTTGTCTGTTTGTTTGTCTGTATGCTTAAATCTTTAAAACTACGCAACGGATTTTGATGCGGTTTTTTTAATAGATAGAGTGATTCAAGAGAAAGGTTTTAGTATATAATTTGAACGACATCCACGCGGGTGAAGCCGCGGGCATCAGCTATTTAAAACTATGAAGTTTTTTATAGAACAAAAAATAAATAAAAAAATGTAATTGTTTCAGGAATCTATTTAAATTCACTGATTTGATTAAAAAATAAATAGTTTGTGTTGCATGAGAATAAAAATACCAAAAAATTAATAATTTAAAGGTAACTCACCTGAGTGTGCAGTTTTTTACTGACAATTGGCATAGACGACTTTAAAGTCGTTCCACTAGAGTTCAATATCAAACTGGAGAGCAATCGCTTGGCCATGTTTCGGGTTTAAACGCACTGGTTGTTGTTATAGTCGACGAAAACACGCACTAATAATATTAGCAGCTGTTCTGTATTAATTCATTTGTGCCCACTAAAACAATGACATGTTAAAATAACTATAAGTAGTCAATAAGAGGTTAAGTTTATCGATCCGCGAATCGTCACGAATTGTTACCGTGATTCAATTTTCGACCAATGACAATTTAGACTTATCTACTTCTTCAAGGAAATCAATAATAGGAAGTTGACTTTAGTTACGTAAATTTTGCAAAGTAATTGAAGATATTTCACTAAAACAGCGCGGTTTAACGTAACGCAGTGACGCACCGCGGCACCGCGCGAGAATAACATTGCCAAGGCCGGCCTCACTGTTATGTACGACTACGATTGAATGTTACACTCACACATCGTGGACTTTGGACTCATACTGCCTAATCATTAATATAAATATGAATGAGGATTACTATAGATATCTATTTAAAACCATATTTTGTCATTTATGTCAATTAATAGGTCTATAGCTAAGTAGTTTAATAAAAACAAAAAACAAAAATAATCAATCAAGAGCCCTCCGGTATTGTAAAAACTTGCAAAAAAACAACCGACTTCCCAAAAAAAAACTTTAATAACTTTACCTTCAGAAGTCGGTTAGGTAAGTACTTTGTTTGTTTCATGCATTGACTCCAGCCACCTACAGTTCTTGTAATGAATCAATTTTACATTGTAACTAGAATTTATTGAGGACCATCATTAAACAAACTACTAAACCGATTATAAAAAAAAATCTATGACTTCTATGAGACCAATCGGAGAGCATAATAATTATATACTTACATAAAAAAAATGTATTTTCAAATCGGTTTATAAATGACAGAGTTCTAAGGTAACATCATCATCTGCCTAGCCTTTTCAACATTTTTCTTTTTTTATCGGCTCCCAGTCTATCCGGATGCGACTACCTATCTGACCTCCACAACCTAGTTAATCCTGGATAATATGATACCCTTTGGTAAGACTGGTTGTCAGATGTTCAGCCCCCCTATTGTGTATCTTTTTAACGTCAGTGGCTATCAGAAATGTCCATAGATTAACTGTAAATTGGTTATGGTTTGGTACAGTTTTTTCTTAAAAACTCACCATTTGACAGTTATTTGATAGACATTATAAGTTATCCACTGTCATTAAAAGATACACAATAGCCCTGCTGGTCACTGACTACCTGTAACGACTGCCAAAGGTTATATGTCGGCCGGGCTTAAGACGCAGTTAAAGGGGCACCGTAAAAACGACCTGTTTTTCGTTGCAGAGTTAGCCGTATTGCTACTTATTACAATTCCAAAAAAAATACAGTGTATAGTCAAATGTATAGGTAAAAGACATAAGCAAAAATATTTTCTTAAAGTAATCAAGAACCTCGAAAAAAAAAAAACACAAAATCATGACATGAAAAATATAATTTTAATAATAACAGCGGTTGCTATGCAATACTGACAACTGACATAAGTCTACAAAGGTTATCAAAATTAATAAGGTTCTAGTCTATTATACTCCTTAACATCCTCCCTTTTTGACAACCCTATTACTATTGTCTATATCAAACCAAGTTGTTTTGCGATTGATACAATCCGTGGCTTATGTAATGCTTTGGTCAGTATATCCGCTAGTTGAAACTAACATTACAGCGTATTTTTTTTTTTAATAAATTAAATCTGCGAACTATCGTTCATTTTGGCAGTCACGAGAATCAAACGCATCCCCATTTTCAACCTTATTTGTTTAGGCGATGAGTTAAACGCGCGCTCAAGGTCGCGGGCAGTTAATGTCGCCATAATAATAATAATAGTGCTTTCCGAGGCAGGGAGGACCAACCTAGGCAAGTGCAGCTTAACCTAAGGGTAATTTTCCACCAGAGATGTGCTATGCAGCTATGTTGCGACGATGTAATAGCTAGCTGTGAAACTATGTGACCGTTTCCACTGATGCTAAGCTATGTAGCTGTGCGAGTAAGATGTGCTATGAAGATGCACCGCCGCAAAGTAGCTGTGCGAGGAAGATGCGCAGCTCGAGCTATGCTATGTTTCGATAGTAGAGAAGCGGCGAAATACACCACTCGTGACGACCATAGCACGCCTCCATAGCACGCATCCATAGCACGCATCCATAGCATGCACCCATAGCACACATCCATAGCACGCATTCATAGCACAAATCCATAGTACGTATCTTTCCATATAAAAAAAAAGTAGTTAAAAAACTAAAAAACCCGACTGAAAAAACTGAAAAGCAAAAAACAAGCACATTTTATGCTTTTCAGTTTTTTCAGTCTATTTTAGTTCTATTTTTTAACCGACTTCAAAAAAAGGAGGAGGTTATCAATTCGACTGTATTTTTTTTTTTTTTTTTTTTTTTTTTTTTATGTTTGTTACCTCATAACTCCGTCGCTTGCTAACCGATTTGAAAATTTCTTTTTTTGTTGGAAAGGATATACTTCCCAAGTGGTCCCATGATCACCAAGTCAGGATCTGATGATGGGATCCTGGAGAAATAGAGAGAACTCTTCAAATTTTATAGGCACACTTGCAGTGATTTGAGTAGTTTTTGGAAGAGTACTTTCTCGGAGTGGTTCCATTTCAATTTAGTGAAGATCTGATGAAGAACTTCGGAGATAGGCAACGGAACTCCTCAACAAACGATAGCAAATGGACTGGGATTGCTGAAATCTCATGTCTGTCTATTGCTTACACCAGTTCATAACATAACATCACGCCGGTACGTTGTGAAGGGGTAAGCACATGTGAACCACTAAAAAGTGAAAAATAAAAACTTTTTAACAAAAAATAAAACCGACTTCAAAAAAAAAACACTAAAAAGTCAAAAATAAACTTTAGAAGAAAAAAACAACACAAAAAAGTGAAAAATAAACTTAAGAAGAAAAATCAGCTTCGGAAGTCGGTGGCAAAAAAAGCCAAATCAAACAAACAAATGTCACCGACTTCAGAAGCTGATTTTTCTTCTTAAGTTTATTTTTCACTTTTTTGTATTGTTTTTTTCTTCTAAAGTTTATTTTTGACTTTTTAGTGTTTTTTTTTTGAAGTCGGTTTTATTTTTTGTTAAAAAGTTTTTTCATTTCATAATTTAGTATTCAAATGCTTCCAAGTTTTGTTTAATTTAAAATGTGCTTGTTTTTTGCTTTTCAGTTTTTTCACTCGGGTGTTTTAGTTTTATATCTACTATTTTTATTTCCAACTTTTGAGTTCTTTTGTGTTTGTTCTTTCGTTGGTCGCGTAAAATTCTTCGCAGATGATTTAACTTTTGTGCTTGTTTAATAGGATTTGTCACTTTGGATTTATTTTAAACGTATAAGTGTTATATATTTTTGTAATCTCCTTTTGGAACCCTTTATTTTGTTAACCTACTCGATGGTACTTATTGGAAAAAAAAAATTTTTTGAAGGCCCCCAAATCCGCAATTTTTCTTTGTTTTTTAATTTTAATGTAGCCTGTATCACTCGCGCCATCAATACGAATCTAACGACGTATATTTCATTCAAATCCCTTCATCCGTTTAGGAGTTATGAGGGAACAAAGAAACGGACATAGCCCTCCCTTTGGGCTTCGCCGCAGTCGGGTAAAAAACTTTTTTTTTTAAATTTGGCAGCTGTCAGTTGAAAGCGATTCTCCCTAGGGCTGAAAAGTATCTCTCAACTCGCTCCGCAGGCACGCTATGACCTACTTTCAGAGTATCAGTAGGTACTTAATGAAAAAATATTTTCATTTGTTGTACTTTACCTAGGCAGTTCTGGTAATTTGGGTCTAATCTAAGTATAATAAATAATACTAGTAGTTTGGTACCATTAACACATATTTTTTATTATTTACATTGGTAATCTACTTATTAATAATACTTATTCATACTTATTACTAGGAAATTAGATATTCAAAAACTTAAGTTATTCTTTTCTATGAAGTTTTTAATTAATGGTGCCACTCTTTCAGGGTTGTTTAAATGAACATGATGTTTACCGGGCACAAAATGAAATTCGTACGCTTCGTTCTGCTCTTGTATTATTTCGCGCATTGCTATAGAAAACTTGTTGTTAGAAAATGGAGACTCTGTTGCTTTTAGAAATAACATTGGACACTTCAGCCTTCTGACGAGAGCTTCGACAAATACTTTATCTTCAGGAATAAGAATGACGTACTTCAGTCTCGAATCCCGGGTGTAATAATATTTATTAGGATCGCTTGTTGACTGCTTTGCGCCCCTTTTCACTAAGTGCTGAACACTCTCCAAAGCTATAGACCCCCTTGTTGCTAAATGCCAATTTTTTGTCATTTCTTCCAATGTATACATTGGTCTTTCCTTATCTGACCAATCTTTAGACACAAAATCTTTTTGTAGCATTTTTGGGTATATTTTGTTTACCAAAGTATTTGAATCGTGAATTTCTAATATAAAACTGTCTATTGCGATGAAAAAATCGACTTCATCAGGAAAAATGGTCGCGAAACGCATACCAGCAATTGCTCCCATAGAGTGAGATAGTAGGGAAACTTGGTCCCACTTAAAGTGTTCTTTTACATATAAAATCATCCTAGGCCAATCCCATTCGTTGTAGGTCATACCTGAAAATTAAAAGAGGCATTACTACTTCTGCAGGAATGTATCAATTTTGACTGGCCTGTTGGTCTAGTGGTTGGTGACCCTAACTGCTATGCCGGAGGTCGTGGGTTCGATTCCCACCCAGGACAAATGTTTGTGTGATGAGCACGATCATTTGTTCTGTGTCTGGGTGTAATTTATCTATAATATGTATGTATGTATTTAGAAATATATAAGTATGTTTATCAGTTGTCTAGTACCCATAACACAAGCTCTGCTTAGCTTGGGACTAGATGGCGTTGTGTGATAGTTGTGGAATATTATTTAAAAAAAAAAAAAAAATTTTGATTGAGCCAACATTGGATAGGTAATGCCCAAGACGTAGATAAAAAAAATTGTTAACCGGGAGTCCACGACGAAAACCCATGTCCAGGGAAGTCCAGAGCTAGTATAGGTCTGTCCTTGATGATCATAGGTATTAAGGTGTCCCAGGTGCCTGCGTTGTCTTGCCAACCGTGTAATGCCAGTATTGGTTGTTTGTCGCTACTACCCCATAGTTTTCCCGCGATATGGCCATATTTCACTGGGATCTGAACTTCTTCAAAGGGTATCTGTAGAAACAATAAGTTATTAACTAAAGGTTCTGTTTGGTCTATGATTTCGTCTGCGTGGAAGTTAGAAAACCATAACGCGGCTCCGACACAAGGGCGAAGAAGAAGGAACATGGGTTTTGGTTTTTAGTCAGTACAAGTCTGACACTCCCCTTCGCTCTGCCCAAGAGCGGGGGGGGGGGGGGGTTATTCGATGATTTTCCACCCGTTATTCGATAATTATGATAAGAAAATACGTAGAAGATACAATTCACTATGGATTGTACCTATGATTGTGAATTTGTGACAAATATACCAAATGAAAAGAACTGTTAGAAAAATAAACTTACTTGAGTGTTCAGGTTTTTGAAGATCACAGAAAGAGGCGTCTTGATTTTCCGGAATGTATTGCTCAAACCAGTGGAGATTACTTTGGCCATGTTTCGGGTTTCTTACTTTTGAAATAGTTACAGTCAGAACTTTCAGGAATCGAGTAAACAAGTATCACTTAACATTTATAATCTTCTTCTTTCATTTGTAAGGGATTGTCGCTTCACTTGTTCCATAAGTTGTAATGTAATGAAGATCATTGAACTGTGGATTGATTACCTAATAGATGCGAACCACGCGGCTAAATGTTTTGATTCAATGACATTTAAAACGTTACGTTACAGAAATAAACAATGATCTCTTTTGATAATAAATTAGGACACTTTCGTTTATATTACTACGTTTAACGAAAATATTACGTCAGGAAAACGCCAAAGTCGTGCTCTGTTACATGAATCAACTGTTAAACTGAATGGAGTTTGGACTTAAGGTAGATACCTAATCAAATTTTATTATGAACATATCCAGTTGAGTATTTAGTGAAGATATCATATCATAGGTCTCTCGATTATATTATATTATGTACAGGATATTACGTATATCTAAACCTACTATTTTTTTGCACGGGTCAGTGCCCTTGGATCCACATCGCACGATGGATTTTGCACTTTGGATCCGACAACTACGTACCTACAACGCGTACCGTGAGTCCATGACACAACATGTAAATTATTCATAAGAAAGAAAGAGTCACGACAATATTCACGAGGCGTCTGATGCAATGGCAAGACGTGTTTAAACTCATCTTGTGTTACATAGATAGGTATTATAATTATGTAGATCAAATGGTGACCCATTATTTTAAACGAATTGGTGCATGGTGCTCTTGAGCTAGGCAAGAATAACTGCTATTCTGCCATCCTTCAAAATCTAGTGTAGATTAGTGGGATTTTGTTAGCGTTTACAAGTTAGCTAACAATTACGTCACAAATTAATAATATTTATTTACTTATAATAACCTAATTGCTAATTATGATCACTTGTGATTGAAATAAATGAATTATTATTAATAAGGCATTGTAGTAGCTACACGTTAAAAATACAGTTTTACAAAATAGTTAAGTACTATTCTAACAATCATTTGGATGAGCACTGCTCTCCTAGCTAGGTTATGAAAACCTGTGTTAAGGAGAAGCAGTCCGGTCCGGTCGGTTATTATTTAGGTTCTATTTTTTACATATTTGGGACGCAAATCGAATACATACCTCCCGGTATTCAGTACTCGATTGTCAATAAGTCCCTCGTTTAAACTAACATACTGTATATGGAATTCATAATAAATAACGTGGATTCAACAAACAACTAACTATTGAGCTGTTTCTTGTACAATTTTTGTTTTTTGAAATAAACATAAATTGTACAAAAAAACTTAATTACATGTTTAATTAATATGGGTCCTACAATATTACCTAGGGGAACACCTCCTAAATGAACGTTAATAATGTTATCTATACTTAAATAATTTGAGTTTATAAATGAATTAATTATCCTGTATTCATGGTAAAATTATTGTTTTTAGGCTTTACATAGTCGTTATCAGTTGAAAATTTTAAGTTATTGTGTTTTATAAAGGAATACACAGTGTCAAACGCTTTTCCTAAGGTTATTTTATCAACATCATCATTATTTATTATGTTTTCTTCTTATCGTGTGGACAGTAAGGTCTAACGACCCTACACACCCTAGTGTCAGAGTTTCTAAACCACCGCAAGGGACTCTGACATGGTTTGAGGACCGCCATTTGGCGGCCGGGACCACCGGTGCCTTCCGAAGCACGGAGCCATCTTTTTATCAGACAATCAGGTGATTCAAGCGTGCAATGTCCTAACCAAACTGGAAACAACTTTACAAATTATGCTTCCCGTGGGAATCGAACCCACGACCACCGAGTCACAAGGCAAACGCCTAAACCACTCGACCACGGAGGCAGTTCTTTATTTATTATGTTCATCGTTTTAAACGAATAACAATTTTCTCTTCAAATTTTGTATTCCATTAATTTTGCTTTTATGATGAATTTTTACGACCGAATTTAATTTAATTTTATTATTATTAATGGGTTGTATTGTATGATACTAAAAAACTAACAATATTGTGAAAACGTGTATGTAATATCATTTTAATATGATTAGGGAAGCCAGTGGGAATGTTTTTAATTAGTTTCCTAGGTAAGTACCTATGTCGTATTATTTCAGAGGAAAACTTTAACATTATCGTTACTCATCTTAGTTGTAGATGTTTTCCTGTATGTTTTGCGCAAGGGTTTTGCGTTACTTCAACGTTAAGATAGTACAATAGTTTACCATGATTTATTTAATGGATGGGTAAATGAATAAGTCCTTTTAAAAAATATAGTATCGTTTTATTATCAGACAAGACAACACATGCACCATCACATAATTTAATATTAGGGAGTTTGTAGGTATGTCACCCAATATTATGTTAATTGCACCTAAGTGTACTTACAGTTGCGGTAACTATTTATTCAATATAATACAATATTGTCTGTAAGTTTTGAAATCAATAAGGATTCATTTAAAAAATGATGTAATTTTTTTTGTCTAAGTAATTCCGCTTAAATAATTCCTTGCACTTTTACTTAAATCGAACATTCGGGTCTCGAGTGTCGAGAGTCGAGACAATCAATACCAAAAATACTTATTATCTACTTATTACTTATATATTTGAGTGTAACCGTCAAGTAAAAATCAAGGAATTCACAAAAACTATGACATCAGTAGAAAGTTTATCTACGTATCAAAAATATCACATTGAAGTATCTAAATAAGTTTAATTTTTACCTAAATTAAGTCTTATATATAAGCACCTACAGGACACAGTCTCATAACCGGTACTTTACACAAAGAAGTAACCGTTTAAATAGTGTAATTGCTGGGGTCTGATTAAGGATCCCACGTTATACCAACACGTTCTAAGTTTAATATGGTTCACGCAGCAGGTGCGCACAGTTCAAGAGGTAGGTCAGGTTCTGTGAGACCTCGCCGCATCGCGTTCAGCAGTGAGCACTGTCCCCGCGCGTCCAGGTCCAGCGCCCACAATGCGGCACCACGTGCGCCCGCGCGCCTGGCCGCTGCTCCCGCACTGCCGACATCTGCTTCACTCAGGTACGAAGCCCATTGCCCACCGCGAACGCTAAACGTACCCGCAGAACTTCGAGTCTCTTCCCACTGATGTGTCGCTAAACCATCGGCGATCTGTGCCAAACAAAAGTGTTAATAAACGTAACCCTGCTTTTTTCACAAAATATCGAGAATTCCAGGTTTGGAATCAACAAAATGCACCCTACGTTGACCTAGAAATGGCCGGGAAGTTAACCATCATCGAGCTGCCCAAGCGCAGTTAGTACTGAAGTGAGTTATGGAAAATACTGTCAGGGAGACTGTCTTCCCGTCGGGGCTGCGGGTTGTTCGAAAGAGATACCGCAGCCTCGGCACAAGGGCTAAGAAGGAACCCATGTTCCTTCTTAGCCCTTGTGCCGAGGCTGCGGTATCTCTTCTACTTCTACTGACTTAACACCCATGTGTTAAGTCAGTAGAAGTCAGAGCGGGAGGAGTCATTTGATGATTTCCCAAAAAACCAAAAAAAAAAGATTGACTGTCTTTTGCGATCACCAACATGACTAGATACAACTGGATCCTACCATCGACTGATACAATGACATCATGTCCTTGTCTAGACAGAGGTTTAGTATATCGAGTCGGAGTGAGTACGCGATAATTAATTTTAGTTAATATGTTGATTTTATTCCAATTGCCCTCGATTTGGAGACGGAATTGTATCTTTTGAGCGCATAGTACAAATTGAAATCATCAGTCCCGTGACATAATAATACCTACTAAGTACCTATGACCAGGTTATAGGTAAATACAAGTTCCTTTGTTGCACTGTAATGTTGTTACGGGAATCCGCAGCTTATCATGCGGATCTACGCTTCATAGTGCTGCGTCATTTAACATGTTACGTTCACACGATGAACATTGAAGTAACTATGCCTTCACTATCTATCTTATCGGCAGATAGGAAGCGTGTCGCGTGATAGTACAAACAGATGTAGATAATATGTTTATTGTCTGTGACGAAAAACGGTTTCAGGTTGACCTTCGAAGTTTTTCCGCAATTTTAGTTAATTATTTGATAACATTTAATACTCTTATAATTTCGAAGACGCAATATTATGATATAGAACGCAGGCGTTCTATTTATAGTGTCGACTTGGCGAAAGCTTCACTCATTACGTGAATAGGTACGGTGAGATTGTGTATGGCAAATAGTTATTTTCATAACCTGATGAATAAACGTACCTAAGCGAATCGTCACAAGGCATTGATAACTAATTACCTACTAAACATCTTGGTATTTGTATGTTGGACCTGATTTTCTCTACGAACCTCATAGTAGGCCAAGAAGCCAGGCACTCGTGTGTAAGGTCCAGGCTCTCCTGGGCCGGTGACAGGCGCTCCAAGCCCAGCATTAGCAGCGTTGCGCAGACTGTAGGAGCGCGCATACGCAGGAACTCCCAGCACTACATGACGAGGCGGCAACACGCTCGTCCAATATAATAAGGATGTCATCTGCAGGAAACAAAATGTACGTTATTTCGAGGTCAAAATCACTACAATGCTATAATTAATTAGTTTTCGATGGACGAAAGGGAAGCCATATTACAGAGATGTATCTTCCACGCATATTTCTCGTGCTTTCTAACCAAATGATGTATTGTCTTGTATACGTATAATTGTAGTTTTATTGTCACCTCATCATTCTTAATTTTTCCGTTTTTATACTTGCACGTCCTTTTTTTCGACAAAATATTAGTATTAATTATTATGTACTAAAAACTACACTCACCAAGCTATTGCTTTCATGACTAGATTCTAGCGGTACTAAATACGACGTTTTTCCGGTTGAAGAAGCGTAATAATCATTAGCAGCAATGGCCACCCAGTCCAACTCTGCGGCTAGAACATAAGGCTTGTATGCTAATTGGGCTATTTCTGGAGAAGCAGACACCATAGCTGATAGCTCCAGGTCTTGAGCACGAAGAGTCCTTGATAATTCTGTCAGTAGTTCAGCGAAGTTGTCTCTTTCTTTGTAGATCACCGTAGCATTATTGCAAGGCGTCTGAAATGAAAATTGAAGATGTATTAGCTTCATCAACAGCATTTGGATATTACGTTTGCATTGTAAGACTTTTATTACTATTTATATTTGTTTCATTCAATAAATATTTAGATTCTGTAAACATAGGTAGTTTACCTGTCTGCATCCAGGATATTGCCAGGCAATCTGAACACCATCAAACTGCCATCTTTGCAAGAACTTCAGGACAGAGTCTACGAATGTCTGTCTATTTTCTGGGCTCGAAACCATTCTGCTCCATTTTCTGCTTTCAGAGTCCGTAAGCCCACCAGCACCAATTATAACTTTGATACCAGTTTGCCGTAATTGAGTCAACTTGCCGAAGAAATCTGGCAGAGAGTCATAATATCATTGTAACAGACACTTGGGAGCCAATATTATCAGTAAGTTTGTTTTGTTTACTATACATACCATTCTCAAGATCCAGCTCTGGGTTTCCAGGTACCAAGTTGAAGGTATCGCCATCAAGATGAGCCCACGCATATATGATGTGGGAGCAGAGGGTTGGGTCCACTTGCTCCGGTCCAAAGCTGCCTTTGCCGGGCCTATAGTTAACAATGGGTTTTCAAATAATTTGTTGCAACAAGTGCTGTATTTAATAAAGCTAAAATAATTTTATTTTGTTGGCGTTGCTATCCAACGTTGCAATGCTCCCAGCCTAGTGGGAATTTTTCCGGGATTCCTCATGGGATTGACAGCAATGTGGACGAATTTTTTGACGCCCTGCAATTCTTCCCCTTTTGATACTTGCACATAATTATTTTATTATGATTATAGATGACTTAATAAAAAATAAAAATTTGCTGCCTTTACCGATAGAAAGCCCAATTGGTGAAGTAGCATCCCACAATAGGTTTGTCCTCTTGCGTCTCTTCGGGTTCTAGTCCTGCTAGTCGTAGCGCAGACTTCGTTCTGCATTGTGCCTTCTCTGGCCAGTCGCAGTGGTTCTGTATAAATGAAATTCACGTTTACGACGTTTTTAAAAACAAAAAAAAAAATTAGATATATAAGGTTGCTTTATTGTAACCTTAGTAGCGATATTAAGGAAATATCGTCTTTGTTCCGTGTTTCCTTACGATGCAGGTAAATAAATTGTCTAGTGGAAATTAATTCAATCTAATTTACCTTATGCCAGTGTAGTGGTGAAGGACACTCGAGTTGCATCCAGTTTCCGTTGAGACATAAATAGTATTTGCTGCATTTACTCTCATCAGCTTTGAAAACGTTTCCAGTACACGACGTTCCTTCAAGACTTGGACCCTGTCAAATATCACAAATGAATCATATAATAACAAAGTTGCTAACTAAAATCTAAAGTAGTTAAAGATTTATAGTGGGCTACTAACATCATCAGTGTCTACATCGGTGTCGGTATCAATGCCAGCGTCAGTATCAGTGTCGGTTTCAGTATCAGTGTCGGTATCAGTATCTGTATCAACTTCTTCTACAGGCACCATCACTGGCATATCATCTGTTTCCTCAATGTCCGGAGTAGGTGTGGCGCTCGGTATTGAAACTGGGATGTGTATATCTGTTTCTGCATTTTCTGCTTGCACTGTGAACATAACATTTTTATTACTTTTTTGTCTTCATTAAGTATCCTATGTTTTGTGGCTAATCTATACTTCTATACTAATATTATAAAGAGGTAAAGTTTGTGTATTTGTTAAATTGTAAGGGGTAATCTCGGGATCTACTGAACCGATTTTAAAAATTCTTCCACCAATATTATAGAAAGCCACATTATTGCTGAGTGTCCCTTTTTATCCCTGTATTCCCACGGGAACGGGATCTACGCGGGTGAAACCGCGGGACGTCCGCTAGTGTCTCATAAAACAAGATTTTGAAGATTTAAATATTGACGGTATGGTGTTAAGGTAGATACAATCTGATTTCAAACTTACAATCTTCAAGCGAGCACCTCGGTGGCGCTTCACTGCCACGCAGCACATGATTGATAGTAGCGAGAAGCGGTGACTTTCCACAGCCGCAGTTCCTTCCACTGAAGTCATCAAGATCAAGAGACCACGCCATGCTGCCTCCCAATCCCATAGAACGGATATACTCTGCCTTGTGGCGCACCATGAAGTCGTCGTCGAAGGAAACCCATTGGTCATCGTAACTGGCGTAGGGACCCATGCGACCACCTGGGTCACGAGATACCTGCCAGCCCTTCGTTCTGATGCGGTCACATATCTGGGGAAAAATATGAATACTGTAGCATAAACTGACAGTAAATACAATATGATAATGTAAGTGCGTAGCATCCGTTAATAGCGACGTAGCCATATACTTACGTCGAAAATATACTTTCGATTGAAAATAAATTGAATATTATGTTTATTCAGTAGATACATTTTATACATGCAGACATTAGGCATGCCATTAATGTGGTGCTTTTGACCTTTTGGGTATTTTGTAGCTTTGTACAATGTAGGTAATTTAGTAGGTAACAGTGGTGCGAAAAAGGCTATTCATGACTCTAGCTAAATTATAAGTTCATAACTCACTTCATAGAATGACAAGAAGCCTCTAGCTCTGGTTTCATCGCCAGCCTCTCCACCCGCGTAGGAAGGTACTCCAAGGCCAGTTCCCACGTTCTCTTCAAGTGAAAATGATTGACCATAGAAAGGCACACCTAATATAAGCTTCTCAGCCGGTGCCCCTTTGTCGATCCAGTAGTGCACCGTGAAGTTCTGCAGGAAAATATTTTTTTTTAACTTATCGTCTTTGAAATGAGTGCAATTTTCGATTTAGTTATCAAATTGTACTTACCGTGTTCAAAGTTTTGTCTACATCGCCGTCGCCAGCATACATTGGCGATACATGTCCAGTCTTCTTATCCCATTGACCGTGGTAATCGTATGTCATTAGAGAAATCCAGTCAAGATTCTTTGCCAGCGTCGCTACATCGTATCCTACAAGTAGCAAAATGTTTATCAGAATTTATTTTTAACGACATGGTTTCCCTAAGAAAAATTAAGTTGGAGTCTTACCAGCGTCTATAACTCGTTTACTGGCTGAAACAGCGGCGGATAGCAATAAGCCACGAGGCCTGAAGGCAGCACGTAACTCCTTTACGAGATTAGCAAAGCCTTGTTTATCCGAGCTGGGACCCTTTTCACAGTTGACCTAGAAAACATAATTATTTGAAAATATTTTTTTGTCCATTTGAAGTCAGAATTAGAAATAACTTTTGATATGATTTATGACACTCACCTGCCAGCACTTAGGATACTCCCAGTCGAGATCTAAACCATCAAACTCGTATTGTTCAATAAAGTCTAGAGCGTGGATTACGAACTTCCTTCGCGCTGACGGACTGTTCACCATTCGGGAATACTTGTCACTCGCAGAGTCATCCCATCCACCCAATCCAAGAACCACTTTAACACCTTTCTCTTTTAGGGATACAACCTTTTCGTAGAATTCTGTAGAACGTGAAAAGTTGCGAATTAGTTTAGAATATCATTTAAGAAACAAAACTCTACCTGGCACATGTTATAGAGCAACTTACTGTTTTCCACATCCAGCCAGATGTCGTGTGGTTTTATCACTAGGCGCTTCGTGTCGAGGACAGCAAACGCGTACACGATATGAGTGCAGAGCGTGGGGTCGATGTCGGTAGGTGTATATTTTCCTGGACCAGGTCTGGAAAAATTCAAGTCATTGCTGAATTATACCTCGAAAAACGTACAATAGAACCAATCCATGTTTTTTTTTTAATTTTTAGAACATAAAAACACAAAATAACTATGATAATTACCTGTACCAAGCCCAATTAGTGTAATAGCAGACGACCTTGTAACGCTCTTCCAAATTAGTACTAACAGCAGTCGTAGTCGTTGGTTTTTTAGTAGTTGTAGTTACGATCGGTTGCCTATGTGTAGTCATCTGTGTGGGCCTTGGAGTCGGCCTCGTTGTCGGCCTCTTTGTAGGCCGAACTTGAATGTCGTCCAGGTCCTCGTCTAGTTCATTCGGAGGCTCAATGATTGGGTCTGATAGTATGATAGATGTATCATCTTCCACACTAGGATCTAATAAACCGTCCTTAATTGCGTTGACCAATGGATGTCTTCCTTGACCGCATCTGAAAAGAATGGTTAGAGAGATAGTTTAATACATTTCCGAAAAACTGGGTTTGGTTTCCAAAAATATGGGTTAATGAATGCTTTAGTCACATGACTTTCTGTCTACACACCTATTTTTGAAATCGTCGAGATCAAGAGCCCAAACCATACCACCGGCGAGGTTTAGCGATTTAATGAAGTTCACTTTCTTTTTGATAATTTCAACATCATCGAAGGACACCCACTGGTTGCCCTTGTATGCGTATGGACCCATTCGCTGGTAAGGATCCTTGACAACCTTCCAGCCGTTATATCTGATGCGGTCGCAAATCTAAAACGAGAAACAAAGATGTTAAAACTTCCTTTACTTTTGGTCGATGAGTTATTATTGTATGCATGGTTTGGTAAGTACCTCATAATAAGACAAGAAGCCTTTAGCTCTAGTATATTCTCCTGCTTCGCCTCCAGCTGAAGCGGGAGCGTTCAAGCCAGTATCCTCATTGCCAATACTAAGGGTCTGTGGTGAATCTTCTTCAGCGCCCAAAGTGAACGTCTGTCCGTACATTGGCATACCCATTATCAGCTTATTCGCCGGAGCTCCCTTTTTCATCCAGTAATGAATTGTGTAGTTCTGTCATAAAATGGAATCGTTTTATTTGAATGTGATTTATTGTACCGAGATCCACAACACATTGACAACGAGTTCATCATTGTCAAGTTTGGATGGTTAAAATTGATTACAATTTCAATAGACAGTTTCTGATAATGAAATGATGCTATTTAGAGAAACAGTCAGGTTCGTACCGCATTGAAGTAGGTGGTGCCATCTTCAGGGTGGTAGTACAGCGGTGCAACATGACCAGTCCTCTTGTCCCACTGGCCGTGGTAGTCGTACGTCATGACGGCGATCCAGTCGAGATGACGAGCTAGTACTGGCACATCATACCCAGCGTCTATGACCTTCTTGTTAGGGGACACAGCCGCTGAGAGAAGCAGGCCCTTTGGTTTGAACTTAGCAGATAACTCTAGGACGAGGTCGGCGAAACCGTCCTTGTCCGAATCAGGACCCTTTGAGCAATCAACCTGAGAACAATATTACAGAAATGTAAGTAGGTACTTATGGAATCTCTAAAGTAGTCTAGACTAATTCTGTAATGTAACTTAGGTAACATTCAATAATTCTGTAATATCAACGCTACCACGTGTACCATCTTGTTTGTGTTATGTTCACTTTTTTTAACATCCGTTTACCTAAGTGCTTATCGTAATAAGTCTATTTATATTATTTATTGGCTATTATATTTTTATTTAATAATATAAATAGACTTATTACGATAAGCACTTATCGTAATAAGTCTATTTATATTATTTATTGGCTATTATATTTTTATTTAAAGAAAGGTAAACGGATGTTAAAAAAAGTGAACATAACACAAACAAGATGGTACACGTGTCTATTTACCACACCAAATTTTAATGTTATTTAATTCTTACCTGCCAGCACTTAGGATATTCCCAGTCGAGGTCTAAACCATCGAATTTGTATTTCTCGAGGAATAGAACTAAGTGTGAGACGAATCGGGCACGAGCCGCGGGGTCATTGACCAGCTTCGAGTACTTGTCGCCTGCTGAGTCATTCCAGCCACCGATAGCTAGAGATACCTTGATACCATAGCGTTTATATTCTACGACCTTTTCATAGAAACCTGAAAATATTGAAAACATTAACAATGATGTAGGAACAACTCTTCAACTATGTATTTTGTCATCGAAGGACTAAAACTTACTGTTATCATAGTCCGACCAGGAGTCATGAGCCATAATGAGACCATCGTCTCCGAGAACAGCGAATCCATAGACGATATGGGTGCAAAGACTCGGGTCGATATCTTCTGGACTATATTTGCCGATACCAGGGCGGTACCACGACCAGTTCGTGTAGTAGCACACCAGTTTATAGCGAGCTGGAAAATTATTTAAAAAACGACATTTTAAAGTGCTTTTATATTATAAAACTGTTATGCAGTATAAATTACTTTATAATCTACTTTGGAATTATTATCAGGTACAAAACCTACAGTTAAGGAGAGCAGGTCTGGTGCTTATGTCTGGTTGTGTGATGCTAGATGAAGAAACCATTGGCTTGTTTGGTTGTCCGTGAGAATGATCGTGGCCGTGGTCATGTCCGTTGTCATGTGAATGATCATGTGAATGTTCATGGTCATGATCATGGTCATGCTCCGGTATCACTTCCATTTCAACAGGGCGGGATGTAGTCGTTGTGGTCGTAGTCGTAGTAGATGTAGTAGGTTTTCCCTTGCGTTTACATTTAGCGTTCTTAGGCCAGTCGCAGATTTGTTTGTCCTGTAAAGTAAAATAATGTACTTAGATCATTTACTGCTTATCAATCATATAGGCTACAGTATCACTAGTATCTCATTATGAAGACCCAGGTATATTATTCTCATACCTGATTCCAGTGTAATCCAGCACTGCAGGCAAATTCTTCGAATTTTCCAAACAAGCAATGAAGGTATCTCGTGCAGTCCGTATGCAACTGAGCATACGAGCCACTCTCACAGTATTCTGTAACATTGATTGAAACCATGATAAATTATTTCGAAGAATTCATTTTATAGGTACGGTCAGCATCAGAAGTATATTAACATTACTTAAAGTTTCGAATCTGTTTTTTTAATAAAAACTTGTTAGATATTACTCGTTACTACATGTTATTGGAGTGTAAGGACTATTTTAACGAATAATCTTCTGAACCATTAAAAATAATAGCTAGAGTCCTGTACATAAAAGAATTAGAATTCCGAAATGTTCAGCTACTTCTGATGCTGACGGTAACACAAGTGGCCAGACTGTGCTGGTTTCACCATATCCGGAAAAATGATAGACTATTGCGGTACACGTAGACAACAACTTACTTGGCGGTTCTTTATTGAGCTGCTGCATCACGGTCGATTGGGAGTTGGTAGAGTCCACAGCGGGAGTGCCGCTCTGTCGCTTGTCGGTACAAGAGGAGGCGGAGGGGAAGTCGCACTGGCTGCGGTCGGGCCGCCACGCCAGGCCGGGGGCACAGCTCTGAGCTATCAGGAGGCCGTTCACGCACACGTAGAACTTCTCGCATTTAGGATGAGCATGGTATGTGCCCGTATTGCAACCCTGGAGTATAATAGAAGTAAGTATATAATTTTTGGGCAACTGAGAGAAATTAAAACTGATGCCACATCAGAAGTGGTATAAACAAGTAATTCTAATTTAGATGACCAACAAAAGTGTTCGAATGTGTTTATAGCATTGCACAAGATGTAGTTCCGCCGATCCGGTCAGAAACGTATTTGAGGAAGTTTAAACCCATTGCTCTATAATAAGTTATTGTAATAACTACCTTGCCAGGCACTTGCGGTTCATCAGCGAGTGGTCTTTTCGTTGTAGAGGATGTGGGTCTCGTCGGCCTTTTAGATGTGGTTGAGGGACGTCTGGTGGTCGTCGTAGTGGTGCTGGTGGTGGTGGTACTAGTTGATGTGGTGGTCTGCGGCATCGGAGTCTTGGACGGTGCGCCCGCTGTAGAAACAAGTGCATTTATATTATAAAAAGGTTTGAATTTTTGAAAGTATGGAACCTGATGGGGTTCTGTAAATTTTCTGTATCAACAATGAACCATAATAATACTTCAAGAGTCGAGTTACGGTCAGGGTTCCTACTACAATGCTATTCTTGGAAGTCAACTTGTGGATATTATGGAATTATTGGAAATATTATGGTATTGAGCAGGTTTTAAGTGTCGAAAACATGTTTTATGGTGTTTATTACCTTCACACATAGCAAACTCGACCCAGTCACATCGTCTCGTGCGCCTATCCCAGTGCAGGCCATGCGGACACATCTGCTTGCGCCACCGTCCTGCGACACACAGCAGATATGCGTCGCAAGTGGACGCGGGTGCATGCGCGTCGTTGCCGCCACATGATGTATCTTCAGATGGAGAACTAGATGCAGGAGCTGTTGGAAAATGTTTTAATGTAATTTACTTTAATAATAATAATAATATTCCACAACTATCACACAACGCCATCTAGTCCCAAGCTAAGCAGAGCTTGTGTTATGGGTACTAGACAACTGATAAACATACTTATATATTTCTAAATACATACATATTATAGATAAATTACACCCAGACACAGAACAAATGATCGTGCTCATCACACAAACATTTGTCCTGGGTGGGAATCGAACCCACGACCTCCGGCATAGCAGTTAGGGTCACTAACCACTAGACCAACAGGCCAGTCAACTTTGATAGTTACTGCTCATTTAATTTGGTGCTGCTGTGCTTTCCAATGAGTAAGTTGCCTTTTTACCCGACTGCGGCGAAGCCCAAAAGGAGGGTTATTCGAGGTTGGTATCGATGGTTTAACTTGAGAAGAGCAATCAGGCAAATACGTAGAAAAATAGGACTTGAGATACATTATGTGAGTGAGGAATTGAGGAGTTTGTGCTTATGACTTACCTTTTGTAGGTCTAGGTGTTGTTGTTGTTGTTGTTGTGGTGGTGGTAGGCCTGGTTGGTCGTGTTGGTTTAGGAGCTGCCGTCGTAGATTTTGGCACTGTAACAAATGCATTTCAATTTGTACTACCTAAAATAACATTGTAAAAAAAAATGTTTGAAGAAACATATAGAGGTATCTTTGTAAAGCATAATTCGCGACTGTGCTGATGAAATTAATTTCATTTCCGGAGCTATATGCTTTTATCATATACTAGCTGATGCCCGCGGGTTCAACCGCGTGAATGTCGGTCAAATTACTACTAAAACCTTCCTCAAGAACCACTCTATCTTTTGATGAAAACAGCCTGAAAATCGGTGTAGCTTTTGAGTTTATCACGAACAGACAGACGCGGCGGAGGACTTTGTTTTATACAGTAGTAATAGAAATGTATTCACCTTCGCACTTGGCGTACTTGGGCCAGTCGCAGTGCTTCTGTTTGTTGCTCCAGTGCAGTCCGGGGGCGCAGTGCTGCATGTGCCAAACGTTGCCATCACAGTGTAAGTACGCGTTACAGTCGCCGGGGACTGCGTTGTATTGCTCGCTGGAACATGACTCACCGTCTGCAGGACCATCTATTGAGTCTGTGGAAAATGGGAATACAAGAAGATGGAAAACTCTTGAATGCGCTTCAAATACAGAGTAACACATGTTTTTTTCAAGTCAAGAGAAAAGAATAAGAAGTTCGTTGCCTGCTGGTCCCTTGTTTTGAGACACTGCCATCAGGAACTGAGCTAATATTTAAAAGAATTGGCTTCGTTTTAGTGACCTCTAGATAGAAATATTTTTGTTATAATTATCCAACAAATTGTGTTATAAGTATTTAAGTAATATTTACCAGATTGGATCGGTATAGTGGTGGGTTTTGTGATTGGTCGCCATGTCGTGGTAGTAGTGGTAGTGGTTGTGGGGCGTCTGGTGGTGGTGGTGGTGGTAGTGGTCGGTCTCGGCGGAGGACGTGACGCTATCGGAGCTAGAGTCGAGGTTGCTGTGCTTGCTTCACTACTTGCTGTTTCTACAAAAAGAATTGACGTTGTAGTATTCTATTTATCTCACACTACAAAAGCATTTCCGAAATTTGTAACAGTTGTTTTTTTCCAATAAAATGCCACAGGAATACAGAAACATGCGAGATGATTAGCAGCATCAAATTGAAGTGACAAAACCGTGACTTAGAGCTCGATTTAAAATAAAAGGCGTATCTGGTCTGGTTATAGGTACTCGAAAGCCAAACCATCCAACGGGCATGAAATCTAGAAGTCATAACATATTTACCGGTACACTTGGCGAAGCTAGGCCAGTCGCAGCGGTTGACGGTGGCAGCCCAGTGCAGGCCGGGCGCACAGCGGTGCTTGCGCCACGCGCCGCCCTCGCACTGCAGGTAGCCCTCGCAGTCGCCAGGAGCCGCGTGATAGTCGCCTGCGTTACATGATTGGCCTTCTATGCTGCCTGTAATGGGTAAATTATTTATTTAAACTTAATCTTTAGTACCTCAATCGTCATCTGCCTAGACTTTTCCCAACTATGTTCTATGTTGGGATCGGCTTCCAATGTAACCGGATGCAGCTAAATATACTATGTAGTATTTTACATGGAGCAACTGCCTCTCTGACCTCTACAACCCAGTTAGTACTGGCTAATACAATACCTTTTGGTAAGACTAGTTTATTGTTTCAATCAAATCCATGAATTCAAATCAAAAAAATTCAAATCAAATCTATGAATTTTTATAAAAAAATACCGTCCTTTATAAGAAATGTACACTCTTTCAATGCATTCAAAACTCAACTTAGCCAGCACATAATTGCGGATCGATCACTTCTGGAGAAATGAATGCATTGAATGGGTAACTATTAAGTTGTAATACTGATGACGAACTTACTGTAATCTATATTTTTAGTATTGTTCTCAAGTAAGTGACTTTATGTTTTTATTGAGAATAAAGTTTCTTTAAACCGAAACCAAATTCTCTGCAGTAACAGTGCCCAGCACTGGTGTGGAAATCTGTGCCCGGGGAGGTTTCTAAATATTTGGACTAATCCTCTGTGGCTTAATATTGTGAACGGGCTACATCATGTAGAAATTGACTCCCAAGGGTGGAAATTGATGCGCTTTTATTTTCGATTTAGTAGGTACCAGTATTTATGGTTATTACGAAAAATTACCTAGTAAATTGGTCCGTGTCACGGAATAGAGTTTTTTCTGTTCTGTGGTCCGTGTCTTATTTTCTGACATTACGCGAACCATAGCGCTAGTTTGTTGAATTGACTTATTTATGTTTCCCGCACTTACCGGAATCTGCTGGAGGTTTCTTAGTGGTAGTAGGCCGTTTCGTAGTGGTGGTAGTGGGGCGTTTGGTGGTAGTAGAAGTAGTAGTGGTCATGGGAGTGGTTGCGGCAGGCCACCATGTCTGAGTGGTGCTCTGTGTTGTGGATGGGTTCCAGCTCGGCCACGTCGTCGATGTCTGGTCGTGGTGGTGATGGTCGTGACTGCCTCCTCCTACAATAGAACCTAAAGTGAGGAAGTTGATAAGTAAACGTTCTCTAATTATTATAGAATTGTCACACTGACGGTACGTTATTGAATGTGAGGTGACTTCTATGATGAGAAGACAATTTGAAACCGGAAAGAATAAAAGCAGAATATATGCGTATTATGATTTTGATATGAATCTAATGCATGACAATGCGGCCAAATAAGCATTATGGTTGTTTCTTTCTACGTATATAATAGTCGTAAAACTTTATGTGACGGGGAAAGAAAGATAGGTACTCTTCTCCTCGAACAAAAAAAAAACTGATTCAAGCATGCATAATATTGCCTTTGGTATTGCAACTGACCATCGGACTCAGCAGGGGTAGTAGTTGGTGGTGACGGTGTGACAGGTTCAGGTGGTTTTTCACAAGCTGTAGTCGGTGGCGAAGGTACTTCTCTGCCCAGAGCTCTGCCGGCAGCACGCAGGAGTGGCGATGGTTCCGCGCAGCAACGGTTGCTGAAGTCGTCCAAGTCTATCGCCCAGGCTGTGACACCGCCTAAGCCTTGACGTAACGCCCATTCCACCTGCACACAGTTTATATTGATTTCCAGTATTAGCTAAAGGTAGTTCTACCTTATATTTGTGACTGGACCCGGACTCAAAAAATATTCTGTCCATCAATAAGCAGTGTAAAATTTGCAAGTCTTAAATTGAAAAACTAAAGATTTATATTATGTTTGTGGACGCAAAACCACCCATTATGTTTTTTTTCAAACACACCATAAAGTAACTGTATTCATAATTATAACTAACTTTGCTAAATGTAACAATTGGCCATGATGACTATAGGTACGGTACATATAAGTGATGTGTCATGCCAAGTAATTTAGAATCAATAACAGACATTGAAGGCGACCTAAATTAAGTTCAAGCTGCGGTTTGGGATTTCAATTGAATTGCACTGCATTGAAGCAAATAATTAATTAATTCACGGAAGCTGCAAAAAAAGTACACAAACCTTTTCAGTGATAGATTTGGGGTCATCGTATCCGACCCATTGATGGTCAGAGTATGTGTAAGGTCCTGCATTATCCTGTCTGCCTGTCTTCCACCTTAGGTTCTTCACTGTAATAAAAATACGATTGTTATAATTTTCCATCGAGGCCAGAAAATAAAATTTAGCGACAATCTAAGAATAGTAAGGATCATGATTCGTAATATCAATTAAAGAAAACTATTGCATGATGTGCTACCAACCTCTGTAGCAAATTTCATAGTAAGCCAACATTCCGGGTTGCTTGGTGAACTCTCCTGCCTCGCCCGGGCCATCGGCGACTGATCCAGGGCCCTTAGCTCCGTTAACATCAGCTAGTCTGTACGACTGACCGTAGAACGACAAACCTAGGAGAAGTTTCTTAGGATCTGCTCCACCGCTTATTAGAGCTTTGACTGCGTATTCCTGAAGAACAATTAATCTTTAGAGACAGTTCTGATGACCTTATACATCAAATATTTAAAAGCGTTTGTAAATTTCTTTACTTACAATTGAGTAATAAGCTAAAGTATCTCTGGGTGATGGTACTAGGGGAGTATGGTGGCTAGTGGCTTTCTCCCATCCACCATGGTAATCATACGTCATTGTGCTAAGGAAGTCGGCAGCCTTCGAGAGAACTGGTAAGTCGTACGCAGACTCGATCACTTCTTTGTAACCAGAAAGAGCGACACCAAGTTCCATATTAGCTCCGTGTAAAGCTTTAGATAATTCCTGCAAAGAAGTAAACATTCATAATTAATTAATTTTTCGATTTATTATTTATAGTATAAAAAAGTCTGTGAAATGTATTAATAAGTTACCTGAACGAATTTAGCGAAATTAGCTTTATCAGAAACTGCACCCTTTTTGCAGTTACTTTGCCAACAAACTGGGTAGTTCCAATCCAAATGGAGTCCCTTGAAGTTGTGCATGCGCAAGAATGGAATCAATTTCTCTATGAACTTGCTACGATGTGCTTCAGATGACACCATTCGGGAATATTTGTCGCCCGCAGAGTCCGTCCAACCTCCCAAACCTAGTATGACTTTGACGTCCTTTAAAGATGTAATGCGCTCATAAAGATCTGGAAAAGAGGTAAAAAAATATTTACTTTTTGGATTTAATCATATTTCGTCGGTGCAGATTATCAGATCAGTTTTTATTTCAGCTACCAAACATTCTAACTTTGATAATAAATACTTACTGTTGGTAACATCAGCCCAAGGATCGAACTCTTTCACAGTGAGTTCATCAGGAGAGAGTGAGGCGTAGGCATACACCACATGGGTGCATAGCCGAGTGTCGATGTTTTCAGGAACGAACTTGCCATCTCCGCGCCGATAGAACGCCCAGCTCGTCATGTAGCATACCACGAGTTTGTCGCTTTGTTTACCTACAAAAAAAATATATTTATTTGAGAATAATAGTCTTTGGATTACGTTTGAAATAAAATTGAAAATTATTTTGAGTTTTTCTTACTCTTTTTGGTATCTAACTCTGCAATTAAACGCTCTGGGTCTTTGTTTGCAGGCATGTCTTTGGCAGGGTCACTCCACTAAAAAAACATTGAAATTAATTAAGTTCACTATATCAAAAATTTACTTATTTAAGCTGAAACGCTGATGCAGTTACCTCAAAATCATTTTCATATGCTTGCGATAAGAATCGAGCTGCATCCTCAACGCTGATCCGAAGGCTTTGACCAGGCATGCATTTGGCAACATCTTGGTGACTGTTAAAGGAACACAGTATTTAGAAAAATCGTAATACTTAGCTAAGGTATCGTTGCTGTACATCATAAAATAAGGTTAAACTATCATCATCTTACCCGCAGAATCCAGTAGAAGGATCGTAAAGCCGTTCGTCTTCGCAAGACATTCTGTAACTAATGCCTCCGGTACAGAAGTGGAAGTGTGCGCACGAGTCTTCGTCAGAAGCTAAGTATGCGTTCTCAGATTCACAAGATCCTAATTTCAATGAGGACTGGTCTGAATGGACGGCTTCACCTGTACGAAACGGAAATGGTTTGTGAGTATTAACTTTATCAAAGTTGATATGATTTAATTATTTAAATGTAGGAGTTTTACCGTTCAATGTGGTTGAAATGGCGCTTAACATTGGGAAGGGTGGACCACACAGTCCTCTGAAGTCGTCCATATCGATGGATGACGCTGCAGCTCCGGCTAAACCCGTGGTAACTACGAACTTCATCTGTTTAAAGACATCGACCATTAATATCTGTTTTAGTAGAAAATTATATAATACTAGCTGACCCGCGCAACTTCGTCTGCGTCACATAAATATAGCTATAACCTTTCTCGATATATCGACTATCCGTCGTAACAAACAAAAAATCTTATCTTTCCTCTTTATTACAATAGTTTAGATGGTTTAGATTAGTTTAGATTATTTATTAAAGTGTGAATTACTATAAAATCTATCTCTTACTGTTAAATATACTATAACACTCTGTACTTGTAAACATTATGATGCAGTGAATATTTTGAATTTGAATTTCCCGGAGGCCAGCCAGAATCCCCCGTACCTACATTGCGACGCAACCCGCGTAATTATTTTTCCGCGCGGGTATTTTTACATTGCGATATCTTCTAAGATATTTGTTTAAACTGTATAGAGTAAAGAGCACAAATATTCTATATTAAATTTCCGTTCTAACGAACACATTTATTTAGATATAGATTAATACCATATGGGTTAAATAAGCTTCGCAAAAAATAATTCTTTTTAACCTAACATTTTAATAATAAAAAATGGTTACAGTGAGTCAATCTTAAAAGATAAACTGATGCTGTCGCGGACTTTTTTTTAGAACTTTTAAAGACGAATAATTACTTCATACATGATATTCTCGTAACTTAAACCGTTTTCGCAGCGCACGCAACGGAAGCTCTCAGAAAGGAATTTTCTTTTCCCGTTTTTGCAACATTTCTCATTTATGCTCCGCTCCTATTGGTAATAGTGTGATGTTATATAGCCAAACACCCTCCTCCTAAACCTACCACCACCCACCACCCAGACCTAGACCTTCCTCGATAAATGAACTATCCAACACAAAAAGAATTTTTCAAATCCAACCAGTAGTTCCAGAGTTTATCGCGTTCAAACAAACAAACAAACAAACAAACAAACAAACAAACTCTTCAGCTTTATAATATTAGTATAGATTGCATATTGTGTACGTATTCACAACATTGGATACCCATATATTGCTATTGATACAATATTAAAACTGATTGTTCCATAACTTTTTGAACTTCTGACTTCAACAATACACTCACAAAAGCTTAGCCTATAATGTTAAGTTAACAGTAGAACTTTTATATCAAGTACCTTTTCTAAAACAGTTGCCGGGGTATCGTAGGTGACCCACTGGTTGTCGAAAATAGCGTAAGAGTTCCCACCGTTATCAGTGCTACTTGGACCTTTGCCTTCACGTTCGGCCATACAAATCTGTAAATAGTAAATAATTTAGAACACACAAATATTGACTTATACATATAATAATATTAACATAGGGATATTGGACACAAGACTATGTTAACCAAAACTCTATACACGGTAAGTAATGAAAAACAAAACTCTTTGAAAGATGGACAAAAAGTTGGAAGCAGATGAGGCCCATCTGAACAAAAAAAAAAATTAATTGAACCCTCCTTTTCTATTCTAACTTTAATTCATTATAAAATAGGCTTGCTTTCAGCTTTTCAGTTTTTGTTCCACAGTCAAGTTTTTAATTGTTTTAAATAAGTTTTTGTATTTAAGGTCGATTTACTCGCACCCTCAAGACGATGTATATTTCATCCGTTTAGGAGTAACGAGGGAACAAAGAAACGCCCAACTAGCAAAAATATGTCGTGTAGTAGTCGCGGCAACGCAAATTATTCAGCATTTTGGCTCCTAATAGAAGTCGTATAAACGTAATGAAAACGTTTATACAACGCGATTTGGGCCCATTATATTCAGCAATTCAGTCACATAGACATCGTATAAAAGCAACAGCAGCAGCTAAATCGTCACGTAATTGTCGCCGGAGTGACTGTTACAAGCTTAAGTTGCGCTATAACTGTAACTTATATGACTTTAATATGTCATGTTTGTCTTTAATTAATCAAGTGCGTCGTCGTGTTGTGTTTTAAAAATTATAAAAAATTATAATACATCGGTAAGTACAATTTATTTAGCAGACATGTTAATTTGTAGGATGCACCAAATGTAGGTTCGTAAACTCACGCATAGGTTTGCTAAGTATTGCGAAGGTAAGTTTTCTGATGAAATATACTAGGTTATATCATAAATATTTAACGCCCTCCTTTAATTCTTAGTAATATGAATATAATAACAAATATTTTTATATCAATATTCATTTGTACACCATTTTTACTGCTAACAGGCGGTATAATAGCTTCTTATACAGAAAATTAGCAGTATAACCGCCATGATACCACGCATTATATTTTAGGGTTCCTTAGACCTTCTTAATAAATTATACGACATTTTAGGCTTGTAATAGTCGTATAAATGTACAACTTATACATCATAATAGCAGTATAAAAGCAACGACGTTGCTTTTACTCGACTTGTCACATAAAAGCTATATATTATGCTTTTACTCGACATAAGCGTCGTATACTAGCGACTTATTCAGCAAAATCTTATATGACACTTTAGTCATATAAGGATGCTGAGTAAACGTTTACTCAGCATCATTATGTGACCAAAATGCTGAATAACTAAAATGCTACATATGATGCTTTTATACGACACGTGCTGAATAATTCACACTTACTCGACTTTTATAACACCGAATAGCTGAATAAACTCAACCTTATATGACTAATTTGCTTGTTGGGCGGATATACATACACGTCCTTTTGGGCTTCCCCGCAGTGGGGTAAAAAGTGAATTTCCTTTACGACGATAACTGGAACTGTTGTTAGTTAAAGAAATACTTACTTCGAAGTATGCTAAAAGTCCTTTAGTTTGTGTATAAGCTCCTTCGTCTCCCCATCCACTGACAGCAGCACCAGGCGCAGGCAACGTCGACGGCGCAAGAGTATAAGTGCGGCCGAAGAACGGAATGCCAAGCACTAACTTTTCAGCGTTCATGCCATGGCGCAAGATGAATTTCACCATGAATTCCTGAGGAAATATGAGTATTGTAATGTTTATACCTAGTAGTCAATCAATTCAGGGTCAGAGAGAGGAGGGAGAGGGGGAAGGGAAGGAGGAGTCTGGATTTTAAATCAGAACTTTGGTTTGAGAAATTAACTTAACAACTATTATACAGTGTTTGAAATCTTTCTAAAAACGATATTTTTCATGTATGCCTTAATCTAATGAAATAAGTTTATTAACCTGCATAATTCATGAGACTACCAATACCAAAATTCTTAAAATATTAATTAAAGATTCGACTCTGCTAAAAACTCACGACTTTTTCTGATGGAACCTGCTGCGATCCGTCTCTGAGGACCACTTCCCCATTCATACATCTGGTCAAACTCGCACGTCACTTTGCAGTGTACTTACAATGTTATCATATCGCTGGTCCCGGGCGGCTGCTCCAGGGTCCTTATGCAGAGGACTATGCTGCACAGCTCTCGATGGAGCTTCCTCCCGCTTGGTGTGAGTCATGTCCCAAGCCTGCAAGATTGTGTAGTCGGTGGCTCCACTCACTGCGCTTAGGTCGTAACCGTCCTCTATTTGATACCTGGTAATTATAAGGAGTTTTTGTATAAAACTTTATTTTGTTATTAAAATATTTAATAATTAAATTTCGTATATTAAACAGGTTTAAATTTTTTCAGTATGGATTGTTTAGTTGTTTTGCTCTCATAATTTTTTGATCGTATAGCTCTTTTAGTGGGCTCTTAGTGGCTTCTTACCTAAACGGAGGTAGGATGGTAGAGAGTAGGAATCCATAGGAAGAAAACTTTTCTCGGAGCTCGTAGAGCAGGGCTGTCAATAGTTCTTTCTCCTTTTCGTCTTCACCTGAAAATTTTATCAGCATAAATACTGGTTCCTTGCTATAAAGTGGCACAAAGGTCATCATTTTATTGACAAGTATCTTTACCTGGGTATACCCAGTGAAGATCCAATCCATCGAAGTCGTGGTCTCTCATAAAGTTGACAGCGCTTTCTATGAACATGCTTCGTCTAGAGTGTTCTTGTACCATTTCGCTGAACAGGCGATCTGTGCCTTCACCACCCACACTGATCATCACTTTCAAGCCGTGCAGGCGACGTTTCAGGCCGGTCGCTATGCGATAGCCACCTGTGAAAATAACAAAATGTTTTAAACTGTTCGGAATTCATATTTTAAAATGGTTGTGGCGGTTGGTAATCTGTCTCACATAATTATTATATTAGATATTTTATTTGAAGTGGAAATTATGTTTTTTTTCCTACTCCTTCGCTGTTCTTTTCTGATTAATTTTGTTGTGGGATCCAAGACAGTTAATCGACTTCGTCGAGCTTCATTGTCTCGGCGCTTTTCAGGTGGTCGCCACTGTTGATTCTGGCTTACAGAAGTTACAGTACAGTGGTTTAGAAAAAGCGGGACGGGCTTGTCCCATAACAAAATGATATTTTAAGCTAAAAAAAATGCAGGGCTGTTTGTGTCTTTTTAAATTTTCGTTTACTGTTCTAACCTTTAACGATATCATAATCCTCATTGTTGGGAATAACGGAGTATGTATGTGGGTGCATGGTGGCGAAGGCGTAATGTAGATGGGTGCAGGAGTTGGGCACTAATCCCGCGGTGAACGCTAGTGGAGGGGCCCTGTAGGCCGCCCATGACTCCATGTAGCAAACCACCAAGCGACTTGCCGTGGGACCTGCCACCGTCTGCTGCATCGCTGGACAAACACAAGAATAATAATATAAATATATAGAGAAACTTGCAGTAAATGCAAATTAAAATGACTCATGAAATTATCTGTGTTACCTTGTAAGTTCTCATTTCCGTGCTGCAATCTCTCATCGTTGCGGGTGCTGCTGCCAAGAAAAAGGCATCAGGTTTAGTTATTATACATTAACAATTATTATTGGAATAAATAATGCGTAGGTACGTCTTTATAATGTCCTTACTTATTAAGATAGCCAGCAGCGCCGTAATATTTCCATGTTCCCCAACTCTCTTCGTCCAAAATGACATCAGGATCCTGAGAGAGGCAATTTTATTAAGTTCAAATAAATCGATAATTTCGTACTGTGTGCTCTTACAAAAAACATAACAATTTAATTGAATAACCTATGTACAAACGCGAATTTTACACAGGATAATTATGGATTCTTAAAACAAACCACACTGCGATTGTAATTTGTTTTTTTACGTTATATTTACCTCTAATAATTTAAACGATGATTCTGGATCTATCAGTGAGATCGGTCGTCTTTCCACAGCGTCACGTAGTGGCAGTCTTTCGTCTCCTTCGTCACGGACACTCCTACAATGCAATACAAGGAATCAGTGCTGGTACTTTGATATGTGCATAATAAAGCTCCGTTTTTGAAGTAGGTATTTTTATTTTATTTACCTTAACGGTATACTTTCGACGGAGGCACGTATCGGTGCAGCTATCGGATCGTGCTGCGGAACCGTTTCGACGGCGCTTCGTGCGAACGTGAAGCCCACACGAGGAGACGCTAGTGCGTATGCGCATAGCGCCAACGCTAAAGCGCACTGAAAATAAATCACCATGTTAAAATCAGCTCAAATTACAAAACAAGAAAAGGACGAATGGGGTCTTTTGTTTATTAGCATCGATAATATTGGCACGTTGGTATGAGTTTCTTGTTTCATCTGCCTTTCCTTAATTTTTATTCTCAACAAGAACAAGCTATCGTGTTTCGCATTAAATTCAAAGAATAGACGGTTTCGAGGCTATCGAACTTTAGCATAAAAAGTTTGTTGACATTCATAACAATAGTAGGTAATGGTATCAATTATCTGGCGACATTTAACTATAGCCTGTCGATGCCTTGTATCCCAAAGGGAATACCGTTAAATGCGATTATAAAAAGTGCTTACAAAAAGTTTAACTACTCCGCTAACAAATGTCTTCGAGGTTTGTGAATCAATTGATGGCTTACAAAGGAATCATTAATAAAGATTGAATGGTTTTTCTATGTGCGGCGCCCGAACTGAAAATATGTGAAGTGTAGGCGGTAGCGGTCAGCGACCTTCCTATCATGTATATTGTATAGCACCGCGTCTTTGCGTAATTTACATAACTTGACAGACTCAAGAATTAAGATCAACACTTGAGACTGGTTCACCAAAGTTTGTGTTTATTCTCAATTTATTGTGGTGACGATGTCAATGGCCGCAACTTGTTTATATGACTATCGAATTATTTGTCGTAAAATATAAAGCTCGAGGAAAAAAAATAGGTGCAGTTATCTTAATTCGAATACCTACGAAAAAATTGTAAATTAATGTTCATCAGACAAATATAAACAAGACAGCAACGAATTAGTGAAAACCTAATTATAAAACTTTACTTTAGTATCTATCTACATTTGCGCGAGATATTTTCAGAGCAGGTAAGTCTGGAAAAATCTCATGAAAGCTCGCGATAAAATAAATATGCATTGAAACCATAATGTGGAACCGCCTACTCGAAGCCTGCACGTAAAATATTCGGCAACAGAACATGATGGGCAATCCTGCGCAGTTTGCGCTATTTCTCACTTTTCAAGATGTAGGAAAACCGTTATTATTTCGCTTCTAAACAGGACATAATCCTTTACGATTGTCTACTCTACATAAGCAGCGGTTTTTCTGTAAATCCTGCTTAACTCGTATTATTATTAAACAGGTAATTTTCGACCACCGGAATAGCTGATTATCTAACGCTTTTGTGATGTATTTTGGGAGTGGAGAATCGATCTAATAAATTACTAATAAACGATCTCTAGTACATTGACTTGGGTCGTTCGGAAAGCAACACAATTTGCATACAGGCATCAGAGGCAGGTAGCAGCTCGGATACCCGTGGGGTCATCGTCATCATCCCAACCAGTCAGAGGTGTTTTCGCGTGACATTTCGCTGGCGATTAGGACTCGAGCTTTTATTTTTAAATGTTTTTGGACTCGATATTTGTGATAACTTAAGTATGATTATAAATCCCACCAGCCGTGTTATTGTCCCAATCCTCAGCTCATTAACTTGACGGTCAAGTCATGTGCATTCAATTTGCATTTATAGTCCGAGCTTATGCAAAACACCCTCAATAAATAATCTAGATTAGCTTTTTGTCGTAATGCAACCAGAATTATTTTTATGACTTGTTGTCTGGTTGTAAAGGTCCAATAGAGTTCGATGGTGTGATCAGCGGTGACATTAGAATCAATAAAAATCCCCATAGAATCTTGATGATTTAAAAATATAAATGTTGTAGGAAACTGGAGTGATACGACTTGACATTGTGTTGATATGAAGGCCGCGGGAGCGACGCACGAGCAATGCGTCCCCGTGCGTGCATCGCATACTACCATATAAAATAGTGATGACTATAACATGGTAATATTTTTCTTTAAAGTATGTACCAGTGGCACGTGAAGACACGGTCATTATCTACATTTTTGCTAGCTGCTTAATAAAATAGACTTAATTGGCACCTTCGATAGCAATTTACTCTTGGTATGCAGTTGGAGATAATGGCCTACAATCTTGAGCTTTTCTTTGCAAGGGCTTTACGAGTACCGTAGGTGTAGTAGGTTCTTACTAAAGTTACCTACTACAAATTCGAAAGAAACTTAAGATGTAGGTAATGCAAATATAACAGGTACGATATTAAAATCTGAGATTCCTCTAAACTTATACGATAAGGTATTTGAACCCGACGATAGTTTCACATAGCCCATAAATGGTAGGAGCTAATTGACATTTGTATTGATGTAGGCTGTACTCTACAATGGTTCTACTTTTTGCGCCATAAATTCGGAAGATATTGGCAAAATAAATTAAGCTCTCATGTTTATGATAAACATGACAGTTTTGCCATTTTATGCTGCTTATTAACAAGTACCGTCCATAAAAACAATGGTCAATTAATGTCAATGAGTCACAATGAGGATATAAAGCCTGTACAACGATGTCACTTCTTCAAACTTAACATGAAATTAGTCATTGCTTTAAGAACGCTTTCAAACCACAGTTAGCCGAGCTTTGTCAATAACATGCGTCTGTTATTTGCTTAGGTTCTCGTGTTTTAGTCGTAGGTACTTGCTAACTAACTAAATGTTGTTGTGATGATATTTCAAGAGTCTTAAATCTCTTTCAATATCGGCAAGTACCGCTATCTCTTCCAAAAAGATTCTCAAGCTAATTTACACTTGACCAAACATCAATAGATCGTTACCTACATGTTACAGTATTGCCGGCCTAGTTGGAGTTTTTTGTAAACCTTATCAAATAATGATTTGGGATTTACTGTACGTATCATCGAATTGCCATTAATTCTCTTTCAACGGCAAATTTTTAAAAAAATAAAAAAAATATCGCATCATTACCCGGTCAGATAGATAAACAATAACAAAATGAAGTAGATCATCTTTCGTGCAAAGGTTATACAAAACTAAACTAAAGATACACAGCTGAACCGGTTTCATACTAAGTACTGCCCTGGTTTATCCTGATCCCGACCTTGGTCCCGACCACGTGTGCCCCACTGCCTCATATCATGCAGGTGCTGCAGTTAACTTTCTCATATGACTTTATATATGGAGGCATTCATGTCGTGCATAAGAAATGAGCCAAAGAGACACTTATTTCACCAATGTAAATTTTGGGACAGTATTCAAATAATGTATTAACAGTTAAGTATTAGGTACACACCCGGCATCTGTATCGTTTTGTTAGTAGGTACGTATCTCAACAGTTTTACGACTATCAAAATTAGGTTTCTTTTCTCGAATTTATTTTTGTGTTAATAAAGTTCATTAAACTTGACCCATAAATAATAATTGCTTTTCCTATTAACTTCAATGTGATATAGATCATTGTGATTGATATCCGCTAATGCTTAATTTTATCACATTAATTTTTTTTATGGAATATGTTTTGTTTGTAGGAAATTATAATTATTCATGTCTGTTCGGGCTTAAGCTTAGTTATTAGAACGTAATGAGGGAAATCGGATGAAACACAAACATAATGGAACTTTTGAACTCTCAAGAAAATAAAGTGAAAATCGCTTACCCAGAGTGTGAAGTTATGCCCCATGACGGGGAGCTTTCAGCGGTATTTTGAACTTCTATCTGAAAAACAAAAGAATCTATTTGTACTTTCTGTTTGTAAAGTTACCGGCACTTTCCGTATGCACTTTAAATGGCATAGTGTGGCTTTTTATTTGCTTTGGACGTTTTTAAAATGTATTAAATCATAATGTAATGCGAAATTAATTTATAAACGTACCTATTTTGTATAATCCTGTGTTAATACAATAGGGTATAAATAAAACACTACCCCCGTGTTGTGAGTCTGCGCGTGCGCGGGTCTGGTGCGACTGAGCGGGCGGCGCGCGCGTCACCTAGTGTTAAATACCCCGGTGTCATCGAGCCGAGCTTCGCGTCGCACCCACGTTTGTGCACAACAATTAGAGATGTTTAGGGACATGTTCCACTACTGTCAGAGAGGAAACAAGCTCAAATTGAAACAAAATCTCAATACGTTTTCAGCTCTAATAAGGCTCTACTCGTAGTAGAGCATTTGATCCAGTTTCAGTTCCATAGTAATACCCAGGAAAAACTGGTTTTCCTATGGAGCTGAAACCCAAGTACTCCATAAATTAATTTGAGTTTTACTCTCAATAAAACCAGAGTTTCACACTTCAAACTATTTTTACAACCGTTTCCGCAGACCCTATATACTGCACTGGATTGTTTCGCACAATTGTATTTTTCGTCAGTAACTCATGGTTACCCTAAGATGGCACAAATGTTATTATTTTGAACTTCCAATTTGTAAGCTTTTTTATTTACCAAAGAGATTTGAGCTCTTCAATAAAAAGTACCACTTGACTACTGTCTTTATTTTTATTTCGACATTGCTGAGAGCTTTGTAGAGTTTTTTAAGCTTAAGTTAGCGTATAAAGTAATTAGGTTGTTTTAATTCAAGAACTGATTTCTTACGGAAGCTTTGTGAAAGCTACCTATAAATAAAAATCTTACCAAGGAAGAAAAGTACTGCGATGTTTCATCGCTGTTCATGGAGACCATATAGTTTCTTGCCGATTCTTCTACATGAGATTTACGATTTTGGAATGGGCAGCTGTAGCGCATTCACAGTTATTACGCCTTTTTTTTTTAATAACCACCCCCCGCTCTTGGGCAGAGCGAAGGGGAGTGTCAGGCTTCTACTGACTAAAATCCAACCCATGTTCCTTCTTCGCCCTTGTGCCGAGGCCACGTCATCTCTTTCGATAATCCGCAGCCCCGACGGGACAGTTATTATGCCTGGACTGTATAACCTCCCGTCCGCTAATAAATCTCCAGGAGATTTATAACAATGGCTTTTTAATTGTGTCTATAATAAGGCGTATGAGCTCATAATAGGCAGCTTATTATTGACTATGCAAAAGTGTCAAAATCTATTTGAACAATATCTTTTCCAGTTTAATGGCGCATTGAATATAATAATTGAAGGGCAAAGAAGGAACATGGGTTCGGTTTTTAGTCAGTAGAAGTCTGACACTCCCCTTCGCTCTGCCCAAGAGCGGGGGGGGTCATTCGATGATTTTCCACCCACCAAAAAAAAAAAAAAAAAAAAAAAAAAAGGCTTATGTTTAGGAAGGTAAATGTTCAGTAATTCTAGAAAATCTGCCTACTCGGCCCATATTCAGTAATGGTATTTTTATTAGCAGTTTTATAGCATAGATTTGATAAATCTCAATCCATTTTATTTCACAAGGCAATTGATCAGTACGAAATTATTTCATTCGATATTCCTTCCAGAAGAAGATGATGTATAGAGTTTTTTATTTATATTTAAAGACGGCTTATTATTACTTTTTTTTTATATTATTTCGTAGAAATGGAAAAATGTGGCATGTGACAATTTTTCACTTAAATAAAAACATCTCATAAAAAACCGGCCAAGAGCGTGTCGGGCCAGTGGGTTCCGTAGTTTCCCGTCCGTCACAATAAGTGTTCCCACTTATGAGTTTAAAGGTGGTTTTTTTTTTCAAAATGATTTTCGAAAGTCCTTATGAAGTTCTACTTTTCAGATTTTTTCCATATTTTCTAAACTTATGGTTCAAAAGTTAGACGGGGGGACACATTGTTTTTTACTTTTGGAGCGATTATTTCCAAAATTATTGACATTATCAAAAAATGATTTTAATAAACCCCTATTCATTTTTAAATACCTTTCCAACAATTTATCACACGTTAGGGTTGAAATTAAATAAAAATAGGTAAAAAAACTTTTTAAGTTAAACGGTTTTATGTTAAACATACATTGCAATGTTTAAGATAAATGTACTAAAAACCAAAAAATAATAAAATAGATACAGTCGTGGGAAAAAACCGTGGGGCACGTCAATTGTAATTTCCGCAGCACGACAGTTCCGAATTGACGTGCCCCACGGTTTTTTCCCACGACTGTATCTATTTTATTATTTTTTGGTTTTTAGTACATTTATCTTAAACATTGCAATGTATGTTTAACATAAAACCGTTTAACTTAAAAAGTTTTTTTACCTATTTTTATTTTCTAGTTTTTAGCCGCCATCTTGGATTTTAATTTTATATAGTATATTGTATTCTGCTTGTTGAGCCCTTTCATTTGATACCCATATTGATGGGATTAATAAAACATAAATTATCCGCCATTTTGTAGCGGCGGCCATCTTGAATTTATAATGATAATGAATAAACATAATTGTATTGTCACCAAAATCCAAAGTGTATACAAAATTTCAGATTAATCGGTTGACAGGAAGAGGGTGAAATTTGAATTACTAAATTTGATCCAAGAATAAAACAAACGGGGTGAGCTAAATAAAACCGTTTAAAAAAAACTAAATGTGGCTCGGAGACTGCCGCGGTAAAGCTATTGCATAGCACTTTTTATCAACAGCAAATAATAATTAATTATTTAATTTGACAACCTCAGTTGACAACCTTGTTATTTTCCGTAACCATAGCAAAAAGTACTGAATCCTGAATATTTTCGTTAGGGAATTTCTGGATTCGCTCTCCACGCTCAAGGCCCGCGATAGAAGCTATGCAATAGCTTAAAAAAAAACACTTCCCACTTTACATATAGGGGGACTACCCTAATAAAACATTTTTTCCAATTTTTATTTTACCATTTTGTCGGCGTGATTGTTAAACATATTGGTACCAAATTTCAGCTTTCTAGTGCTAACGGTCACAGAGATTAAGCGAGGACGGACAGACGGACGGACGGACATACAGACATGGCGAAACTATAAGGGTTCCTAGTTGACTACGGAACCCTAAAAACGGATAATGAAACCGTTATTCAAGTCTAATAAAATTAATGAGCTACACATAAAAAAAAGAATGAATGGATCAAGAAAAAAATATCAATAGGTAAAGATTTCTATAAACTTGGTTATTGACTCTTGGTAATAAATTATTTAGTTATAAAAGTACGAAATCTTTATAAAAAAAATTAAGGAGCAACCAATCACTCGCGAACAGAGCTGTTTTCATTTGTTTTCTTGACTTCAAACGGACAAATTGTTGGTTTCTGAATTGATCATTTGGAATAGAGAACCTTTCAAACGCAACTTTAGCAGTATATCATTGGTACATAAAGTGATTATTTTCAAATTAAAAATGATACGATACGATAGAGTTTCTGACTAATACGATAATTATCATGGGCATTGCATAGGCATACCTACTTAAAAAAATAAATTAATTTGATACCAACGCAAAATATGTAGAGTACCTTTATCCCTAAACTGATTTTTCAGCAACGCAACGTTGGGAAAATCGTTCACCATGCTTGATTGATTTTTGCGGTTTCTTTATTGGGAAACGTCACGTCAGTGCATCTTTCGAACTGGCATTATTAAAGTAACTATATGGACTAGTTTATGTTCATACTTACTTTAATCTTAACAGTTCATTTTTAATAATGTTATAAATCTTTAATCATATGAATTATCGACATAAGATTTTGAATCAGACTAGCAAATAATTATGAATTTCAATTTGCAATAACGATCGATGGTTTGGGTTTACGAACTAAAAATTAATTTAGGTACTAACCTGTTTTACGATCCAGTTTGTCATGTTTTTAACTCATCAAGATTTGGCAAGTGTTTTATATAGGTAGCCTACATTAAAGTTATACCTGATTGAAATACTCGTATAATCTAATAGTACTGGGCCAGCCTTAAAAAATTAAATAATGTGTTTAGCTTACGTGAAAGTCTGAAAATATCCCATGGAAACGTTTTACCGAGATTAGTCCAAAGTTTTGTTCTAGGTCTTGATCAACACGCCTGCCAAATATCCAAATTTGTAGCTATTGGGGCCTGATTGATTGAAAAACATTCACACAATAAACACAACTGTAGCGTTCGCTTTACCGAACATATAGATATTTATCATATAGCAAAAACTGTACAAATATCTTTTACCTTTAACTTTATTGCGTTGTAGATATCATAGAGTTTAAACACCACATTCACTAAATAAAATTAAAATTTCGCGCTTTTTTTACACGACTGCCCCCAAAAAAAGAGTGTTTCACATTTCACGTAAGCTGCATTAAACGTATGCCTTGATATGTCAGTTTCTGTATAGAATGCTTTGCTAGACTTGGCAAAAGATAGTGGTAGAGGTTGCCACGAAATTTATCCTTGTTTACACTTCCGTGCGTTCCTCATCAGAATGAAGCAAGTATTATGGTACGTGGCTGGTTTAGTGATGAAGTTTTACTAGACTGCACTCGTAAATTTTCTATAAGTTATATGTAATATACCACTACTAGTAAAGCTCTGTCAGTTGTGGGACGTAATGTGCTGTGCCCGGAGTGTCCAGACTGCGCATTGCTATCGTACGTGGTGTCGAGGTGCGCTGGCGCACGGAGCTCCTCCATCATTACTATGCACGGAGCGTCTCTTCCTTTCTTGCCGCCAATGTCAGTCGCATTGTTTACCGGCACGACGCTGTCGCCATCGACACCAACTAACTGTATACACACGAACTAAGTGGACCCTGAAATTGGCAATGCCCTTGTTTTCAAATGTTCAAAGTTGACCCGAACGAGTGACCTAGCTTCTTAGGAAGTTTTGCTCGTGTACAAGTTGTTAATATTCGCCTTCATTTAGATTTGTGTGAGATTGTAATGAACTGATGCTAGACAAGAGTTTTTATTATTATGTTATTAATGACTCGATTGGAATCTGGATCATCCTGCCCTTTGAAGAAGGACCAACCGGAACCGGTATGTGTTTACAGTTTACTGAGTACTTGTGCACTAGCATTGTGTATGTCGCGAGGGGGGGTTGGTGGTGGAGGGCGATGGCCTTCTTGCACCCCGCGTGCTTCGAGTTCTGTTTCAAGGCGAAGTTCAAGGTGGGCCGTTGGCATTTATTGTATGATTCGTCAACATTGGGTGTCAGATGCTCCGCGCCCACACTCAGTATGGGTTCATAGTTTGAAATTAAATTAAAGCCTAAATCAAATTATCTATTGTACTCGTAGTAAACACTTTTTGTGCATCACTACTATTATAACTTAATAAGGAACAATAGGATGGGAATTAGGAACATTTGTTACTGAGCCGCAATGAGTCAATTGATTGCACATCGAATCAATTGATTGAAAACGTAGGAATCAGTTTTTTGTTAAAACGGTTTTCGTCGACTAATCTGCAGAATATATACATATAGGGAATAACTCCCTGAAGGGTTAGGCAGAGGTGTAGGTACCCATTACACGCATCCGAATAGAATATTCCTTATTTAGAATATTTTTAGTTATTCTAAATACGGTAAAATGGTTAGTACTTTTTATTATAAAAGTAACAGACCGATAATGGTAGATCAATACAGCATACAAGTTACAGTTATTTTACTTTTATCGCACATCTTTCGTCATCTTTATCACTATCGTCCATTTGTTTGTTTACAATGGTCACAAAGTTTTCACGATAACAGATTCCGCTAACAGCGCGTGGTCATGAGATCAATAGTTAGTTGTAAATTATACAGCGGTGGTGTTGGACGCTCGTGGTTCGATAGTTGTATAGCTCATAGCTGTTGCCAGTCAGTGTTGCGATGGCGTTGTCTCAACGTCACCTGTTTTTGAGCAAACGGCTCGTCACTGATAGCGGTATCACAGACGGCGGCGTTCTGGTGGATGAACGCGGCACCATCGAACAAATTGTTACTAGGGAACAGGCAGATAAAATTGTAGCTGAAAGCGATGGAAAAATCAAGGTAATGCGTTATTTTACTGCTCTCAACTACTTAAAGTTAGCACCTCGTGGGTACGTCATTTTCCTCAAACCAGTCTTCAAATAAATTGGTTACCGGTGTCTTATTTGGATTACCATATCTATGGTGATTTATCGTTTACCTATAATATATATACAAGGTATGTCCCTTGTTGTCATCAATCTACTGTTAGCTATTCTAAAAAAAGTTTTTTATAAGCCAAAAAACCGGCCTCCACATATATAACAACCGAGATCAAATATATACTAAGTTCCAAGGTAAAGTGTGTTCAAATCTTATTACCTATGTTTTCAGGTGGTGGATGGCGGGAACCTGGCTCTGCTGGCTGGTGTGGTAGACTCACATGTCCACGTCAACGAGCCTGGTCGCACGGCATGGGAAGGGTTCCGCACAGCCACTAGTGCTGCGGCTGCTGGAGGCATCACCACCATTGTCGACATGCCCCTGTGAGTTATCAAAGTCGTATTTGAACTAGCAGGATGAACAAAAACCTTAATTTGTTAAGTTGGTACTCAATGGAAAGTTAACTCTACAGCAATAGCGATACAGCCTATTATGACATGTGGTGTAAATTGTACCTATATGGTGAGCGAAAGTGGCCGGCATAGAAAGTGCCTTATACTGACCGTGATCCGAAGCCCACATACTGCAAATACCACACAGATCACAAAGTTATTAAATGTGTTCCAGTAAAACATAGTAGTCTAGATAGTTATTTGCTTCTGAAGTTATAGGTAATGTTTAATTGAAATAGTGTACTTATCCAGTTAAAGGATTTTACTTTAAGTACATTTCACCAAACCAAGATCAGAGCCTAACAATGTTTTATCAACAGGCAAGCGATGAGCAGGCCATTTCCCATTGTCTATTACAGAATATCACGAACAGTAATTAACTATCAACATTGAACAGTGCCGAGTATTGTTGTGATCACTAATTGGTGCTAATTAAGTATGACATCACACTAACTGCTTACCTACTCATAACAAAAAGAATCTCGCGGTTTCAACCGCAGCCTTTGATCATAATTTATTGACCTTTTTTTCTTCTTGCTCGGCTCCAAATACGAGTTCCAGAGATCAGAGCGTTCAAATATACAAACGAACTAATCCATTCAGTGTTATTATATCAAAAATATTCATCATCATCATCTTCATTTTGCATAGAAATGGTGGAGTTACTCCACTAGATCAATATTGTACGTATAGTTTAGTTACTAACTTAATATAGTTGTGTGTATACCTACTGCTGACCTCATTTATAAATATTGTAGTGCCTAATGTGCCTATTCATAAACGATAAAACATTACCCTACTTTCGGTAGAGTTGTGGCACTATATCGCTCATTGATAACTAGTACTAAGCACGATTGTCGATCGACTAAGTACTAAGTTAATTTATTTAGTAAGTAGGTATGTTTTGTTCATATATCACAGTTAAAAGAATAATCAATAAAAATATATAGGTATTGGAGATAGTTTATCACATCTCAATATATTATGGTATCGATGTCCCACTAAAACGATATTTCTATCTTTCCTATCAGATAGCTCATACCTACTATTTGAGATTTGTTAAAAAATAGCACAGCGGTCAGCGACCCGTTGAATCATCATCATTCTCTTGCCCTCATCCCAATTCCAGAAGACATGCCCTTTCTTCTTCCATACTTCTCTGTTTCTCGTTATCTCTTGAGACGTTACAGCTTTCTATAATAACCTCTTTTCTGTGAATATTTTTTTGAAATGCAATGAGAACACAAAGGTTGTTAATCATCAGCATTAAAGAAATACGTATTACAAACGGGAGTCATAAGCGATATGGCACTATGCCTAAAACAACAAATCGACAAACTATTTTAACAATTAATTAAATTGAACCTTAATAAATCTGGTTTTAAAAATGACTTCTCATAATTTCCAGGAACTCAATTCCACCGACCACAACTTTGGAGAACTTGAAAACTAAAGCATCTTCCGCAGAAGGAAACGTCTATGTGGATGTAGGATTCTGGGGCGGAGTTATTGTAGGAAACGATGTAAGTATGAAAATATGGCTATGAGAGTTATGATCTCGAGACACGCTTGTCCACTGCAGACGGCGTGACCACGACACGTTTACTGGCCGACACATACGATTTCGGTCGGTTCTTTTTCACAACCCAGCAAATAACACCAAACAATCAGTTTCAATCAGGTTAACTGTTTTTTATTTATTTGTTTCTTAAAACATTCATTTTATTTTTAGCAAAAATCCTTTGGTTATTTTCTAATCGAAATCAATGCTATTGTGACGATACCATATTATACCGTCTCACACGGCCTATAGTTCCACGATGCAATACACTAACGCTATTGCAACGACGCGCGACGCTCCTACGGGCTTGCTACGCGGTAGCTACGGTCTTGCTACGCGGCTGCTACGGTCTTGCTACGCGGCTGCTACGGTCTTGCTACGCGGCTGCTACGATGCGCCTACGGCTACTCGACCCCGCTACGCCGCGCCTACGCTTCTGCTACGCGGTTTCTATGATTTCGCTATGCGTCTTAAGCCGCAATTACATTTACCCCGCGCCGCGTGTCGCAACGCGTGGGTAAGCTATCGGTTACATACATTTAGTATTGGATTGATTACATTAGTCCCGTCCCGTCCCGCGTGTCGACACGCGGGACTAATGTAATCACTCCAATACTAAATGTATGTAACCGATAGCTTACCCCACGCGTTGCGACACGCGGCGCGGGGTAAATGTAATTGCGGCTTTACGCTCTCGCGGCGCGCGGTTTAGCGGCGGCTACGAAGTATCTTTAGGCCACACGATCCGTCCGACTAACTGTAACATGCGCCGGACAAACGCTCTGCAAGCAAGAGACGTGACTCTGAAAGTTATTTAAATAAATATTCATTACCTAAAATTATTCTGGCATCTAACACGAAAAGGTAGGATTTACGGCGGTGATCGACGCATTTGATCCCACATGATCATAACTATTATTTGTTTTTCATTGGACATATTTTTACCATAATTTGGTAAAAAAACAAGTTTTTAATGTAATGTGATCTGTCGCACTAAAATATAGCAGCAAAAGAATAATAAAACTTCTAAAAGGATAAACGGAACACCTTAAAAATATAGCACTTCGCATTTTTATTTAAAGCTAGGTTATTGACTCTTAGAAATAGGTAAAACAACAAATCATTTCCCGTAGTTAATTTAAATTTATTTGAAGAAATAAATGATAAAACGCCTCCGCGTTTTATCATTTCTTTTGAAACATTAAATAACTATGTTGACTTAGATAACATGAGAAGATACCGAAATTATTATTTCCTTACTTTAGTTAGTTTTAATATCATTAACTTAAAAATAAACGTGTTACTTTTTCAGGATTCACTGCGAGATCTTGTAAAGGCTGGTGTGGTGGGTTTCAAGTGCTTTCTATGCCCGAGTGGTGTCGACGAGTTTCCCAATGTAGGCCCCGAAGATTTGGAAAAGGCCTTCGCTGCCTTAGAGGGAACAGGATCAGTGTTAGCGGTAATTATAGAAACGAATACTTGGATGAGTTTTTTGGTTTTATTTGAACTATTTATTGTTTTTTAATGTTATAGTTCCATGCTGAACTCGAAGATGACAGCCCACCCAGTAGGAAGAAAATCAAAAAGAAAGGTAATAATTGCATAAACATGAAACAACGTTTTCACTGAAAACGATGCCACTTTAATTGTAAAATGTAATGGTATATTTAAAATAGGTACGTAGTTTTTGCTTTATATCGTTTCTTTTCTTGAATTAACGTTGTCACATTAAAATCAGAACTGGTTTATTAACCACCTTGCCCTTTAATTAAGGTTAAATAACTTACTAACAAACCGAAACAAACGAATTACCTGCTTTATAAAAATATGGCAAAGGTTGTATCTAGGGATGCGTTGCGATTTGTCTAAATCAGAACCCTTTTAGTTCGCCCTGTCCTGTAACTTTGTTTTTTAATAACGTACTAAGACAAACTTTTTTTGGCTGTTGAGTATTAAATGAATGAACGTTAATACCGTAATATTGTTATTATATTATATATTTTTTGGTGCTACGGAACTCTGTATGTGCGAGTCCGACTCGTACTAGACCGATTGATTATTTTTGTTCAATATTGTACCCGTATATATTCTTTTGTTTGTTTCAGATCCCGAAGAATACCAAACATACCTTGAGTCAAGGCCGCCGAACATGGAACTAAATGCGGTCTCGCTAATCAAAGATTTTGTTGACAAAACTGAGTAAGTTATTTAGTGAATCACAAATTCAGAGCAATGTTAACACTCGTAACGAGAAAGGAAAATGGATTTTAACCAATAGGTTAACAACCCTGTCCGATCCGTGAGTTTATTTTTAGGTGTCCAGATTAGATTCTATTTATGTTATTCTTTTTGGATAACAAGTAAAAAAATACCCAAATAAAATTTAATAAATTGTACTAAAATGAGGAAATTCACATGGCAAGCAGAAGGCGCGGTAGACACTCACCGGCGACACTCAAGTCGCTTCTCAGCGTAGTACTATTACCTACCTAATGTATTCTGTGCAGGGGCGTATTTACCCTAGGGCCATCCGGGCCATGGCCCGGGGCGCCAGAAGGCCAGGGGCGGCGTAGCCGCCCAGCCGCCTCTGGCCGATTGTATTTTTTTTTTGTTTTGGCGCCATTCATTCCACTTTTACATCTCACCTTTTATAAATTTTCTTAACAATCTCAATTCAAGTTAACAAAACCAGGTGGTAACGTCAGGTTGTGGTTATCAGGTCAGATAATTACTATTGTCATCTGGACTATGTTGTAAAAATAAAGACAACCAAGCAGAGGCGTATTTTCTCCTCGCCGCCGCCGCCCTGATGTGATTTTTCGAAGAATCTAACCTATCTGGAATGCAAAAAATTTCTAGCTCGCTGCGCTCGCTCTTACCGCCAAGTTTTCTAATGTCCAATCCTTCAATGCATTAGTAGTAAAAGACAGTCAAATATATATTTTTTGATGATAAAAAGAATAGAGTTACTTTTTCGAGGCAAAAATTGTCGAGCTCGCTACGCTCGCTCCTACATTTACCCTCGTAACATGCATAAGTTTTTAATTGTCTATCTGTATGAATTGTTGAAACAAAATGTAATTTATCCGATGTTTGTAAATTGTTTGAGCTCGGAACGGCAAACCCTAACATACTATTAGCTATATTAGAAATCAAAAGCAAAAAAATTAAATAAAATAAAAACTTTTTTACAAAAAATAAAACCGACTTCGACAAAAATAAAACACAAAAAAGTGAAAAATAAAAAATCAGCTTCTGAAGTCGGTGACTTTTGTTTGTTTGATTTCATGTTTTTGCCACCGACTTCTGAAGCTGATTTTTTATTTTTCACTTTTTTGTGTTTTATTTTTGTCGAAGTCGGTTTTATTTTTTGTAAAAAAGTTTTTATTTTTCACTTTTTAGTGGTTCACATGTGCTTACCCCTTCACAACGTACCGGCGTGATGTTATGTTATGAACTGGTCAATAGACAGTCATGAGATTTCAGCAATCCCTGTCCGTTGCCTATCTCCGAAGTTCTTCATCACCTTTGTAGTGAGTACAGGCGTGATATTATGTTGTGTGATGGCGTAAACAATGCTTAGATATGCTATAGCAACAATCGCGGTTAATCTGCTGTTATTTATTGAAGAGTTCCCCCGATTTCTACAAGATCCCATCATCAGATATTGAAATGGTGACAATGGGACCACACGGGAAGCACCAGCTTTCAAATGAAAAAAGAATCAAGAAAATCAGTTCACCCAGTCGCAAGTTATGCGCGAACAAACATAAAAAAAAAAAAAAATAAAAAAAAAAAAAAAATACAGTCGAATTGATAACCTCCTCCTTTTTTTGAAGTCGGTTAAAAAACGCAATTTTTTTTTTTTCATCGTTTGTTTTATAACTTCTGGGGCGGCGAAAGTTATTGGCCCGGGGCGCTAAATTTCAAAATACGCCCCTGATTCTGTGGTGATGTCATAAACAAACAATTGACGATCGAACATACTAATGCTGAAATGGGAAATAGTGAAATAGTGTTGGACAAAACAATTTGAACACAAAATGATGCATTTTAAAATTGATTAATTATTCTTCCTTTATTTATTTACTTTCATGAGTATTTATGTTTTGTATTCCATTTGTTCATTTCATTAGTATAGGTACCTGTATGCCCTTTCGGTTTTGACAGGATTTTTTGTTTAAGATATTGTAGGATCAACATAAACAAAATTCATAATTTAACGATTTTAGCTTTGTTGTGGACTAGAACTAATTGTTCGTGACTGTAAACTTTTAATAGCCTCTATACTAGTGCTAGTAAAATTCCTCTAACGGTCAAAAATTCCTAATTTTCTACCATTAGCGTCCGAGTACACGTTGTCCACGTGTCATCATCAGAAGTGGTTCCTCTTCTCGTGGAAGCTCGGAAAGCCCGACTGGCGAAGGGCAACGAGGCCTGGCGCGGTGGGGTCACAGCCGAGACCTGCCACCACTACCTTACCTTCAGCGCCGATCAGATTCCTAAGGGACGGAGCGAGTACAAGTGCGCTCCACCTATTAGGGATAAGGATAATAAGGTGCATGATTACAATGTTTATTTTCTTCGGACCAAATGGTTCTCTATGAGAAAATGGAATGGAAATGGGAGGGTTGTGTTGTTGTTCGAAAGAGATACCAGTGGCCCCGGACCCGGGCTAAGAAGGAACATGGGTGGTTTTACAGCGCGGGAGGGGTCATTTGAAGGTTTCCCACCCTCCAAAAAAAGGGTTGTGTTCGACTCCTACTATCTAAAAGCTCACGGTATGTGTCCTGAATAATCGATCCTACTCTTTAGGAGAAACATCGTGAGCAGGGGTGACAAAGTCAAAGGTACGAAGTAGGTACGTATTATACCTTCTCACATAGAGCCAGATTATAAGTTTTTAAACTGACATGGTCACTGACACTACTATTAATATCATAAACTCAAACTCAAAACAGTAATCAAACATGGTAAATATCCCGTTTAGAGCCAGATTATTCTGATCTGTAAATTATAATCGCCAAAAAACTAATCATAAAAGAACGGATATAAATCATAGGTACTTACCGACTTAAAAAACGTAGGGTTACTGAAGAGACTTGGTAAACTACGTCTATGTACAGGCTATACAGCTTTTAACCTCAATAAGGTTTGTAAGCTTTTGATAAGATGAGCTAATGAAATAAGCTACATAATCATTGTATTTATCACGTGATAAAATTTTGTTTTACTACGAACTGCAACCACATTCGAAACTGAAAAAGTTTTCGATTTTTGTTCTTTTTTTTTATTGTAAACTGCCGGTTCTACTGAATAGAAAATATCGATGTAAAGGTATACGAACTTTTTTCATAAATAATTAATTGTTTTTCTTTAAGAATGTTTTCTTTTTTATGAGTTTTATGGCATCACAGTTTGATAATAAGGGAAAATGTTTAGATAGGTAAATGAAATGTAGAAGGGAAAAACAAATACCTAGATTTAATTGCAAGTGTAATTAATAGTCTAGGCAACAAGTGCCTTTTTGATGAACTTTTTTCAGCAGTCTCCGAAAATTATGATTGAGGTGTCATTCGATTCGCAATAGCATCCCGATGATTTTTGAAAAAATTGAAGTTCCGCTTGCAAAAATTGCAAAAGTTATTAACAATTAACTAAAAAATTTAAAATGGTTTTAGTTTTTTGCAAATATCTCAAAACCTAATTAAAATTTTTCAAATTTGAAATAAGATTCAAAAAGGGGAGGAAATAAAGAATGTTCTAACTTTCGGAATTGTAGGACCAATATTAATAACTTTCCGATCGGGTTGAAAATACGCCCGAAAACTGGTACTCCGTCTTGCGCAAGCTACGCTCCATTCGGACCTTTAATGAATAAATGTTATTTAAACTTATTAAATATGAAATTTAAAAATTGAAAAAATTCAGGCGCCCCTGCAGGATAGATCAATACACAATAATCTGTGATCTAAAAAATTTTATCGCGAATTTTCAATAAGTTATCCATTAATTAATTAACAATTTTTTGTAGCACGAACACTGACATTGCAAGTGCGATAATTATAACACTATTCATCTGAGATTTTTTTCCTTTCGTGGAGCAATTTTTCAAAGGTCTTAGAATAGGCTCTCGTTGGAAAAATTAAAAGAATGTTAATTTTCGTTTTTTTATTAACAATTTACTGAAATGAAAAATTTCAAACCTTCATTAGACATTAAAAAAATCTTTTTTTTTATTATATTATTATTGAACCGTTTTTGTATGATCAGAAGCTACTTAAAAATGATTTTTTATATTTTTTATATCCTGTTTTTTAAAATATTTTTATAAACAAATGCGTTGTTTATGAGATAATTTAATGTTTTTTTTTTAATATCGTAATCTTTGATAATAATCATGTTTTTTTTAAAAAAAAACCATTGCTTAAAAAAAATGTTTTATTGCTTAAAAACGCATTTGTTGATTAACAATTATTTTCTCCCACTTCTAATTAATATTAAGGTATCATTTTTTTTAAATCACCATTATTTGTTTTTTCTTTTCGATATATAAAAAAAAAAAATTGTTTTATTAAAACTTTCATTGTTTATGTAATAAACAATTTGTAAAAAACAAATAAATTTTTACTTTATATTTTTTTTCTTGTTTTACTTATTGTCACAAAAACAGAATGATTCTTTTTTTTTCATTAAATTTTTTTTACTGTTTTTTTTTTTTTTAATTTGAAAAAAACAAAATCATATCTGTTTTTGTGACAATATTTACTTACTGTCAAAAACAGATATGATTTTGTTTTTTTTTTCATTTAATTTTTTTTTCAACTTTTTTTTTAATTTGAAAAAAAAAATCATATCTGTTTTTGTGACAATAAGTAAAACAAGAAAAAAAATATAAAGTAAAAATTTATTTGTTTTTAACAAATTGTTTATTACATAAACAATGAAAGTTTTACTAAAACAATATTTTTTTTTTAACGAAAAGAAAAAACAAATAATGGTGATTTAAAAAAAATGATACCTTAATATTAATTAGAAGTGGGAGAAAATAATTGTTAATCAACAAATGCGTTTTTAAGCAATAAAACATTTTTTTTAAGAAACGGTTTTTAAAAAAAAACATGATTATTATCAAAGATTACGATATAAAAAAAAAACATTAAATTATCTCATAAACAACGCATTTGTTTATAAAAATATTTTAAAAAACAGGATATAAAAAATATAAAAAATCATTTTTAAGTAGCTTCTGATCATACAAAAACGGTTCAATAATAATATAATAAAAAAAAATGATTTTTTTAATGTCTAATGAAGGTTTGAAATTTTTCATTTCAGTAAATTGTTAATAAAAAAACGAAAATTAACATTTTTTTTAATTTTTCTAACGAGAGCCTATTCTAAGACCTTTGAAAAATTGCTCCACGAAAGGAAAAAAATCTCAGATGAATAGTGTTATAATTATCGCACTTGCAATGTCAGTGTTCGTGCTACAAAAAATTGTTAATTAATTAATGGATAACTTATTGAAAATTCGCGATAAAAATTTTTAGATCACAGATTATTGTGTATTGATCTATCTTGCAGGCGCCTGAATTTTTTCAATTTTTAATTTTCATATTTAATAAGTTTAAATAACATTTATTCATTAAAGGTCCGAATGGAGCGTAGCTTGCGCAAGACGGAGTACCAGTTTTCGGGCGTATTTTCAACCCGATCGGAAAGTTATTAATATTGGTCCTACAATTCCGAAAGTTAGAATATTCTTTAGGAAATTTCCTCCCCTTTTTGAATCTTATTTCAAATTTGAAAAATTTTAATTAGGTTTTGAGATATTTGCAAAAAACTAAAACCATTTTAAATTTTTTAGTTATGTTAATAACTTTTGCAATTTTTGCAAGCGGAACTTCAATTTTTTCAAAAATCATCGGGATGCCATTCCGAATCGAATGACACCTCAATCATAATTTTCGGAGACTGCTGAAAAAAGTTGATCAAAAAAGCACTTGTTGACTAGACTATAATAATGTAACAAAGTAAGTTGATATATAATATTTTTAAAATAATTTTACTATGGTGTGTATTTTTGTTGCAGGAAAAACTATGGGACTACATATTAGAAGACAAATTGGATCTGGTTGTGTCCGACCACTCTCCCTGCACTCCGGACCTCAAATGCTCGAATAATTTGGAGGCTTGGGGCGGGATTTCATCTGTACAATTTGGTATTTAAGCCATAGATACATTAATTTAATTTATTATTGCCGTCTTATATAGGGTGGTTTCCCAGACCGACGCTAAAACGGTTTACCATGTATTCAGTACGTATTATACCTACATCATTCTGACCCCAAATTCCAAACCCCCTAACCCCCAAGCTCCCTACAAAACTGCAATACTTACTCAGGAAGTCAAAATGTAGTTCTGACGAAGTTTAATTTAAATTGCCGATCGAAAATGTCTATCTGGCGGGGTTCAGAATTATGTTAACGTTGGTGTCCCTTCCCATTCCACAAAATAAAGTTCTAGGTATTTTCCCTCTGTCCTAATTTAGACTGAAAACGCAAAAATATCAAAGGAATTTAATAAAACTTTGAAGCAGTCTATTAGAATGTTATTTATTTTCTAGGGTTATCACTATTCTGGACATCAGCGAGTACCCGCGGCCTTGACTTGACCGCGATCAGCAAATACATGAGTTCTGCGCCGGCTCGACTGTGCGGCCTTCAGAACCGCAAGGGAGCTCTGAAGGCTGGCCTTGATGCTGACCTCATATTCTTCGATCCTGAAGCATCCTTCACTGTCACCACTGAAATTATACGACATAAGAATAAGGTAAAATTGTAAAACTGATATCAGACGCTTCAATTGAGACAATTGATCACTGGAGTTTGTTCATTTTTAATTTACTCTACGTTACTACATACAACACCGATGAAATAAATTAGGAATGATCTATCTATATGAAAAATGCTGAAGTCAAAAAAGCCAAGTCAAAATAAACAAAATGTGCAAATGGCACATGCGGAAATATGAAGTACGCACAATAAATATTGTTTATTGTTATAATCTTTTACTTTTATGGGTGTGAGATATTGTATCTTTTGCTTGGTCTTTCTGTAAAACGCCATAACTCTTTTTGGTAGTTATTCAGCAGTTCAATGGTACCAGCAGCTACCATTTGCTTATTTGTAAATCTTTATCAAATAGCCGGACAGTAGCAGGAAGGTATGACTGCATGTTTTTAAATAAAAGACCCACATTTGGATTTACGTACACACTAGTATTTTTTCCTGTATCGTGGGTGCGTTCACAGACATTTAATTTCACATACACAAATACCCAGACACGAAACAACTATCTGTAAGCCATACAAATATTTGTTCAGTGCGGGGATCGAACCCGCGACACGTAGCGCAGCAATCAACTGCTTGAGCCATTGCGCCAACCGTGCCGTCATAATGGGGTATACTGCGGGTATTTAATTCAGATAGAGCTAGAAAGTTGAATGTAGGCTTTGAATAAATTAACAATAACGTTTTGCTAAGAAAGAAAAAAAGGTGGATTAAAATCACAAATAGGACCCCTATAACGTTACAGAACATTAATTACGTTATCAAGAATAACTAGGGATTTAATTTACTGTCGAGTCCATATTGCAGAGATAAACTTAGTTTAAATAGGCAGTAAAGTTCCCCTGCTTTGACAAAAGCCAGGAGTGTAGGAGGTAGAGACCGAGAGGTTTTTTTTAGAATAAATAGACCATAATCCACCTCGCGTGTCCAGTCAGTCCTGTTGTGGATGCAAACTGTTCTAGAGCATGTTTGTTAGAACGTGTTGTCGGATCTCTATGCATTTTCTTATTTCTTTGTTTCAGTTGACGCCATACATCGGCAAAGAGTTAAAAGGTGTCGTAAAGAAAACCTATCTGCGTGGACGCTTGATTTACGAAGACGGTGAAATTGTGGAGAAGCCGAAAGGAAATCTGTTGTTAAATGATTTTTGAGAGGAACTTCTAATGCAATGTTATTATTAGAGAATGTTGTTAATTACAGACAAATATATAAGAAACGTTAAAGCACGCTGTATTTTTATTTTGTTGTCTTCGTTTTGTTTTGTATTTAGTAAATGCTTTACGAAGGTACAGCTACAAGGAAAACTTGTTTAAAATATATCGTACATTCATATTATGTATACAGTATATTTGCAGCTAGAATAGAACACAATAGGTACACTATTGTGTTCATTTTACAACTAACATCTTAAATTTTCATTTCTATGTATTAACAACTTCAGGTTGTACCTACCAACAATGTACCTACATTGGGTAAATTGGATCTAGTAATATGTCATACTATGTTCGAGAATAAGTACCTAAGTGAACATCGTGAAAGAACCCTAATTAGGTAGTGAAGGTCAGGGGCCCTACTATGACGTCTTATAACAACAGTCCTAACTTAATCTTATTCCAGTGTGGAAACGTGACAGAACTATAATAATATAATATTGTTGGCTCAAAGTCACGATATCAGCCAGTAACCGTGCGGTTAGCGTCCGGTCGACGTGCGGCAACCGACAGAAGTTCATAAAACGAGGCGAGCGGCGGTGCAACGGTCACTTTTTGCTTGGACGGCGCTCGGAAAGGACTTGCTACCCGACTATTATCGTGTGCTTCGCTAATTTTGGTTTATGTTTTTGATCGTGTACTGATTATTCCATTTGCTAGTGCTATTTCTATTTGATTATTGTTTCAAATGTTTGTCTTGATATTTTTGTAAAAGTGTAATTCAAAAGATATTAAACATTGTTTATTTTGTTCACGTATTTCACTTCTGATTCCTAATATCAGAAGTGGGATAGTGGATTCTTTTCGCCCACAAGTTAAAAACTAGTTTTCAGGCTTTTAATTTTAGATAAAAGCGGGTAGTAGTTAGCAATGGATAGATTGAGTTGTTCGCGTTCAAAAACTAGTGCCTTGCGTTCTAAGCGATCTCGTAGCCACCATAAGTGGAGTGGAAGGTCACGTATAGCAAGTTTCGGGATCCGATCGCCGTTCCAAGCGCGAACGAGATCGTCGTCGTAGGAGCCGCGTGAGGACGCGAAGTCCTGTGTAACCGCTCTCGCGGTTGAGGCGACGCTCCGGACAGGATTGGTTTACTTTCGTTCCTGATACAAGTAAGATCGAACCATTTTAATATTTCGTTGGTTTAGTAGTCGTAAACGCGACTATGAGCATGAAGGTTCTGGGTTCGATTCCCGGGTCGGGCAAAGTGTTATTTTCTGGATTTGTGCCCTGTTGGTGACAATGGGCTCACCCCTATTACATGGTTAAGCTTATGTCTTAACATAACTGGCGAAATGTGGGTATACTGGGTACCTCTGCCTAACCCTTCGGGGATTGCAGGCGTGATGTTATGTGTGTGTTTATAAGGTCACTGGGGTGATTGGCAATGCCTCGGACGCATTGGTGGTTATTTACATGGTGGTGCTAATACGTCGCTTAACGATTGGTTGACCAATAACAGCACGTGGACTCATTTTAAACACGAATTTCGGTCATTGTGTCCGCGTGAAGTCGATATGGTCACTGTGCTATAATGACGTTATGAATACAAGTATCTGTATGACCTACAGATAGTTTTTTTTTAAGTCGGGTACTTGTGTATGTTAGTTTAAATATTTGTGAAGGTACCCACGATACAGGAGAAATTCCTGGTGAGGGGCAACGTTGTGATTTGTGATATCTGATGCTCAAATAAAAGCCGCAATTATGAACAAAACAAAATACAGTCAAAAGTCGTTTTCCGTATATTTGAAACCAAAAATTGCAGTTGTTGGCACATCAAACTCGAATAATCATGGTCTGCGTAAATGCAAACCCCTACGCAATATCATCAGTTGACTTGTTTTCGTGTGAAGACGTAGGCCGTATACAGGTGCACTGTAAAGTCTGATAAGTTTTGCTTTATTATAGAAGTTGCTTTTTATTACACATGATAGGCTAAGAAAGATGCCAATGAGTTACGTATCAGTTGATGTTTATAAGGATTTTGATGAAGTAAAGTTGTGGTTGCAAGCCAAGAGATTCTATCGGCTGTATTGTGTTAGACAGTACCAGTAATTATTGTGTAGTCGTAGTCCGATTAAAATTGAAGGTTTTTGAGGAAACTCGAGTAGACAGTGGGTGTGTTTGTTGTGCGTTGTGCGTTTAGCTCTGGTTGAGGTCAGGGTCTGGAAAGACCGTAGTGTTAAGTCAAATAGTGATACACACGGGAGATAGACTTGTTTACTAGTCAGTTAGTGATCTGTGGTTTTACTCGATGATTTTTGTGAACCTGGCATTTTTTTGACGCAATAATGTTTTTAAGATTGATTTAAACGACAATGGTAGGTACATGACCCAGGGTGGTTGATTGTTGTATTTTCGATAATTTCCAGTTTAGCCGCGTTTGATTTTATCAACGAGAGTGGGACCTAATGGATGTTTGGTCATGTTCTGTCGTAGATTTGTCTCTTTGCATAGTAACCATTACTTATGAACGTGTGGTTTGGTCAAGCGCGTGGCCTCAGCTGCGTGTGTGAAAGTCTGTGTGATACGCTAACAATGTGTCTATGTCAACAGCCACTGAGGGGTATGCAAACTTGGAGCCTATGCCTACAGTGTGTGTGGAAGTCGACATCTGAGGGGTATGCAAACTTGGAGCCTATGCCTACAGTGTGTGTGGAAGTCGACATCTGAGGGGTATGCAAACTTGGAGCCTATGCCTACAGTGTGTGTGGAAGTCGACATCTGAGGGGTATGCAAACTTGGAGCCTATGCCTACAGTGATGTGGAAGAAGTCTGTGTGATATGCTAACAATGTGCTTATACATCCCTATGTTCCTATTGGTATTCTTGTCTGACAAGTTTTGTTTGGTGAATGTTTCTTTGAATTTGATTCTCGACTTGAATGTTCCTTAATGAATGAGATTACTCTTTTGTTGTACTACTCGGTTAGAGAGCCTTGGTGTTAAAGGTTTTACTCGATGATTTCAGCAGTTTTTGTTGCAATAGAATTTTTAAGGTTGGTGTGAAGGACTATGGTATATGACTCAAGGTAGTTGAGTGTTGTATTTTCGATAATTTCCAGTACATTTGATTTAATTAATGAGAGTCGAATTTGGTGCCACCCAATGGAACTAAAGTTTGGTCAGGAGTGATCGAGCGGAACAAAATTCTGATGTAAATTTGTTTGTTTGCAGAGTAACCATTACACAAGGATGGACGCAACGCAACGCTGCTTGGCCTTAGCAGTGGTTGCCAGGGCTTTGCCACAATGACGCCGTGAACGTGCACGTCACTGCAGGGTGCCAGCGCGCCTTACTGGCGTTGCTGAGCGCGTCGCTGCAAGGCGACTGCGCGCCTTCTGGCGTTGCTGAGCGCGTCGCTGCAAGGCGACTGCGCGCCTTCTGGCGTTGCTGAGCGCGTCGCTGCAGGCCGAGCGCCTCGCTGCAGGCCGAGCGCCTCGCTGAAGCCCAGCGCCTCGCTGCAGGCCGAGCGCGTCGCTGCAAGGCGACTGCGCGCCTTCTGGCGTTGCTGAGCGCGTCGCTGCAGGCCGAGCGCCTCGCTGCAGGCCGAGCGCCTCGCTGAAGCCCAGCGCCTCGCTGCAGGCCGAGCGCGTCGCTGCAGGCCGACTGCGCGCCCTACTGGCGTGTACAGCGCGTGGCTCCGGGCTGCCAGCGCGCTACTGACGTGTTAAGCGCGTCGCTCCAGGCTGCCAGCGCGCTACTGACGTGTTAAGCGCGTCGCTCCAGGCTGCCAGCGCGCTACTGACGTGTTAAGCGCGTCGCTCCACGGTGCCAGCGCGCCCCACAGGCGCAGTTGTGTGCGGCACTCCACGGTGCCAGCGCGCCCCACAGGCGCAGTTGTGTGCGGCACCCCACGGTGCCAGCGCGCCCCACAGGCGCAGTTGTGTGCGGCACTCCACGGTGCCAGCGCGCCCCACAGGCGCAGTTGTGTGCGGCACTCCACGGTGCCAGCGCGCCCCACAGGCGCAGTTGTGTGCGGCACCCCACGGTGCCAGCGCGCCCTACAGGCATAGTTGTGCGTGGCACTCCCCCGTGCCAGCACGCCCCACTGGCGTTGTGAGACACGCTATCAAGGAGACAGCGAAGACTCAGCCGCCTTGTTGGAAGCTGACGAGGACGTCAGAGCGTCAGGAGAGGCCGTGTTGGCTCAAAGTCACGATATCAGCCAGTAACCGTGCGGTTAGCGTCCGGTCGACGTGCGGCAACCGACAGAAGTTCATAAAACGAGGCGAGCGGCGGTGCAACGGTCACTTTTTGCTTGGACGGCGCTCGGAAAGGACTTGCTACCCGACTATTATCGTGTGCTTCGCTAATTTTGGTTTATGTTTTTGATCGTGTACTGATTATTCCATTTGCTAGTGCTATTTCTATTTGATTATTGTTTCAAATGTTTGTCTTGATATTTTTGTAAAAGTGTAATTCAAAAGATATTAAACATTGTTTATTTTGTTCACGTATTTCACTTCTGATTCCTAATAATATAATAATAAATCTTTATTCAAAAATCTAATAGTAGTTTATGCGACTGTGCATAATGAAGGGCATTACAACACAAGTGTGGGTTTAAGAAACGAGCCGAAGGCGAGTTTCTTAATAGCATCACACGAGTGTTGTAATGCCTAATTATGTATAGTTGCATACACTAATTTATCTACCCGAATATCATAAGGGCTCTATGATGGGTTCAGGAACCATAGGGAAATGACCAGCATTGTTACCAGTGTAATGCAATAAAAAATAAACAGGTTATTATTTGCATTCGTCGCTGCATTTATGATATCTGGCGGAGTGTTCATGTTAATTTCTGAGTCATTATCACTCATTTTCGACTGAAATAAAGAACTTATCAGAAAATTTGTCTACTCGTAACTGGAAATAAAAAGCTAACGAACAAATGACAGCTCGAAATGGCTGCGTTTCGGATATCTGTCATTTTTTTTAAATCATAGGCAAACGAACAAAGTCACTATTCTTGTGTCACTCGAGATCAAAATGTCGTGCGATTTATAATTAAAATCATACTTAGGCATGTTTTTGTTTTTTATTTGTATTCTTTTCAATAAATTGAACAAATTATTGTTCACGATATCTCGAGATTGGTCATCACTGTCTAATTATAGTCTCCTGTGCATTGCGAGCTGTAGGCAACCCGCCCCCTCACCCCTGTCGCCACATAAGGCGCGGCCAACTAGTTCCGCGCGCACTATAGAATAGCACACTCACTTAAATTTGACACCTGTTCCAAATTTAAAACTCATAACCTACTGTTTTCAGTAGGTTAGGAGCTCATTACAGTTCTGTTAATTTCTGCTGGTTGGTAATGCTGGTCATTGCCTATGGTTTTTGAACGCATTAGAGAGGGTTTATGATATTTGGGTACATAAAAAGCTAAAATACAATATGAATCTTAAAACTAAAGCACTATTATGCAGGGCACAGATGACAGAAACAACAGATGCAGGGTGTCTAGCGCCATCTCTTTTTCCACACTGGATTAAGAATAAGTTAGGATTGTTTTAAGACGTCATAGTAGGGCACCAGATAGGTAAGTGATTTTGTCGGAAATACTACTGTTATATCCTGTACAAAATCTACACAGAACATGAGAGTAACTTATTCTAATGAAACAGAAACCTTGTTGTAGGTAACTTATTAATCACAACTAAATGCATATACATACTATACATGCATGCATCAAATATATAAACTAAAATAACTAAACCAACAACGGGGTGTAAACAGACCCTTTACGAACCTTTACATGTCATAATATATCAAACTAAATAACCCTACGCAAACATTATTGGGTGGGAATCTCGTTTCACCGTACAGTCGAACAAGCTAATAATTATACAGCCAGTTATCTTGTATTTACTTTTAAGATTATACAGATACATTTAGAGTCTGATATCAAACGATACAACGTTTGACATCAGTCGCTTAATGCGAAACACTTGATAAAACAAAATTACAATCAATATTTTTATTGTTATAGAATTATAAAGACCTCTACCCTATAGACTTACTTATTAGCTTGTTCGACTGTACAACCCAATGTAGCATACTCAAAACATTGTGCTGATGGATACTTCGAAAGAAAACGGGTCATGGAGGTATTAAAAGTAAAGTTACAACCTTTAAAACTAGTATTAACAAAAACTTGTGAATAATTTGGAACCTTGGCCTCCAATGTCTCATGTATGCTGTTCCAGAACCAATAAATAATCGCAATTAAGGAGAGAGAAAGTGCCTTTCGGCTTCGTATCGTATATGTTTACACTCTTCAGAAGAGCATCACACGCCACCACCTCAATGTACTTTCACAAGTTATTATGCCTTGTGACTGTGACTGTAGCTTAGGAGTGCAATGCGTCGTTTCAGGAGTTGCTGCGTCAGGCTGCGCGGCGCCGGATGTTACCGGCGGCGAGTGCTGTGGGTGAGGGGGCGCGCAGTGGCGCGTGCCGTGGCGGTGGGTGCGCGGGGCTCCGGCTCGAGGGGCGGCGGTTGCACGTTGCGGCGTGCATTTGTGTTCATCTGACATTCAAAAGTACCTGTAATGGCTTCATCATCATCATCATTTCAGCCAAAAGACGTCCACTGCTGAACATAGGCCTCCCCCAGGCGTCGCCACATTGACCGGTCCCGTGCGTCTCTCATCCAGCGGGTTCCTGCAACCTTGACCAGGTCATCGGTCCACCTAGTGGGAGGCCTTCCAACGCAACGTCTTCCGGTTCGCGGTCGCCATTCGAGAACTTTTCGGCCCCATCGGCCATCCGTTCTGCGAGCAATGTGCCCTGCCCATTGCCACTTAAGTCCGGCGATTCTTCGGGCTACGTCGGTAACCTTGGTTCTCATGCGGATGTCCTCATTTCTGATTCGATCACGCAAGGAAACTCCGAGCATAGCCCTCTCCATTGCCCTTTGGGTGACTTTGAGCTTTCTGATAAGGCCCATTGTGAGCGACCACGTTTCGGTCCCGTATGTAATCACTGGCAACACACACTGGTCATAGACTTTCGTCTTGAGACACTGGGGTAAGTTGGACGAGAAGATACCGCGCAGCTTCCCGAACGCTGCCCAGCCGAGTCGGATTCGACGATTGACCTCTTTCTCGAAGTTAGATCTACCCAACTGGACCGTTTGTCCCAGGTAGACATAATCGTCCACAACTTCGAGCGTAGAGTCTCCGATCTTGATAGGAGTGGGTGTTACATGAACATTCGACATAACCTTGGTTTTGTCCATGTTCATTTTAAGACCCACTCTTTCAGAAGCTCCACTGAGGTCATCGAGCATTTTACTGAGGTCTTCCATGGTCTCAGCCATGACCACTATATCGTCGGCAAACCGAAGGTGAGTGATGTACTCGCCGTTGACATTGATGCCAAGTCCTTTCCAATCCAGAACCTTGAACACATCCTCCAATGCAGCGGTGAACAGTTTCGGAGATATGACGTCTCCCTGTCTCACACCGCGCTGCAGAAGGATAGGTTCCGTGGTCTGGTCCTGAAGTCGGACTGACATGGTGGCGTTTTTGTACAAACACTTCAACACCTCGATGTACCGGTAGTCAATTTGGCACCGTTGGAGAGACTGCAGTACAGCCCAAGTCTCGATCGAATCGAAGGCTTTCTCGTAGTCCACAAACGCTAAACAGAGAGGCAGGTTATACTCTTCGGTCTTCTGTATAACTTGCCGCAGCGTATGTATGTGGTCTACGGTACTGAAGCCTTTTCGGAATCCGGCTTGTTCGGGAGGCTGGAAATCGTCGAACCTGCGTGCGAGACGATTCGTGATGACTCTTGAAAACAACTTGTAGACATGGCTTAGAAGTGAGATGGGCCTATAGTTCTTCAACCGGGCATTGTCACCCTTTTTGAAGAAGAGCACCACCACACCCCTGCACCAAGCCTGCGGCGTTTTCCCCTCGAGTATGACGGAATCAAACAACTTCTGAAGGGCCTTAAGGACCGGTTTGCCACCCGCCTTCAGCAGTTCGGCCGTAATTCCGTCATCACCCGGCGCCTTGTTGTTCTTAAGCTGTTTCAGAGCCATCCTAATCTCGTACAGGCTGACATCCGGGATGTCTTCGGTATAGTGTCGGGTCAGTCTAGCTCTGGGGTCTTTCGCTAGATTTTCGACGGGTTGACTAGTTGACGTGTACAGCTGCCCATAAAAACTCTCGATCTCTCTCAGAAGCTCCGGTTTGGCGGACACGATCCTGCCATCGTCGGTCTTCAGTTTCGTGAGCTGGCTCTGCCCAATAGACAGATCTCTTGCAAATACCTTGGAGCCCTTGTTGCGTTCCTGTAATGGCTTAATTGAAATAAATGATTTGAGTTTGAGTTTGAATGATGTCAAGTGGTAATGTGCCCAAGGGACTGGTGGCGTTGCCACGTTGTATGGCAATACTTACCCTATCGTCAATAAAAAAACTGGCCAAGTGCAAGTCGGACTTGCACATGAAGGGTTCCGAAACATGACTTCTTATAGGTTTTCCTGTAATCTATACGTGTTGAACGAATTTCTGTATTTTTTTCAGAATTTTAGGCTCAGTAGTTTCGGAGGTTTAGGGGGGGGGGGGGGAGGGGGAATGGTCGGACAGACAGACGGGCAGACAGACACACGAGTGATCCTATAAGGGTTCCGTTTTTTCCTTTTGAGGTACGGTACCCTATAAACAAAAATCAAAACATTTATTTCAAGTAGGCCAGATAAATGGGCACTTAGAATAGTCGAACAAACACTAAATAAAAAAGTTACAGTCCCAGTCACGAGTGAGTGCTGTAGTTGCCCATTCCCTAGCGTAGATCTCTATAGAGAAGAACGGGCAAGAAACTCCATGGATGGTACACACATCAACACGGTCTAGACACTTTCCGTCAGCCGTATTGCTTAACAGACGCTTTAAATAATACTAAACTCCTTATGATTTAATACTTAAAGCTAATTGATCGGGATATTGCCATGCTATATTGGTCAGGCGCTCCAAAATCCAAGCTTAAAAGCGTCTGACAAAAGCTCTGGTCCATCAAAAGTGTCTGACACTTATGATATTACTTTATAATAATGTTACGAGCTGGGTATGGGATAAATAAAATCACTACCAAATAAACACACGAATAAACTTTATTACCCGCAAAACAATTATAAACAATCACTTCAACAGTACTGAACACTTTGTCGCACTAGATAACTCTTCGAACCTTTCGTTGTCTCGCTTAAAAGTGAACTGACTAACTTCGTCCTCAATCGGTCCTTTTATACCCAAGCAAACAAAAGATATTCGAGATAATTCTCTAATATTCAAGAAAGCATCAACAAAAAATAAACTTAAAGATAAAAGAACCGACAAGGAAGAAGTTACTTAACGTCGTCGGCATACGGTCGAAATTACAATGACAACTGCCGGCGACTCCCGGCGCCTGACCTTGAATACAATGTAAGTTCTATACCTACTACGGAAATAGGTACCTAAAAGAATGAACTCGTATTTTATAGGTACTACACAGTTATTAGCGCGGTTTCTCGAAGATTCTAGATGACCGTCGTAACACTGCCCCCTCCTTAGACATGCTCGTCCCGAGCATCATTAGTCCCGTAATATCTCGCCAGTCGGTCCACATGCACAACCTTAGGCGCACCTCGCGGACCCTTCTGTATTCGGTAGGTGACATCGTTGATCCTGGTCACAACTCTGTATGGTCCATCCCATTTTGCTTGCAATTTCGGAGACTTTCCCTTGCTCCGCACTGGGTTATGCAACCACACCAGCGAACTTTCGTCGAAACCACGACTGTTTGCCTTCCGGTCATAACGAGTCTTCATCTTCTCAGACATCTGTTGTCCGGATTGCCTGATATGCTCATACACATCATTTAACTTGTTACGCAGGTCATTCGCGTAATCCGTTACACTGCGTGGGACATCAGGGGGAGTTCCAGTGATTAAGTCTGCAGGCAACCGTAATTCCCTTCCAAAGTTCGCGAAAGCTGGAGTTACAGTCGTACTTTCGTGAACTGCACTCCGATAGGACGGAAGAAATGGCTGTATGTGCTTGTCCCAATCCCTTTGCCTGCTTTCCACAACTTTATCCAGATATCTCTCCAACGTCTGGTTGAATCGTTCCACCATTCCATCAGACTGTGGGTGGTAAGAGGTGGTTCTGGTTTTGTGGGTACCCATCAATCGACAAGTCTCCTGAAAAACTTGTGATTCGAAATTCCTCCCTTGATCGCTGTGAATTTCTAAGGGTACTCCAAAACGACAGAAGACTTCCTGAACTAATTTATCTGCGACTGTTGTGGCTTCTTGGTTAGGAATGGCGAAGACTTCTGGCCACTTTGTGAAATAGTCCATGACAACCATGAAGTACTTGTTTCCGCTGTCACTTTCTGGAAATGGTCCCGCAACGTCCAGTGCTATCCGCTCCCAGGGAGCTCCAACGTTGTACACTTTCAATGCACCTCTGCTTCGCGTGTGAGGTCCTTTCACAGCCGCACAGCTGGTACATTTGCGACACCAGTCCTCCACATCATCTCGACAGTGGATCCAGTAAAAGCGCTCTCTGATCTTCAGTAGAGTCCTTTTCACCCCCATATGTCCTCCTGAGCATCCATCATGGTAGAGCCGTAAAACATCCGGTACCTTAGCTTTAGGGACAACCATTTGTAGATGACAGTTGTCCCCACGAGCGTTTTCCCATTTACGGCACAAGACTCCATCCTGGATCACCAAGCTGTTCCATTGCGCCCAATAACTCTTCGTAATGGAACTCATCGCAGCCACATCACTCCACTTGAAAGAAAGAAAGAAAGAAAAAGTATTTATTGATTTCACAACAGGACTTGATCTTATAACAAAAAATTAAAAGTTAACAAAGTAAACATGAGATACACCTAAAATTAGGACATAATTATAATATTATATTAAATTCTACTTAATTTTACTTTTTTTTTTTTTTTTTTTAATTTTACTTGGGCTTCGGAGCACCAGCTTTGATCCACTCGAAGATCGGTTTGATGTCCAAGTCATTTTGCTGAGCGTGCTGTATGGTTTCCTTCCATTCGTCGCTGAGATCTGTTCTTAGCCTCCTCACAGGTTCAACTTCCTCAGCTTCTTGCCTGCAGCTCTGCATAGAGTCTTCACGCCAAGGTCTTGACAGTACGTCTTCGTTACCACGAGCTCTCCACTGGTGCTGGGTATTCTTATCAGCCGCCTTTCTCTGTTGTGATTGATCTTCTCTCGTCGTGCGTCGCTTTTTACAGTTTGACCGTAGATGACCACTTTCTCCACAAGTGTAGCACCTAGGGCTGTACTTTCGCCGACGCTGGCGTACAGGTCTTACCACAACTTCCTTTGAACAGCTTGAGCGGAGATGATTTCTTTCTTTACCAGTGTAGCAGCTAGGACTGTCCCCTTGCGGACGGTCGCGTGTAGGTGATGTCAAAACTTCTCTGACGTAGTGTGTTCGATGGTCTTGTCTCACTGCTTCTACTTCCAGAGCATGTGCTAAGGCGTTCTTCAGCATCTTATGATGTCCGAGTCTCACAGCGGCTCTCACTTCCAAGTCGCGTATTCCGTCGACAAACGCCTGTACCAAATTTCCATCAATGAGTGCAGGGGCAGACCGGTATGCTTTCCGAACCATCGTTTTAACTTCCAGAGCTCACTGCTGTAAGTTCTCGGCACTACGTTGAACGCGATCCCTTAGTTTAGCACGAAAAACGTGCTCCAGGTGCGCGTCGCCGTATCTGGACTCTAATGCCTCCAGCAGCTGTTCGTAGGTCACATCCTTGCCGAGTGCTTCAAGAACGGTTAGGGCCTGGTCTTGGAGACCCAAGGTGAGCGCGGTCATGGCTTGCGCTTTAGTCCACCCATTCACCTTCATAACGGCCTCAAATTGGATTTTATAGGCCGACCACGAAGATGTTCCGTCGAATGGAGGCACTTTAAACCCGCGCACCGAAGGGGCAGCAATCATTGAAGTTATAGACCCGTCTCCAACCTTAATTTAACTTAAGGCCTTCTTCACATCGGCGATCTGATTTTCGGCCTTTGCGATACGGTTGTCGTGCTGCTGTACCTGCTCCTTCATCAAGCTCAGCTCTTTCCCAACTGATGCATGAAGATCCTTTATCAGGAGCATCTGTTCCTCTTGGCGCCGGACCTGCTCCTCTTGACGGCGAGCCTGTTCCTCCTTGTCCCGTTGCAATTGCTCCTCCAACCGACGGGCCTGCTCTTCTTGACGGCGAGCCTGCTCTTCTTGACGGCGAGCCTGCTCCTCTTGAAGGCGAGCTTGCTCCTCCTTATCTTGTTGCCGCTGCTCCTGCAACTGGCGAGCCTGTTCCTCCTTGTCTCGTCGCAACTGTTATTGCAACTGGCGTCCCTGTTCCTGCAGCAGCGCCATTAAGGCAGACATGTCTGGCACTGCTGATACTGGAGAAACGCCAGATGAGCCAGCAACTGGCTCTGACGTAAGCTGGACACCGCCCGGTGTCTGTGTCGGAGAGTCTCCAAATCGCCTTTGGTCCATACCTTGCTGCCGCTGACTCCTCGTACGGATACTATCCGTGTCGTCCTTCGGTAGAATCGGCATTATTTATCCCCGCTTCTGACACCAAATTGTTACGAGCTGGGTATGGGATAAATAAAAACACTACCAATTAAACACACGAATAAACTTTATTACCCGCAAAACAATTATAAACAATCACTTCAACAGTACTGAACACTTTGTCGCACTAGATAACTCTTCGAACCTTTCGTTGTTTCGCTTAAAAGTGAACTGACTAACTTCGTCCTCAATCGGTCCTTTTAAACCCAAGCAAACAAAAGATATTCGAGATAATTCTCTATTATTCAAGAAAGCATCAACAAAAAATAAACTTAAAGATAAAAGAACCGACAAGGAAGAAGTTACTTAACGTCGTCGGCATACGGTCGAAATTACAATGACAACTGCCGGCGACTCCCGGCGCCTGACCTTGAATACAATGTAAGTTCTATACCTACTACGGAAATAGGTACCTAAAAGAATGAACTCGTATTTTATAGGTACTACACAGTTATTAGCGCGGTTTCTCGAAGATTCTAGATGACCGTCGTAACAATAATATTCTACATGACATTTATATAAAAATCAGCCATGTGAATTTAAGTTAAATAATTCTTATTTTTAGTTACCTTTCTCACCTGGTACCTGCCCAGGTGTCACTCGGCAAGTTCTACAAAGCGCGTAGGTATTCAAGGCACACGAGACGCTACTGAAAACTTCAGGTTTCATCCGTGTAAAAATAAGTTATGTCTGATTGCTCTGGGATCTTACTCTATAAGAGGTGACCAGTCACAACTGACAGCCGTTCACGAGTATGACGCATGGATCTGCACCATTCAACTTAACAATTTAGAAGGCAACGCAATGATCCGACACACGCCTCACCATCAGCGCCAGGGCACATCTTAGCAAAATATGAAAAAAAAATGAAAAAAATAGGTTTCCAGAGAATGATTGCTTTACATAGGTAGTACTCACACAATATGTACTATGCGACTATTATGTAATAGGTACTAAAGAGATTGAATTTATACATTGCAAAGATAGTTTTACAATCTTCTTCTTCTTATTTAATACTATCAATTTAAGCGCCCCTGTCCTTGTGGAGCAGGACTGGCATTGATGTGGTCAAGCATCTTTTTCAGCGATGTACTTCATCGTCCAACTTGTAATATGCTTGTTTGCATAGTTTGCGTACACGAAACATCAGTTCAGCACATAATATTACGATTCACCCTTGTTTCGCCGAACAACTTTTGATGTAATGTTACTAATTCGAACAACGAAAATAACCATTTTGTATAATATCGGTTAACATAATTTACATTTCATCGAATATTTATTTGCGATAACAACATTTGCGCTATTGATCAAAAGGTATAATGTTCATTTGATGTAATGTTCAGGTGGTATAATTTGTGTTTTATCGAATACTAGCTTTTGCCAGCGGCTTCGCCCGCGTGAAAATGACGATTTTCCATTCAAACTTTCATCCCCTATTTAAATCCCTTAGGGGTTGAATTTCGAAAAATCCTTCCTTATTCCTTGTCTAGGTACATTATAAAGGGAACCTCTGTGCAAAATTTCAGCTTTCTAGGTCCAAGGGTTTGGGCTGGGCGTTGATGAGTCAGTCAGTCAATCAGTCAGTCAGTCAGGACTTCTCTTTTTATTTATATAGATTCAATTTTTCCCCCAAACAAACACAGATGCTGACAGAAATCCTAACCCTAGACGGTCGACGTCAGGGGCACCCCGAGGTTCGGTTAGTTAGGTCCCTTTAAACCCTGCAGACAGAAATCCGTCGAACTGCTGACGGAAACAAATGAAAGGAAACGAATGATTAATGAACTAAATATACGATACGATCTTTGGACTAAATCATTATATAGTCTAGTGAAAAATTAGTTTAAATAAAATTAGTGCATTTGAAAATTCGGTCAAATGAATAATTATACGAAATGACTTTATTGTAACTAAAATTAGTCGGAGTGATTTTCGACGAAACGTTGTTATACCAAACAAGGGTAAACCATCAAAATAAGGCTAGCCTGGCTAGAAACAGTCATAAAACAATTCCAGTTCTCATGACGCACGGAAATTAAACATGAATAAATTAGTTTCAATAGCCTCCAAAAATAACGCTTTGGTCTTTCAGAATGGATTTTCCTAATCAAGTTGTGAACATATAGTTCTACTTGAAAACTGTTTCTTTACGCCTTGGTGCCGCTTGCTGAATGACTTTCTCCGTGAAACCAACATCACAATCGTAAATACCCCTCCTTTTGGGCTTCGCCGCAGTCGGGTAAAGAATATTATAGAAGTGCCATACAAAACTTTAATAGGGACTTTCTATGGTAATATTTAAGGCCGTGGATTAATTTTCCATCACATCTTTCTGATACACTTTAGAAATGCAAGCAAGCATCGGTGATGCAGTAAAAAAAAACAGAGCTAAAAAAGCACTAAAAATGTCTAAAATAACTTTACTTTCGGAAGTCAGCGACTTTGTTTGTTTCATTGAATAATTGCCAATTAAAAAGAAATAGAAATTGGAAACGTCCTTCTTTTTTTGAAGTCGGTGAATAAAACGAGAATTCAACGCTGATTTCATGCAAGATGGTCCTACAAAAAACCGGTATAAAAATGCCAAGCAAACAAGTTTAAAATCTAAAACCCGACTACGAATAAAATATTGGTTTTCGCTCGCCAAGACCTTTCATTTGATACCAAACATGTTATGATTATCTCAATTTAATATTTTTGAGGTAAGTTTTTGACATTTAAATTCCGTCATAAAAAGAATTTATAAAATTTATATAGCCTATGTCACCCGGGCTATTCGTACGAATCTATTGACACCTCATTTATTAAAATCCGTTCAGTATTTTAGGCGCTACGGTGGAACATACATACATAGACTGCCAAAATCATTACCCTTCCTTTTGGCTTCGCCGTAGTCGGGTAAAAACGTGAAGCTGATTTTGGATGTCAAATATTTATAAGTTCAACTTGTGCATGTCTGGCTGGCTTTAAATATGATGTCAGTATGTAGGTTAACGATATTACATCCAATTTAGCAAGTAAAAATCAAATTAAGTAGTATAAAAATGCAAAATTGCCCATTTGCCCTAGATTTCAATATTATTTGGACGGTGCCTCAGTATTTTAATCAGAACAGTTCAATAAATAAATAGGTACCTACCTATCTTACATAATACCTAATATTGTGCCGAGATAATATTATGGTATCAAAACCATTGATAAAAGTAGTATCGACCTAAATAGATATCCCATAAACCTCATTCGAAGCTGGTGAAAGAATAGGCGAAATCTGATTATTGAAACCAGGTTGACATATTCATCAGTTTCATAAGATACGGTAGCGACCTAGCGACTATCAGATCAGTATCTCAAATAATAGAATCTGGCGATATAGTGTCTTTATGCTTATGTATTGTTTATATTCACAGACCGCATTTTAACGCTCTGCCGACAACATTACTTCTGTTTGTCGAAAAACGTGTTTCATTACAAACAAATTAGGTATTACACGGTCGCGATTATTACTCGAACAGATAATTGCCTTTGTCATTGGTGTAAAGAACAGCAATAAGTAAAGCTGCTCTCGTCTTAATTGCTACTCAGTTTTTACGAAGCAGCGGCACAGTATCGACCACTATGTTGCTGCCACACTTTTTATTGTCAACGTTATTACTGTGTAAGTTGTGTGCAAACATAAATATCGGCAGTTTTTTGTGAAACATCGATAGTAATGTAAATAATTTTATTTGTAGCGGGAGTTACCTGTCGAATAATTGGAGCATCAAAAAAACCTTTAGAAAAACAATTATTCTTAAGTCGCCATGTGGTTACCGAAACCGAGGAGTTCGAAGGTGGAGTCTTGGTTGACGAGAGCGGAGTCATTGAAGCTGTTCTGAGGAAGGAAGCCGTTGATTTGTTATTAGGCTCTGACAAAAGCAGAGACTGGCAGGTATGTGCAACTTCTATAAACCGGCTTTTCGTTACGATAATAAGGATAGAGAGAGACCTAATTATATACTGTGATTTATGACTTAAGTAATTGTTGACGTAGACGTAGATGGTTAAGTCATTCTATTTTTTTCACATTTTTTTTCAACAAACTTGCTCATAAAGTGGCTATAATTTCACCGCAATTAGGCACATAATGATACCTATAATCAAACTGTGACTTTTTCATTGCTATTATTCACAAGTGAGTTATAGGGGTTCTTATTTTAAATTTTATTGGTTGAGTTGCTATGTTCTTAAAAAAGTTTCGATACAAAAAAGATCGTGTTCAATAGTAAAAATTAATTATTGTACCTAGTGCTTGCTCATTTCATGCAACTTTGAATTTAAATAGATTTAATAAATGAAACTTTTTTAATAAATGAAAACATTTTTAATATGAAAACGTTTTTAAAAAACGTTTTTAATAAATGAAACTTTCACTCAAATAATATAACTTTCAAATAATATAACTGCATCGCTACGTCAAACTTATTTATTTTAATTCCGTGTTTTCCCGCCTGCAGTCCTGCACAGATAAGTTGGTCGAACCGATAAATTTTTCCCGCTATTGTGAAAAAAATTCAGAACTCGTTTTAACTGTTAAAGATGACTTTTTAATATTTTTTTTCATCACAAATGTGTTGAAAAACGTCGTATGATACACGTGTGTATTGATGATTACCGTCCTCGGCTCTCTTAAGACCCTTACCTGACGGCTCGGGTCTCAATGGTGCCTCAGCGGAAATCACCAACGTTACACACTTGTACCATAATGTACTAGTAGGTACATGTCTAGTGTTAGACATTTATTTATTTATCTTTGTCAGTATATCTTTGTATTTATCATCTATCAAAAGCAGGCTTTTTAAAATAGTAATTTCGATTAGATGTTATCAGTATCAATTTTTAGGGTTCCGTAGTCAACTAGGAACCCTTATAGTTTCGCCATATCTGTCTGTCCGTCCGTCCGTCCGTCCGTCCGCGCTTAATCTCTGTGACCGTTAGCACTATAAAGCTGAAATTTGGTACCAATATGTGTATCAATCACGACGACAAAGTGGTAAAATAAAATTTGGAAAAAAATGTTTTATTAGGGTAGCCCCCCTATATGTAAAGTGGGAAGTGATTTTTTTTTATTTCAACCCTAACGTGTGATATAGTGTTGGAAAGGTATTTAAAAATGAATAGAGGCTTACTAAAATCATTTTTTATTAATGTCAATAATTTCGGAAATAATCGCTCCAAAAGTAAAAAACAATGTGTCCCCCCCCCCCCCTCTAACTTTTAAACCATAAGTTTAGAAAATATGAAAAAAATCTGAAAAGTAGAACTTTATAAGGACTTTCTAGCAAAATCATTTTGAACTTGGATGGAAACAGTTTTTGTACAAAAAGACAATTAAAGTTGTACAAATTAATTTCTGGACAAAGTTTGTAGTATAATCGTATATGCAAGCATTTTTTTAACTTCGTTTACATATTTTATTATCCTGAACGTATCGTTTTTCAAACAAAAAAAGAATTCTTACTACGGAACCCTACACTGAGCGTGGCCCGACACGCTCTTGTCCGGTTTTTATAACTAGCTTACCGCTAGACAGCGCCAACAAAGGCAACAAATGATTAGATCTCGAATAATGTTTGGAAAAATTAGAATCTAAAATCGGAAAACTTTTTATATACCTATTACCTATGTTATTACTGTTTACCTGCCACCGTCAAAGTAAATGCAAATGGCCTACAAAGATTATGCGCGTGACGGTCACGCTAAGTACATATATTTGGTTCCCTATTTTATAATATTAGTTTAACAATTCTAAGAAACATGGCTTATTGTCTCAAGAGATTCATTATACTTCGGTAAGTCGAATTGGAGACAGTCAACAACAACTATCAAGGTCCTGTAGAGCAGAAATATAGGAAATGATCTTAAAACTATTCTTTTATTTTTCTTAAGATTCCATAATTCCATCTTTTTTGCAGTTAATAGATGGCGGATCCTGGGCCCTTATGGCAGGAGGAGTAGACTCTCATGTGCACGTGAACGAGCCCGGCAGGACTTCCTGGGAGGGATATGTAACAGCTACCGAGGCAGCTGCTGCCGGAGGGATGACCACCATCATCGATATGCCTTTGTATGTCTTCCTGACTCTTGTTCTCTTGTGCTTTACCTTGAGCAAGCGTGATGATCAATGATCATGCTTTCTCTGTATGGAAAGAGAAAAGGCTCTTCTCATACAGGCAAATAAATGCTGAAATTATGTGTAGTTATTTTATATCAGAACGAGCCTAACAGTCGGTCTGTCGATGACAATAACCTTTAATCAATAACGTAAGTTTCCGCTTATTTATCTCAGATAAAAATGATTGGGTTTCGTAACGTAACGTACTTTTGTTTGGTTTTGCATGCCTATGACGCATGATCTAATTTATTTTTGGCGGCTTGGCTAGCATCATATAATTCCTCCCGCTCTGGGTGGAGCGGAAGGGAGTGTCAGACTTCTACTGACTAAAAACCAGCCATGTTCCTTCTTAGCCCTTTGTGTTCCGGGGTCGCGATATCTCTTTCGAACAACCAGCAGCACCATGATCTACTTTATGTGCTTAGTTTAATAATACATAATATTATAGTTCTTATCAAGCATAGCTGTAAGTTGTAAGCGGAAGCGGGATTCGGGAAACAGGCGTTAGTCAGCTGCATTCTTTTATTTTTGTAGAAACTAAATTTATAGATTATTATTCCAATTTACAGGAATTCTATACCGCCTACGACGACTCTTGAAAATTTGAAAGTGAAAGCCAATATTGCGAAAGAAGAAGTATTTGTCGATGTTGGTTTTTGGGGAGGCGTTGTCCCAGGAAATGAGGTAAAATTGTAATTGTATTAAACATCCTATAATGTAATGGTAGGTACAAGGTAAACAGAATGGCAATACGTAATAATTCTACAAAAAGCGGTCAGTTCAGACAGTAGTTCTATTACAAGATGTGCACGTATTTGTTTCCTTCAATCAGAAATAAACCCCCATGTTCCACAAAAAGTACTACAAATGCTAGGCGAGATTAATTATGTTCGACAAAGGCTATTAAAGTTGCTGAAACGGTAACCGGATGTTTCAATGAAACCTGTATTATTTTCCTTCAACAATCTTGTCCTACCCAGCAGGCCGAGACAAGCGAGGCCAAATTAGTGAACAGAGATTACAGAGTAATTAATTAAAGATGATTTATTTCCTGGTCTGTATTTTTCCTCTTTTTCAGGAAGAGTTACAAGAAATGGTGAAAGCTGGTGTAGTTGGTTTCAAATGCTTCTTGATCAATAGCGGCGTGTCGGAGTTCCCCTACGTAACACCGGAAGATTTGACGAAAGCCTTGGTCTACCTCAACGGCACTGGAACCGTTTTAGCTGTAAGTATGGGTAATGACGTATTGAAGCAGAAAAAGAAAATCAAAGTATCTAAGCGAACATATCTGTTTCGCGAGGTTGTCAGCCTGTGGGACGTGATAGTCGTGTTGGCCAATGACCTAATAGCCAAAAGCCTCAACATCTGAGGAGACTCTCGCTTGACAAAGACAAGAGGGAAAGCCTGGCAACACTAGCACAGTAAACATCGCCTACGTAATTTAAAATAAATAAATAAACAACTAATAGTTTAAATGGTGAATATTAAACTAAACTGAACTGCAAATATAAGACTACATAAGTGACAGTGTTAGTGACTTTTAAAACCAAGTAATAACCCTTATAAATTGGTGTTAAGTAAAAACTGTGCCTTTCTCCTCGAAATGGTGAATTTGAACAATAAGTGACCTACCAGTGTCATGAAATTTATGGAAACTTTATGTAAAACTAATATCAACAACTCAGTGTGACAAAATTGGAACAAACAGTGAAATTAATCAAATATAAATGATTGTCAAGCCGTTGCTGGAAAATTTGTTGTTTGAAAAGTGACCTTTGTACCCTTACTAACGCCTCCAGTGGCGAATAGATCAATTACATTGAATTTGAGTGACATTAATTCTGGGGTTGCAGTTGTGAAAAATAAACAGAATATAACTAAACTGTAAACAACACCATCTAGTGGTAAAAGGGCCATTTAAATGACATTAATTCTAGGGTTGCAGATGTAAAAAAATGGTCATAATTGTGTGAACCTGTAAACAACGCCATCTAGCTGCGAGTAGCGTAAAAAAGTGACGCTGGTGAACTTTGATCGATTGATTGGTGAGGCCAATCAGGCGGGTACAACGAAGGGTGACCTTGGCTGAAAATGCCGTTTAAAAAATAAACTTTATGTCAAAGGAATAGAGTTTGTATTACTTTACTTTCCCTACGATTTTTCGAAGGGGGAGCAAAACTTAAGAGCGAGACAAAATTCAAGGGTTTGTCTGTTCTTGTCTTGCAATTGCCAGTGAAAAAAAACAGGAAAATGTATAGTAATCGAAAATCACCTATATAGCTAAACTAGCCCATAAAATTTAACGGTATTAATTTAATATTCAAATACTTAATTTTCAATATTAAATACTTGCGAATTAAAATTTATTAGAGCCAAAATTCATAAAAATAGTATAGCCATATAAAAAAAAACGTAAAAAATATGGCGGAAACATTTTCGTGTTGAGTTAATAATTTTCCTTTTTCAAGTGTTTTTAATTGTATTAGCGAAATATTTGTCTTCAAATATGGTGAAATGGTGTTGTCTGAAGGGTTGTGAAAGTGAGGGGTATCCAAGATGTGGGATTTCATTTTTCAGGTAAGTTCTTTTAACTTTGTTTACAAATAACGACTAGGGTGACTATGTTCAAGATCTATAAACGGGAATCATGAAATTATTGTAAAGAATACCCCTTTTCTATATCAATATCGGTATAAAATCTCATATCTCATCTTAATCTCAAACGTAACCAAAACAAACATTTGAATTCTTTCTTTACTTTTTGAAACTTTTCCATTTTGGTCTTAAATCAAATCCAACGTATCCAATCCATGAGCTGATGATGGATTCCGTAGCGGTTAGGAGTTAGAGGATAACTGTTTAATAAAATATTATGAGGACGTAGGTATATTGGTTGTAGTCTTTCAAGTTTCACGTTATTTAGGTGAGCTGATTATGGAATGTAGGTACTACTCTTCAATGGTTAGGATTTGAAAGCAATAATAAGGGAATCTTGATTGAAGGTTAAGGTTAATGCGACAAGGTATCCCGCGAAATTCGAATTTTCTTACGTTTTCTGCAATTTGCTTGTCAGTGTCAGGTTTTATGTTAAGGCACTGAAAGCACCGAAACTAGCGCCACCCACATCTTATTTCTTTTACTCTTAAATCACATTAAATTTGAAATATCCAAAACAATATCATGCTGGTAAATAACCTGTAGTATTCTTAAAATCACTTTTCATGATTATAGACTTGATAAATTAAGTGAATTACTGATTAAAGATAAAAGTGGCCACCTTCTATTCATCAAATAGTCACTCAAGGAACCTTTATGAACTGAGAGGGTTGTATTGGTGATTCTAATCATTATTACTCGGTAAAGTCACAATTTGTTACGGTCGCGAATCCTATTTCGAATTTCGCGGGCTACCTTGTCGCATTCACCTTAAGGGTTAGGTTTCTTCTGTTGAATGTTAAATGCATAGTCAATATTTGTATTTGTAGTGGAAAAATAAAAAGACTTATTTGCAACTTTTTTTTTCTAAACTAAATAAAGCAGACAAAAGACACCGACTTTCGAATTAGTAAGTTTCCTTAGAGTACCTATATTTAAGTTAGGTGTGTATTTATTCGTATGCCACCATTTTTTTGGAACAACTTTTTGCAAATATGAATAAATGTCTTTCTTTGTCAGTTTTTTTAATTATTACAAATGCCAAGCCAGGCCAGCCACATAATTATATCTGTCCCAAATGTAAGTACAAAATGTTTGGTCACCCTATTAGAAAGAGATGACTTTCTCTTTCGAGGTAATCTCGCTCGGAACGCTTTTGAGCGGCACGTACACAGTCCAGATAGTATATAAGTATATAACGTCCTTGAGGCCAATATATTGTTCTGCTTTATCGACATTGCTTCCTCTACGTGTGTCAACAGCATCTAGCGGCAAGCAGACAAGCTACTATATACTGGCGACTAGTGGCGACCAGACAAGTCCGTTTTGCTCCGCACTTCAACAGCACTGTAGAATGAATAATTTCTTAGATAACATCACATTTAGACGTAACCGTTCAAAGTCAGAAACAAATACAACTGATACAGCTGAGGAAACTTCACTGACGAACTCACCGATAGATGGCACCACAACCAGCTTACCTGATATTTCTGATGACGAAGATGACCAAATTACCAAATTAAAGCAGCAGTTAGAACAATTAACTCTGGAACTCAATAGTGCTCACAACGAAATAGAATCCTTAACTTTAGCAAACACGAACCTCAACCACCTTAACCAGGAGCTACAGAAGCAGAATGCACTGTATAAAACAGTGGCATGCTCCCCTGCTAAATTAAAGCTACAAACACCAAAAAATAAGAAAAAGTCTACAAAAATCAATCAGTGTGGGACAAAAAACAAAGAAAAGCTTAGTGAATGTGAAGGATTTACCACTAGAGCCAAGAAATCCACATCACCAACCTGTTTTCAAATTCATCAACAGTTGGATAATTCGATCACAGATGGCGTTACAAGTACTGGCAATAATAAAAGAAAGACTGAGGTACAACTTACACAATTAAACTATAAAAGTAAACCTAACGAAACTAGAAGGAGTAAATTATGTATTTTAAGTAGCAATAAAAATAATAAAATGTTGGAAATAGCAGAAGATATATTCCCGAACTATGGAATTTGCCACTACCTGACACCAAACTGTGGTGTTGAGTACATTATCTCTGACTTGGATATCAAATTAAAGGACTACGACATGAATGACTACTGCTTGATATTTGTCGGGGAAGAAGACTTTCGTCGGACAAAGAACTATGTCGAACTAATTATCAGTATTCGTGGAACTTTGTCCAAATTGAAACACACAAATATTATATTATGTGCCCCTACATTCAAACTAAATGATTACTCGACAATGTTCAATTCGAGAATTGAAACCTTTAACAGTTTAATGTATTTGGATGCTTGTTCATATAATTATGCGTACTTGTTTGACTCTAATTACTATCTTGATTGATATAAAAGTAAACAAAACCTATAGACTGAACTCATGGCATGTAAAGAAACGGGACCTATCATTGGAAAACTTGACAAAATTTAATAGTTATCTACAATGCCTTTCATTTGCTGAAATGTATGAGACGGAAAATGTTAATGAAGCATACAACATATTTATGCAGCACTTTGGTCTATTATATAATCTATGTTTTCCTATAAAGTTAATTAAAATAAAACCTAACAAAAAAATTAAGTGGATTTCTAGGGGAATAAGATTGTGTAGTAGAAAGCAGCGCCACCTTCTCTGGGAGCAAAGACGTAAACCATCAAATGAAAATAAACATAAATTCAAAAATTACTCACAGAGATTTAAAAAAATTGTAAAATTGACTCAAAAGGCTCAAAATAATTATTATATCAATAATTCGCTTAATAAATCAAAGGCGTCATGGCAGATTATCAACAATAAAATAGTAACTAATGAACCTATTTCTAAGATAAAAATTAATAATACAATTATTAATAATCCCAAGGAAATTGCAGACGCATTCAACAACTACTTCATTGACCAGATTAAAAACTCACCTAAAGCATCACTCGCAACAAGTGGTTTACACGAAAATCCTCACACAATGTTTATGAGTCCGGTTGTACCTCAAGACGTACTCAGGGCAATCAAATCATTGAAAAATAAGAATAGCGTAGGGTATGATGAAATAGCAACGAAAGTTATAAAATTTGTGTCAAATAACATTGTCGTACATATTAGCCACATTATTAACTTAGCCATCAGCACAGGTATATTCCCAGACGGTTTAAAAACAGTCATAGTCAAACCGCTTCACAAAAAGAATTGCAGGGAGGATATAGCTAATTATAGACCGATTGCTTTGATTCCAGTGTTCTCCAAGGTGATAGAAAAGATTATTTATGAGCGAATCAACAACTTTCTGACAAAATACAACATATTATGTAACGAACAAGCAGGCTTTAGAAAAAAAAAAAATATTAATTCAGCAATATATGACTTTTTACACGAAATAATGACTAATGTAGATAATAAAACACCCATTTGTGCCATTTTCACAGATATGACTAGAGCATTTGACTGTGTCAATCACGATATTTTATTAAACAAGCTTAATAGCTACGGTCTAAGGGGAAATGTGCTTAATCTCTTAAAATCCTACCTCGAGAACCGCACACAATATACGGAGATTTCCAGAATTTGCCTTAAATCTAAATGTGAACAGAAATACAAATCTGAAGGTAAAATAGTTAAATTCGGTGTACCACAAGGTAGTGTTCTGGGTCCCCCGCTATTTTTGCTCTATATAAATGATCTGCCCCGTCAGATACCAAATCCTATGGTTCTATTTGCCGATGACAGCACAGCATTGATAAAATGTAGGAATATTAGCGAATACGAACAGGATATAAACAATAACCTTAAAAGTATTATTGAGTGGCTTGACAAAAACAACCTGGTAATAAACTTACCAAAGACTAATGTGATGCATTTTCACCAGCGGACAATTCCGCCGAAAGTCGATGTGCAGTACAATGGAGAAGTAATAACGCAAACAAAAGTCGCGAAATTTTTAGGTATTCATATAGATAATCAATTAACATGGAAACCGCAAGCAGAAGAGGTGTGCAAAAAGTTGAGCACTGGAGCATATGTTCTTTTTAATCTGACAAAAAAAGTTGACGTTAAAACTGCTTTGGTAGCATACCATGGTTTGGTCGCATCGGTTCTAAGGTTTGGAATAATTTTTTGGGGTAATTGTAGTCTCAGAGAAAACGTATTTAAAGCCCAAAAGCGTTGTGTTAGAGCTATGTGTAGTCTTAAACCTAGAGATAGCTGTGAACCTATGTTTAAGTCTTTGAAAATTCTGACATTTCCGTCGTTGTATATTTTAGAGATGGCTATTTTTGTAAAAGGAAATCAAACGTTGTTTGCTAAGGTCTCTGACACCAAGAAAGGTCCCGTAAGAAGTCAATATAAAAATCTCTTGGTTACCGGTGGTTATAAGACAGCATTACTGAGTAAGAGTGTTTTCTGCATGGGTCCAGTAATATTTAATAAACTACCAGACAGCATTAAAAATTGCACTCTCCATCAATTTAAAAATAAACTCAAGTCTTTTTTGATACATAAATGTTATTATTCGATAAGTGATTTTTTGAATGACCCTATGTGTGACATTTCAACAGATTAATAAGTATTGACATTTCAACAGAATTACAAGTATTGACATTTTTTTTTTTTATCTACTCTGAACTTGACATAAAATCATTTATTTGTATTTTATTTGTAATTGCTTTTTTATTATTTCATAGATTTATTCACAATCTTATAATACCTTTGACACAGTAATTTTTTTTTATTAGTTGTGTGATTCTTAATATATTGTTTTTGTTATACCTGTGATCGCGCCAGGACTCAGCCGAACCTTATCTCGGGCCCATGGGAGACAGGTCTCAGAACAGCTGCCGTCCTAACGGGATCAAATAGACGCGATACGCGCCTCCGAACAATATTACAATTTCTGAACTTATAGCTACCCTTACCTCATTTCTTCGAGCCGGTCTCACTTCCTTGACCCCTCGCAAGTTGTGTAACTGTGTATGTGTATAATGAGTGTATATGACCTTGCGATGGTTTGCTGGTAGTTCCGGACGATTCTTCCACGTCGCTGCAAGCCACGCCGTTAACGCGAGCCACCACACTCACTCCGTATTAGTCTAACCACAAAAGCCTCGGTGCTTTCCCAATAGCACTCCCGTGACAAGGCAAACCAATGATATTATCAATAACCCGTTCGACATTCACAGCGTCGCTAACCGTACTGCTTAACTAGTATAATTGGGTGCCGCGAAATGACTCCACAAGTCGATTTAATCAATGCGCGTGCACTTTCACCCGTGATTCTATGGCTACTATAATAATCGTTCGACGCCCAGCGCGACTCAATACGAACTCCTTCACGCCGAGCCCAGCGCTCGACCTCTCTCCCTCCGCCCCTGTCGCCCCGAGGCGGAGAAATCAAAAATCTGAAGGTAGATTATAAACAATCACCCCCCCCGGACCGACCCGTTGTCGGTCCGCTCAAACTCCCGGGAGTCGAGATAAAGTTGAAACTGCCCGTCTAAGGATCGAGTCCCTCACCTGGACGTCTGCGATCCTTGGAAACCCATCCTTGCCCGTAATCAGGTTAACAATGCGCCCCCGTCGCCAACACAACGGTGATAGGTTAGCATCCTTAACCAGAACGAGGTCTCCAACGCAGGGTGGGGTCGTCCTGTCCGTCCACTTAACGCGTTGCTGTAGAATATGCAGATACTCCAGCGACCATCGCTTCCAAAAATTTTGGCTCATTTGCCGTAACATCTGATACCGTGACAACCGGTACAACTTGACATCAGTATACGGATATTCCGGCAAGGCGCTAAGTGGTTGGCCAATCAAAAAATGACCTGGGGTCATGGCCTCAAGGTCATTCGGGTCAGCGCTCAACGGGCACAAAGGTCGCGAGTTTAAGACCGCCTCAATTCTGCAAAACACCGTTGACAACTCCTCAAAGGTGAGAATCGTTGAGCCGATGACCCGATACAAGTGAGTCTTGGAAGACTTGACTACTGCCTCGAAAATTCCACCCCAGTGGGGGCATCCAGGTGGACTAAAATACCACGAAATGCCCCGACTGGCGAGGCCCGTGCCAATCTCTCGCTCATTCTGACTTAAAAACAATACAATTTCCTTTAAGCACCGGTCGGCGCCCTTGAAGTTGGTACCACAGTCCGACCGAATCAGTGACGGTACTCCCCGTCTAGAAACAAATCGATCTAACGCCGCCAGAAAGGCCTCCGTAGAGAGATCGGCCACCAATTCCAAATGAACGGCCTTGGTCGCCAGACACACGAAGACACACAGATATGCCTTAACCGACTTCGCGTTGCGAAGGTGCGATGTCTTGACCATGAAAGGCCCCGCGAAATCTGTCCCTACGCCAGCAAATGGCCGAGCCTCCGTGACTCGATCGGCCGGGAGATCTCCCATTTGTGGCTGCATTGTGGCTGCCTTGAGTCGGTAACAAGGCAAGCAACGAAACACAACGCTCCGTATGATTCTGCGGGCCGATAAAATCCAAAATTCACGCTGCAAAATGCCCAGAAGGGTGTTACAGCCTGCGTGTGAATTCTTGGTGTGACGGTCCCTAACCAACAACTCCACCAAAGCTCCCTTCTTGGGGAGAATTAGAGGATGTCGCGCTGCATAGGGCAAGTCGGCATTCCGTAATCGTCCTCCCACCCGGAGCATTCCATGCTCATCAATGAACGGGTTGAGGCGGACAAGACCCTTTTTCAATCGACCTGCGCCAGTCTTCAAGACCCTAATTTCGTCCTGGAACTCATTCCTCTGAACGACTCTCACCCAGAGTGAGAGAGCCTTTCGCTGTTCTTCAGGTCCCATTATAGGCGACATGTTTCGCTGCGCGACAGGACAACGACAATTTTGACAAAATCTCATTACCCATCCCGTTACTCTAAGTAACTTCCCTAACGAACTATATCGTTCCAAGAGGGTGTGGTCTACGGTGGCGGGTTCCACTGTAGTCACATTCAGCCTCAAGCCTTGGTCTGGGGGTAATGAATGTCGACCGCACTCATTAAATGGCCACTCCGCATGTGGCTGTTCCAGCCATTGTGGCCCCCACCAAAGAGAATGTTCAACCAAAGCAGGCGCCGGACAGCCGCGTGAAGCGCAGTCAGCCGGATTAATCTCACCTGGAACATGTCTCCAGACCAGAGGAGTCTCTGAGCTATTTATTTGTGAGACTCGGTTGGCCACAAATACCTCGAGCGTGTGGACCGAAGTCTGCAACCAGCATAACACGATTCGGCTGTCAGTCCATGCATAGACCGTCTCGTTCAGAGCCACCGTACCACGCAAATTCCGCACCACATGGTTCAAGAGCCGCGTCAGAAGGGCTGCACCTGCCAGTTCCATCTTCGGAATCGTCCAACGAGTCCGAACAGGTGCAACCTTGCTCTTGGCCAGTACCAAGCGTACCGTTCCCCTACCAGCGGTCTCACCTGTTCTCAGGTAGACTGCGGCCGCGTACCCCTTCTCCGACGCATCACAAAACCCGTGCAGGGTGACCTTGACTCCTGCCTGCGGGAGCAGTTTACGCGGGATCTCAATCTCTGAGATCTGTGGTAAGGTGGTGACGAATGCCGACCACTCCCGAGCCAGCTCCTCCGTGAGCTGATCATCCCAACCTAGTTGAGCCAACCAAAGCTTCTGAATGAAGCACTTTCCCATGAACGTGACCGGCGCGATCCAACCGGTTGGGTCGAACGTTCGTGCGATAGTCGAAAGGACCGATCGCTTGGTCCAGGTCTTCGACAGCAACTCGGCCTCACAACTGTATGTGAAGGCATCCTGACTCGGTCGATACTGGACCCCTAAAATGGCCAACGCATGAAGATTCTCCGAATCCTCAAACAAATGCGGGTCTTGTTGATACTCAGTTGGCAGTCCTGCCAGTACCTCTGGGCAGTTCGACAGCCATTTCCTGAGTTCATAGCCACCGGAGGCCATGAGCGCCACCAATTCATCCCTTAAGATGAGCGCCTGCTCAATACTGTCTGAGCCCGTACAAATGTCGTCTACATAGACGTCCCTATCAATGACAGCAGCCGCGCGGGGAAAGCGGAGCCGTTCTTGATCAGCCAGTTCTCGTAGCGTACGCATGGCTACATATGGGCTGGGCTTTAATCCGTACGTGTTTGTGTTGAGCTCGTACGTGACCATCGGTTCTTCTGGGCTCTCTCGCCACAATATCAGCTGGAACCGACGGTCGTCTGGATGAATCTCAGTTTGACGAAACATCATCCGTACGTCCGTAACGAAGACAACCTGGTGTCTCCTGAAGTCCGTGAGAATGTCTGCAATGTCTCTGGTCAGCTTAGGACCAGCATGGAGACATTGATTCAGGGACACCCCGCTAGACGTCTCCGCGCTCCCGTCGAACACGACCCTAATCTTTGAGTCAGGTGTCTTCAAAACAGCATGATGAGGCAACACATAATGCTCCTCATGACGATAGTCAACCCTGGACACCGACATGTGACCCAACGTCAGGTATTCGCGCATGAACTCCACATACTTCTGTCGGAAGTTGGAGTCCCGCTTCATGCGCCTTTCCATTGCCACTAACCGCTTTTCTGCCAGACTCCATGAGCTCCCCAGCGGAGGTCGAATTGACAGAAATGGCAACCTTGTCATAAATCTACCCGATGGGAGGCGCACCGTGTTAAATCGATAGAATGTTTCGCACTCCTCATCACGTGGGTTATTTCTAAGAGCGGTGGGTGGCTCTTCCGTTGCCCAGAACCGTTGCAGGACGTCGGATAACACGCTGCCATAATATATGGAGCTATAATCCGTTGAGTGCTGTGGTTCCCGTACTGGGCCCAATAACGCGTAACCACCTGCGGTACGCATGGCCACAACCCCGTTTGGTTGCAGCTCCCGTTTGCCGCTTCGGAGCAGCTTCCCGAGGACGTCAGACCCAAGCAAGACGTCCACCCGTCCGGGGATCGCGAAGTGGGGATCGGCTAACTCCAATCCATTGGTCAACCCTTTTACCGCAGACGGTAACCGAGTCTGAGGGAGGACCCCAACCACTTCGTCCAAAACGATCGCCGTGGCATTCACCCGCGTGACCGATGCCGTGTCACCCATCTCGAACAGGAATGTCGTCTGACCCCTGAGGTGAGGCACCCGATTGCCACCTATACCTACGGCGCCATCCCGTGATGGCTCTAATGTAAGGCCCAGCTTTTTCACTAAACAGCTGGACACAATACAACCTTGTGCCCCTGAATCTAACAGTGCTCGCACGTGCACCGGCTGTCCGTCAGTACCCCTGACAGTAATCCTAGCCGTCGGTAATAATACCGTTACTGTCGGGGTGGGCACCACTGACGAACAGGCTGCTAGTTGCTAATAGGAGGCACCTCCCTCCTCCCCTGCCGGAGGGGGAGTAAATACTGTCCCAGTATACGGGTCCCAACCCGGGTAGTAACCCTCCCGACCCATCGGTGACATCCGTGCCGGTCGGAAGTAGCCTACTGGCATCCTTCCGAACGGTGGCGGGCGCGCCGTCAGCCGAGGGCGTTCTGCGAGAGGCGGGGAGAAGCGACTACTCGGGGGTGGCAACATGCCCCCCAACGCATTCGAGTACGCCGCGTAACCCGTCTGTACTACCTCCGGGCCCCTGCCCGAGTCTCGGTGCCTATCCCCCCCCCGCGGGGAAGACGACGGTATCGGGTTGTGCTCTGGATCAGCCCTTGGCCCACCCCCCCGAGGGGGCGGCGACCGCTGATTCCTGGCCGACCCACCCCCCCTAGGGGGGGGTGACCGACCACCCGAATCTGGCTTAGGAGAGGGGGGGTGACCTCCCGGCGAGGCTCCGTGCACCTCCCTACTCTCCGCCAGGCATAGCAACTCGTGATGGGCTCCTCCGCAGGTTCCACAGTTAGTGGTCCTGTGGCACTCACGTACAAAGTGAGTCCCCAAGCAGCGGAAGCACAAATAGCGCTGCTTGACCACCCCTCTTCGTCTATGCACCCGCTGCGCCTTAAAGTCCGCGCATGCGGCGAGACCGTGCCCTTCCTTCCGACAGAAGGCGCACACTTCCGATTGGAGGGCGTGGTATTTCTTCCCCCCCCGACGGGGCTCAACCGGCTTGGGCCCGCTCGTACGTCGGGTTGACGGAGGAGGGTGCGACGTGGATGCCCCTTGGCAATCCGCCCGCCGGCACTCGCCTTCTAAAAACACCCTCAAGTCATCGTAACTTGGGAGGTGGTCCGTCGATTCGCCACCATGTGACTGCTCAAAGCGCGCCACCACGTCGATCGGCAACTTCCGTAAAACCCTATTGACGATGATATATTTATTGTCCCCTAACGACAACTTAAGTCGATCTAACGTGTTCACCGCAACCGTGACCGGATTAAGGATTTTCGCCCTTATTTCGTACACGTTAGACACCTTCGGGATTTCAAAAATCTTATCGATGAGGCCATCAACTATTAATCGCCGATTATCATATCGGTCGATTAATAGGCCCCATGCCGTCTCATAACTGGCGTCCGTAATCTCCAGGTGGGTCAAGATGTCGTGCGGCTCACCGTTAAGCCTACCCATTAATTGAGCCATCTTGTAGGCGGGCGAGAGATCCGTACGCGAATGCACGACACTATTAAATATATCGCGGAATCGCGGCCAATCGGCATACTCGCCGCTAAACTCGGGTACATGTACTGGTGGCAACGGCGCCTGAATTCCTACGCCTGCTGGCCGACATGATTCCCTGACGTCACCCATGCGCGATCGCTCAATGTCGGCCGCCGCCTGGATTATGCTCATGGACATTTCCCCACACTGGTCCACATTGCCCCGTACCACCTGAGCATCCTTGTCCACCGACGACAGATCCGTCGATTCGAGACATGCTAAATACTCAGCGTGACACTTTAACACGGCGTCATATCGTTCGTCAACTTGCCGAGCGCGTGACAATAACGCATCTTCACGATCGGTGCGACCTACCAACGTAACAACCGATGAAAACCATCTCAATTCAGCTTCGATTCTGGCTGCGATAGTTTTCGTTACTGATGGAGCCATAGTACCAACTTCAATACGCGATTATGCAATAATAAATAACAATAACCAAAAAAAATAACAATTATTGTATCCGGAATTAACAATAATAATATATTCGTTGAGTGAATAAATCTACGACGCTATGCCAACTCTTGAACTTATTCCTCTACGTGCTCTAGAGGTTATTCCTCTATTAGAGATGGGCTTAAACGTTAAAAAATAATAACACTGCTAAATGCTAATGCTAAAAATAATTAACACTTAAAATTAGCAGTTATTTTTAGCAACTGTTAAATTTAGTCACCGACAGATTTTTAACATAATTAATTCTCATTTCCTTCATATTTTTCACAGGCTTAGGACTGTTAACTTTTTCTGTTGGCGTATTTGTAATGAGAATCAATTTATTTACAACGATTTCTTTTTTTTCATGTCTGTTTTTTTTTTTATTTGTAATTTTCTTCTAATCTTTTTTTATCTTATCCCGCGTAAACCTTCGGAACGAAGATCAGTCTTTATTTAACTCTCGTTAAATGTAATATTTCCGAATTCAGCAGTTAGCACTTAGCAGTGAGTTAAATCAACTCGCTCGCTAGTTGCTAAATAACTCGTTATGTTGAAACCAATTCAATAGAGACGGAACTTGTCACTGTCAGTTGTGACTGCTATATTTAACAGTTAAATCAGAAATTATTTAACAGGTGTTGACACTAAAAAAATTTAGCAGTGTTAATTTAGCAGCTTATTAATTTAAGACCCATCCCTATCCTCTATGTCTCAAATGTTGACAATCATAACACGATTTGTGATGAGGTTATATTTGTGCGTAACCGAACGTAAATAACAAATTATTTTATCAACGAATATTCACATTCCATTTATGTACTTATTATTAATAATTCCAAACTCAACTTGAGGTGTACACTGGTATGTAGGTCAATGTACTACTACCTACAAGTTGAATTTGTACATGAACACAATTTTTACAAGTAAATTGGTACCAAGTACCTACTAATTTTTACAAGTGGGTATAACCACTGCTCTGCTACCAGATTTTGATCGCGCCAGGACTCAGCCGAACCTTATCTCGGGCCCATGGGAGACAGGTCTCAGAACAGCTGCCGTCCTAACGGGATCAAATAGACGCGATACGCGCCTCCGAACAATATTACAATTTCTGAACTTATAGCTACCCTTACCTCATTTCTTCGAGCCGGTCTCACTTCCTTGACCCCTCGCAAGTTGTGTAACTGTGTATGTGTATAATGAGTGTATATGACCTTGCGATGGTTTGCTGGTAGTTCCGGACGATTCTTCCACGTCGCTGCAAGCCACGCCGTTAACGCGAGCCACCACACTCACTCCGTATTAGTCTAACCACAAAAGCCTCGGTGCTTTCCCAATAGCACTCCCGTGACAAGGCAAACCAATGATATTATCAATAACCCGTTCGACATTCACAGCGTCGCTAACCGTACTGCTTAACTAGTATAATTGGGTGCCGCGAAATGACTCCACAAGTCGATTTAATCAATGCGCGTGCACTTTCACCCGTGATTCTATGGCTACTATAATAATCGTTCGACGCCCAGCGCGACTCAATACGAACTCCTTCACGCCGAGCCCAGCGCTCGACCTCTCTCCCTCCGCCCCTGTCGCCCCGAGGCGGAGAAATCAAAAATCTGAAGGTAGATTATAAACAACCTGTTTGTGACATTTCAGCAATCTAATATTATTGACATTATTAAAATATGACTTCATATGACTTGTTAAAATATGTATTTCGAATTGTAGGTTACTCATTCTCTTTTAAATTATTTGATAAGTCACAATATTATTGATACTGACATTTTAATCTATCTGTTAAATTTTGCATGCCAAAACTCAGGCAGAATGTACCCGGCTCACTGTATTTTTATAACAACATTATTGTATTGTACCTACATTCTATGCAAATAAATGTTTTGATTTGATTTGATTTGACAGCTGGATCAAGGGCTTGATTCAGAAAGCAATCTCCAGAGACTGCTTTCTCGCCGCGTCCATGCAGACACGGCGCGTATTGTTAGGAGGTTCCTATCTCAAGTGCTACCCATGGTCAGGACCATGGGTCTTTGATCCCGATGCCGGTCGGCTTTTGATTTAACTGTATAGTAATGTATGGGTAAAATTAAAATTATTAGTTGGTTTTCAGTTCCACGCTGAAGTACAAATCGGTGAAGAGAGCACTGAATGCAATGATCCATCATGTCCAGGTATTGAACTATCTATACCCACTTGAACATAAATATGTGCTTAAATAATTAAATTAAAAATGCCCAAGGCATTAAGTCCGCCTTTGTACGATTTTGTTGTGCATAAAGTTGTAATAAATAAATTACCAAAAATTTGATCATTCTTTCTTGAAAGTAAGTAAAGAATCTGTGTCTACCTTTTATACTCACTTCCTTTGTGATCTCGTATTATAATTTAGTTTTTGTACTAGCAGTTGCCAGCGACATTCGTGCGCGCGCGTGCAAGTTACAAAAAAAATGACTAATACTAAGTATTTGAAGCCGATTTTCTTACCAATTTTCAGAGTTTTCATTTTTTTGCACGGTACTACCACCGTGCAAAAAAAAACCTTTTTCTAAAATTAAAGTAGCCAATAACATTTCTATCAAAATGGGTTATGCCGTTTCGGAGGTTAGCTGGTAGAAAGAAACAGACAAATTAAAAAAAAGAAAAAAGTTGTCATAAGTAGCTGAAGTAAAATATTTTCTACATTAAATCTAACAGCTATTCTCGACTTTTCTATTTTTCTACAAGACTCAAAGAGAAACAGATAAACCGGTTCTAGATGTATTTGTAACTCTTTAAAATCTAGCTAGACTAGTCTGGAAGCCGATTCCAAAATAGTAGAGAAAAGACTAGGCTAGGATTATTAATAAGGAATACTGTATTTATATTCGTTTTACCATTTCAGACCCAGTTCTTTACGATACTTACCTTGCATCCCGTCCCGAAATAATGGAACTCGAAGCAGCCTCATTAATCGCCTCACAATTGGACAAAACCGAGTAAGAAATTTCTTTTCATTATTCGAAAATTATACAAAATAAAAGTCATTGATTATCTTAGAGAACAAGAATCGTTCACGCAAGTTTTAGATATTACAACTAAAAATGAAAAAATAAAAAACTTTTTGCAAAAAAAAACAACCGACTTCAAAAACCAAATAAAACAAAGAAATGTCACCGACTTCAGAAGCTGATTTTGCTTCTGAAGTTTATTTTTCACTTTTTGGTGTTTTTGAAGTCGGTTGTTTTTTTTTGCAAAAAGTTTTTTATTTTTTCATTTTTAGTTGTAATATCTTATAGAAATACTTACTATGACACCTAACCCTTAACCTTCAAGATTCCCTGATTATTGCTTTCAACTCCTAACCATTGAGGAGTAGTACCTTCCATCATAAGCTCATCAACATGAAGTGATGACTGCTAGATGCGAATACTTGTATAGCGTCAGAAAAAGCACGAAACACGTACTATGTGCCTATGAAATTTGAGGGTTGCCCTCGATTTCTCTGGGATTCCATCACCAGGTCCTGGTTTCCATATCATGGTGGCCCTTGAAGTATCTCCGTTCCAATAAAAAAAGAATCATCAAAATTGGTTCATAAACGACGAAGTTATTCGCGATACACAAAATCAGGTAACATACCTACTTACATAAAAAAATGTGTATTGTACACATCTGCATACCCATCATGTTAATGTGTAATCAATAAACAACCAAGCGATTCCAGCAATTACGACAGATTTGCCGTCTATTTTTGAAGAGTTCCATTGTATATCTCCGAAGATCAGCACCAGATATTCACTAAATTAAAATGGGACCACCTCAGGAGTATACTCTTTCAAATAAAAAAAGAATTTTGAGAATCGGTCCACAAATGGGGCAGAAATCAGGTAACATACTTAAAAAAAAAAAAAAAACATACTATTATTATTATTTTATTATTATTTATTTATTTCAGACACAGTCCATAAAAATTAAAATTACACAACACACAAATGTAAAACTAAAATAATCAACACAAATCAAACTTCACATACACATTAGTTATATAATATTTTATCATGAATGTCGAGCGCACTTAAATCGAATTAAAATTAATTGGAACACATTAAAATAATCAACAAAAATTAAATCACACAAACACAATAAAAATTACATAACCAATGTCAAATACAATCAAATTCAATCATAATTAAAATAATACACATTAAAACAATCAATTATAAAATTAAACAAACACAAATGTCAAAAAATGTGAGGAGAAGCGCTAACATAAAGCTGCATCCACCTTCTTATTAGTGACAGGTCCCACCGCTCGGACAAAACCTTCAGGAGACTGTTCGAGCTGCCTCGTAGGCGACCCAATAGCGAAGCGCTTCGCTTTCTTACTATCGCGAAAAAATCATCGGTCCGCGCCTCCGCAAACATAGTCGAAGCGCTACAAAACCGTGGAAGCCCTAACAGTATCCTGAAAGCATTGTTGTACTGAACGCGCAGTGCGCTGTACGCCCGCTGCGTATAGTCGGTCCACAGGCTGCACGTGTAAAACGACTGGCAATATGCCTTAAATAAAGTCACTTTCACCTGAGTGGTACACCGTGCAAACCTGCGAGCCAACATATTACACCGGACAGACAGCGCCCTGCGCTCCCTCTCTATGTCCATATTGTCACACAAGTCGTCGGAGACCCAGTGGCCCAGGTACTTAAAATGCTGCACCCTCTTTAAAGGAATGCCGCAAAGAGTGACAGGTGGTACAGATGAGTATGATTTGTTACCGGCTTTAAAGACCATGAATTCACTCTTTTTAGCATTGTAACTGAGCCCATGGGCCCCGAGTAGGACTCACAAATATGTAGAAGTTTGCGCAACGCACCAATCGAAGGGCTCAGCAACACCATATCATCCGCGTAACTAATGTTGTTAATACACACACCGTCAATGGAACATCCGATATTAGTGCTGCTGAGCTCGCCGATCAGCCTGTTCATGTACAGGTTAAAGAGGCGAGGAGAGGACAACCCCCCTTGCCTCACTCCGCATTCCAACCCATACACGTCCGACTGCGCACCCTCCCATCTAACGGTATTCTGCTGCCTACTGTACCAATACCGGAACAGAGATACAATCTCACGTGGCACATCCGTTTCACATTGTAGCTTCTGCCATAGCTTGTCATAACACACCAGATCAAAAGCTCTGGAAAGATCTAAAAAACATGCATATACTGGTGTGTTTCTGTCCGTATAGTACTGGACAGTCTGCTTGAGACAGAGGATGGCACTCTCAGTTGACAAACCGGGCCTGAACCCAAACTGTGCGTCATGCAAGTAGAGGTGATTTTCCAACTGTCGGTCAAGCAAACTATCCAGCACCTTAGCTATGACAGTAGCAAGCGAAATCGGTCTGTAGTTAGACAGATCCGATGAGTCACCCGTCCTATCCTTAACAATTGGCACTACGACTGTTTGCATTAACTCATCGGGTAAATAACTATGACTAACACACAAGTTAAACAATAGCGCAAGGACTCTTGGCAGGTGTACGCCCGCGTACTTCAAATGCTCGATGCTAAGACTATCGTGACCTGGGGACTTCCCTCGCACCATCTTCTTTATAATTTGGGCCACATCCTTGGCGGAGAACCTGATATCAACATGGTCAGAGTGATCCTCAGCATCGAGCACCTGAGACGCGGACCCGAGCGGTGATGCCACACTAAAATGCCGCTGAAAGGCGCAGGCTATGTCCCGCGGCTCATGCGCACCCCCGACACTCGCCGGAACATACACACGAACATATAACCTCCTCCTTTTATGAAGTCGGTTAAAAAAAGATGACGACTAGGTAGATAACTAGTTCTGAGAAATGCCGGTTTATACCTCACGATGTTTTCCTTCACTGTTTTGAGAGCAGTGGTCAGCCTGCCTCGGTTTGAACCCACGACTTACTGCTCGTAATTTGGGACCGCCACCACTGGGAGCATCTTTCGAATTGCTCTACATTGCAATACAACACCCGGTTCTTACCTTGAGCTTGGTTGGAGTGGGGTCAAACGTAGAGTGAAAATCCCCCCCTATGCTTGCTACACTGCTTTTGCCGATACGTTACCTACACTCCAAGGCGTATCGTATGTTTCAACTCCTATCGGTCACTAATGGCCCACCAACTTTGCAAGCGAACTTTGCAAATGATAAACCAGTGCTGCATCGGGTTCTTTTCTCTATATTACTATTATGATATTATTTTGACAGTGTTCACGTACACGTGGTGCATGTCTCAGCGGAAGGCGTGGTGCCTATCCTAGAGGCGGCCAGAAGGGAGAGAATCAAGGGAGGTTACAAAGGTTGGCGGGGAGGTGTTACTGCGGAGACGTGTAACCACTACCTCACGCTCAGTTCGGAACAGATCCCCCCTGGACACTCCGAGTATAAATGCGCGCCCCCGATTAGGAATATTACGAACAAGGTATCTATCACTACGTTTCCTAGGTTTAGAGTAGGTGGAAGTACGGTGACTTAAAATATGGCCTTCATCCATTGGATAGATTTTTATTCGACTTAGTACGGCTTCTTTTTTTAAAGGGTATCGTATTACCTAGTATTAACTGGGTTGTGGAGGTCAGATAGGCAGTCGCTCCATGTAAAATACTGGTATTCAGATGCATCCGGTTTGACTGGAAGCCGACCCCAACATAGTTGGGAAAAGGCTAGGCAGATGATGATGACGGCTTCTTTTACTGAGCCTGAATTATTTTGCTTTGTTGACGGAGTATTTATCGTAGATTTATGATATGGCAAAAAAGGAGATGACGAGAAACAGAGAAGCTTGAATGAAGAAGTCATGCTGCGCCGACCCCAAATGAATTAGGATAGGGGATGATGATGATGACGGAGTATTTAACGTGTTTTTACCAAATGTTCTGGAAATCCTATAGAACCTACTTACTTTACGTAATGTCTTACTTACAGCAAAAGTTATGGGAGTATATTCGAGATGAAAGATTGGATTTAGTTACATCCGACCACTCACCCAGCGTGGCGGAGCTGAAAGGACCAAACTTCATGACAGCCTGGGGTGGAATATCTTCAGTTCAGTTTGGTAATAATAAAACTTAATTTATTATAATTAAAAATACCCTCCCACTGGGTGGACCGATGACCTGGTGAAGGTTGCGGGGATACACTGTATGAGGGACGCATGGGACCGGTCAATGTGGCGACACTTAGGGGAGGCCTATGTCCAGCATTGGACGTCTTTTGGCTGAAATGATGATGATAATGATTTATTTTTACCTTGTCGATTTTCAGATCTTTCACTATTCTGGACGGAGGCGAAAGCCCGTGGATTTTCACTGCGTACCCTGAGTCACTATTTATCGGCGGGTCCTGCTCGGCTGTGCGGCCTGCAAGAGAAGAAGGGCTCAATAAGGCCTGGCCTTGATGCTGACCTCATTTTCTTTGATCCTAACGCGTCATTCGTCGTCACGCCCGACATCATAAGATACAAAAACAAGGTGACAAAAACTATATTTTATTACAAAAGTCAATATTTTTAATAGAGAACATTCTGATATTTCTTAGGGCTCGTTTACGGAGACGGCGCGTGCAGAAGGCTCGTCTCGTGCTTTTTTATTAATTTACTGAGAGACAAGTCCACCGCAACAAACGCTGCATTTTAAACTAACGAGCGAAAAATCGCTTCTCGTAAAATCGACGTTTGAAATCGTTAACTTTTTTTCATACATCGCGATGTGTTTGAAATAAAAACGCAGCACGCGCCGCGCGACGCCCCGCCTGTACGTAAACATGCACTTAGGCAAATTATTATATAATCAAGGTAATCTTATCCTTATGTTTGTAGTAGGTTATTAAAGACATCCTTTCGAATATTTCGCTATCGATTTAAACAATTGGTTGCCTAAGTGTTAACCCGGACTGTCGTTGGTCTAGTGTTCCCAGGTTCGATTCCTGAGTCAGGCAAAGTGTTCTCCCATCATTTTGGTACATACCAGCCACGGCGCCGCGTCTGGATTTGTGATCTGTTGGTTGATTGATTACTATATTATAGTCTCGCCTCCTCATGGAACTTAAGATAACTGATGAAATGTGGGTGACGAACTGCTAACTGCTGCGGCATTATGTTATTTGTTAAGAAAATCCAAAAATAAAAAATAAATGCAGCTGTAAGTAAATTCATATAATTTAATACTTTTCTGTTAATTTCAGATAAGTCCCTACATGTATAGAGTGCTAACGGGAAAAGTTATGCTGACGTACGTCAGAGGACAGCTGGTATACTCCGATGGCGAACTGATTGGAGGACCTAAAGGAGAGCTATTGTTAAACTATGATTATAAGAAACTTTAATAAATAAAAAGCATTATTAATTTTTTACAAATACAAAGTTTTTTTTCTGTAAGCCAACCTAAGTACTACCTGACATTTTGCGAATCTGTCTTTTCGCGAACCTGTCATTTTGCGTTTCTGTCTTTTCGCGGACAGACGACGCGTTTTGACGCGTCACAGACGCAGTTTTTAATATGAAAGGTCCATTTTACGCTTTTAAACGCAATTCACATTATGATCTGCAAAATTGGCCATTTTAGACCCCCTGATCTTTTTCATAATTAATATTAATTTCCATAAATAATATTCTCAAATTTAAAGGAGAGCTAAGTTTTAGCTTTGTTGTTGAATAGTAGGTGGCCAAATTAATAGGGACAGTGCTTGATTTTATGGAGTTTATAGTTTATCTATATATATAAAAGAGAAGTCCACTCACTGACCACTCATCACGAAATCTCGGAAACTACTGGGCCGTGAGGTCTAAAATTTGGCACAAGCACTCTCTATGGGGTGCAGGCGCGTACTAAGAAAGGATTTTTTAAAATTCGCACCCCAAGGGGTTGAAAAGGGGTGTCAAAGTTTGTATGAAAGTCCTACGTTTTTAAAGTTAGAGACATGAATGTGGGCCTGAATGTTCCTTTCGGCCTCTAGGTGCTCAACTAAGAAAAGGTTTTACGAAATTCGGCCCTTAAGGGTATTTAATGTTAGTATGAAAAAAGTTAAAGATCCAAATTGAATCTTACGGCAACGCGTTATTGCATATTTTACATTGAAATAAGAAATTTCTTGAGTTCCTTTATCTTCAGTTTATAGCCAAATTTCTAAGTGGCCAGTATGTTTCATTATTATGCAGGCGTCTGCTGAAAGGTAATGAAATGAGGTTCCGTTCTAAAGTTTTTATGCCAATTTCTATGTGGCCAGTATTTTTCAGTATGCCGCCTGCATACTGAAAATATATCTATATATATAAAAGAGAAGTCCACTCACTGACCACTCATCACGAAATCTCGGAAACTACTGGGCCGTGAGGTCTAAAATTTGGCACAAGCACTCTCTATGGGGTGCAGGCGCGTACTAAGAAAGGATTTTTTAAAATTCGCACCCCAAGGGGTTGAAAAGGGGTGTCAAAGTTTGTATGAAAGTCCTACGTTTTTAAAGTTAGAGACATGAATGTGGGCCTGAATGTTCCTTTCGGCCTCTAGGTGCTCAACTAAGAAAAGGTTTTACGAAATTCGGCCCTTAAGGGTATTTAATGTTAGTATGAAAAAAGTTAAAGATCCAAATTGAATCTTACGGCAACGCGTTATTGCATATTTTACATTGAAATAAGAAATTTCTTGAGTTCCTTTATCTTCAGTTTATAGCCAAATTTCTAAGTGGCCAGTATGTTTCATTATTATGCAGGCGTCTGCTGAAAGGTAATGAAATGAGGTTCCGTTCTAAAGTTTTTATGCCAATTTCTATGTGGCCAGTATTTTTCAGTATGCCGCCTGCATACTGAAAAATACTGGCCACATAGAAATTCTGCTGAAAGGTAAGAAAAACACGTTTCAAAAAATGAACTCATTAAATACAGAACAGTGTAAAACATACACGTTCAAGCTCATTTCTGTTCTGCGATATTTTGTTATTAATTAATTTGCTTTGAAATATTTGTCATCATCGTTGTTTGATTTGTCTCCGTTTTGATTTGTTTGGTTTTCGTTTTGATTTGGTTTTCGTTTTGATTTGGTTTTCGTTTTGGTTTTATTCCTAATTTTAATTTTAGTGTTTAGTATATTTGGTTTAGGCTAGTGTTGTAAAATAGTAGCTATATTAGTCGTTCTTAGTAGAAAAAGTGTCCTTGAATTACCTACGTTCGTATTTTAATTTTAGTGTATAGTATCTTTGGTTTAGGCTGGTGTTGTAAAATATAGTAGCTATAAGTAAAGAAAATTACGTTCAAGTAATATTTTTTACTTTATTTTTTTAGCATTGTTAAATTAAAATGGAAAATCAAACTATTATCACTTCTAATGGAGTGCAAATTCTTTGCCAAATAGTAAATATCCCTGGCGATGGTGCATGCTTATTTTCATCCCTATCCTATTTGGTGAATGGTAACGTGGTCATGGCTAATCAAATTCGAGCCAGCATTGTGCGCCACGTGTCTAACAACTGGGAAAGGTTTCAACCTTTCACCCAGGAGCGGTCAGGAGCTGTTTATTGTTCGAAGCGTAAATACGTTACTGAAATGTCTTGCCATGGCACCTACGGAACCACCTGTGAACTCATGGCAGCGGGAGAACTATTCCCATTTGAGTTCCAGGTGTTTCAGGATGGTACTTTTATTGCTGGTTTTGGGGAAGCACGGCAGGGAGTCAAAATAATCCGATTCTCAGGAAACTTTAATGAAGGTCATTTTGATGTTTTAATTCCGTTAGTTAATTTAAATAATAAAAAAGATCTATTGACCTGATTTCTCCTCACGCCGGCATAATTGAAGAATCACCGACTTTCACCGACTCAACGGTGAATGTGCAGTTGAATTCACAATCCCAGTCCCAATTCACTACTATTGATTTTGTCGAGAAGTCGCTTACCTATAATAGTGACCAAACGGAATGCGAGTCATTTTTTTCTGGCATACAACGCCAGCACCAAATTAGTGTCTTTGTTGACGAATCACCGACTTACACACAGATTGCACCATTTTCTGACGTGTCCCATAACCAAATCCCTTCTTTTGGTTCCGAACAATCGCCAACCTTTACTGAGCCAGACAATGATGACCCTGATTTGACTTATTTAAAGTCGCCAACCCAACAAACTCCTGAACTAAGCCCACACGAATCGGTTATTGTAAGGCCAGTAAAGGAAAAAATTGGGAAAAAACGCAGGAAAAGATTCACAGATTTGATTAGGAAAAAACAATTAAGAAAATCTGCTTCAAAGTATGCAAAAAATAAACCCCACGTTAATAAGTCAGCTGTAAAAAAATATGCGGATGCTCATATCGAAGCTCACCGTGGGGCTGTTAGCAGGTACTCGCAAAGTCATCCTGAAGTAAATAGAGAAGCTGTGAAACATTATGCATCTACTAATCCTCACATTAACCAGAAAGCAGCAGCAAAATATTACGCAAATAAATTATTACCTTGGACAAATAAGCATTTATCTGGTTTTAAATATGAGCCTGAAATTGATTATTCCAAGGATAAGGTGGTTGAACTTGGATGTCGTCATTCCTGCACCTGGTGTCGTGCCCTAAAGTGGAAAGATGAGCCTCCCGGAATGTGCTGCAGTAGTGGTAAAGTCCAGCTTCCTACATTAGAAACCTACCCTGAGCCTCTCCATAGTCTCCTCACACACCAACATCCAATGTCAGAACATTTTCTTATGTCTTCCCGGAAATATAATGCATGTTTTCAGATGACATCATTTGGAGCTAAAGAGGTGAATGAGAGTAATTATATGCCAACTTTCAAGGTTCAGGGGCAAGTCTATCACAGGATAGGATGTCTTATGGCTGGGCCCCAGCAGCAACCGTCCTTTCTTCAAATATACTTTGTTGGCGATGATGATTATGAGAGGGAGATCCGGTGTGGTATCTTACCTGGTGTTAAGCCAGAACTGGTAGGCCAGTTGCATAAATTGCTACATGAACACAATTCGTATATTATTGACTTTAAAGCAGCTGTTGAATCTGTTCCTCCGAGTCAAAATGATTTTCAAGTTGTGATTAACGCAGATAGAAAGCCTGCCAGTGAGCATCGCGGTCGTTTTAATGCCCCGTCGACTAAAGAAGTTGCAGTTGTCATCGTTGGTCAAGATTTTGAAAAAAGAGATATTATCCTCCATAGCAGAAACAACAAATTGATTAGAATCAGTGAAACCCACCGTGCTTATGACGCCCTACAGTATCCTCTAATTTTCTGCCGAGGAGAGGATGGCTACTATATTAGAATATCACAGCAAGATGCAGTAACTAAAGCCCCTCTAAATAAGACCGTGTCTGCGGCTGACTTTTATAGCTATCGAATAATGGAGCGTGATGACGAAGAATGCTACCTGTTGCTGTTCCGTAACCTTTTCAATCAATATTTGGTTGACATGTATGCCAAAATAGAAACAGAGAGGTTAAACTTTTTACGTCACAATCAAACACGGCTGAGAAGTGAGGAGTATGTTCACTTGAAAGACGCTATGTCTAGATCCGACGGAAACTTAACTGATCTGGGAAAAATGGTTATTTTGCCGTCCTCTTTTACTGGAGGACCAAGATACATGCACGAAAGGACGCAAGATGCAATGACGTACGTGCGGCTTTTTGGACGACCAGACCTTTTTATTACCTTTACATGCAATCCAAAATGGGGCGATATTTTAGTCCTCTTAAAAGAAGGCCAAAAGTCTCAAGACAGACCCGATTTAACTGCAAGGGTTTTCCAATTAAAAGTAAAACAAATGATGAAGCTTCTCATTAAAGGGTCTATCTTCGGTGCAACCAGGTGTCACATGTATAGTATAGAGTGGCAGAAACGTGGACTTCCCCACGTTCATATTCTACTGTGGTTGGAAGACAAGTTAAGACCAGAGTCTATCGACAAACTAATAATTGCTGAATTCCCTGATCCCAACCAAGACCAAGCCCTTTATCAAATAGTCAAAACAACTATGGTACACGGACCATGTGGTTCTTTAAATAGTAAATCACCGTGTATGAAGAATGGCGCCTGTACCAAGAAGTATCCCCGGCCTTTTGTGCGAGAAACCCAAACCGGAGAAGATGGATATCCGAAGTACCGAAGGCGATCCCAGGCAGACGGTGGCTTTACTGCCGAAGTCCGTGGGGTTGAACTGGACAATCGGTGGGTTGTGCCATATAACCCAGTCCTTTCCCGCACTTTTGCGGCTCACATTAATGTAGAATATTGTAATTCTGTAAAATCAATTAAATACATCTGTAAATACGTGAACAAAGGGTCAGACCAAGCTGCCTTTACCGTTGAAGATCGAGATGAGGTAAAGAAATATGAGGTAGGACGATATATTAGCAGCTCCGAAGCAGCTTGGCGCATTCTTTGTTTTTCTATCCATGACAGGTTCCCCTCAGTTATGCACCTGGCTGTTCACCTCGAAAATGGTCAGAGAATATATTTTTTGGAAAGCAATGTCAATGATAGGATAAACAATCCACCAAAAACTACACTTCTGGCCTTTTTTGAGCTATGCCGAGAAGATAATTTTGCTAGAACTCTTTTATACTGTGAAGTCCCAACATATTACATATGGAAAAACAATAATTTTTTCAGAAGGAAAAGAGGGATTCCTGTAAGTGGTTACCCAGGTGTCAAGAAAGATAAGGTATTAGGTCGAGTGTACACAGTCCACCCTAGCAATTCAGAATGCTTTTACTTACGCCTCCTTTTACACAAGATCCGCGGCCCAACATCATTTACAGCCTTAAAAACTGTTGAAGGCGTTGTTCAGCTGACATATCAGGCAGCGTGCAGGAAACTTGGCTTACTGGCGGACGATTTTCACTGGGACCACACACTAAGCGAAGCCTCTGTTTCAGACTCTCCTAGCAAAATAAGAGAGTTATTCGCTACCATGTTGGTGTTCTGCCAAGTTGGAAACCCCCTTATTCTGTGGGAAAAACACCGATACAGTCTTTCAGAAGACTATATACGCCACATGGAGAGAGAGTTCGGGGATGCCCAACCGGTCATCGATGTGAACGATGCTTACAATCGATGTCTTATTGATCTGGAGGATCTTGTGCTTAAGATGTCGGGTAAGGCACTGTATCAGTTCGAACTTCCAGCACCTTCCCGTGAAATAGAGATTTAGCTAATCGGCAATACCTCAATGAGATTCTTTCGATGCCGTTCAACTAACTGAATCAGTAGCTGTAAACGTTCCAAAATTAAATCAAGAACAGAGGGATGCTTACGATGAGATCATTCACAGCATTGATTGTAATTGTGGAAAGTTGTTTTTCCTCGACGCGCCTGGTGGAACAGGAAAAACTTTCTTATTAAATCTGCTGTTGGCCACAGTAAGACGCGTCAAGAATATTGCAGTTGCCGTTGCTTCTTCGGGTATTGCCGCTACCTTACTCGACGGAGGCAAGACTGCTCATTCTGCTTTCAAGTTGCCTCTAAACCTAAACTCTTGTGAGTCTACACTTTGTAATATTCCCAAACAAAGTAACATGGCTCGGGTGTTAAAAGAAGCAAAATTAATTGTATGGGATGAGTGCACTATGGCTCACAAAGGCGGCGTAGAGGCTCTTGACAGAACTCTGCAGGACATTAGAGCTCAAAACCGTCTAATGGGTGGGTTGACGGTCCTTTTGGCTGGTGACTTTAGACAGACCTTGCCTGTTATACCACGAGGCACACGTGCTGACGAAGTTAAGGCCTGTCTCAAATCCTCGATACTGTGGCATCACGTCAAAGTTCTGTCCTTGAGAGTAAATATGCGCGTGCACCTATACCGAGAGCCTTGGGCAGAAGAATTTTCAGAATTATTACTAGATATTGGTGATGGCAATATTTTTGAAGAAGATGGGCGAATAACCATTCCGAGCACCCTTTGTGATGTTGTGGAGGATCTGGACAGTCTCACTAACAGAATATATTCCAACATTAATCAGGCTAATGTAACTTTTTTAAGAGAAAGAGCCATTCTCACTCCAAGAAACGATTCTGCTAACAACATTAACAACTATTTGTTGGAGAAACTTGTAACTGAAGAAGTATCATATAAATCTGTGGATGAAGTACTGGAGGTTGAAGATGCTGTTCACTACCCTGTGGAGTTCTTAAATAGTCTCGACCCACCAGGATTACCACCACATGTACTCCACCTAAAAGTTGGTGCACCAATCATGTTACTGCGTAATCTGCTACCGCCCAAACTATGCAACGGGACAAGGCTGCAGGTCCGCCAACTTCAAAAGAACGTGATTGAAGCAACTATTTTTACAGGCGTTAATCAAGGAGAAACAGTTTTTATCCCCCGAATTCCACTTATCCCTTCAGATTATCATTTTGAATTCAAAAGACTACAATTTCCAGTGAAAGTTTGCTACGCAATGACTATCAACAAAGCACAGGGCCAAACATTAAAAGTAGCTGGGGTGGACCTGAGAAAGGATTGTTTCTCACATGGGCAGTTATATGTGGCGTGTTCTAGAGTCAGTTCACCTGAAAACCTCATAATACTGCAACCAACAAATAAAACACGAAATGTAGTTTACAAGGAGGTCTTGCAGACTTATAATAACCGGATGTAAAAACGAGCCCAAGTTTAGGGTTGCAGATTTATAATACAATAATTTATTGGTATATAGCCGATCGATTCCTTTTCTGTAATCATTCCTTGCTTCTCTTAAAGCGATCACTAAATCTGTTCAATAGTCTGTTTTTTATTTTTCCGTATACAAAGGCTCCAAATTGAGACCCGTTGCTTTCGCTCCTTACGCTCATAGACGTCGGTCCCTCTGTCACATTATACTCTAGCGGCTAAACCTTTGAAGGAAGCTACAGCCTTCATATTTATACTGAGTGTAAAATGTATGTGGAATATTTTTTAGAGCTCATTATCGCTTCTTAGGACGTTTCCAAACCTTGCCTCGAAGATTACGTATACCAATTTTCGAATTAATTTGAAAAAAACAAGCCACGCTGTAAAATTGAAGGCCCGTTTCCACCCCGTTTAATAAACTCTGATTTTCGAAAAACCCTGATACACATTATTCTTTATTTTATTCTTTATATTAACGTTTACCAAAAAATAATAAAATTTTAGAAAATTTGAAACACATTGAGAATTTTCTCATTTTTATATTACAACAAACTTCATTTTGAGTATGGATTAACTAAGCCTATAGGTACAATTTATAACTTCTGCATTTGGTACGATTTAGGGTTCTAAATGCGCGATTTCCGAAGTGCGCTTGGTCTGTATTCTTGGAACATTAACTTTCAAACTAAATCTCATAAACACCAACGTATGAAACACGCGAGTGAAACCGCGCGGGTACAGCTAGTTAAGTATATTTGAAAAACTATGTTGAATTTAAAGGGTTATTTTATCTGATATAGCTACTGCTACTATTACTGTTTTTGCCAAGTGGCAACACAGTGAATCCGTGCATCATTTGTCAATTTTGGGACGTTTCTTCTAATTCGGTCATTGTCTGTTCAAAAGCGCGGTTCGCAGTATATATTTTTGAATTTTCAAGAAACGGTTTTTCATTTGATTTAACCGACTTTTTTTGTCTAAAATAATCAAAAGGTAAGTAATGCCCAGTAGTAAAATAGTTTTGCTATGTTTTGTCTATGAATTTACATTTTATTAATAGTTAAACGCAATATCCTCAAATTTCCTTTCTTTAGGATAGACAAGGCTTTGGACACCTCTCCAAGAAAATGTAGAGAGATACTAACATTGTTACTGCACTCCACTCATTCCCAGAGAGCCATAGCTGCTATGACTGAGGTTTCAAAATCTGCCGTAAATCGAATAAAAATTAAAATTGACAATAAAAAACCTCTTGAGGCAATTCGGGTTGGCAAATGTGGCAGAAAAAGGACCACCACACTTCGTACCGATCGAAGAGTTAGGAGCATCTGCCTCGAAACTCATAAAGAGAGTGTTGCTCATTTGACCACGATGATGAACGACGAGGGTGTAAGGATTTCGGAAAGAACAATGCGTAGGTGGTTGGTCGAATAGAACTTGATGGTACGGCGGCCTTCAAAAAAACCACGCCTAGTGACAGTATGAAAAAGAAACGATTCCAATGGGCCAGACAACATCGAAATATGACTGTCGCAGGTTGGAGTCGAGGAAAAATAACTTGTTTTAATAATGCTATTAGTCAATAACTTTTCTACTATTTTCTACTATTCATTCTGTTAATTTACAGGTATGCCTTTCTGACGAATCAACTTTTCAAATTTTGGTCGACAAAAGTTCTTTTGTATGACGACGCCCTGGTCAACGATTCCACACCGATTGCATCATAGAGACGGTTAAACATCCGGTTTGTGATACGGTTTGGTCTGTCATCTCAGCCAAAGGCATGGGGCGCCTATACAGCGTAAGAGGAACGATGAAACAAGACCAACACAAGCGAGTATTAGAAACCCAGGTATTGCCGCAGGTCAATGAATGGTTCCCCGTGGATGTCGAATACATTTTTCTGCATGACTCAGTACGCAGCCACAAAGTCAAAAGCGTTACTGCATTTTTGGCTGAAAGAATGACACTGTTTTGCCTTGGCCAGAGAAGACAACTGACATGAATCCCATTGAAAAAATGAAAACTCACCAAAAGGGGCCATTGCCAAAGAAGTGTGTACCACCGATAGGCAACTTATAGAAACCCTCACCAGAGAATGGCATCATAATGCCCAACTAAAGGAAAATGCAAAACATTCTATTAAGAGCATGCCCCGACACATGGAAGCTCTTATTTCAGCAAAGGGTGATACCACCCTTTGCTGAAATAAGAGCTTTACCAATTTTTTTTTTTTTACCTGATTAATAATAAACAGTTTTGTATACATTTTGGATTTTTTGTGATCCCAATAGAACATAAATACTAATAAAAAATACATAAGAGACCTACAACCAATTACTTATATAACACACAAATCAACTTAAACTCGAAAATTCTAAAATCTTATTACTGTCCCTATTAATTTGGCCACCGATGGTAATATAGGTACGTAAGTTCAGTTGCCAATTGTGAAAATATTCTGCATAATTAATTAATTACACACACAAAACACGAAACACGAAACACTGTTTGGACCTCGCTTCGATTGCTTAGTGCCTTATATAAGAAAACTAAAACATAATTTGAAAACCAGGTAGGTAGGTGAAAAAGAAAAGAGCTCGTTTTACTCGATCTTGGCTAAATTACGGGAGAAGCAAATTTTAAAATACCACCAATGAATTATGATAACTTTGCAACGTTTTTATGTATGCAACTATGCACCTACAAAAGTTATGGTTACTGGGTGTATTTAACAGCAGTTGATAAAACTCTGAAAGACTGGTAATATGTACCTACTTATATAATATTATCCCAGAGTACGGACACCGATTGCTTGAGTGATAACTGTTTGCGACCTTTTCTTTTTTACGATTTTTTAGGGTTCCGTAGTCAATATTTATGAAACCCTTATAGTTCCGCCATGTCCGTCTGTCTGTCGGTCTGTCCGTCCGCACTATATCTCAAAGACTCTTAGTCATTGCCGGATTTAAACATTTGCCGCCCATAGGCTATTCAGATTTTGCCGCCCCTACTGACCTCTGCAATTCGATACCCTAGTACACTGTCATATTAATTAAAAAAAATTGTCAGATAAATGGTAATTTTTTCATTTGTGTACGTCCACATTGATTCAGCTTTTTCTCGTTATTAGTTAGAGTGTGCTCAACGGGATCGTTGTGGAAGTCCCTAAATTAATGTGGCAGTCGCGGTCTTAGTCTACGATTTGTGAACGTCAGAATGGCCGGTCAACAGACATTTTTAGCTTTGAAATTATGCCTAAACATTACTTATCAATTGCTTATATTTGCTTATCACGATGAGAGAATTGCTTATTTGATAAGTTAAAAGATATAAAACATTTAAGGTTGACCGGCCATTCTGATATCAGGATGGCCGGTCAACCCCTGTAATAGAGCAGTAACTATGTGGAATCACTGAAATTTTCATGACTCAAAGATTGCTTATCAATTGCTTGTTTCACAATTTATAAGAATAAACTTGCTTATTCTTTCTATAAGGTAGCCACGAGAGAATCGTCAGTCAACACTTCAACAGGGTACCATACGGGTTGTGTTTGCATGTGAAAAAATTCCTGGTAGTAAGTAGGTACATACTAGGTAGCATATATAACGAAAATAGAAGGAAAACTGTCACAGATAAGTAGACTTTACAAGTAATAATCAACCGATTCGACTTATAAAATGTACCTACTTGTATGAAATATTTTCCTATACATAATGGTATGGTAGCGCTGGTCTCAAAACTGCAAATGTAAGTTTGTTTTATTTTTACAATAAAAAAATCGTTCGGAGGCAGGTAGGCAGGGTGGCTATTTGATTAATCAATTTAGTAGGTAAGTTCACATATTTTGATGGGCATTTACGGATCCCTACATTGTGCGTGGTCCGACATGCACTTGGCCAGTTTTATCAATGTTCACGATTGTTCTCATTTTTTAAATATTCAGTGACACACAATTCACCAAAAATATTCATCATCATCATCCTTCCTCTAATGTTCCCACTGCAGGTACTCAGGCCTCCTCTCTAGGAGAGGGATGGGCTATAATCCACCACACGGGTTGGTAGATGTCACCATGTCTTCGAATTTTATGGATCTAAGACATGCCGGTTTCATCACGATGCTTTGCTTTACCATTTTGAGAGCAGGGGTGATGAAATAAATTACACAAAGTTATGCACCTGCCTGCGTTCGAACCCGCGACTTAGATACTGTTCGTAAGTCAGTGCCACCACCACTGGTCCACCGCGCTAGCCATCATCTTGTGATCTGTACTGTCATTTTGTTGGTCTTAATTTACTAAATGTTAAATTTATAGTTAAAGAAAAAAGAGAAGAAGAAAGAGAAGAGAAGAAGTTTTCTCAGGGCTGGTTATTTGGGCTATTTCAATAAGTTAAATATCTAGTAAAAATTATATAGGTAGTAAAAGCTATAAACACAGATCTAGGAAAACATAACAGGAAATAAACAGTTGTAAAACATTAAAATTTGAGAATCTAAACGCGTAACGCGAATGAGTTTTAATCCGCGCGCGTATCAAAATCGTTGTCCATGTTAATTGTTAACTTTCGCGCGTCGCGGACTGTGTTGTCTGAAGTCGTGGACAGTATTGGCAGCTCACAAAACATAATTACCTAACTATTTTTACAGGCAGTTATGGTGAATGCGACAAGGTAGCCTGCGAAATTCGAATTTTCTCACGTTTTTTGCAATTTCGCGATTCAGTGTCCTAGACATGAACATATATAACGACTTATACTTTTTATTTTACTACACGTATTTTAACAGTTTATGTAATAACTAATAGAGTTTCAGTTTCTTTTTTAGTTTAGTTTATATATTTTGTCTTTATATTTATTATAGTCATTTATAAAGTAATTCATATAGAGTTTTTATTTAAACATATTAAATTGAAAGAACTGAATCAAGTTGACTTTGATGAATGAGATTGTAGTGGGGGTGTCAAAAAATCGGAATTATATTATTAGGAATCAGAAGTGAAATACGTGAACAAAATAAACAATGTTTAATATCTTTTGAATTACACTTTTACAAAAATATCAAGACAAACATTTTAAACAATAATCAAATAGAAATAGCACTAGCAAATGGAATAATCAGTACACGATCAAAAACATAAACCAAAATTAGCGAAGCACACGATAATAGTCGGGTAGCAAGTCCTTTCCGAGCGCCGTCCAAGCAAAAAGTGACCGTTGCACCGCCGCTCGCCTCGTTTTATGAACTTCTGTCGGTTGCCGCACGTCGACCTGACGCTAACCGCACGGTTACTGGCTGATGTCGTGACTTTGAGCCAACACGGCCTCTCCTGACGCTCTGACGTCCTCGTCAGCTTCCAACAAGGCGGCTGAGTCTTCGCTGTCTCCTTGATAGCGTGTCTCACAACGCCAGTGGGGTGTGCTGGCACCGTGGAGTGCCACGCACAACTGCGCCTGTGGGGCGCGCTGGCACCGTGGAGTGCCGCACACAACTGCGCCTGTGGGGCGCGCTGGCACCGTGGAGTGCCGCACACAACTGCGCCTGTGGGCGCGCTGGCACCGTGGAGTGCCGCACACAACTGCGCCTGTGGGGCGCGCTGGCACAGTGGAGTGCCACGCACAACTGCGCCTGAAGGGCGCGCTGGCAGCCCGGAGACTCTCGCTGTACACGCCAGTAGCGCGCTGGCAGCCCGGAGCCTCGCGCTGTACACGCCAGTAGCGCGCTGGCAGCCCGGAGCCACGCGCTGTACACGCCAGTAGCGCGCTGGCAGCCCGGAGCCACGCGCTGTACATGCCAGTAGCGCGCTGGCAGCCCGGAGCGACACGCTCGACAACGCCAGTAGGGTGCGCAGTCAGCTCGCAGCGACGCTCTCGGCAACGCGGGTATGGCGCGCAGTCGGCTCGCAGCGACGCTGCCGCGCTGTCGGCAACGCCAAGAGGGCGCGCAGTCGCCCTGCAGCGACGCGCTCAGCAACGCCAAGAGGGCGCGCAGTCGTCCTGCAGCGACGCGCTCAGCAACGCCAAGAGGGCGCGCAGTCGCCCTGCAGCGACGCGCTCAGCAACGCCAAGAGGGCGCGCAGTCGCCCTGCAGCGACGCGCTCAGCAACGCCAAGAGGGCGCGCAGTCGTCCTGCAGCGACGCGCTCAGCAACGCCAAGAGGGCGCGCAGTCGCCCTGCAGCGACGCGCTCAGCAACGCCAAGAGGGCGCGCAGTCGTCCTGCAGCGACGCGCTCAGCAACGCCAAGAGGGCGCGCAGTCGCCCTGCAGCGACGCGCTCAGCAACGCCGGTAAGGCGCGCTCGGTAACGCCAGTAGGGCGCGCGGTCGCCCTGCAGCGACGTGCACGTTCACGGCGTCACTGTGGCAAAGCCCTGGCAACCACTGCTAAGGCCAAGCAGCGTTGCGTTGCGTCCAAACACACGCCACACATCTTTGTGTAATGATTAGGTACTCTGCAAACAAACTTTACAATTACAACAGAATTTTGTTCCGCTCGATCACTCCTGACCAAACTTTAGTTCCATTGGGTGGCACCAAATTCGACTCTCATTAATATCAAATGTACTGGAAATTATCGAAAATACAACACTCAACTACCTTGAGTCATATACCATAGTGCTTCACACCAACCTTAAAAATTCAATTGCAACAAAAACTGCTGAAATCATCGAGTAAAACCTTTAACACCAAGGCTCTCTAACCGAGTAGTACAACAAAAGAGTAATCTCATTCATTAAGGAACATTCAAGTCGAGAATCAAATTCAAAGAAACATTCACCAAACAAAACTTGTCAGACAAGAATACCAATAGGAACATAGGGATGTATAAGCACATTGTTAGCATATCACACAGACTTCTTCCACATCACTGTAGGCATAGGCTCCAAGTTTGCATACCCCTCAGATGTCGACTTCCACACACACTGTAGGCATAGGCTTCAAGTTTGCATACCCCTCAGATGTCGACTTCCACACACACTGTAGGCATAGGCTCCAAGTTTGCATACCCCTCAGATGTCGACTTCCACACACACTGTAGGCATAGGCTCCAAGTTTGCATACCCCTCAGATGTCGACTTCCACACACACTGTAGGCATAGGCTCCAAGTTTGCATACCCCTCAGATGTCGACTTCCACACACACTGTAGGCATAGGCTCCAAGTTTGCATACCCCTCAGTAGCTGTTGACATAGGCACATTGTTAGCGTATCACACAGACTTTCACACGCGCAGCTGAGGCCGCGCGCTTCACCAAACCACACGTTCTTATGTAATGGTTACTCTGCAAAGAGACAAATCTACGACAGAACCTGACCAAACATCCATTAGGTCCCACTCTCGTTGATAAAATCAAACGCGGCTAAACTGGAAATTATCGAAAATACAACAATCAACCACCCTGGGTCATGTACCTACCATTGTCGTTTAAATCGATCTTAAAAACATTATTGCGTCAAAAAAATGCCAGGTTCACAAAAATCATCGAGTAAAACCACAGATCACTAACTGACTAGTAAACAAGTCTATCTCCCGTGTGTATCACTATTTGACTTAACACTACGGTCTTTCCAGATCCTGACCTCAACCAGAGCTAAACGCACAACGCACAACATACAACAAACACACCCACTGTCTACTCGAGTTTCCTCAAAAACCTTCAATTTTAATCGGACTACGACTACACAATAATTACTGGTACTGTCTAACACAATACAGCCGATAGAATCTCTTGGCTTGCAACCACAACTTTACTTCATCAAAATCCTTATAAACATCAACTGATACGTAACTCATTGGCATCTTTCTTAGCCTATCATGTGTAATAAAAAGCAACTTCTATAATAAAGCAAAACTTAGCAGACTTTACAGTGCACCTGTATACGGCCTACGTCTTCACACGAAAACAAGTCAACAAGTCAGTCATGATTATTCGAGTTTGATGTGCCAACAACTGCACTTTTTGGTTTCAAATATACGGAAAACGACTTTTGACTGTATTTTGTTTTGTTCATAATTGCGGCTTTTATTTGAGCATCAGATATCACAAATCACAACGTTGCCCCTCACCAGGAATTTCTCCTGTATCGTGGGTACCTTCACAAATATTTAAACTAACATACACAAGTACCCGACTTAAAAAAAACTATCTGTAGGTCATACAGCTACTTGTATTCATAACGTCATTATAGCACAGTGACCATATCGACTTCACGCGGACACAATGACCGAAATTCGTGTTTAAAATGAGTCCACGTGCTGTTATTGGTCAACCAATCGTTAAGCGACGTATTGGCACCACCATGTAAATAACCACCAATGCGTCCGAGGCATTGCCAATCACCCCAGTGACCTTATAAACACACACATAACATCACGCCTGCAATCCCCGAAGGGTTAGGCAGAGGTACCCAGTGTACCCACATTTCGCCAGTTATGTTAAGACATAAGCTTAACCATGTAATAGGGGTGAGCCCATTGTCACCAACAGGGCACAAATCCAGAAAATAACACTTTGCCCGACCCGGGAATCGAACCCAGAACCTTCATGCTCATAGTCGCGTTTACGACTACTAAACCAACGAAATATTAAAATGGTTCGATCTTACTTGTATCAGGAACGAAAGTAAACCAATCCTGTCCGGAGCGTCGCCTCAACCGCGAGAGCGGTTACACAGGACTTCGCGTCCTCACGCGGCTCCTACGACGATCTCGTTCGCGCTTGGAACGCCGATCGGATCCCGAAACTTGCTATACGTGACCTTTCACTCCACTTATGGTGGCTACGAGATCGCTTAGAACGCAAGGCACTAGTTTTTGAACGCGAACAACTCGATCTATCCATTGCTAACTACTACCCGCTTTTATCTAAAATTAAAAGCCTGAAAACTAGTTTTTAACTTGTGGGCGAAAAGAATCTTTATCCCACTTCTGATATTAGGAATCAGAAGTGAAATACGTGAACAAAATAAACAATGTTTAATATCTTTTGAATTACACTTTTACAAAAATATCAAGACAAACATTTTAAACAATAATCAAATAGAAATAGCACTAGCAAATGGAATAATCAGTACACGATCAAAAACATAAACCAAAATTAGCGAAGCACACGATAATAGTCGGGTAGCAAGTCCTTTCCGAGCGCCGTCCAAGCAAAAAGTGACCGTTGCACCGCCGCTCGCCTCGTTTTATGAACTTCTGTCGGTTGCCGCACGTCGACCTGACGCTAACCGCACGGTTACTGGCTGATGTCGTGACTTTGAGCCAACAATATTATATCTATGCAAAAAATGGAAATGTTTCCAAACGCGCTTTGTCATAGCCAAGTCGCTATTTAATTTTTCAGTTGGTAGCATTGTTTGTCGTTTAACCGTCGCGCTTCTTTGAATGAGTTTTTTATTTGTTATTGTAATGCTTGTGATTTTTTTCGCACATTGATTTTGCCTATGGGGTTTTTAAATTCAATTTATAATTTGTTAATATTAAATTACTCAACTCTTCTTGTGGTGTTTCGAGAATAATTCTAAAAGGTATTCTAGTGTCACTTTTGACAGACAAACTAACCTAAAAAGTAAAATAAAAATCGTACAAAACTAGTCCAAACTTTATTAGAATTGTATAATGTTTTATAATGCTGTTTTTAGATGCCAAGTGTAATAAACAATAGTATTGACACAACACGTCCGATAGACGGCACCAAAATGCAACTAGAATCTTTGGAATTTGCTGGTTGCACACTAGACCGGTATATAAGTGCTGATAATTCGCGCCCTTCGTTTTTAGAGGTTTGTTGAATCATTCTTACTTCCTCAAATATCATTAGCTGTGTAAAAATCTAGATTTTTGGGAAACTATGCTTTTAAACTTCATAACAAGTGTTATGTATTTGTTATTGGTACTTTGTAGATAACTGGAATAGCCACTCAAAGAAGTCCAACATGCAGTGGTCTAAACGCAGGAGACTACAGGAACCTCGCTGCCCTAGTGAATCACCCCAGCTTGTCGCAATTGAAGATATTAAATAAAGTTCCACTGCCACCTGAAATTATGGAACACTTTGCCCGTATCCTTTACAAAACATGCCATTCTATTATTATTTAAGCCTAAGCCTCTTGTGTAAAGAAATTAGAGACAACCCACTGACCTACAATTTATTTAACCATGGTCATAATACAAATTCATCAGTTTGTTAAGTGTCAATAAAAATAAAAACTATTGCTCTTCTGCTACTATTCAGTTCCAAAATCATGTTAACATTTCTATATTGAGTATGAACTAATTTGAAATTGATCTATTGTGTTATTATTATGAAATACATGATACTTTCCTTATAAAAATGTTCAGATATGCAGTGCCACTGTCTAATGGGAGTTTTTCCTGAAATAAGCAGAGTATGGCTCGCAATAGACAGCAATATATATGTTTGGGCCTTTGAACACGGGAGTGATGTAGCATACTTTGATGGACTTGGTGAGACTATAGTTAGCGTGGGCTTAGTGAAACCCAAAGCTGGAGTGTTCCAGAATTTTGTTAAATATTTATTAGTCCTCACAACCACAGTTGAAATAGTAGTCTTAGGTAAGAATTGTTTTTATAATACCTCACAATGCCACATTTTATTTAACAAAACCTATTAAACAAACTTCAAGTCATTGTAAAATGAATCTAATTGAATATTAATGTTTCAGGTGTAACATTCTCTTCTAGTAAAAACGATGGGTCAGGTGAATTTCAAGAGATACATCTAGTTCCCGAGCCAGTGTTTGTGTTGCCCACTGATGGTATCTCTATGATGTGTGTCAAGTCCACAGCTAAGGGAAGGATCTTCATGGGAGGCAAGGATGGATGTCTTTATGAAATCACATACCAGGTACTTAGCAGTCAATTAAAAAAATAATAAGCAGAATGCACATCCAAACATAATAATTGGACCTTAGTTTTATCTTAACAAGTTTTAATAGCATATTTTGTTGCATCTGCAAGCTGACACTACTATATATTGCAATCTTGTAAATATAATTTTTATAACAAATTCTTGCAGGCTCAACTAGGGTGGTTTGGAAAACACTGCAAGAAAGTGAATCACTCAACAAGTACACTATCATTCCTAGTACCTACGTTCCTCAGTGCGGCCTTGTATGACGAGGACCCTATAGTTAAGATTGAAGTAGACAATTCTAGACATATTCTATACACATTGAGTGAGAAAGGATGCATAGAAGTGTTTGATTTAGGCGCCGACGGCGAAGGACTGAGCAGGGTTGTGAGGCTAACGCAGGGGAAAATTGTTTCTTCAGCTTTTGATATTGTGAAGTAAGTTACTATAGAATTACTCTCAGTTTTGTATAATTTACATTAACACACTAACATTATTTGTATTACTCATTGCAAAACCCTAACTAGTTAGATATTTAAAAAGAGCATTACTCTAAGCTCTAAAGCTCTAATTTCAATGTGGGTTTTATTTTCATGTCACTTCTGCCTATGCCTTCGGGGATTGCAGGCGTGATGCTATGTTTATCTTTTATTGTCATTAGTAATTTATTTTCTTTCTTCTTTTTTTCAGAACCTTGGAACCCAGCAACTTTAAGCCTGTTGTAGCTATATCAGCAGTAGATGAATCTGAGTCTGATCACCTTAATTTAGTAGCTGTAACACAGACTGGTGCTCGTTTATACTTTAGTACTGGAAGTTCAGAGTAAGTGTTTAAACAAAAATGTATAAACTTGTAATTAGTGGTACATCATTATCATCAGCCTATAATGTTCCCACTGCAGGGACTCAGGCTTTTTAGTCAGTAGAAGTCTGACACTCCCCTTCGCTCTGCCCAAGAGTGGGGGGGGGGGTTATTCGATGATTTTCCACCCACCAAAAAACTTTTCTCTCTAGGAGAGGGATGGGCTATAATCCACTACGCGGACTCAGTGCGGGTTGGTAGATGTCACATGTCTTCGAATTTTTTAATTCTAAGACATGCCAGTTTCCTCACAATGTTTTACTTCACCGTTTTGAGGGCAGCGTTTATGAAATAAATAACACAAAGTAATGCGCCTGCCTGTATCTGTGCCTGCCCCTCACCACTGGGCCACTGTTGCTAATTAGTGGTAGTACTATTTTAATGATTATTTATGTGTGTTCAGTGCAACTCAAGGTGCCCCCCAAAGACCGCAGTATCTGACGTTGCTGCATGTACGACTACCGCCGGGATTCACACCTAACTCGTCAGTATTAAAGCCAAAACAAGTACACAGCGCTGTTTATGAAAATGGTGAGTAAATATTTATTTGTAGCCCCAGGTATTTTACTGTGTTGCTGTTTGGCAGTGGTTTACTTTCAATGTACACTGGGGCACAATCGCCCTTCCGAAGAGTGAAAGTCACTTGAACTGACTTTAGAATTGAATGGAATAGGTTAAATTAATTTGAATTAATTTAAATTAATTATTTATTTTTTTTAATTTGCTAGGTTGAATTCTCCATTTTTTCAGCGAGTAAAAATGTATATATTTTTTTTCTTTGAGGTTGTTTCTTAACTTAAAGAAATAAATGATATATAACTTCAATTTTTAATTAATGCTTGTGAACTGATTATGAAAATAACAATGATTAAATTGTATCAGGTTCACTGGTAATGGTATGTTCTGCGGGCGGCGGCGGCGAGGCGGAGACGCTCTGGTGCCTCTCCCGCGTGCTAGCGTCCGCGGCCACGTTCAGCGAGTCGCACACACTGCTAGCTCTCGATGGGCCAGCCTGGGCGCTCACCGCGTTGCCACATTATCACTCTAAGCATCTCTCTCAAGCTATGCTCTCCAAAAAAGGTAAGAAACTATACCGCAAGTGGAATGAGTATTTCATCAAAAGGTCATTCTTGACAGTTACATGAACTTGGAGGGTTGTAATGATGATTTTGATGATTATAATTCTGTAACTGCATACGTCTTACAGCCGCGAATCATATTTTCACTAACATACAACCTAGCACTGGCCTGCAAATCGCTAAAAACGTAAGAAAATTTGAATTTCGCGGGCTACCTTGGAACATCAACCTTAATTTATAACGCTTTGGGAATCACAAGCCACGGGCTGCAAGTAGAAACCTATGTTCATATTATAAACACATCAGTAATTTACTAAACTCTTTGAAACAAGGTAAAGTAATAATAGAGGTGTATAGCAAGATAGTTAGTTAAGCATTTTTGGTTTTTCAAAAATTATGCTAAAATTATTATTTTATTAAAAAAAAATAATGACGTCATATTATAATGTTATGTTGTGTTTCAGAGGTGTGGAGCGTGTCTCGCTGGGCGGTGGTGACCGGCGCAGGCGCGTGTGTGGTGGAAGCTGGAGCTGCACCTGACCTGCTGAGAGCACTGCTACGGGACTGCCGCGGACCTGACGCGCATCCTGTCAAGGACTTCTTCCAGGTATCCTATTACTTTATTAGAGACTACATTTGAAAAACGACATGAACATGTTATTGTGAATTCTGTTCCGTGAATTCTCCACAGCTTTTTTATAATCGGAAAACATAATTGAAATTTTCGATCAAATTATCACACTCAATCTATCTATATAAATAAAAATGAATTTCCGTTCGATAGTCTCGCTAAAACTCGAGAACGGCTGAACCAATTTGAATAATTTTAGTCTTGAAATATTTGTGGAAGCCCAGGGAAGGTTTAAACTGTGAGAAATTGGTAGGTAGGTACGTAGGTAGGTAGGGTAGTAGGTAGGTAGGGTAGTAGGTAGGTAGGGTAGTAAGTAGGTAGGTAGGGTAGTAAGTAGGTAGGTAGGATAGTAGGTAGGTAGGGTAGTAGGTAGGTAGGGTAGTAGGTAGGTAGGGTAGTAGGTAGATAGGGTAGTAGGTAGGTAGGGTAGTAGGTAGATAGGGTAGTAGGTAGGTAGGGTAGTAGGTAGATAGGGTAGTAGGTAGGTAGGGTAGTAGGTAGGTAGGGTAGTAGGTAGGTAGGGTAGTAGGTAGGTAGGGTAGTAGGTAGATAGGTAGGGTAGTAGGTAGGTAGGGTAGGAGCATTGCAACGCATGCCGGGAACAGCTAGTGCTAAATATAAAAAAATAAATCATAATAATTAATTGTATTTATTAATTTAAATAAGGCGTTTTTGTTTTGTGCTCACTGCTCACACTATAAATAATTATATCACATATCTATATGTGAGGATTTATAATTGGCTTTCTGGTGACTATGTTTTCTTTTATTTTTTGTTTGTTTTTATCAGCTGTATAACAATAAATAATAACTACTATAATCTTAATAAATTCCCACAGTTGTACAGCGTAGAACAAGCGTGCGCCTGCGCTCTGTTCTTGGCGTGTGAGGATATAACCAGTGGCGACCTCTCTATCAGCGAGTGGGCCACCCGTGCCTTCTTCCTCTACGGCAGCCAGCTGTCTCCGACGCCTATGTTCCAACAGCCTTCACAGATGCCTTCTTCTATAAGTAAGTAATAAAACAAAACACCAAGATAAAAAACTTTTACTGAAAAATACATCAAATTTAAGTGAAATATCTAAAGAAATGATACAAAAAATTATGTATATGTATACGTATTTATTGTAGATTCGCCGAAGTTCTCACCGCGCCAAATGTCAACCCCAATGTCAATAAGAGGACCACAAGGCCAAATGCAGCCAGGAAAACTGAACCAGTCATACCAACAAGGCCCTATGAACCAGTCCTTCCCTGGATCACCAAACCAGTCTATGATGCCTCAGTCCCCATTCCACCAGAGCATGTTGAGTCCTGGGTTCAACCAGTCATCTTTTGTGGGCAATATGACCCAACAACAGAGGGACCCTAACTTCCCAATGCCTATAGAATACAGTGCGAAGCATAATGGTCTTTATATCTACGTGGGCAGAGTATTGGCTCCGATATGGGGCTTGAAATGTGTTTCGATGTCGCAGTCGCCTGATCACAAGGAATTTGTGAGTATAATATTTTTTTTTTTTACAGTAAATTTCTTTTAGTACTCTACTTTGCATTATTGTAATATTAAATCCTTTAAAAGTATGATAAGTAATAACTTGCAATAATTTTTGCACCCAGATGAGTAGCAAAGTAACGGGCGAGGACTGCGCGTACATCGTTCAGAAATTGCAGCGAGTGGCTGCGTTCATGCAACGTACACTGGCACCTCCACATTCCGACGAGCACACATCCTTACACGCTCTTAAATTATTTATTAGTAAGTTTTGTATTAGCTGCTGCATGGTTACAGGATATTAGCTAACATTTAAAGCAGTTATTACCTAAATACGCTGGTGTTAAAGGTCAGTTTTGTTTCCAGCTATGGCGATAGAAATGTTAAGTTTATGGAAGGTGCTCTGTGAGCATCAGTTCCACGTGATCGCAGCTAGTCTTCCGCCTGAGCAACAGAATGCATTGCAGGCTGCTAGTTATAGGTAAGAAATCTTTTACCTAATCCTTGCATATTCAGATATATGAAAAATGGCCTCGAAGGAAATTCACATGGTAATGTGAATTTACTTCGAGGCGATAGAATGATTGGTTATTCATTCTAGCTACTCCTAATCTAAGAATAGTTAAATCATTTTTGTTTATGTTCTTAGGGAATTATTAGTAGGTGGACAAGAAGTAGCGTGTTTGCTCCTCGGATCTCTAGTCGCAGGATATCTAAGAGACAACGCATCAGTGGACGGGATCTCCCAAAAACTGAGACAGCTCTGTCCCACACTTTATAGGCAAGAAGATGCTACTTGTTCTAAGGTAACAATAGTTTTTGTTTAGTTGAAAAGATGAAATGTCCTATTTCTGAAACCTGTTTAATACTATTCTGTATATTCCAGGCCAATGAATTGTTAATATTTGCGAAACAGCAAAAGAATCCAGCTGAACGAGAAGAAATGCTTCAGCATGCACTCAAGTTATGTAAAGTAAGTATGAACTAAAACGCACAAGTCTTGCCAAACTTAAGTGTAATAATATAATAAAGGCAAGAAGAAATATAAGATACTAGCTTTTGCCAGCGGCTTCGCCCGCGTGAAAATGTCGATTTTCCATTCAAACTTTCATCCCCTATTTAAATCCCTTAGGGGTTGAATTTCGAAAAATCCTTCCTTATTATTCCTTGTCTACATTATAAAGGGAACCTCTGTGCATTTCAGCTTTCTAGGTCCAAGGGTTTGGGCTGGGCGTTGATGAGTCAGTCAGTCAGTCAGGACTTCTCTTTTTATTTATATAGATTACTAGCTGATGCCCGCGGCTTCACCCGCGTGGATGTCGTTGAAATTATATACTAAAACCTTCCTCTTGAATCACTCTATCTATTAAAAAAACCGCATCAAAATCCGTTGCGTAGTTTTAAAGATTTAAGCATACAAACAAACAAACAGACAAAAAAGCGACTTTGTTTTATACTATGTAGTGATTACTAACTTCAGAGCAACCATAATCTTTGTCGAGAACCTAAAATAGCCTTTTGAATCATTGTATTAAAATTCAGTATTCTTTTCTAGGATGTAGCACCAAACGTGAATCTACCATTGGTGTGTTCAAAATTAGTGACAGCCGGCTTTTACTCCGGAGTTGTTGAGCTGTGCGTCGCGTGCGCGTCTAAACTGGACCCGCAGGACAAAGCCGTGCATTACTACAAGAGCGACCAGCCCTCCCAGGATAGAGAGGGACACTTTATTTATTATAGAAGGTATGTATGACATAGGCGTGTTCGTGTATGACCAGATGTATTTTTTACCAACATTTTTTAACTATGTTCTAGATATTCAATCATAATTATGAATCTTCATGAGCTGGTCAAATACAGATTTATGTCCATGTAGTAAAAGCGAATACTCCGAGAACTCCGCTGCGGTGAAAATCGCGTCATCCTAACCGAAACTCGGTGAATGACATCTTTTTCACTTTATATTGTATCCTCTGGTGATTTTTAACTACCAAGTCCGTAATGCACATACTGGAGTTTTTAACTCGCTGGTAATATGAATCGTCTTATTTATGGTTTAGAATGGAGATATACCGTGAAGTGTGCTCTGCGCTAGAGCGCTTGTACGAACGCAGCGCTGAGGCTTCGAGCAGTGAGCCTTCGCCGTTGCGCTCCCAGCCCGCCAATGACAATATTCTTACCATGTCGCCTGCTGATGCTAACTACCAGGTAACCAGATGAAAAATACTCTTATTTTCATGATAGTACACTTGTATTTCTAAGCGGGTCTATGAAAGTGCTTGAAATAAAAATATATATTTCCTTATATTTTATCTTGCTCTGTTTGCAGGGAAGAAAATTAGTGTGGGAATGCCTCTCCAGAGATGATGAACTTCTACACGTCGCTGTTTACGAGTGGCTTGTATCCAAGCAGCTCGGTTCAGGTAAAGTAGTGAACATTTTTTTCCTTACTATGTAAAATATTTTGTAAAAGTCATCTTTACATCTTTTATGGGTAATTTACTAACAATTTTCTTTTCAGTTTATACTACTACTACATAATTATTATTTTTAAAGGACATCTTTTCTTCTCCAGAGTTGCTTTCTCTGGGTACGGCTCCCCCGGCGTCCCTGCGCACATACCTGCAGGCAGCAGCTCGCTCGGCCGCGCCATCTGCCGCGCTACACCTGCTGGATCTGTTGTGGAAGGTGCTGGAGAAGAGTGGAGACCACCTCGCTGCTGCCAATGTGCTGGAAGGACTTGCTACCAGACCTGGGTGAGTGGAATGGAATGATCGGATTGGGAACCCGCACTTTACAGTACAAATGTGTCGACGTCTTTGTTTGACACTTTTGTCTATAGCTAGTTTGCTCAGTTTAATGTGTAAAAAGAAAATTACTACTGCAGACGTAATCACCATTTAGACCCCCCCCACCTCCTATATCATCAAAAATAAGCTAAGTTAAGACCCCTTGCCCCCTATAGTGCTAACGTAATATTTGAACGACCCCTTAGGTGAAATTATGATATGATTTGAATTCAATTCACGTGTTGTTTACTGTAAAACTACTGGAAGCTCAAACCTAAGGGGAAATTATGTGGTGTACACTGTACGTTTGTAAAATGCGGTCTAACTTACTCAACATGAAACTTGGCAACATTTATTTACGACTAGCTGATGCCCGCGACTTCGTTCACGTGGAAATTTTCAAGTTTCTAAGATAAATTGCCTATATGTTGCCCAGACTCAATACCTATACAACGAAAAAAAATCATTCAAATCCGTCAAGTAGTTCCGAAGATTAGCGTGTACAAACATACAGACAAACAGACAGATTTTTTTTTTCGGATTCTTGCTCTATTACTATTTCTAAACCGGCTCATTTTTTTTTAAATATATTCAATGTACAGACACAGTATTTTTACTGTTTTATTATATGTATAGATAATGTGTTTTGCTACAGGTCAGGAGCAACGCTAGCACAGCGCATGTCGTGGCTGTCGGCGGGCGTGGTGTGCGTGCGCGGTGCGGGCGCGGGCGGCGCGGGAGGGGGGGAGCTGCTGCGGCGCGTGGAGGAGGCGGCCGAGGTGGCGCGCGTGCAGGCGGCCGTGCGGGCTGCGGCTGCCGCACTGCCGCACGCGCTGCAGCCGCACCCACTGCACATGCAGCGGCTGGACGATGAGCTGCTCGAGATCACGCAGGTAGCAAAAGTGACAACCTTCTGAATTTCAGACTTCATGCAAAGATTGGTGGACCTCCCTGGCCTAATCAGTTAACTTTCCCACCACTGTGACATCGGTCTCAATAGCAGATTGTTATGGCACGCGGCATTTAAGTTGAATATGCGCAGTAGTCGTTTTTTAGACATCCCATACAAATCAAGCAGGGAACCTGCGCAGAACGACGCCATTTTGTTTCAAGTTATTTGCCTAGGACAATACGCAGATTAATTATTCACAATGGACTTTTTTACGGGCGGGAAATCCTTATATGACCCCTCCGCTCTGAGGAGAGCAGAAAGGAATGTCAGACGTGTACTGACTAAAACCCACACATGTTCCTTCTTAGCCCTTTGTGTTCCGGAGCGGCGGAATCTCTTTCGAACAATCCCGCAGCACTGAAATTCACAATAATAAATAAATTTTATTTCAGTAACTATAAAAACATCTACAATATTTAAACATAACATAGAGGCCTCCTTTTAAGTATAAGAAATATCTGTGTTAGGAGACCCCACTCTTCTAAAACAATAACAATTATAATGTAGGAGTGAACATACAAAATAAATTCGACTTATATCTAGGAAGGTGTGCGTATGTATGATTTTGTGTGTCTCTATGTGTGTGTGTGTGTTTGTGCGTGTGTATGTGTGTTTGTGCGTGTGTATGTGTGTGTGTGTTTGTGCGTGTGTATGTGTGTTTGTGCGTGTGTATGTGTGCGTGTGCTTGTGTGTGTGTTGTCGGTTGTCATCAAATTATCGCATAATACTTTGTAAAAGAGCTTCAATGTCGTCATAGCTCTTGCATTATAACCAGTCTGTTAAAGATTTCTTACAATGGGCTTGATTTTGTTTTTTCGTCGTTCAGCCATTAGAATTGACATGCAATGTCTTTGTTTTCCAGCTTTACGAGGAGTATGCAGACCGCTACAACCTATGGGAATGCAAGCTCGCAATCGTGCAGTGTTCGGCTCACAACGACGCGCTACTGGTGGAGAACATCTGGAGCAATATCCTGGCTGAAGCAGAGGCCGTCGCCAGAGGCCTTCCTACGCCGGACGAGAGACTGGCCTCCGTGCTTAGCAAGCTGACAACTCTCGGCAGGGAATACGTTAATACGGGGCACTGCTTCCCATTGTGTGAGTTATCAATAATCATTTTAGTGTCTAATGCAGTATCTAATATACACACATCAACACGGTCTAGGGATATTTCATACTCAATTAAATAACTCGAAAGGTACTGGCCCCATTGGAATCTTTAATACACCGATTTGTTTGTAATTTATCTCAGACTAATTCCAAATTCAAATTTTTGAAAATTCTTTTGTTTCGGTGGCATAAAAATGTCTTGATGTATAGGAGAGGGAATTTTCATTTGTGCGAAATTTAAAAAACAATACGAATTACGTTTAGTTACAGTTTTTTTTCATTTTTAAACGTAAGATAAAGTTAAAATTGAGGTATTGTAGCCATGCAACGCCGACATTTGACGAGGGCGGAGATGTTACGAGCTGTGGGAATGCTGGAAGCTGGATCTGTTCAGCGTAATGTTGCTGAGGCCATAGGGACCCATCAAAATGTAATTTCAAGATTGTGGACACGCTATCGTGCCACAGGTGAAGTAGCGGAGAGGCACCGGGGGCCAAGTCACATCATTACCCCCAGACAAGACCGATTTTTGCAAATTACTGCGCGAGCTCAACCAAATGCAACGGCGACTCAATTGGTCCAAAGGCTGCGAGTGGAACACCAAGTGCTTGTGAGTGACCAAACTGTAAGAAGGCGACTGCATGAAAGCAATCTACGCTCTCGTAGACCACTCCGGGTCCCACCTTTACGGAGAGGCAATCGTGGACGACGATTAGAATGGGTTCGGAACCACGTGGACTAGGGCCGTGAGCAGTGGTCCAATGTGCTGTTCACGGATGAATCCAGGTTTGGCTTCCATCCAGATTCACGAAGGACGCGTGTTTGGCGAGTTCCTGGACGATGGAGCCGTCTCCAGAACCCTCAGGAAGTTCACCCATACCAAGGAGGAACAATTATGGTTTGGGCAGGAATTCGTCTTGGAGGACGGACGGATCACGTTTGGGTGCGGGGCAATATGACGGAAGAACGATACGTCCAACAGGTGCTGGGGCCCGTAATCTTGCCTCACAGAACACAAATGGGGCAAGATTTCCTGCTCATGCACGACAATGCCCGGGCACACACGGCGAGAACGGTAGCAGCTTGGTTACATACACATAATGTTAGGGCCTTAGACTGGCCTGCTCAATCGCCAGATCTAAATCCCATTGAGCATGCGTGGGATATGCGGCAAAGAAGAGCTCTGAAGGAAGTTCCCGAAAATTTGGCTACAGAAGATCAACTTTTTGCGCACCTCAGAAGGACATGGGACAATATTCCGCAGCAAGACATTGACAACCTTGTTCTGAGCATGCCGAATCGTTGCCGATGTGTTATGAACATCATGGGCGCTTTCTCAGACTACTAACTTCAAGTTTATAAACACAAATTAAATGATTTTTCTATTTTTTTCAGTTTTTACTCACAAATTAAAAGTTAATTCATATACGGTTTCCGTCTATGCTTCATTTTTTTTCCATAAAATCCTGAAATTTTAATCAGTACCTTAACCATTATTAAAAAATGGTAGAATATTAAATAACGTATATTTTAAATATATACATGTCATATAAATAATTAACACATTGATAGTAATTCGCTTTTTTTAAAATATCCCTAGACCGTGTTGATGTGTGTAGTTCTACTACAGATACCGGCACCGGGTTCTTGAGCGCTCGGCGAAAGAGTGGGGATCGCTGTGCGCATCGTACACTTTATGGCAAATAAAACGCACACCCGTTTATTTATTGGTCATGAGGTAAGTGTAAAGAACAAATCCCGAGTGACGGCTATGAGGCGATGCGCTACGGGCCAATCACTGCACTTTTCCCGCCCCGCGTCTCACTTCATACCACCAAAGGGACCCAATAACTCACTTTTGCGTCAGCGCTCAAGAATCGTGCCGATAATTATACATATTACAGAGACGAATCAATAGTCGTAATTTGAATGTAATTTTCTTAAACAGATTTCATCGTGCGTCAACTAGAAATCATGAGCTGTAAACTTCAAGCTGACCGAGGGATGGTGTTTAGAACAGTTTTAAATATCGGCGTATCGCTTGAACAAGTACTGGACATCTATATCAAGTATGTAATCTTGTTTTGAAAAAGCTGTCCATATGATTTTTGTAACATTTTATTGCCAACTAGACTTCCACCACTTGACCAGTAAAAGTTCCGTCAAAATCTGTCCAGCAGTTTTGGAGATTAGCCGGAATAAACAGACAGACATACGAACATTTTAAAAATTGTTTTTTTTTTAATAAGTAACGTAGGTACTTATATAGTTAGATGCATTCAGTGCTATTTTGAAATTACAAACAGACTTCAATTTTAATTATTAGTATAGATTTGTAGATTCTATGCCGTTTTATGTAAATGTGTCGCTCACTAGATAATCATGGTGTTTTGTGTTAGATTGGTGAGCGTGAACGAGCGCGTATGGCTGGGATGCGGCGACGAGAGTCACGTGTGTCGTGCGGCGGCCATGTTGCTGGAGAGCGCCCGCGCCGAGCTGGCGCCGCTGTCGGCCGCGCTGCGACGTCGTGCGCTCGCGCGCTGCAAGGATCTGCACGAAGCTGCCTTGTCTGCGCTACAGGTATGTGCTCGCATGCAGGATCCTATACTAGGAGCGGTCAATGACGACAAAAAACATTCATCATCTTCCTGTTCTTGTCTCATTCTATTAGGTGTCGGCGCAACACGTTTTGTTCTTCGATTCTCCCCTGTCAGACGTCATGAGTAGTCATGACATAATTTACTTCTTTCTCTTTCATATCATACCTTACACAATCCATACAAAAATAAACATTCAATGTATTTTCATTGTGTTAAGATAATTATAATGTTTGTTTAGATAGTTAGATACCCATCTCGGTTTTACGAGTTTTACGGTAGGTAATTATTTAGTATGCCTTGTACAACGATGCATTTTACTGATGTGTAAGAGTCGGAATATAAATTCAGCTTGCCAGCACTACACCCCCACACGTGATGTACCATTAAAGCCTAACGCCTAAATACTCAAACACACTCAATTATAAGTAACCCTCAAAACTCCTGCTATCTCTGTCACTCTGCGTTAAAGTGTGTATGTGTTTGTGTACGCACCCACGATACAGGAGAAATTCCTAGTGTGGGGCAACGTTTAAAAAAAAAAATAACAAAGACAGCACGAGATATAAACCACAGATATAAACTAAGTGCAACTTATAATTTGACTGGCCTGTTGGTCTAGTGGTTAGTGACCCTAACTGCTATGCCGGAGGTCGTGGGTTCGATTCCCACCCAGGACAAATGTTTGTGTGATGAGCACGATCATTTGTTCTGTGTCTGGGTGTAATTTATCTATAATATGTATGTATTTAGAAATATATAAGTATGTTTATCAGTTGTCTAGTACCCATAACACAAGCTCTGCTTAGCTTGGGACTAGATGGCGTTGTGTGATAGTTGTGGAATATTATTATTATAATTGAGTGACGTTTGAGTATTTGGGCGTTCGTCAAATACTATCAATTGTATCCCCGACTATCATTTGAGTTCTTTTATTTACACGGACAGCGTATTTCACAAACGTGGAAGATCTTTTTCTGAAAGATATTTCAATTTCGGGTATTTGTTATTTTCAGTCGCGGCCGAACACTCAACGTCTCATCGACCGGCTGTCAGTGGCGCAGGCGCACTTGGACCGCATGGATTGAAACTAGTTGTAACTTTAGCGTAAGGTTATTTTTTAAGTTTATATATGTGCACATTACATACCAAAAGCTAAGATTACGCAAGTCTTACTTGCGAATCTTGTGGTTTCATGCGTCATAATAGTTTACCTTTATGTATTTGTAATGCAATTATCAGAAATATCTATAATGTATTTTAACTGGTAAATTTTAGGTGTGCTTTATAATATCGGATTTCATAACGCAAATCAAAATACACATTGACTGACATAAGTTTTTATTTAATATTTTCATAAATTACTAAACATACAAAAGTCATACAGTAATTATTATTAATTATATAATTTGCTAATATATTAAACTATCGTCTGTTAACATACTATGAAGTGGCAGTGACATACAAACATTCTCTTCATAAAATTATGTCAAATGTACAAATATGTTGAATCATGTGCATAGTTATAATAAATAAGTGATTATGCATCGAAAGGCACTATGAAAATGGTTTCTATTTTTGTAAATAAACGATGATGATTTAAGAAAACTGACTGTCATTTAAATACCTCGTAAAATGCGAAATGCTTAATGAGATCTAATATTTAAATTGATCGTAAATTAAAATTAGTCTATTTAGTATTTACAATCCAGATTCCCTAGGGGTGAAATAAGTTTGGAAACCGCCAGTAGTACTCAGCGTGTCCTTTAAATTAACAAAAGTTTGATATTAATGACAAATGAATAATGACGTGACTATGAAGAGTCTTCATCGAAAGGGTTAGTAGTTACCTGATGGCCTCCGTGATGATCATCATCTGGGTAAGAGTACACTCCGCTGTGCTGTGTTCCGCTGATCGTGGGCACGCCCACTGTATTCATTGGAGATATAGCACTACTGTATTGTTGTTTATTGGGATCCCTCCCTGTAGAGTTTTTTCTTATAACTGTAGTGTAAGTAGGTGTCGACTTTATCGGCATGTCTTTAATTCTGGTTCCTGCGCGATACGTGCCGAATTCGTCCGGTGGAGGGGGAAGTGAGAATCCATCTGAAGTTTGTGTTATTTCGGAAGTCTCATCGCTCAGTTCCTTTGCTAGTTTATGTCGCATTTTTCTAGGCATCGTGTAGAACGTGTTCATCTGGAAGCAAAATGAAAGTGGCATAATAATATGTGTTTATGCACATAATAAGCAGTTAGGAGCAAACACGCGTTTACGTACCGGTCTCGGAACGTTGTAATTAGTTTCTGGTGGTAGATGCAGAACTAGATGATCGCACAGTGCTTCCATATCCCTCTTCCTACTAATGTTCTGTAAGGAGTGGACCCTGCAGGTGGTGTGTCGTGGAACATCACACTTCACATTCTCGTGTTCTGCCATGTCGTGCATGTAGCGCGCCGAGTGGAACGAACTTGTTCGTCGTACGTCGAAGTTCTTCGAGGGCCGTCGTGAGACTGCTCGTCTGAATGAATCGGTCCGTCGAACGTTGCACTCGCTGCCTTCATCGCTGTCGTGATATGTTTCGCAGTTTGATTCTGAAAATGTAAAAAAAAAATACATTACATCTGAAACGTGTCATGAAACTTACCTGACTTCATGATGGAAATTACAACAGCCCATCGAAACTAATCGATTGTTGGTTTAGTTTTTATTTACTAGGCTTGCTGGCTTCTTCCCTTCTTCGTTCCATGCCTCCCCCAGCGACGACGCCCCAAGCCAAGTCTAGTACCCGAAATGGTCGCCGTTTAATCGCTTAGTATGTAAGTAAGTTTTTTGCTCCACAAGTACCTTACCCTCAGTGGTGTAGGCGCAGAGCGGCGGGTCGGCGTGGTCGCGCGGCAGGTCGTGTCGCGAGGTGCGCTCGTACGTGCACAGCACCAGGCCGCACGCCGCTAGCGCTACTAGCGCCACGCCGCCGCACAGCGCTAGCGCTAGGCTTGTTATGTTCGTTACACTGCTCGCGGTCACCTCCGGAACTAATTACGTAAATAAGAGTTGTTAGTTGGAGGGGTCCATCAGTGCACCTAAAGAGAATCGAATTGCTTAAGGTTGATGTTCCAGGGTAGCCCGCGAAATTCAAATTTTCTTACGTTTTTAGCGATTTGCAGGCCAGTGCTAGGTTGTATGTTGGTGAAAATATGATTCGCGGCTGTAAGACGTATGCAGTTACAGAATTATAATCATCAAAATCATCATTACAACCCTCCAAGTTCATGTAACTGTCAAGAATGAGTATATTTTGACGATGAAATACTCATTCAGTATTTGAATGAGTATTTCATCGTCAAAAAATACTTAGTTTGATCATCATAGAACAACTCACCAATTTCTTCGCTGACAATGCTGTCTTTATCAATTTCTACAACTTGGCTGTCTCCTTTATCGTTGAAAGCGATGATAACGAATTTATAACTCTCGTGACTTGGCTCTTGTACCATAAAAGTTGGCTCTAAGTTAATAATTGATACCAGTTGCTCCTCGGTATCAACTGCTTGGACGACGAATTTGAATTTCTGGAACAAAACACAACCTGATGACACTCAACCATTCTATAGCGTTTTAGGAAAATGACTATCTCGCTCATTAATTAATTAATAGGTATATCTAAACTACCAAAATCTTTGCATAAGTTGCTTCAACTATCAAAACATAAGGTTCAAAATGAAGTGGCTCACCTGCGGCAATCCGCCGTCATGTCCCTTCTCACAAGTCACAATGATATCGTCCTCAGTGTTCTTCTTAGCCTCACAGTTGGTTGGAGGACGTGGAATAGTCTCGTCGGTCACTAGGAAGGTGCATGGAGTGTGGGTCAGTCCTTTTGTGGGCACGTCGTTTTGTCCCCAACAGAATATTGTGCCTGGAAAAACGAATAACGTAAAGGAATATTAGCAGATATTTGATGTGCCATTCATTTGTTTCTTTTTTAATTTAAGTCTGACTTAGAAGGAATGGGTAATATCCTCCAGGTGCAGAACTAAAACACAGGAGTCGAAAATAGTGGACTATACCTAGTACTTAATTTGAACAGGCGAGAATTAAAAATATGGTTTACATCGGCCTTCTCACATTCTTTGCATAGCGTTATCTCCGCTATTCTGATTGGTTAGGCTTGTGGGTGTGTGGGTCAGGATTGAAATATTCCATCAATTCATAGGTAACCAACACCGTAAGAAAGTTTAGCTTTAAAATATCAGCTTAACACCTTCAGTGCCGGGAGCCCTCCTGGAGGGCTCACTCAAATCGTGTCACCGATGCCGGGAGCACTCCTGGAGGGCTCATTTTAAATGTAGGTTTTTCTTTGCGAAAACAGCATGAAATAATGTAAAAATAAAATATATTTTAACAAGATTTATGAGAATACATCGTGGTTTTAAATTACAAGCACTTTTATTTTTAATTAATTTTCTCGCCGAGAGCCCACGTGGTAGGTTCTATTTCAGAGGTGGAAAACCATTGGTACGATTTTCAATATTTTCTAAAAAATAGTTATTTTTAGAATTTTTCCAATGTTTCAAGAAAAGACCAGTTTATAGTTCGTTTTTTTTTTCAATAACACCGAAAAAAATATATAAAAAAAAGGTAATTTTTGATGTTTTAAATACATTCTTAGTCAATTAAACATAGGATATTTTATGCTTTTACTCTTTCCATCATCATCCACCTAGACTTTCCAACTATGTTGGGCTCGGCTTCCAGTCTTACCGGATGCAGTTCAGATGTAGTACGTTACATGAAGCGACTACCTATCTGACCTTAACAACCCAGTTAGACGACAACTGGGTGATACGATCAACCTGTCAAGTCTGACAACTGGGCAGCAACAAGTCTTACCAAGCATAAGACTAGCAAGACTGGTCTGCAACCAGTCTTACCAAAGGTAGGACTAGTAGTACTGGTCTGCTACCAGTTTTATCAAAGGTAAGACTAGTAAGACTGGTCTGCAACCAGTCTTACCAAAGGTAAGACTAGTATGACTGGTCTGCAAACAGTTTTACTGAAGGTAAGACTAGTAAGACTAGACTGCTACCAGTTTTACCAAAGGTAAGACTAGCACGACTGATCTGCAACAAGTCTTACTAAAAGTAAGACTAATAAGACTTGTCTGCTACCAGTTTTACTGAAGGTAAGACTAGTAAGACTGGTCTGCAACCAGTTTTACTGAAGGTAAGACTAGTAGTACTGGTCTGCTACCAGTTTTATCAAAGGTAAGACTAGTAAGACTGGTCTGCAACCAGTCTTACCAAAGGTAAGACAGCACTACAACCAGTTTTACCAAAGGTAAGACAGCACTACAGCCAGTCTTACCAAAGGTAAGACTAGTAGGTTATGTTCTGCAACTAGTAGGTTACAGTCTTACTTTTGGTAAGACTGGTGGTCAGGACTTGACAGGTGATCGCAATACCCAGTACTAACTGGGTTGTGGAGGTCAGGTAGGCAGATATCGATACCCATCACATACGTGTGGAGTATCGCTAGATAATTTAATTTAACTGATTATAACATAACATCACGCCTGTAATCCTCGAAGGGTTGCGCAGAGGTGTACCTAATAGTAGGTACACCCACATTTCGCCAATTATGTTTAAGTCCCACATAAAAGGGGGCGACCCTATTACCATCAATCGAGCAAAAATCCAGACTCCGTGGCTGCTACTAGTAATTCCTGATGGAAAAACCTAATAACACTTTGCCCGACCCGGGAATCGAATCGAACGAAAGATTCTACAAGATTTCAAAAATCACGAAAGGTTGAGCACCTCTCATATTTTTGGTTTTATAACTTCTTGCTCACATTTTCCCAAACGTAATGCCAGTGACCCCCCTGGAGGGTCCACTTGCAATTTGTATGGCGGGATGGCACATGAGTTCTATGAAATGGGGGTGGAGTCGAATGTGTTAATATTGTGCACACAACGAAAAGCTAAATAAGCTAAATATGGGTTACCACTAAAAAGCATAAACTTACTAAAAGCAGTTCCATTAGGTCGTTCATACAGCAAGGTTTGCTCCTCACTCTCAACCGTCTCATGCGGTTGGTTCCGCAGCGTGGTGAGGTTAACGGCCTCGTTGACCAGCACCCAGCGATACGACGCGGGCGCAGGGTTAGCCTTCACCGTACACGTCAAGTTTATCGCTTCGTTCTCGCCGACACCGTATTCTACTATGGTCTCGTCTTCGCAGTAAGCGGGATCTGCAATTTGTATTTAACCTTTTGAGCGCCACAGTCACGTATAGACGACAAGCCGAACAAGCAAAAAAGTACCTTAAGTCTGTCGAGTTAAGGTACTTTTTGGCTTGTCGTCTGTGGCGGTCAAAAGGTTAATTAAAACTCTAAAATAAATTCATCATCTGCCTAGCCTTTTTACAACTATGTTGGGGTCGGCTTCCAATCTAACCGGATGCAGCTGAATACCAGTATTTTACATGGAGCGACTGCCTATCTGACCTCCACAACCCAGTTAATACTAGGTAATACCTACCTATTACCCTTTGGTAAGACTGGATGTCAGAATTTCAGGTAACTGACTACCTGTAACGACTGCCAAAGATCTATAATTATGGCAGCCGGGACCAACAGCTTAACGTGCTTTCCGAGGCACGGAGGAAACTCGGTATGTCGGGCGGTCACCCATCCACAGACCGACCTAGGCAAGCAAAGCTTTACCTAAAGATCGACCTGAGTGGCAGTTCTTATTAAGCCACGAGCTCCTCACCGGATGCAGCTGAATACCAGTATTTTACATGGAGCGAGTACCTATATGACCTCCACAACCCAGTTCCTACTGGGTAATACGATACCCCTTGGCAAGACTGGTTGTCAGATTTTCGGTCACTGACTACCTAGGCCAGGGATGGCGAATCAATGGCACGCGCACGTTGCAGAATATTTTAGGCACGCCACCGAATTTTTAACCATATTTTCAACTATGCCTACGAGTCATTATTTACAGAGATGATGTTACATCTCTGAAAATAATGACTCGATTAGAAACCGTTTGGTACAAAGAAAGAGCTTTTAGTTGAAAATATTTAGTTAAATTATCTGCCAATAAAGACTAAGCAATAATATTTGACGGCACGTGTAAGGTCTCAATGAACATTTCTTTAGAAAAAAATGGCACTTTGACCCATAAAGGTTCGCCATCCCTGACCTAGGCTGTAACGACTGTCAAAGATGTGCAAATGACAGCCCGGACCGACGGGGCACGGAGGAAACCTGCTATGTAACGGGTGGTCACCCATCCACGGACCAACCCAGGCAAGCACGGCAGAGGTTGTATGAAAATTAAAACAGATAAAAAAATTAAGTATATTAAAATTAAACCTTATCTTCTTGAAGATCGACCCGAGCGGCTGTTATTATTTAGCCTGTACTTGATTATAACTAACTTTGGTTAAAATAAACTCGCGTGTTTGCATTGTATGACGCCGGCGCCGGTGCAGCGGTGGCGGCATCGGAGGCTACCTGCTTTTCATCATAACAATACATCGCGCCTGTCCCCTAAGGGTAAGGCAGAGGTGTACTCTAATAGTACACCTACATTTCGCCAGTTAAGGCTCGTTTACGGAGACGCGGGGCGTCGCGCGGCGCGTGCAGAAGGCTCGTGTCGTGCTTTTTTATTAATTTACTAAGAGACGGATCCACCGCAACAAACGCTGCATTTTAAACAAACGAGCGAAATTTCGCTTCTCGTAAAATCAACGTTTGAAATCGTTAACTTTTTCATACATCGCCATGCGTTTTAAATAAAAACGCAGCACGCGCCGCGCGACGCCCCGCCTGTACGTAAACATGCACTTATGTTTAAGTCCCATGTAATAGGGGGCGAGCCTATTGCCATCTCTCTCTCTCTTCAGGTGCCTCTCCAACTAGTGAAGGTTGGCAGTCAGCTCCGCATATCCTATTCGGTCCTTTGCCAGTCTAAAAAGTTCCGCGGCGCTCTTAACACCCGTCCATTCCCGGATATTTCGCAGCCAGGATTTCTTCCTACGTCCCACTGCTCTTTTGCCTGCCACTTTGCCCATCATTATTAGTTGCAAGAGTTCGTATCTGTCGTGTCTTAATACGTGACCCAGATAGCTATTGCCATCAATCGGACACAAATCCAGTCTCGGCTGCTAATGAAAAATTCCTGATGGAAAACCTAATAATAACTGCCCGACCCGGTAATCGAACTAGGACCTCATGCACAGCAGTTGAGCTTGTGACCACTAACCAATGAGGCAGTCACCTTTAAAATATGGTTGAAAAGGGTTCGTTAGAATCGAACTATAATTTGGCTCAATACAAGACCCTCTATTAAGAAAATATGACATAAGTATTGATATAAGTAATAATATTATATAATATTATTATTATTATTATATTATTATTTAATATAAGTAATGATATTATCACAAATCAACAGCCAATTCAGAAACGGAAATGGAGAGAAATGGGCTGGCTGGCATCATTAAAAAATTAAGAAAAAACGGTTATGAGAATCTTACAAGTGACATCAACGTTGATGGGCTCGCTGTACGTAGATCCCTCATTATTGTTAGCGACGCACGCATACTCGCCCCCGTCATCTTCCGTTACATTCTTCAGTTCCAAAAACTGCTGAATTGTGTCTTTGCCATCATTTTCAGTGTTACCTACCATGTCTTCCTGGAAATTAAATTAAACTGATAAAACTGGTGATGAAAAATTCATAATTCTGAGTCTGCCGCAAGTAATAATAATAATAAATCTTTATTAAATCGTTGTTACAATAAATCCTTAATCTAACTTAACGTTAATAATAAATGTAACAAGTTATAATTAAACATGGTTATGAAACAGAGGTCCCCAATCTAGGCTGTGCCTGTATCTTGGGGCCCAGAGTTGCGTTAACTTTAAATTACATAATAGGTAAACTGCAAATAGTAAACTGCAAAACTACTTATTTAATTGAGTCAAAGAAGACCAAAGAAACGATGGATGGACTGTGTGTGAAGGTGGTGTGAAGGATGATATGGCTAGAAAGGAGGTGATGACTGGCCTGTTGGTCTAGTGGTTAGTGACCCTAACTGCTATGCCGGAGGTCGTGGGTTCGATTCCCACCCAGGACAAATGTTTGTGTGATGAGCACGATCATTTGTTCTGTGTCTGGGTGTAATTTATCTATAATATGTATGTATTTAGAAATATATAAGTATGTTTATCAGTTGTCTAGTACCCATAACACAAGCTCTGCTTAGCTTGGGACTAGATGGCGTTGTGTGATAGTTGTGGAATATTATTATTATTATTAGGATAAGGGCAGGAGAATGATGATGAATAAGTACCTTGTGAAAGAAGAGCAGCTCATAAACAGCAGGATTGGCTTGATAGCTACAAGCCAGTGATAAATTAGTACCCTTTACTACAGCTACAGTATTATTCTCTACGTCCGCGTCGGTCACTACGATCTCCAATATAGGTGGATCTGAAATTATCGAGATTTTTTATTAAGATGATTTCTAAAACTTGTTGCAAGTATGTTACAAAAAAACCGAAGCGGCCTTATCTCTACTGATCTGTAAACAAAAAACTTGGCATGATAATCGCCTTTAACCGCAATCATAATGTTAATAATTTGCCGTCATTACAAAAAGTCGTCCAACTAGTTATGCTCCTATTTCATACTTTTTGTCACGAACACAGCTTTCGCAGAAACTTTCCATAGTGTCGGCTATACCGTTTTCCTCATAGGTCATTACTCACAGAGCACGGTGAGGGGTAGAGGTTGTGCGCACACGAACTGCTCCGAGTTGCGCCGGTGCGCGGGCGCACAGCACGTTATTGTTGACTCATCGTACTTCCGATCTATCGTCAGCTGGATCTCGCTTGCAACGAGCCGCTGGGATGGCTCCATCTGTGTGGGTTACTAAATCATTAAAGCCAATTATCACGATTAACGTCACCGGTTCATAACGGCTTTGTTACAAACTCATTTGTTGGGCGAGGGATACAGAAATTGAATGATTAAATAGCTAAACGCAATACGTGTTCAGCTCAAAAATACAGGTAGATATAACAGGTAAAATTTATGCAGTCTACGCATGTTGGATATTTAATACCGCAATTGGTGGAAAGATTTTGGACAACTCCTGTAATTGGTCTTTACGAGTCAGATAACAAATTTCAATACATAAAGTAAAATATATAACATCATAACCCTCATCGAACTACATAGAAATCGAACCCGATCAAAACGTCATTCTCAATCATGTGGTGACGAACAAATAAACGCATCAAGAGCTGTCACTCACAGTAATTTTCTGCTCCAAGTTGAGCAGCTGATTGTCGGCGAGCCGCCACACGATGGGTGGCAGCGGGCGCGCGCCCAGCACGCGGCACTGCAGCCCCAGCGCTGACCCCGCGCGCACCCGCCCCACCGCCTCCTCGCCCTCGGGACCCACGCTCCGCAGAGACACCAGGTCCGGTGGCACTAACATTTACATTTGAATTATGAGAAGTATCGGGGGACAGGGGAATTACCGTAATTGTTTAAAGGGCAGGGTGGGTCAAGGTTACAGTGCGTGCATAGTTGGAACACATAAGGTGGTTTTTGTCTGATATTGTGCTGATTTCTAAAAATCTCCAGTATTTAGAACTACTCACGCACATAGGTCTAAAATACTGTATAATCGACCTGCTTGTGTAGTTGAAAAGCAAAATTGTACGCGGATATAATTTTCTGGAAACGAATTATACTGGCATAGCCGCTCTGGTTCGACTGAAAATATTTAACTAATAGCTGAAAGGATAGGTAGAATCAATTATGTAGGTACTTACAATACATATCTATCGTGATGTCAATAGACAGAGGTGAAGTTTTCTCGTTATTTTTGGCGAAACAAGTGAAGACCCGGCCGTGGTCCTCGCGCTGTAAGGGCCCGTATATGAGGTCGCTGCGCACGCGGTGTTCCGATAGTGGAGTGAGGGTGTTCTTCAGAAGACGCTGCTCTGTCCACCATGACAGCTCAGCCAGCGGTTTACCTAGCACATTGAGGAATTAATGCAGCTTTTAACAGTAGCATCAATTAAGTCCATTATTTATCATCACGAAACCACAGTTCGTGATAAACTTGAAAATGATTAATGAATGAGATACCTATTAGTATCCACAAATTGCAATTTGGATCCAGAACTACCCAACAAAACACAATGTCTCTATGCTATTGAAGCAGCAAACATTTTCCTACTTAGCGGTTTTCATGCAATTACTGGCACGCGTTTACGAACGCTCCATGAAGGAAGACCTGTGAGTTGATCACATAATCGCTGAATTGACTGATGTTACTACACGTTAAGAGCTCGTCCAGACGGCGATTAGTCAATCGTTCCACGTTCATTCATGAATCGTGCGCATAGGTAAGTTGTGATTCCATTGACTGCCGCCAAACCACCCAATATCGACTATCGGATATAGAAAAAATTATAGCAACAATATTCTTATAAAATAAGATTTTACCAAAATTCTTTAAAAAGAAAATAAACTTTAAATTAAAGCCATCAATTTATAACTCTATACAATTTATATGATAGTAGGTAAGCTTGTCACGTTACTCATTAATTAAAATACCTACTAAGCTAATAGGTATCTTGAAGGAAAAATTCAAAGTGGGGGGGAATTTCTCCTATGGGCCATGGGTGCGTTTACAAACATTTTAACTCACACACACAAATACCTAGACCCGGAACCACTATCTGTAGGCCATACAAATATTTGTTCTGTGCGGGGATCGAACCCGCGACACGCAGCGCAGCAGTCCAATCGCTCAGCCACTGCGCCAACTGTTCCGTTGATAAATCTTAATTAAAATCTTGTAGAAACACATTAATCTCCTCAGTCGGGTAAAAAGAAAGGATACCACGTAGTTCCATAAATGAAACCGCCGAAACTGGGTCTATCACGAACCCAGAAGATAAAAACTCGTTCTTTTAATTTGAAACTTATGGCACGTTCAATCGGTCATTCATCTGTCATTGAGATGAGCGAACTCGACAGGTGGTAGAGTTAAAAAAATATTATTCTATGGCCTAAAAGTCAAGTTTTTTTCCCAGACTACTCTGTCCCAAACCGAGCGACTTATCATGTACTTACCCCCCAGCTACCAAGTACACCAGTACATCAACCTACCCAAAACTGTCAAATTTTCCCAATGAACCTTGAACCTAATGCTTTAGCGATAACGTTGGAAATCTATTAAATAAAAATAGTTTCGAGTTAGTAGATCCTTACCTCCATAAGCCACGCAGGCGAGATGCACGGTGTCCCCCACGTAGTAAGGTCCCACGTTCTGGCTCGTGTTTACACCAGCGCTGGCCTTGGCCACTTGAGTGCCGTTCTCGTGCACCACCCATAGATGACGAGGCGGTTCTAATATATATGAAAAAAAGTATCCATATAAGTAATGGAAAAAAAGTGTTAGGTAATAAAATACCTTTTACCATTTCTACCCAAATATCATAAACCCTCTCTAATGCGTTCAAAAACCATAGGCAATGACCAGCATTACCAACCAGCAGAAATAAACGGAACTGTTATGAACTCATAACCTACTGAAAACAGTAGGTTATGAGTTTAAATTTGAAACAGGTGTCAAATTCAAGTGAGTGTGCTATTCTAGTATCTACATTAAAACAGATATCGATACGAAACCCCAATTCAGTATGATTTATAATTAAAATCACACTGAATTGGGGTTTGGGTTTGGGACTTTGTTCGTTTGCCTATGATTTAAAATAATTTGCTTCTGTATGTGTTCAATTTATTTTTTATTGCATTACACTGGTAACAATTTAATGCTGGTCATTTCCCTATGGTTCCTGAACCCATCATAGAGCCCGATATTTGGGTAGATAAAGTAGTGTATGAAACTATACATTTATTAGGCATTACAACACTCGTGTGATGCTATTAGGAAACTCGCCTTCGGCCCGTTTCTTAAACCCACATTTGTGTTGTAATGCCCTTCATTATGCATAACTACTATAATAAAGAGCATTTTTAACAGGTAAGGATTTAGAAACTGCCGAGCTATATTCCATACAAAAATTAGTCGGCAACTGCCGCACCTACTTAAACATAGCGTGAAGTAGAAACTACATTGCAAATACACTTCACGTTATTAAAAAAAGCTATTCAAGTCCTGATGAGTCTATTCCTAAAATAGTGAAGTCACTAACATAGCTAATTATTACGCTATTAATGATGTAATGTTTACGTCGCGCAATTGTTTAATAAATGGAGCGAGCAGTTCCGGCGCAGTCAGCTTCCTCATTAGCGTCGCGGACCAATTAAGTGAACCGCGGCTATTCTGCGCGATAGGTAAATTTTCAGTTCGGCTCGTTTCGGATGCCTTTGTTCCGTTCATGTAAAACGAAAAACTAAGTACTGTTCTTGCATTTACAGTGGCTTGTTGACAGAGGCGTCTTTACATATAGTGCAGGGTGTGCGGCGCACACGGGCGCCGGGTCTAAGGGGGCGCCGAGCTGCGCCGAGCGCTCTCTAGTGCGACACCTCCAAACAGTAGCGGCGTTAGGGTAAGGCGCGGTTGGGCGACGGCCCAGGGCGCCAGAGATACAGGGGCGCCAGGAGATTCCATTAAAATATTATCGAATTCATTCGATCGGTTTTTGAAAAATCAAATGTGGGAAAACCACATGAATTGGTATCAATGTAAAATAAATGCATAGAAAATATTTGTGTAAGATATGTTATTACAACTAAAACTGGCAAAGGCGTCTTTACATATAGTGCAGGGTGTGCGTAGTACCCGGGCGCAGAGTCCATGTGGGCGCCGATCAGCGCTCGCTACGGAGCGCCCAAGGAGAAAAATCGAAGACATGTGACATCTACTTAACCAACCCCCTCTGGCCTGTTATTTTATTTATTCCATGGCTCCCGGCGGCGCGTTTCAGGGGGCGGCACAGAGCGGAGTCAAGCGGCAGCGTCAGGTCATGGTTATGTCATCAGACAATTAATTAAAATTCCGGTCTGCCGCCCCGCAAATCTAGAAAATCTATACGTATTACTATATTTCTTCTAACCCGCCACCCACTAGTTCCCTTGTCAGTTTGTTAGTATTGGTTAAATCTTGCAACTGAACTTCAAACCAGTTCCCCTCATCCGATTGAGCTGAAAGGTTGCTCACAGTTCATAACTTTGGTTCTGGTGACACTACAGGAAAACTACACTACACTACATTGATTGAAAAGATTGTTTTTAAATTATTATTTTATTTAAATCTGTATTCACGGTAAAAAGAAAATCTAAACCATCTCATAATTGGAATGCTCAAATTTTTTAGCTCGTTTCGCTCTCTCTTGCCGCCGAGTTTTTATTATTGCCCCATTTTTCAATGCGTTAGTAGTAAAAGTAAGTTAAATATAATTTTATTGAATGATAAAAATAACCTTTCCGAGGCGGGGGCTAAAATTTTCGAGCTCGCATCGCTCGCTCTTGCTTTTTTCATACAGAGACCATTTCTATCTAATATATGAATTTCTCATTTATTCGATGTACCAAAATTGTTTGAGCTCGCCCACTGATTTCGTAAATTTTCGGAATGGCAAACCTTAATACACTCATCATTCTCCTGCCCTTATCCCAATTTATTTGGGGTTGGCGCAACATGTCTTCTTCTTCCATACTTCCCTATTTCTTGCTTTCGTTTCAGCAGTAACCTCTTTTCCAGCCATATCATCCTTCACACAGTCCATCCATCGTTTCTTTGGCCTTCCTCTCCTTTTATAGCCATCTGCATTCATACTCAACATTTTCCTCACAACATTTCCTTCATTTCTTCGCATCATAATAATATTATGTCCATACCACGACAATCGATTACCAATCAACCTTAATACACTATTAGCTATAATGGCTATCGAATATGACGTACATAGAAGCTACTTAGAACCAATGAAATCGAATTAAAAAAAAAAATGACTTTGAAAAATAAACACAAACCACCTTATTACAAAAGGTAGTTAAACCTGGTTTAACTTAGACCTGGTTTATCTCGCATGCTGTCACTTTCTTTTGAATATTATTGAAGTGAGACGTCATGCTAGATAAACCAAGTCTAAGTTAAACCAGGTTTAACTACGTTTTGTAATAAGGCGGAAAGTGTTACATTTCAAATATGAAAAAAAGTAAATTGTCTTTTTGCTACTTTTCTTGGCTAATGATGAAAATAGAGGGGGCGCTAGGATAATGTTTGCACACGGGCGCTACATGGGCTAGAGACGTCTCTGCTTGTTGACACGTAGGTTTGTAGGAATTATGAATTTCCTTTGCATAGTTGAGTTTTTCAGGGTTTTTTAAATACGTTTTTGTTTCGCAGTCCTTAGTTGAGTTTCACAAAGAACTGTACAGTATCAAACCTTTTCGTGAGATAATGATGCGTTGTGAATCATCTGACATGGGTTATGTGACATAACTCACTTGTCCACATTGATCCTACAGTCAGCTCTAAGTGCATGAGCAATAATTTGCAGTCACATGCCACGGAGATCATCGTGTGAAGACGTTAACGGCTCAAAACGTGTGTCTCGTTAATTTCGGAAATTGTTACGGTGCTCGTGCACATCATTATGTCCTTTACCTTCTGTTATGTTGTGCACTATTCCAATCAAAGAAAATAACCTACTTTTTGCGACAAAGGACGATAGGTATATCATTATTCACCTATCTATACAGTTACGTATTAGCAGTGAAGTGCTCTGTAGAGAACAGTTAACTGCTGGGTGACGAGGCTGGTATAGGCCATCCCTAAGAAAGCTTGAACTATCACCAGACAGCCAGATTCAAATGGACCAATTAATCTTATAAAATTTTTCAAGTAGCAGTAGGTTAAATAATCTGTTGTTGTTGTAATTGCATGTAAAAACATGCGTTGCGATCGAAGTTTTTTTTTTCTATATTGATTTTGTTTTACATAAGGCGTTTTTTTGTTTTGTGCTCATACCATAAATCATTGTATTATATTGCTATACGTGAGGACTTGTAATTGGCTTTCTGGTGACTATGGTTTCTTCTTTTTGTTCGTTTTTATTAGCTGTAAGTCCTCCAGGTACTAAATAAATAAATAAATAAAAATAATAAAAACTTCAAGCTCCGAGCAAGCCCAGCAGGAATTCTTTGTATCTGTTGCGAGGAATCAAAAACATCTGTGGAAGTGGCGTAGCATTTGGCCAATAAAATTGAATCATAACAAATTCAAAGAAGAAGAGGAATAGACCCAGCATCTGTGATCATTGATCCAGTTTCATCTGGGCCGCTTGATCAAAAATCGAATAATGTAAGAACTGATTTGTATTAACTACTTACCGATAACAGCGAGTTGAATGTAAGTTTTATGTGCAGGGCTGGCAGCAAAGTCTGCGAGACATGTGTAGACGCCAGCGTCTGAGGGTCGCACGGTGACTATCTGGAGCCTGTCCTCTCCTTCGGTGTCGCCCGTCACCAGTCGGTAGCGGCCTCCCCCTGACGAGGTGGTGCTCTTGTCGCCGTCGCGGAGATCACGACTGCTGGTGCAAGCCACGTGAACGGTCAAATGTTCCTAACTATTACAAGGCATACGTATACTCGTAGATAGCCAAATGGGTTTTAAAAAGTTATAGAAACTCAAACTTTTATGTAAGCCCGATCGCCACTATGTTTCTATCACTCATACCTTGGAAACGCTGATCAGGGGTGACGAGAAAAATAAGAATGGAAGCAGACGCATGCCTATAAGATGAAGATGATCGGATATGTTGAAATAAACCGTGACCAAAATGATGCTGTAGGGATTTATCAACCTCGAATGTTAGCCGTGAATCACAATAATGGGTCATTCACGGCTAAATACAATGATTTATGAATACCAAGACCAACACTCAGAAAGGATATGGATTATGTCGATAAATATAATGTATCCATTATCATCTTCCAGCTTTATAATCCCTTACCTAAAGGCTAGGCCGAGGTGTACTTTCTACACTCACATTTCACCAATCATGTTTAAGTTCCGTGAAAAAGAATACAAACATATTGCTATCAACCATTCAAAATCAGACTCCGGAGTGCTCAGAACGTCGCGTTTTTCATAACCCAGTAAAACTTTACCCGACCTGGAAATCGAACCTAAGACCTCATTCTCAGCAGTAGCACTTGCGACTACGAGACTATAAAGGGCTGCGCCCCATCTATTAGCACGGAATCGGATTTTTCCATGCACCTATGCTTTTCTGTCGCTCAGAACATTCATTTGCTTGAGTGAGAAACAGAGCAGGACCTATTGCACGCAGCAGCATCGACGAAATGCTCCGCAACACGCAGCCCGAACGAGGTGGTTTAATTCAAATGGACCAATGAATTACCTGTAGAATGCGGTAGATGAACCGTTCTTGTACCAGGCGAGGATGTTGAGCTTGTCGTCGTCCTTCTCCGCGGTGATGTTGCATGGCAGCTCCACACTCTGGCCCGCCACCCCGTCCACTACACCACAACAGGGACAAACTCAGTAGCATAATATAGAGATTTGTGAAGGTACGGTCAGCAACAGAAGAAGCTTAACATTTCGAAATTTTAATTATTTGATGTACAGGACTCCAGCTATTATTTTTAATGTTTCAGACGATTATTCTTTAAAATATTCCTTACTCTTCAGTAACTTGTTGGTAACAAGTAATATCTAACAAGTTTTTATTAAGAAGCCTGCTTTGAAACTTTGAGTAGTGTTAATCTACTTCTGATGCTGACTGTACGTGAGGTACGTTCAAGCAGCAACAAAAATCGCAGTCCTTGGAAAAATTTCTGCCGGTCCTGGAAAGTTTAGGTTCCCCTTAAACGGCTATCTACGTTGACCTCTGGTCAATTTCATATTCATAGGTACTAGATATTTTGTTAGCACTACTTTTAGGCATAGGTGCACCTGTATAGTTACTGTTGATTTGACATGATTGATTGTTCAAATATTTTAGGGAACTAAACTATTCTCAAGATATTTTCTTCGAAATCAATGTAATTTTACTTTATAAGCATCTTTTTGTGGATAAAGTTGAATTTATTTAAAAGCGCGGCTTATTTCAAACTTACTTAGGAATAATGATTTTGTAATAGAAAACGTTGATGTTGTCCGACATAAATATCACTGTGTAATTTATTAAATGGTCAAAATTTTAATCTATGTTCAGAAATAAAATAATTTGAGAGGATTTAAACAGGTACTTACCCTTTTCGAAGATTTCTTGCGCACATAAACAATTCAATAATGAAACAATCACCGTTAAATGTATAAAACAATTCATTTTTACACAAATATTATAATTATTTTATTACACATTACAAAATTCGTAGTCCGAAATTTCACAAGTCGAAGAGGGCACGTCCCGATTGGGCGCAACGGACACGCGTTTCAATTGGCGCGCTCGGCCGCAATAACGATATCGCCGGTCCAGGGAGCGCGGTACTCCGCTACCGGCCGGCGCGCGCGGTCCCCGAACGCTTCCGGAGCGCCCGCCTGTCCCCGCGTGTGACGTCACGCCCGCCCTGCCTGCCTGCCGACTGCCGAACCATCATTTACCTTACACTTTTTAATTGGGGAGGTCAAAACAATTGGGTCACTTCATCTGGATTTATTTACCGTGCAAACTGGAAACATTTTATTTCTGGTAGTTATGCTGTTTCCGGTTTGCGCTGACCCTATACACTCCTTTGTGTGCAATTGTTATCGGCCGAATGACCGTGTAAATTACGAATTTGCAGCCGGATTATAACCGTGGGGACTGTGTGTCAGGACGAACGGCACGAATGCGTTTTTATTTTTGTTAAACGCGCTAACGAACCGAGACCTATTCTGCATAAGCAAAAACAGTGTGAAAACAGAAAATATAAAAAAGAAAAGGGCCAACTAGACCATACAATGTAAAAGCACACAAATATTTTAAAATTTTATTGTTAGTTTAACTTCAATGATATGTATTTTAAAGTCTAAGTATAAAATAATTAGAAAAAACACAGTAACATTAAGGCTAAGAGGTAATAAGGGGAGTTTTAGAGTCTAGGATAATACTAATCAAGTTGTTTCAGGGATCGAGTAAATAATACTGCCAACACAGCAATAACAGCGCTACCAACTGTGCCAACGATGATTTTCTTTGTTGTACTGGGTTTTTTATTTGACTTCATCTGAAATGAACAACAGGATTAGATTTTAATCAGTATGAGTTTTTCAATTAATGAGAAGATATGCTGTTTAGTAATAGAGAAGTATGGGAGAAGATATACCGAACCATCCTGAAAAAAAAAAACAAAATGGGGTTGTGGTTCTTTACCTTCAATTGTGTGTTTACTGCTTTGTCCATTGAGTTTAATATAGTGACTATTTCATTTAAAGTGGAGATTGCTATGTTAGATGCATATTTGTCTTGGTAAAGCAAACAATCTGATACTTTCTTTGTTTTCTTCAGAACCATGTGGTTGGCATTCATACTTAATTTTATTCTGTGGAGAAGTAATGCACACTCCTCAAATACTTCTACTACCTCCATTGGACCGAGATTTGCCCTGAGAAAGATTTAGAAAATAATAATTATTAGTAAAAACATTATTTTGTAGTTTTTGTAATTAATGTTGTTTTAATAACATTCATTTATTACATAAATAAAACATTAATTTATTCATACATATGGTTATTATTGGCTATATACTGTTATTCATGTAAGTAAGTATATCCATTATAATTAATAACTAGTGAAATAACTATTAATCAAGATTTAATTAACAATATCCCTGTCCCATAGAATAGGTTCACAGCGATTGTGATTGTGGCTGCTTCGAAGACAGTGAAAATGTTAAATGGACTGGAATTCTCTTAACACAACTATTGTATTTGCCAGTAAGCTTTAGAGTAATTCATAAAAGCAGTAGAAAAGAATTGTCTCTCAACAGTAGAACAATATTAAACATTGGCAATCTACTATTGGTTGGTAACTACTTAAGTACTTAAAAGAGTTGGGTATGGGTATTGATGATACATAAGGATGATGATATTAAATATTGTATAGCACTCTGAATTAATAACTTACGTGCAGATAGTAGTCTCATCGCATCGAGGAATTAGTTTAGCATGTTTCATGATCTCTGTTCTTATTTCTGGTTCTTGGATTCCCAGTTTCGTCAGGTCTTCGTCGGTCAATTCTGATAATCCATGATTGTCAATATCTTGTTTTCTGTGTGTACATTTAAAAATTAAGATAAATTCATTAGACAAAATACTATGTAAATAAAAACAGATCTTACTCGAATATATCGATATATTTTTGAGCGCCTATGCCGCATAATAACGAGGCCAGTGGTTCTGCACACTTTGCAGAACCTTTTTCTATAGTTTCCAGTTCTGTTTGATCTGACATCTTCTGTTTTCTTTACAAATTCGGTGTTTATTTTTGCGACCGGTGGAATCTAAAACAATTTTTCTCAATGTCAGTAATTTGACGTTTGAGTTTGACATTGACACTAATCAGAATCACGCTTCTTTTCACGCATTTTTTTTTTTTATAAACTGGCAACATTCATATAATAACTGCGAGAAAATAATGGTGTGGTGACCACTATGAGGAGACCGCTTGATGCACGGAAGAATCTGTGTTGGCGGAGAAAGACTCACTAACCTTAGACGATACTACTTTAGTTGCGTGCGTTGACTACCTACAGAAGAAAAGGTGGGGGACCTGCAGAGCCTTACAGAAGCGCAAACAGAGACTACTAAACCTAGATTTCAAATCAACTGTATGTACTGTATGGTCCTAAGTAAGGGTAGTGGCATTGAGGAAACTACCCGTGCGTCGTATCGTACTGCAACTAAAAGTACAATCGTACATCACCCGTTCCTTCTTAGCCCTTTGTGTCGAAGCCGCGGTATCTCTTTCAAACAACCCGTAGCCCCGACGGGAACTGAATACCTTGAGATCAAAGTTCCTTCCTCGTTAGTCGAACGGTCGGGGTGTTCGATTCCCGGATCGAGCAAATTGTTATTGGGTAGTTATATTTATCATGAATTTTCTCTAGCACCCATGTTGCCTGGATTTGTGCCTGGTTGATGGCAATTAACTTGCCCCCCTATTACAAATAACTGGCGAAATAGGGGGTGTCGTACTATTATGTGACTATAACAAACATCCGTACACATTCGACCACAGATGCGTGAGAGATAGTTCTATAATACGTGGGGGAGGGGGTAATATGTGACGTATATTTTTTTTTACCAATAGTGAATTTTATCTTTTTGATTAAAAACAGATTAGAAAACTACTTATCTAATCTTTATCAAAAAATAAAAATACATGAGTTATTTGAGGGGAAAAGAAGAAGCTTAAAACCTCGCCAAGGGGGAGGAGAAGTATAAAAGTGGCCTATAAAACCATGCTGCATAAGTAGGTACCGTGTTAACTAAGCAGACAGCAGTCATGTAAGTATAGGTAGGTAGGTACCTACTTACTTCCGACGTGACGTACCTAAGATTGGAGACGTGAATTTGACCGTAGCCGAGATGAAAAAAAAACGATATATTCGATCTTCATTTTTTTTTATTTTTCTACTATCCCAGATACACACACCACATACACCTCGGATTATACCGTAATTCATTTGTACAAACTTTGTTCTACGCGTCTACATTAGTGCATCACGAATTTCCTTAGATGTCTAGTAATTTGTTAACTAATGTCGGCGACAGATCTATGTGCTTAGTAAATGCATAGCTTTTTCTATCTTCTACATTCGTATCAGCCCGTAATTGTTCACACTAATCATGGGCTTTCTAAAAGACCATTTGGTACAATGACCATTGACCAGTCCTAATCACTACGTTGACACAGGTTGAGCAATTGGGGAAGGCATATAGTATTTCCCTTGAAAAAAATGTTATTTTGATTTTTGGCAGAACAGTGAAATTTTCCGCCTATAGGAAGACGTTTCTTGTGTACTTAGCTTTTCTTACAGCTTCATATGCTTAAATTAAATTTTGTGGTGTTTGTTCTAGATACAAGCAAAACTTAACATTTTCGATATTTTCATCGGCGATGTTCGTCAACGCATGAATTATGGCAATAAATAATAAATAATTATAAAATTGAAAAGTAAGGTTTGTATAAATTCTAGTAACTAAAAACTAATGTCTAATTGAGCAACTGGCGAGGCGTATAAAATTATTATTTACTTATAAAATAACTATCATTTTTTTAATCCAGGGGATAAGTTATCTACAATTGCTTTGACGGCTTGCCAAGTTTCCCGGGCAGTAGACACAATTTGAGAGCCCGGCAGCAAGAAACCGTACGGACCGAATGAATCCCTCAGATCCACATGATACGAGAATTTGATTCCAGCGCGAGCTTTCGCCCAATCATGAGACATTCCGGAAGCAGGCTGCCTTATCTCAGCGGCTGTGCCAACCTGAAAGACAACAAAATACAGTTAGGGGATTAAACACAGGATACATTGTGAACAATGATATAACACTAAGTAGGAGTTCAGCGAGTTCAAAGGTACCCTTAAGTAAGTTATCCTTCTTTGATATTCTGGAAGGCATAGGGCTGATTAAAAAGAGGTCATAACATGTATGTCTACAGACTTACAAGCTGCAGAAGATACAATTGTATCTAGGTACAAAGTAATAACAGAGGAATAATCGATCAACTTTCTATGATGAAATTCTTACTTGATACTTGGTGCCATATAAGTCGGCAAGTGCGATGGTGGCCATTTTGCCCATCTCGGTGAGTACGCCGTCGTCGGCGAAGTTCTCCTGCGCGTGTGAGCTCGGCACCAGCCAGGCCTGCGAGTACGCGTGTAGCGCCACGTACAGCTGTGAAGCAACGCCATTATGCCAATTAAAGTTTGTGGCTTTATAACAGAAAATTACGCTACTTATTGTTTAATCTAAACGACTTTAATCTGTTTGTGCACGCCACGAACCGCTAGTTGCTTTATCTTTCCCATCAATTTGTAAAGTTCGTTGTTTCATTGTAGGAACAAACTGCAAATTAGAGACTGACCCAACAAAACAAGCTGCGTATAATAATTATAGCAAAGGACAAAAGGTTGATTACTTGACATTACATTGGGTTTCCGTTTTGCATAAATCTGAGCTGTTGTCCCCGTTTTCCCTGTTCCTTTTTAGTAAGAAAAGGGGGCTACTCTCCGAACGCCTATGCAAACATAAACCATACTTCTTCGCCACAATCGGGTATAAAGATAGGCCTGAATTATTTCCGAGAATCTCGACCCAACAAGCCTTGCATAAGTAGGAAAACTTAGCGAGCGTAAAGATGAAAATAATGAGCTTAGTTATAAGGTGTCAGTCGACACGCAATTCTGATTGCACATTGATAAAATGAAAACATATCTGACATTTTATTACTCTCATTCTTACAGCAGACCACATTACTACATCGAACTTTCTTGAATATCAGTACTTTTTGAAGTATTCGTTTTGAAAGTGTCGTAGAAAATCTTTTGAAAGTAACGATGTGGGCAAATACCGTAGTCTGTCACAATTTCCCGCGATAACCGTGGTGCGGTCTACCTTTACGGTTTTGAACGAATGATAAATTGCTATACTTATAGGCGATGGAAACCATTTCTGATTTCTATTCAGTGACTACAATACGTGGCTGCTTACAGTCATATAAATACTCAGCTTACAGCCGTACATATATTTAAGTGAATGAGGCACTCGGGAGACTGTTGAAAGTCACCATTTTGATAACAGTCCTATAAAATATGTTGTTGTTAGTTAAGTGGATTACAAGACGGCTACAATCGTAGAATGCACTTAGTACATCTACCAAGTCGTAAAATAATACTATGACAGAGCTTTAACCCTGAGACTGGCTATCAATTTTATATGTTTGAAAGTCGTTACAGGATAGCCACCTGGCCCGAAAGTCTGGCAATCTGTCTTAATAAAGGGTTTCGTATTACCCAGTAAAATTCTGGCATTCATCTGCATCCGGTTAGACTGGAGCCAACCTCAACTCTGATAATGCAAATACTATTAAGAAGGCAATTAAAATAAAACTAAAGGTTGATGTACCGATTGGCAAGCTATCTACTAATAGCCAAAAGATAGCCAGCATATTATTATGTCTTCGGTACTGGTTTGTCTTCGGTACTAATAAGATCTAAAGTGAAAACGAATACTACGAAACCATTACGGCCGGCAATTATAGGTACTAATTACCTATTTACATGAACACTGTAAATGGGTAATAATAGTACCTGTAATGACGTATATCGTTGTGTGCATCCGTCACGCGATAAAAAACAATGAGATAGAAAACAAGATTGGTCACTTGAACCTCAGTTCATATCGGTAGATTACCGAGGTTTACACACTCGTAAAACTGTTTAAATTTTATGACATTTCAAATCAAAACAAGTGGCTCTAGGCATAACCTTTTAAAATTGACCATTAAATTATGTATGTCATACATTATTTGTGATTTTTTATAGCAAGTCACTGAATAGCACCATTTTGCTAGAATAAATTCAAGTTTCTAGCATTTACAAATATCAAAGGTTTATAACTTTTAGAGTAGGTACCTTGATCTGTGCTCTATGCTCGGAAAGGAACTCTGACACGGCTCTTGTCTCTGGCTCACTAAAGGGATGTGGTCCGGCATAGTTGTCGTTGCAAGGATCTTGGGACGAGTCCTTTTCACTCCAGTGGTAGTCCCAGTTGCGGTCCGCGTCTACTCCAACACACTCCGTCTGGCCCCAATTCCATGGAAACCTTTAAGGGAAAAATATCCTTCTTAGTAGATCTTAAATCGCTAAATAAACTCGATGTGTACATTGACCGTGAGAGCTAATGTAAAGTCTAATATGATCTAGGTCTTCGACTCTTCGTTGCATAATCGGTGGCAGTTTGAAAATAATATGTAATTTGCATAATTTTTCACCAGGTTTTCAAACTTCCAGTCGTTTAAAAAGAAGCGCACGCAACTGCTTGCCAAGTGGTACGTAGACAAACAGAAAAGCAGCAACGTAGAAAATGACCGATGATGAAAATGTCCTAGTCCAGTACACTCAAGAGAAAAGCGAGCGCATTATTATGTGAATGAATCGTTTCCTATTTTTTTTTTTTTTATCTGGAAACCATAGAGCATGTGCTTGCATATTGTCATTGTTTCGAAAAGTATTAAATTGTCATTAGAACATTCCATAAGTACGAATTAATAATAGTCGTCGTGATTTATTTTACTTTGATAGAATTTAATAGTGTCGTGGTAGAAAGTGTTATGTTCAAGTGAAGTCAAGGTAGATTATAAAACCAAACATACAAAGCGGACTTAAAATTACACGCATGTCACACCCTGAAATTGTAAAAAAAAAATAGCAGTATTTTTTTCCATTAGGTAGGTATTTCATTTTAGTCAAAGTTGATATTGATCATGTGATGTCTACAATGACTCTATACGAGTTTTTCAGTTAATTACACCTTTAAAGTAAATATAAAGGCTTAAAAGGAGGCTCCAAACACTAAACTCAATTATGTACACTGAAGCATTAATAAACTATTATTATTATTATTATTATATACTTTTTTGTCTTTAACTCATCATTCATCATCATCATTTCAGCCAAAAGACGTCCACTGCTATACATAGGCCTCCCCCAGGCGTCGCCACATTGACTGGTCCAGTGCGTCTCTCATCCAGCGGGTTCCTGCAACCTTGACCAGGTCATCGGTCCACCTAGTGGGAGGCCTTCCAACGCAACGTCTTCCGGTTCGCGGTCGCCATTCCAGAACTTTTCGACCCCATCGGCCATCCGTTAAGTCTGGCGATTCTTCGGGCTACGTCGTTAACCTTGGTTCTCAAGCGGATGTCCTCATTTCTGATTCGATCACGCAAGGAAACTCCGAGCATAGCCCTCTCCATGTCAAAATACAACTTTATACAAGTTTGTAGCTGGTTATCTCAAATTCCGAGAAGGCTAATTTGACTGGACTACTGGCAACACACACTGGTCATAGACTTTCGTCTTGAGACAGACTGGGGTAAGTTGGACGAGAAGATACCGCGCAACTTCCCGAACGCTGCCCAGCCGAGTCGGATTCGACGATTGAACTCTTTCTCGAAGTAAGATCTACCGACCCAACTGGACCGTTTGTCCTAGGTAGACATAATCGTCCACAACTTCGAGCGTAGAGTCTCCGATCTTGATAGGAGTGGGTGTTACATGAACATTCTACATAACCTTGGTTTTGTCCATGTTCATTTTAAGACCCACTCTTTCGGAAGCTCTACTGAGGTCATCGAGCATTGCACTGAGGTCTTCCATGGTCTCTGCCATGACCACTATATCGTCGGCAAACCGAAGGTGAGTGATGTACTCGCCGTTGACGTTGATGCCAAGTCCTCTCCAATCCAGAACCTTGAAGATATCCTCCAATGCAGCGGTAAACAGTTTCAGAGATATGACGTCTCCCTGTCTCACACCGCGCTGCAGAAGGATAGGTTCCGAGGTCTGGTCCTGAAGTCGGACTGACATGCAGGTGGCGTTTTTGTACAAACAAACACTTCAACACCTCGATGTACCGGTAGTCGATTTGGCACCGTTGGAGAGACTGCAGCACAGCCCAAGTCTCGATCGAATCGAAGGCTTTCTCGTAGTCCACAAACGCTAAACAGAGAGGCAGGTTATACTCTTCGGTCTTCTGTATAACCTGCCGCAGCGTATGTATGTGGTCTACGGTACTGAAGCCTTTTCGGAATCCGGCTTGTTCGGGAGGCTGGAAATCGTCAAACCTGCGTGCGAGACGATTCGTGATGACTCTTGAAAACAACTTGTAGACATGGCTTAGAAGTGAGATGGACCTATAGTTCTTCAACCGGGCATTGTCACCCTTTTTGAAGAAGAGCACCACCACACCCCTGCACCAAGCCTGTGGCGTTTTCCCCTCGAGTATAACGGAATCAAACAGCTTCTGTAGGGCCTTAAGGTCCGGTTTGCCACCCGCCTTCAGAAGTTCGGCCGTAATTCCGTCATCTTGTTTTTTTTAAGCTGTTTCAGAGCCATCCTTATCTCGTACAGGCTGACATCCGGGATGTCTTCGGTATAGTGTCGGGTCAATCTAGCTCTGGGGTCTTTCGCTAGATTTTCGACGGGTTGACTAGTTGACGTGTATAGCTGCCCATAAAAACTCTCGATCTCTCTCAGAAGCTCCGGTTTGGCGGACACGATCCTGCCATCGTCGGTCTTCAGTTTCGTGAGCTGGCTCTGCCCAATAGCCAGATCTCTTGCAAATACCTTGGAGCCTTTGTTCCGTTCAATCGCGTCTTTAATACGCTCGGTATTAAAGCAGCGGAGGTCGCTCTTCAAGGATTTGGAGATCTGTCTATTGAGCTTCCGGTATTGCCGAGCTTCATCTGAAGACTGCAGGATCATCTCACGCCGCTCCTTCATGAGCCTGAGAGTGTGATCTGAGAGTTTTTTGATCTCATTTGTACGACGTATCTTAAAAAATTTAGACCCAGTCGTATGGACAGTTTCCACGAACCCGTCGTTGTAATCGTCCACTGAGCTTCCTAGGCATGCGAAGCGATTCTGAAGTTCAAGTTGAAAGCTCTCGGGGTTTTGGATTTGGATCTGTGCTGGACGAAGCGTAGACTTCATCAGTCGTGAGTTCGTGACCTTTCTAGCTTTATATTGATGTTCAATGTGCCTCTTACCATGCGGTGATCGCTTCCGGTTTTCACCGAATTGATCGCAGAGACATCATTGAACATTTCGTTTTTTGAAGAAGGAGTTCATCATAAAGAGGCCCTCCTTCTCCATAAAACTGGCCAGTTGGTGACCCCGGTGGTTCCGAAGTCCAATCCCAAATTGCCCCACTTGCAGCTCATCCTCGCTTCGTTTGCCCAGTTTCGCGTTGAAGTCCCCCATAACAACGGTGAAGTAAGTTCTTGAACCATGCATGGCTTTAGAAATATCCTCATACATGGTTTCTACTTCATCGTCGGGGTATGCCGAGGTCGGGGCGTAGACCTGTATGACCTGCAGCGAATATCTTGCAGATATTCTGAGTATAAGGTACGCCACCCTGTTCGACAAACTCTTGATCTTCACCACGTTATTCACGAGAGTCTTGTGGACGATAAACCCAACATCACCCTGTAACTGCCGGTCTCCCTCTCGGAAATAGAGCAGGTTACCGGATTTCAGGATTATCGTGTCCTCTCCCTCTCTTCGGACTTCAGATAATCCGACAATACTCCATCGCAGCCTGCTTAATTCTTCCTCGAGTTCCGCCAGCTTCTCGTCGGCCCGGAGTGTGCGCGTGCTAAATGTTACCAGGTCCAGTCGTCGGTATGTTTGGTAGCCGGATCCCGTCCGGGGATTCTTAGCACCCCTTGCCACGCCGCGCGCCGTTGCCTCGACCGCTACCGTAGCCGAGGGTAGACGGGCTGCCAGGTACTAGGGGCCTGTTTTGTTTAACGCTCATAATTTGGGGGGGGGGGGGGGTTTGCCATAATCGCCACGCTTGGCAGGCGGGTTGACGATCGCAGTATGGTTGTTACAAAGACACAGAGAACGCTGCTGCCCATTCTCTGGTAAGTCCCTTAGTCGCCTCTTACGACACCCACGGGAAGATGCTATTCTTTACGTCCGACACCACACGGAACCTTTCCCCGTTAAGTACCTGTCTTTATCTAGCGTGCCTTTATTAAATATTCAGAATATTATTAAGAATTTTAAACTATCCTTGAAACGCAAATGAAACATTATTCCCAGTTTATTTACATTGGAATCAGAAAACCACAAAAAGGGTTTATACTTACGGCGCTGTTTTATTTAGTTTCTGATTGACATCGCCTTTTAAGAAACATCCTTAAAAATAAACTGTATTACTCCGTAGCGTAGCGTGAAAATATCCGTGACTTTTGTTTCTAACACTTTCTCTACAAGCTCGTCTTGTTGTTTGTAAGTACACTAAGTACCCCTACTATACAAATAAATAAGTGTTAGAGAATTCCTCAGCCGAAGGGTAGAAATATTGCATGTTCGTGACGACGCAGCGTATGGAACGGGCGACAGAGTATATCAACCGGCGCACGCTCCGAGCGCGCTCACTTTGGCTCGGGAGCCCGGATGGGACGGACGTATATTCGGACCTGTAGTTATAGCTATGTCGGATTCTTAATGTTTTTATAGCTGTGTTGGTTTTGTGATGTGCTATTTCAAATAAATAGTTCGAGGTTACTCTGACGTTTCTTTTAAAAAAATGAAATACCCTTCTGATTTCTAAGATCAGAAGTGAGATTCGCATAACAATACACGCGTCTTTGACCGTTTGCCATCAATTTTGCAGTAGTGTTTGGTTTCAAAGTAACCTCTAACCACGTGTTAATCGAAGTGTCAGTGTTCTTATGCGTTTTCGGTTAACGCCTACGTGTTAGTTGTATTGTGCTCAGTTTACGGATCGCGAGTGCGAAAAATTCGTCATAACTGAGGAACCAGTATGGAAACACGTGCTGCAGGAACCACTGCCTTTGAGGCATCGCGTGAATCGACGCTCCGGACAGGATCGTGGGTTTACTTTCGTCCTTGGTACAAGTAAGATCGAACCATTTTTATATTTCGTTGGTCTAGTGGTCACAAGCGCGACTGCTGAGCATGAAGGTTCTGGGTTCGATTCCTGGGTCGGGCAAAGTTTTATTGTCTTGCATGAGACTTAACATAACTGTCGAAATGTGGGTATACTGGGTACCTCTGCCTTACCCTTCGGGGATTGCAGGCGTGATGGTATTTGTGTGTGTGTTTAAATGTTTATGTACACACCCACGATACAGGAGGAATTCCTAGTGTGAGGCAACGTTGTGATTCGTTGTGTACCTACATGATTTTCTTACTCGATGGTTTCTGAAAACCTGGTAGTTTGTGTTGCAATAGTTTTCAAGGTTGGTGTAAACGACTAAGGTACAGGACTCAAGGTAGTTGAGTGTTGTATTTTCGATAATTCCCAGTACATTTGATTTAATTAATGAGAGTCTGATTTGGTGCCACCCAATTGAACTAAAGTTTGGTCAGGAGTGATCGAGCGGAACAAAATTCTGTTGTAGATTTGTTTGTTTACAGAGTAACCATTACACAAGGATGTGTGGTGTGTGTTTGGACGCAACGCTGCCTGGCCTTAGCAGTGGTTGCCAGGGCTTTGCCACAGTGACGCCGTTGCTAAGCGCGTCGCTGCAGGGCGACTGCGCGCCCTACTGGCGTTGCTGAGCGCGTCGCTGCAGGCCGAGCGCGTCGCTGCAGGCTGAGCGCCTCGCTTCAGGCCGAGCGCCTCGCTGCAGGCCGAGCGCCTCGCTGCAGGCCGAGCGCGTCGCTGCAGGCCGAGCGCGTCGCTGTAGGCCGACTGCGCGCCCTACTGGCGTGTACAGCGCGTGGCTCCAGGCTACCAGCGCGCTGCTGGCGTGTACAGCGTGCCGCTCTGGGCTGCCAGCACGCTACTGGCGTGTACAGCGCGCCGCTCCGGGCTGCCGCCAGGGCGCTACTGGCGTGTACAGCGCACCGCTCCGGGCTGCCAGCGCGCTACTGGCGTGTACAGCGCGCCGCTCCGGGCTACCAGCGCGCCCTACTGGCGTAGTTGCGCGTGGCACTCCACGGTGCCAGCGCGCCCTACTGGCGCAGCTGTGCGTGGCATTTCACGATGCCAGCGCGCCCTACTGGCGCAGCTGTGCGTGGCACTTCACGGTGCCAGCGCACCCTACTGGCGCAGTTGGTGCGTGGCATTTCACGGTGCCAGCGCAGTGCGCACCCTACTGGCGCAGTTGGTGCGTGGCACTCCACGGTGCCAGCGCGCCCTACTGGCGCAGCTGTGCGTGGCATTTCACGATGCCAGCGCGCCCTACTGGCGCAGCTGTGCATGGCACTTCACGGTGCCAGCGCGCCCTACTGGCGCAGTTGTGCGTGGCACTTCACGGTGCCAGCGCACCCTACTGGCGCAGTTGGTGCGTGGCACTCCACGGTGCCAGCGCGCCCTACTGGCGCAGTTGCGCGTGGCACTCCACGGTGCCAGCGCGCCCTACTGGCGCGGTTGCGCGTGGCACTCCACGGTGCCAGCGCGCCCTACTGGCGCGGTTGCGCGTGGCACTCCACGGTGCCAGGGTGCCCTACTGGCCTGGTCGAGCGCATCTCTGCAGGCCGACTGCACGACCTGGCTTGGTCGAGCGCGTGGCCCCGGCTATTGGCGCGACCTGGCTTGGTTGAGCGCGTGGCCCCGGCTATTGGCGCGACCTGGCTTGGTTGAGCGCGTGGCCCCGGCTATTGGCGCGACCTGGCTTGGTTGAGCGCGTGGCCCCGGCTATTGGCGCGACCTGGCTTGGTTGAGCGCGTGGCCCCGGCTATTGGCGCGACCTGGCTTGGTTGAGCGCGTGGCCCCGGCTATTGGCGCGACCTGGCTTGGTTGAGCGCGTGGCCCCGGCTGCTGGCGCGACCTGACTTGGTCGAGCGCGGCACTACACGCTGACTGCTACTTAATTGTAGTGAGCATGCAAACGTATGGGCCTCTGCTCTGCACCGCGTTCATAGTGAAGACATGCAAACGTGTGGGCCTCTGTCGGAATGACGTGGTGTGTCACAAATGCATAGTAAGCATAACCTATGGGCCTCTTCTATGTATTCGTGACATCGACAAGCAAACGTATGGGCCTCTGTCAACCACAATGTATGGCAAGTGATGGAAATCCGGATTCTGTCATTAGCGATGCATTGAATCTCCTTGGTTTGAAGCTGTTTCAATTTAAAAAAAATACTATTGGTGGTTTTTGTTGCTGGCGCTTGAGTGCACGCTTGCGCCTGGAACACTGGTCAAAATGAACTAATGAAAGTAACAAACCATGGTGGTCATGTTATTTATTCACTAATGCACTTTTATGTATTCGCAGATAATGATGATGGTCAGGTTATGAGAGATGAATCTGATGCGAATGATGCTGCCAGATGGTACTCGATATGTGTGTGTCAAGGTGATCAAAGGACCGTCGGACCACGATGAATCATGGAAGATACAACTTGTCCTAAACATGGCAAGGCGGGCTACGACCGCACCTCACCTCTACATCTGGTGACTGGTATCATGTTTTGTGGGTGATGTATATGGGATTGGTTTGAAACGTACTTGTATGTGAACCAATTCACACACGCACAGTTATGCCTCACGTAGGTCTCTAGCGAGTCGTGAGGTGGCGATCTTCCGACAAGTCCCGCCCCGGGTGGCTGGTTTGGATATTTGTATGTTTCACACCTATTACGCGCAGGCTAGGCTATGCTAAATGAAGCTAGTCGCTTGAAGTTATTTGCTGTTGAGATGAGTGTTGTTAAAAGGATCTTTTTCATCAACAGCTATATCTGCTTGCCCCGACATTGTGGCAGTTTTGTTTGCTATGGCCTCAACATGTGGCTATCTGGAACCCCGATAGATGGTTACCAGGTGACTTTGTGGTTGTTTCAGTAATGATTGAGGTCGCGAACTCTTTCATTGGTGATACAATTTACAGACTGCTGCCTATTTTGGTGCGATTGCTAGTATTTCATTACAATGGGCAGTTAAAAGTTCAAACTTTCAGAATACGTCATTCAAGTTTTGTTATGTTTTAGATGACGAGTCTACCAATGAGGTCCAAACAAGTGATGATCAGACGCTGAACAGCGTATCTGTGCAGGATGGACGAAGCGAGCGAGGATCAGCATTCGGTGCCAGTGAGCCAAGCTGACGAGGTCGTTCAGCTGTCAGGAACGGCCGTGTTAGAGAATTCCTCAGCCGAAGGGTAGAAATATTGCATGTTCGTGACGACGCAGCGAATGGAACGGGCGACAGAGTATATCAACCGGCGCACGCTCCGAGCGCGCTCACTTTGGCTCGGGAGCCCGGATGGGACGGACGTATATTCGGACCTGTAGTTATAGCTATGTCGGATTCTTAATGTTTTTATAGCTGTGTTGGTTTTGTGATGTGCTATTTCAAATAAATAGTTCGAGGTTACTCTGACGTTTCTTTTAAAAAAATGAAATACCCTTCTGATTTCTAAGATAAGATAAACTGATTTGGACATCTGTGGGCGAGTCCACAACTCCACACCATATTATTGTGGCAAGAAATAAGTACAACAAGAACAAAACCTTTGTCGGTAACGTTGTTGTAGTTGCCCGACAGCTCGAACAGGATGTCCCTCGCCTTAAGCAATGTACAACATTATCTACAACACAGACTAACTTTCTATAAAGGTAAAAACTATTTTAAAATTAATACCTTTCAAAGCAGTTACTAATGATTTCATTACAATTTTTTTTAATAAAAAGTAGACTATTATAAGTGAGATGTGCCAGCTAATGGTAATCGTAAGTGGTCACCGCCACCAATGGACGCTTTCAAAAGAGGTTTACTGTCAACTTTTTGTAACTTACTTTTTGTTCCTAAACTGCCTGCAAAAAATTACCTGGTGGTCAACTTATTGGACAGCCCAATAACAGATGAATAAAAACTCTTACCCAGATTATAATCTGTCTTAGGTCACTCGTCACAGTATGAAAAGCGAGGGGTATTTAGGCTTTGCGCACTGTTTATCTACTGTGCTGATGCAAAACACGTAGCCAAGCCAACAAGTTGTTGTTGAGAATCAACGTTTTCGCGCAAAAAGCGGTTCACTGAATGACTTACCATCCTACATAGTAGTCGTCGGAATGGTCGGGCTGTCGCGAACGTGTTTTCCTCCAGAGCCGGTCGTGCGTGTGCGAGTGCTCGTAACCGTCGGGGTTCAACACCGGCATGATGTAGAAGTCGGCTTGCTTGAGCACTTCGTACTCCGCGCCTATTAACACAACAAACAAGTTTACCAAGCAAAATATCAATTTGCTGCGCTAAAGAAAGTTGCATTTCGATGTTTTTATATTGATTGAAATAATTTGAATAATTTATTAGATGGTTACGTGAGTAGCAGGGAAATTTTAGAGAAATGTCGTGCATATTTCTCTGTTTATGTAATGTTGTTATTATCGAACCTTGATCTTTCTCTCCTTCGACGAGCGCGTGTATCATCCACGTCGCGACGGCCGGCGCTATCCACTCGCGCGCATGCGAGCCTCCGTCCAGCCACACGGCAGGCTTCATGCGCGACCGCAGTTTCCACTTTTTCTTCTCTTTTCCTTTCATCGTAGTCTCATTATTTGATAGTGATATCTGATAACAACAAGAAACATTAGCACCCTAAAACAAATATGGCATGCTAGGTATTTCAGTAACAGGATTAAGACCTTACTTTTACTGCAACAAGTGGTAATCCTTCTGATGACCGACCCAATGGTATGAGATCTACTAAGTCAGAATGCGAGTGCTGCAAGTACTCTAAATACCGCAGGATATCTGCATATCGATGATATCGGCGCCAAGTCATCGGGTGACCACGTAACTGCTCTAATTCAAGTCTCTGCTTTTTAGACAGCCGTGGGTTTTCGTAAGTTATCGCTTTCTATGGAAGAAATTAAAAGGATTCAATTAAAGTAAAATAAAAAAAAAACGTTTCTAAAAATGCATGTGATTGAAAAATCCGTACCTGTAAATCCCAAATCACGATATCGAAGTCAATTTTATTAGATTTGAGATGATCTTTGACGTCTAGGAGAAGATCGGGAGGTACAAGCAAGTCAGTAGACCCGTTGAGTGACGGTGACGTCCACCACATGAGCCCCGAGCCTTGTGCGTCCTCCTGCAAGTCCAGCATCTCGTGCACCTTCCATTGAACGTCGGGATACGTTCTTATTAGCTGGAAACCTTTGTAGTTCTTCTTCAAAGCTTTCTTTGCAGATTTTTCTAGAGTGCGATGTGAAACGCCAATTAGAACATTTTTTGGCAAGTCAGCCACATTCATACAAAAAAAAAAAAATGTGAGAAAGTTGCAATAGTAAAAACATTGGCTCTAGAAAGTTGCAGACGGGGTTATTGTCTGTGGCCAAAACTTCCGAGTTCGGCAGTGTGACCCAGGGTCGGTACCTTTCTGTTCCGTGGTCGGTACAGAGTCAGACAGTTGTTTTTTGCAGCTGATTTTTTTACTGGTTTTAATTGCTAACGCTTGAACATGAGCCAAGAAGCTAACTTATAACTAACTTAATATTATTTTGGTAACAAGTCATGCCAGGCGTATTAACGTCGTGCATTATCTTTGCAATAGGTACCTATGCAGTGGTGGCCTCATAGCCTCTAGAATAGTCTAGAAAATCAAATTAAAAAATCATCATGTGCCGTTAACTATTACCTACTTTATCACTAAATGCGCACTGTTTCTTGTCATGAACTAAAAAATAGTTTAGTTTACCAGACCAGAACGACATTAACGGCACTTATCTTTATATAAATTAAATTAATGAAAACTTTCTGACGTCAGTATCGTAAATATGAATACATTTAGAGATGCTATGGCACGTCTGCTTTTAACTGTATACAACAAGTGGTTACCACTGCCCATCAGATTGTTATCAATAGGTACCTAATGGATCCTATCGTAATATACTGCTGAATATTTTTTTGCACGTTTACTCTTGCTTGTACTATCACCTATCAATGAGGTGCGTCTTCGTATATAAACGCGTTCAAGGGGATTAATAATGACGAGAAAGTGTTGGTTTTACCATCATTCGCTTGAGTTGCGTTGGTTTATTACCTGGCTCGTAAACCTACCAAGTATACAAAGATTTGCTGTTAGCTAGACAACTCAGTCTTCTAGGTATGTTAGACTATTCTAATCTGTTCTTTGGTTTTACTAAAAAATTGTTCGTTAACTGTCTCTGATGATATTTTTGTAAGTGACTTCGTAAATTAAGCAATGATTACTGTTATTCTTACGTATTGTGACATCATTGGAGATGTAGGCGCCATCACTTTCTTCTGAATCCAGTAAAGTTTGGAACCAGCTGCTTGGTGCTGTCGTCAACGGTCGATGAGTAGTTGTCGTAAGCGGTCTTTTTGGTAAAATATCTTCAGGAAACCAGGTACCCCCAAACCATGTTGTCTTGGATTCCATAAACCAACTGTATATTGAAGAAATAATTCCTGAAAACAAAAACTTTGTTTGTAAGATAATTTTCCGAGGCAACGTAGATTCGTGGAATTTATGCCTTCTCAATTTCAGAATGGAAACGTTTCATGATAATACTACGAAGAATTAACGTCATGGTTTGAAGAAACCTACGAATGCAAGAAAATAACAAGTATATACCAATGCGGTCCCTCAAGCCATAGCAGAATGCATAATTTACTTCCAGTTTGTTGCGTGGAACTGCTCAATAATTCAATAGGTACCTAGGCGCTATTCTTGTTATCGGAAACCCAGTCCAGTAGTTACTACATTTAAGGAGAAACTTTTTTATGTTAGTGGGTCAAGAGTAGCGAGCGAGAGCTGGAGGACGGGTGCGCGTGCGCCGGGCGTTGTGCGCGCGTCTCTACGTCATGCGACAACCTCCCCGAGCGATTTCCGCGCTACCCACTGATTGTACTGCAGAACTGATACCCATTATGTTAATTACTCCGTCTTGTTTACGATTATTCTCACGTGCGTTCATATTTGATCGTCATCACTGAGAATTGGAACATAATAAGACATAATAGCTTTGAGAGAGCCGAAGAGAAATTCCGATCATATTTTTATTTTATTATAAGATAGAAGATAATCATTACGATCAGCGACTAGACGATAGTAAGAAATAGTAAAAGACCATTTCAAGTAAAGGCTATTTGAATGGAACCTGGAGCGGGGTTATTGACATGAGAAAACATGTTACCTACGTGTGCAGGTATTAATGCGACTTTGTGATCCCGATTATGGCTTCGACTTGATGTGTAAGTACTGTATAAATATTTCAAATGTACATCAACTCATATCTTAGACATCATGTTGTATCATATTTGAAAATGATGTTACTAGATAGGGGCCTACATGATTTTGATAAGCAATATCTATAACGTAATCTTAATTTGTACATTACGTTATTGTGCAATACTATTATTTACTAAAGTGCCTTAAGTAACACGGATGCTTTTAACTATGCCTTTAGATTTAAAGGAAATTGCAAATGGGATTATAGTTGATAAGGTTTGTTATTGTCAGGATTTGGTTCAAATCTTTATATAAATAAAAATGTTATGTTGGTTTGTGTACGCTTCAAAAACTCAAAAAGTTCTGCACCGATCGAGCTGAAATTTTAGAATGATATAATAATCCGCATCAAGGATTGTTTTACAGTATAATCCACGCGGGCGAAGCCGCGGGCATCAGCTTGTATAATATAAGTGAACTGAACCTGAAAATAGTGCCACTCTAACTCCTAATTCATATTAGAACTTCTACACCTCAGCATGTGGCTCTCGCGAATGACAATATACCTACAGATAGGAATCATTATGTATCTATTGATAATATTATTGCTATTATGCATGCAAATTATATTGCGGATTTCTTTATTAAGCAACTATTAGTCAAACTCGTTTTAGATAAATATTGTGTAAGAGTCTCAATTTCTATTCAAAAATAAATCTGGTGATATTTTAGAAATGAGTTCTTCATAGTATAGATATGTGAAATAAAGAAAGATAGTCAAAGTCAAAGATCTTTATTGTGAGACAGTGGTTACAGGGTTGTTATTGTGCTTATTTTTTATGTGCGGTTGCACTGCTCTACCATGTTAGGCATACAATAGTTTGCGATAATATATCGTCGTTGCGAATTGAAGACCTATATTTGTCACTTTTGGCAAAATCACTTTTTTACGCCAGCCTTTTTCACATTTTGCAGTTCTATGGAATGCAAAAACTCTTATGTGTAGGATACGACGATTTAATCGTCATTCATTTACCAATTTCAAGATCTACAATGTTCTCCCGACTAAACGGGATTGGTAGACGGTTTTCATCGATTTTCTCATAAATAGTTGCATTTTCACATAGAGGTCTTAAATTCGCAACGACGATTTACCAGATGCATAAAGACCGATAGTTATCAACTCACAGCTGACCCTTTGCCATCTACCTAATTAGGACAGGACACTGAAGTGAAACCACACTCATCAAAAAACTTTTCTATGTTTGTGTACTTATTGAACCTTTTTCATGAAAGTATGGCTGGAATATGTAATGTTTTGACGGCACGGTTGGCGCAGTGGCTAAGCGATTGGACTGCTGCGCTGCGTGTCGCGGGTTCGATCCCCGCACGGAACAAATATTTGTATGGCCTACAAATAGTTGTTTCGGGTCTGGGTATTTGTGTATGTGAGTTTAAATGTTTGTGAACGCACCCACGATACAGGAGAAATTCCTAGTGTGGGGCAACATTAAAAAAAAAAAAAAAAAAAAAAAAAAAAAAAAACCCAGTTAAAAAAAACTGTGAACTTGAAAAAGTTCGGTGCTTTCTTGAATTGGACTTTTTGGTGTTTAATTTCTGAGTATTCCGTTCTGGCTGATAGAACGGAAACAAAAAAAAAAAACCAGCTTTAAAAACTTAAGATTGATTTTTATTGTAGTGTTTTGATAAAACTTTTTAAGGTGAGGAATACTTAACTACCTATTTGTTCTTTTTTATGTAAAATATATGTAGTGTTGAATGGTTCTTTGACGCATGGTCTAGGCCGGGTTGCAGTAATTTTAAGATTTTTGAACCTATAAAAATCGAACTAAATACGAGTTTTTTAATAAATAAAAATCATTACATACAAATTGAACATACTCTCTAGTAAATCGTAAAGATAGAAACGCGATTTAGAATGATCGGCTCGATACTTTTTTTTATCAAACATGACTCTAAATCACAATTTCAAACGTGTACTGCTAAGACATTTCATCATGAATTTATATAAAAGTTATATCAATAGATAGAACTTTTTATTTTGAAGTAAATGTTGAAAACATATTGTATAATTTCTTTATAGTTTTTCTCCAAGAAGCAAAAAACAGTCAAAATTTAGGCATTATGTTATCCAAGTGTTTAATAGGTATATTATAAGTGAAAGTACTAAATTGAACCATTTTGATTTATCGTTTCTGCTTAAACCCGTGTCTTAAAAACATGCTGTCATTTTAATCAATGATCATGATTATTATTCCGTGAAGAGATTGCCCAATCCGCCGCCGTCTTCTCGTAAGAGCTCCACGGTTTTGACAAATATAATATTAAAGGTTGTTTCGAGTATATTTTTGTTATTTATTATCGCGCGTCTCCAAGTTGCACGGATGAATATTCTCTCTGGAAAGCTACACAAGGCCTCAATAAACCTCAACAATCCTTTCCTCCAATCAGAACACAAAACTCATGGGCCAGGACTGATGAGGAAAAGGCAGAAGTTTTTGCGAAGCACCTATCTGATGTCTTTAAACCTAATCAGAGCTCAGATGATGATTCAGACTTAAATGATATACTCGCACAAGACTATCAAATGAGCCTACCAATCAAGCCTACCTCACCAAGAGAAATTGCGAGGGAAATAAAACTAATGGAAGCAGGAAAAGCGCCAGGATTTGATTTGATTACCCCCGCAATCTTAAAGAATCTGCCGCGGAAGTGCATCACCTTCTTAGCCAGTCTTTTTAACGCTATCTTCAGGGTCTCTCACTTCCCAGCACTATGGAAAGTGTCTCAAGTAGTCATGGTTCACAAACCGGGTAAACCTGAACACGAAGCTTGCTACTATAGACCCATTAGCCTTACGCCTGCCCTCTCTAAATTGTGGGAAAGAATTTTTCTAACCAGAGTGCAATCGGCCATGGATAACTCAGCTATCTTACCATCTCATCAGTTTGGGTTCCGTAAGTCTCACTCCACCATTGAGCAAGTCCACAGAGTATACCATACTGTGAGACAATGCTTCGAGCGAAAGGAATCGCTCGCGTGAAATGATCGCGTCTGGCACAAAGGACTGCTGGTAAAAGTCAAAGAAAGACTACCACATTCGATGTATCCCCTTATCGAATCTTATCTTTCTGGAAGATCATTTCAAGTTAAACAAGGAGAAGCACGATCAAATTTCTACGGAGTTCAGGCTGGAGTACCCCAAGGTTCAGTCCTTGGCCCAGTGCTGTATAACATCTTCACCTCGGATTTACCTGTATGTGACAGCATCACTATTGCAACCTACGCTGATGATATAGCATATCTATCGGTCGAAGATAATCCAGCAATCGCTAGCAGCAAACTTCAACGTCAGTTAGACGACACGCAAAAATGGCTCAATAGGTGGCGAATACGTGTTAGCCCAGCCAAATCTCATCACATTACTTTTGCTCTGAGGAATGGAAACTGCCCCTCCGTTAAACTAGGGAATGATGCCCTCCCACATTGCGACTGTGTGAAGTACCTTGGCTTTCATCTTGACAGGCGTCTCACTTGGAAGCACCACATCAAGCAAAAAAGAGAACAGCTCAACCACAAGTTTCGCTCTCTGTACTGGCTGATGGGGAGGAACTCGGTTCTGTCTGTGGACAACAAACTCTTGCTATACAACTCAGTTCTTAAACCAATCTGGACGTATGGAATCCAGATCTGGGGAGTTGCAAGTAAAAGCAACATACTCTGCCTACAGAGGGCGCAAAATAGCATTCTAAGGGCAATCAGTAATGCTCCTTGGTTCACCAAAAATGATGAGGTGCACGACCATCTCAAAATCTCAACAGTTGCATCAGAAATTGACAAGCATAAGAAACTGCACAAAGAGCGTCTATCTCATCATCCAAACCCACTCATCGCCGAGTTGCTGAATACGTCATCTGTGGTCAGAAGGTTGAAAAGAGACCACATACTCTGATTGGGAGGTGCAGCGCTGGTTGCTCCACCATAAAGCCGTACACTCTCGCAACTAACTTGCTTATGGTCTGGCGACCGATCGCAAATGGAGAAGAAGAAAAGAAAAAAAAAAAAAAAAAAAAATATCGCGCGTCCAAACTACATTTGTTGGGTTAACCGTGTATCTAAGAAACACTGAATTCAGTATCAAAAGTTTTCTGATGTTAATTGAGAATTTAATAGCATCATTCATATCATAAATTGAAATTTATTCACATACTAGCTGAACCCGCGCATGCGTTGCAATGCGTTTTTCCTACCTACCTATCTACGTACTACCCTACCTACTACCCTACCTACTATACCCTATCTACCTACTACCCTACCTACCTACCTACTACCCTACCTAAAAAAAAAAAAGTATCAAAGAACCTTCTCCTGGTTCTTAGCTACCTCCCTACCAAATTTCATCTAAGTAAATCCGTCCAGCCGTTTTCATGCTATGTCGTGACAACGGAAAACGGGTTTCATTTTTATATAATACTAGCTGATGCCCGCGGCTTCGCCCGCGTGGATGTCGGTTAAATTATATACTAAAAACCTTCCTCGAGAACTACTTTATCCATTGGTGAAAACAGCATGAAAATCGGTGAAGTAGTTTTTGAGTTTTTGAAGCGTACACAAACCAACATAACATTTTTATATATATAGACTAGCTGATGCCCGCGGCTTCGCCCGCGTGGATACTGTAAAAACAATCCTTGATGCGGATTATAAATATCATTCTAAAATTTCAGAACTTTTGAGTTTTTGAGGCGTACACAAACCAACATAACATTTTTATATATATAGAAGATTATAGGTCTTTACCTATGCGAAATTGCCGTTTTGTTTGAAAAAATTTAAACGAATTTTTTTCATGTTTTTTTTTTTGTATTAATCGAAGTAATCACCCATGCAATCAATGCATCTTTGCCAACGCAGTGGCAGTTTATTGATGCCCTTCTTAAAGAAATCAGCTGGTCGGGAGGCAACAAATTCTTCAAAGGCATTTTGTACTGCCTCTCGGGTATTTAATTTTTTTCCCGCCAAGAAGTTATCCAAATTCTGGAAAAAGTAGTAGTCTGTAGGCGCAAGGTCTGGTGAGTAGGGCGGATGACGGAGAGCTTCCAACCCCAGTTCTTGCAACTTGGAGACCGTCTGCTGTGCAGTATGAGGTCGCGCGTTGTCGTGCAGGAGCAGCGGAGACGAGCGATTGACCAATGCTGGTTGGAGATGTGCCAGCTTCTCCATCATTGTGTTCAGTTCTTCACAGTACACATCTGCAGTAATGCTCACCCCGTTTGGTAAGAAGCTGTGATGAATCACACCGGCGCTAGACCACCAAACAGTGACCATCACTTTTCTAGGGGTAAGTTTTCGTTTAGGGCATTGTTTAGGTGCTGAACCAGGATCGAAACCAACTTGCTGAGCGCTTACGGTTATCGTACAGGATCCATTTTACATCGCAGGTAACAATGCGGTTCAAAATTCCTTCATTTGCGTGTCTGTTGAGCAGTGCAAGGCACGTCTCGACGCGTACTTCGCGCTGGCGATCATTGAGTTCGTGGGGCACCCATTTGTCAAGCTTTTTTACCTTGCCAATTTGACGCAAATGGACCAATATTGTTTTGACGCTAACGTCGAAAGCTGCTGCTAATTCAGCCGTAGATTGTGTATCATCAGCTTCTTTAACAAAAATTATTTTGATTTGAAATGGCCAGTACTGCAGAACGGCAATTTCATAGGTAAAGACCTAATATATAGATGACTAGCTTTTGCCAGCGGCTTCGCTCGCGTGAAAATGTCGATTTTCCATACACACTTTCATCCCCTATTTAAATACCTTAGGGGTTGAATTTCGAGAAATCCTTCATTATTCCTTGTCTACATTATAAAGGGAACCTCTGTGCAAAATTTCAGCTTTCTAGGTCCAAGGGTTTGGGCTGGGCGTTGATGAGTCAGTCAGTCAGTCAGTAAATCAGTCAGTCAGGACTTCTCTTTTTATTTTTTAGAAGAAGATATGGATATAGAAGATTAAAATTACTATTGTTATGTTCGCTTTTTGTGGAATAGAATGTCACTTTTTTGTACAAGTGGTACGAAAAATCATTCCGTAGTTCCTGAGAGTAGCGCGTTCAACCAAACAACCAAACTCTTCAACTTTATAATTAAACTCCGAGTAAAAAACTGATCTAAATGCAACTGTCAACTCATTCGATTTTGGGTTGCATTTGCATTTATGAGGTGGTTTTCTGTATATAACTCTGAGATGAGTCAGTTACCTCCGCTAATACCTAAATAAGATAAGTCTAGTCTGTTGAACTTGAAGCGTCTGCTTTCAAATTGTTTTTTTAATCGGATACTAACATTTTATGATATTGACCAATAATATGTTACTGTTATTTTAACATTTTGGTTATTTTTACAACTATCACTTCAGTTTATTAAATAAGTAGGTTAGTCTCTCAGATACAGTTTGAAACAAATAAATACAGATATTTGAAATACCAATTATTGGGTATATTGGTGGATTCATGGATTGTAAGAGATACCTCTCTCTTCTGTCAACTTTTTGCTGCTGAAACTTCTGGAGATAGACCGTACGTGATGATGATGATGATGATGATACTATCTAGCCGATTTCGGCCACAGCGACTGCATTCGCTGACTTTCCAAAGATTGTCAAGAGCTTTGTTCTGCTGCTCTCTCGTGGCTAGCATTATCCAACTTTGGCCGAAAAGGTACGAGCACAAAGCGGACATGTCAGAACACCATTGATGATATTATATGGTATAGCTTTAGGTTGCCTAGCTTTAAGGATTTTTTATATATTTTTGTTTTTTTTTTTATTTTTCTATTTTTTTTTTCTTTTTAGACCGTACGTAATGAATGAGTAATCCAGCGAGTTTCTATTTAAATGCCATCCTAAATTTTAACCATCAAAACTTTTTGCAAGTCCCATTTTACTTATTTACAAAATATGGCGTCTGTTGATGATGAAAAAGGGCCGGTAAAACCACATTGTAGACTTTTCTATTGTCTTAATTTTTTGTTAGGTTTCATGTCTATTTCGGGAGTATGTAAAAAGTTGTTATGATCATTATTGTTGTATGGTACATCAAAGCCGGTTTTCGGCAACCAAAAACGAGTCGAGATGCTTAAAATAGACTTTATAGTTATATAGTTACTTAATGAGTAGAAGTTATAGCCATTTGATATTATGTTACTCTGGCAATTACATAAAATAACAGACTGTCTCGAAGGGTTAGGCAGAAGCAGGGTTACATATTATAGGTAATCTATAGCCGGTACACCAGCCAGTAATGTTACACCCCTTGCCCCTGTGTAACATATACCTATGCATTTGCTAATACATAAGCACCACTATTTGGTACCAGACAAAAGTAATTTTGACTACGAAAAACCAATTTCATCATTGACCAAGCGTAGAAAGGAAGCTTCCTCTAAGCACTTTCAAACTCCGAAAGGTGAATAACCTGTTTACCTTTTCCTTATAAACAAAGTAAACTCGACCAGTCATTGATGTCAATCTATTTAATACTCTATCGCAGTCGATGCGGTTTATAATGTGCACGTGTTGCAAGCCAAAAGCTTCAATCAATTTAGTCAACCGATTATGGAACTTTATGTTTCAACACACTTGCTTACAGTTAAACTTTAATCTTCCTTTTAATGGCAAACAAGTTTCCTGTCTATGCTTACTCACAGAGTGGGCAGTAATTCACCACGCGGCCCATAAGCGTTGGGTGGATGTCATAATTATGCCTTCGAAGGTTTGGTGCTAGACGCCAGTTTCACCACTGTTATTGGCCTCAATGTTACGTAATATATAAAGTTCCGGAAACCAATTATTTTAACCCGCAATTCATCAAATGATCTGACAATCAGATCAGACTGGTTTAACCGGATGCGTGCACATAAGAAACGATCGGACTATTTAGTTTCTACGATTTGCTTCTAATAGGAAGTTCCGGCCATCGCGTCGCTGCGTCTCGTAGGCGATCGACCATGCCACCGTAAAGGTCGCACATGGTTCAGAATTATTTTACATCAGACGGTTCTGAAATAATTCAAATAACGCAATCTGACTATGCTGGGATTTACTTATAATCCGATTTACTTACTTCTAATGAAATGTAACATATCTCTATTGTGGTCTAAAATCCCAACAATACTGTGCCAACGTGTGCAATACGAATTTTCATAGCGTCATCATTGTAAGAAAATTTATCTTACCTAAGCAGTAGTAACCCTCAACCTTCTTCCAACATGTGCTGAGCATCGTAACCTAACTGGTCACCCGACCGCAACCGGATCGGTCGAGGTGCTGAGTAACTATGGCTTTTTTGGACCTATTCGGTCACAGTTCTAGTTAGATTAGAACTGCTGACCTGAAGACAATATTTGTAAACGAAAAACTACAACCCGAATATCTCTGATTTAGTTAAAATTCTAACCTAACTCTTATAAATTGTCGATTATTTTGAGGGGGTTAGGCTTCTACCTCTTGGAATATTCCCGCAACTGAGAAGCGATATATTATTATGTCTGTGAAATCAATGCTTCATTTTTATATTTGGTTTTTAGACTAAATAATATCTCAACTACAGACTGTTCTTTGTTTTTTAAGATTTGGTTATTGGAGAGCCTTCAGATTTTGCCGTTGCCTGCTAGCTACAATTAGAACAATAAGCTACGCCATTTACATAATAGGTGGAGGCAAAGCGTCAGCTTGTATTGGTTAGTGGCATTCATTATTTTTATGTCGAGTGCTATGAAAGAAAGTTGCACATAATAACGTAAACTATGTACTGGGGAAAGCCATATTGCGCTTTAATGTAAAATACTACGAACCAGTAGATCATTTAAGCGGTTTATGTTTTGAATTATGATTTTTCAAATTGACGTTTCAATCTGCTCTTCCGCAAGTACTTATAAACATTATGGACTACTAGGTGAAAATTTCACGATATTACAATAAGTGTCTTATCCTTTCTCAATCAAGTTAAGCGGATTCTATCTCTAGAAGGTGTAAGTAAGCAAATTGCCACCAAAATCATAAAAGCATTTAAAGTTTTTACATTAATAACAGTTAAGAGTGTGGCATATTCACGTTGTATATAAGTAAGTATACGTTTTAAAGCGTGAAATAGATAGCGCATTAGAAAGCACAAGTAAAAATATTAAAACCCATTTTTCTATCTTAGTGAGTCCGCAATGATTCGGTTCGTCTCGCCTGCGATTTTATAATGATGCTTTCGGCTGAAGTTCAACATTTTAGAGAAACTCCTTTTCATCTGCATAGGTACGGACCATACGGTCATGGTTAGCGCTTTGACTATTATTAGTTATCATTACGTATAAATGTACTACAACAACAACAACAACAACCGTCAACATCCGGGTGGAATTCAATGGGTAATTACAATTATACACACTTGTATGGGCACTTTCAATCACATAATTATTTTGTTTTTGGCGAACCGAACTTTTCCATTTGACGCAAACCTACCTCAACGGTTGCAGAACGTGCTACGCTTGCACATAAATTTTATAGAAACGTGGAAGAAATGGATTAATTTTAGATATAAAATAAAAGTAGACCTACCTCCAAACCAACCTGAGTTTTCTGGCCTGTCTGGGACCCTTTTTAATTCGTTTTCTAGGAAAAATGATGACAGCCACCCAGAATTTTGGGGTGGACAAGTTGTTTTCTTCTTTTTATATGGTGACTTGGTTGTTTTGGCTGTGCGTTTCATGGGGCGGGTCGAGGGTCGCCGTGTCGTGGACGGTGGCCGGCGCGGTGTGCTGGGCCGCTTGCCAGGCCGCCGGGTCGACGGTGGCCGCTTAGTGGTCGGCCGAGCCAGCTGCTCCGTCTCAGGAGATTCCATTATCACATATTGATCTCCTATCTGAAGGACTGGGAGCCCTGTCTCGATATTAGGTTTCCCTTGCGGTCTTTTAGCTATAAAATTAGTATGACTTTCTATATTAATATTAGTGGTCTTAATTACTTGTTTTTCTTCACCTTTAGTGTTTTTCATAGTCACGTTCACTTTGGGGATTTTCCCCTTGAGTATCACTTTAGCACTTAGTGTTGTGGAGCGCGTCCGAGGCGCAGGGGTGGTTTCGTACGAGTCTTCGTATTCGTCCCACACGGAAAAAGGATCTAGGGATTCTGAATCGGAGATGTCTGCGGAGTGAGTGGGCGGGCGGCGGACGGCCACCGCGCACGCCAGCAGCGTCAGCAGCGCCAGGCGACGCGCCATGTGTCGAGCGTGTGCGCATGGCGAGGTGCGCGCGCACTGTACGTCCTGCGGTCGCTGCCGTAGTCGGCCGGACCACCTTCCCTGCCACTGTTATTATACGTCGATGTCGCTTTCAACGCGCCCGCGACCACTAGGTCAGCACGCCCGGACCCGCTTGGCTTATCTATGTGCCCGCCTCTTCAATGCGTCTTAGTATTGTACAACCACTCTTCACATATTAATTAAAAAAAAAATTGAATGTAAATGTAAATGTTTTTTAGATGTTTTTAGTAAAAACCCTAAAAAGCTTCATCAAGAAAAGGCAAGCTAACATCGTCATCAGCTGCCGGTAAGAAAAATGAACCATTTACAAGTACCTACCTATTTGATGGTTAAAGGGATAGGAAAAAGTTTGATAGAAAAATATTTTCTTATGTTTTAACTGTGTCTGAAGCGGAAGAAAATCAGCTTATATTTTTTTTACATATCTACCTAGGTGTAGCTATTTCTCTTTATACATTAATCTAGTTCATATCGATTTGAAAAAAGTGCTTATTTCGTCTATGATCTGAATAAAGCGCAATATGAACCAATTAACCCCCTTACCTTTATTCGAAAAAGTAACCGAACCAACCAAACGATACCTAGACAGTATGCAGACAGGCGAAATCAATCAGATTTCTAGTTCGTCTAATGAAAGTTACGAACGCAGCAGGCGTAACAAAGTGGTAAGCAAAGTCAACATCAAATCATATTGTTTGGTATTAAACCCTATGATTTAATTTCCATCGTTTATCATCACATATGAATAGACAACGCGTGAAATGTAGTTCAAGCTGCACGGTTCGTTTAGCGCCGCCGCGCCGTGGCGCGTGCGCAGCTTAGGGGTGTCCACTCCATAGCAATCGCATTTCACTCGGATATGTTCCATAATTCCATTGTGTACTATATGAAATTACTATCGGTCAAGCTTTCCTTTTAAATAATAATGTATGAGCTTTCTAAAGTGGAGGATGTTGGAAAATTTTCTCTTTCCAAAAACCCATTGATATGAATACCTATATAAGTACCTAGGTTATTGCCATTGGACTTCAAAGTAATGTCTAATTTATTGCCGTTTAGCTATTTCAGCAATACTCAAGTTAATAAGGTACTTATTATAAGAAAATAAGCTTGCATAGTTTATGGTTTCTATCTACTTCGTGTATCGGATTTTCATTAGGACAAACAATGAAGCGGAAGACGATCTTTCTCGACCTAATTTTTACAAAACAAAAGGTGTATCGGCGATCATAAATAATGTGAGAAACGTGGTGCACTATGATGCATGTAGTGATTATGTATTATATTGTAAGAAAGAAAGCAGATGGTTTCACATCGGGTTGAAACTCTCCTTTAGTGAAGCGGGTTTTTCCACTTAACCGAAAATGCAGAGGCTTGATAAAAATCTTTAAAAGATCGTAGGTACTGTGAGAGACAGAAGACTGGTGTGTCAATCATAATTTCGTGGTTTCGCAATTTTATAAATGCACCATAGCTTTTATCGGCGAAGTAGGTACATCCCGTCTCGTTACTTTCCCAATTCACAAGAGACGTGCAAAACAAGTCAAGATGTGCCTTTTTGCAACCATTTTGAGTTTCATACATTCCGCCTTCGTTTCTGATGTTTCTTTTTCAACTAAAACGAATAGCAGTGACACGATTAAAACATAGGTAACACGTAAGTGTTACGCACCATAAAAGAATCATAGGAACTTTTAAGGGTAGGTAACTACCCTTAAAAGTTCCTATGATTCTTTTATGGTGCGGGTGGAAAATCATCAAATAACCCCTCCCGCTCTTGGGTAGAGCGAAAGGGAGTGTCAGACTTCTACTGACTAAAAACCACCCATTAATTACTTCTTAGCCCTTTATGTCGAGGCCGCGGTATCCTGTGAACATCCCGCAGCCCCGACGGGCGTAACGAACCTAAAATTAAATCCATCTTCTTCTTCTTATCGTGCGTGGACAGTAAGGTCTATCGACCCTACACACCCTAGTGTCAGAGTTTCTAAACCGCCGCAAGGGCCTCTGACATGGTTTGACGACCGCCATTTGGCGGCCGGGACCACCGGCTTATACGTGTCTTCCGAAGCACGGAACCACCTTTTTATCAAACAATCAGGTAATTCAAGTCTACAATGTCCTAACCAAACTGGGAACAACTTTACAAAGTATGCTTCCCGTGGGAATCGAACCCACGACCATAGTAAAGTAAAAAGTAAAGTAAACCCATATTTCACCAGTTATATTTCAGTTCCATTTAAAAGGGGTCAATTGCCATCAAACCCACAAAAAATCCAGGCTACGTGACTGCTACGGAGACATTCCTGATGGAAAACCCAATAACAATTTGCCTGACCCGGGAATGAAACCCAAGACATGAGTGCAAAGCAGTCACGAATGTCGCGATTACCACCTTGTTTTACCACCTTGTTGGTCTAGCCAACAAGGTGGTAAAACTTTTTACTTGAAGGATAAACTTGCCAGCCACACTGCTAAGATTTAGCCTGGCCGCTATTGATGGCTCTATCAGTACCCAGTCAGTTAATTTTCGTATCGATGCCGATGGTCAAATTACCCAGGCCCATTAGGTGGTCCCGGCGACAATGACGTATTTTATGCGCTCGTAAAATGCAAGCGTATATAGTAACTAGGAACACTGGATGTTCCAGCAGGTCAACTGTAGGGCATGACCATTGTTAACTGAATTTTAATTGCAACTAAAGCTCGTTAGACGTTTTGCAACGGAAGGATCATGATAATAAAACCTATAAGTACTGTGGAATATAAACATTATGCAATATGTAATCTGGCACCATTATTGACAATCTAAACTTTATTGTCGAGATAAATTATTATTTATTAATGTGAAAATGATGAGGTCGATGGAATATTTTCAATTTAATAAAGAAAATAAGTTTGATCTCATTTAGGTATAATGAACAGCATGATGGCACATGGTGTTAAAAGAGATTGCGGGAACGCCCAGACGAGAAGATGAGTAGGTACTGTGATTGATTGAAAAGCTAAGCACAAGCTCGTCAAGCTCCCAGTTTCCCTTTTTAACCGACTTTTAAACAGGAGGAAGTTCTCAATTGATCAGTGTTTATTTTTTATTCGAAAGAGTATGCGCCTGAGGTGGTCCCATTGTCACCATGTCAGGATCTAATGAGGGAATCTCAACGAAATCGAGGGCAACCCTCTTTTATATGCACATATTACGTGTTTCGTGTTTTTCTAAAGCTATACAATTATTCACATTTTCTACAGAGCCTAATTTACTCAATTCTAATGCCTACAGAGTTTGGTAACATCGCTGAGTAAAGTAAAGTATAGGTACATGAAAATTGGCAAAAATATGAATAAAGAAAGTTTTTGAAAAAAATAAAACCGAATTCAAAAACACAAATAAAAAAATAATAAAGCTGCTTCTGAAGTCGACAACTTTTGCTTGATTTCGTTTTATTTGCCTTTAGAATAAGACTTTAGCAGAAAAGTCTTCACTTTTTACTTCTCCAATTTATCAGTGTGTACTTGTCGAATGAGCTTTATTATGATGTTGTATTGATTTGAATGATACTTTAATGATTTCTGTGCTTTTTGTGATTTGTGTGATTAGTATAATTGCCTGAAATAAAACACAATTTATTTTATTTATTTATTTCGTCGTATCCTACGAATAAGGCGTAACTGCAAAACAGCTACTTTTCAGGAGACACAAAGTAGTAACGTAGAAGAAAGACACAAAGGTAATTAGGGCATCGTCTCTTCTATAGATCTATACGCAAAATATCCATTCCATAGAACACAGCCCCAATCACCATTAGGGTTTTTTCTATGTACCCAATATGAAAAATTTTGACTCTCACAATTAAAATGAGTTAATTAAGTACAAATCCTTGAGGTTTAAAATATTTAGATTTACGTAGGTAGGTACTTACTTGCTTAAAAAAATCTCCATTTCCGCCGACTAGTGGCCCAAGGGCGCTAGCACTCGAGCCCGTGCAAGTCCAATACTTACGATGAAAGAGGGTGCGAGAGCGATTGTGGCTTTATTCTTCGTTGGAAACGGAATGCTTCAAATTGCGACTTTTGAGGAAACCTAAATATTTCATGACCTGTACCGTTTTTAGGGTTCCGTAGTCAACGAGGAACCCTTATAGTTTCGCCATGTTTGTCTGTCCGTCCTCGCTTAATCTCTGTGACCGTTAGCATTAGAAAGCTGAAATTTAGTACCAATATGTGTATCAATCTCAACGACAAAATGGTAAAATAAAAATTGGAAAAAAATGTTTTATTAGGGTAGCCCCCCTATATGTAAAGTGGGAAGTGATTTTTTTTTTTAAATGAATTTTCGTTTAAAAATGAATAGGGGTTTACTAAAATCATTTTTTGATAATGTCAATAATTTCGGAAATTATCGCTCCAAAAGTAAAAAACAATGTGTCCCGCCCCTCTAACTTTTGAACCATAAGTTTAGAAAATATGACCCTACACTGAGCGTGGCCCGACACGCTCTTGGCCGGTTTTTTTAATTGTTTTGTTGAACTGGGTAATGTGGTATGATGAATGTATAAAAGATAAAAGCCCTTATTTTCGTTACGCCCTTATTCGTAGGATACAAGTATATTATATGACGTTTGACACTAGTCCTCTACAAGATCATAATTGAAGGCATGGAGAATGGCATTGTTTGCGCAGAAATAGGAAAAGGAGAATATATTATTAAAACGTGTTGTAAGTTAGTGAAAGCCAGACATTAACTAAAAGAGTTTCAAGTGCGACTAAGATAGTGTCCTGAGGATAGCGTCAGCACTCAGCAGCCCACAGCTTTCCAATTCCAGACTGACAAACAAACTCAAATTTCCATTTGGGGCAAAGCATAACATTCGTTTTCTCTATACTGAAATATCTAGGATGTTTGCGAAAATACACACCTTCCCTGTGTTGAAAAACATACTTAGTTTGACGGTTTGATACGCTTGAGCATTAATTGGTCTCCACAATTCCCTCTCCATTGACGGCTCGGGCTGCAAATCTTCGCCATAAGTGGAATTAAAAAATGTGAACAAATTAACCAATTTCGGATCTTTTCTTTACGTGTTTTTTGTTTTAGTAACCAGTACTAAAATGTTGGGATTAGTAACATCACTAATCATGCAAAATTGAAATTCCGGATAGAATAATAGCTTAGGTATTTAAAAAAAATTACATTCCTACTTTTTTTTTTAAATGGTGTCTTTGAAAGATACCTAATTGTGCTCAGAGATTTTGTTGTCAAAATTCATGCTGTTATAGAAGAAGGCTAAAGGGGGGAGACCAGACAGAGGGACAGCGCACTGACGGACAACTAACTGCTTTCCATAGGCTTAGGGGAAGTCAGCTCAAAGCGGCCATAGAAGGCAAAGCGGCCACGATTAATTTTTCGGATATTTGAAGTGAAATCGCGACTTTGCCATTCTGCACGCGTAATGAACCCCCCGCCCCGTGCCGATCAGTCATTTGGTAGCGGTGGGATGATCGGGTGGCTCTTAGTGACGAAAAATACGTTTTCGCGTCTTTTGTTAAAATAACACAACGTAAGTTTAACCTGTTTTCAATCCCTTTAAGTTTAAATGCTTGCTTTACACGTGTATTGTTACTTGTCTATTTGGCTTTGTTTCTTTAGTATTATAGCTCCAAAATTTGATAAATAATGTGGGAGTAGTTAATTTTTATAACAAAATGGGCGATAAAGGCAAAGCGGCTCGGGCAAAGTGGCCAGGTGACCGCTTTGCCCTTATTAAAATATTATGATTCGATTGATAATGCTTAGTTATTTTGTTTAGATGGTCAACAATTACAAACGTAAAACTACCCAGGCGTCTTGGGATGAAGTTACGATGGCCCGAGCAATCAAAGATATTTAAATGAAAAGCGCGGCTCAGATAAATTTATCGCAATAAAATACGGTATCCTTCGTACAACTCTCAGAAGATACTTGCAAACAGGATCTGCCAAGAAGCTTGGCAGATTTACAACAGTATTTACCCCAAAGCAAGAAGAAGAGCTTCTAGATTACATGTTTCATATGGACATAAATGTTTCCTATGGTAGTTCAGAAGTTTTCAAACTAAATACCTAATTAATTATAACATTAAATTTTGATTAAAACGGGTAGAAAATGTTGATTATTATACTATATAAAGCTTAAATTTTAATATAAATATGTTTAATAATAATAAATAATGTTTTTTTTTGTTTTTTTATTTTGTCTATCACGATATATTTCAACAAAAAATAAACATTTCCGAAGAATTTTTGGGGTGGCCTCTATGCCCTTACCACTATGGCCGCTTTGGGCGACCCCTCGGGCAAAGCGGTTTTTTGACAAGTTTTTGTAATCTACAAATCTAAGGCATAAATATAAATTTGCGCGAAGTTTAAATTGCAAATTACAAAAATTAAATAAATTCTCTACCTATTAGTATAAAATTATTTTCAAAAATGAATCGTTTTATAGGTTTTTTCTTAAATTAAAGTTAAGGTGGCCGCTTTGAGCTGACCTCCCCTAAGTGTTCCGATTTCCTCGATATTCCTAAAAAAAGTGGTCACGCGGCGACGTACCCTTTGTGTGTGAATATTGTTACTCTCATGACCTCAAAGCAAATCTAACAGCACTTAAAAAGATTTAATTTTTTCCAAATGGCAAGTATCATTTGAGAAAGACATCATCGATGAAAAACGACTAACGATCTGTCGACTGGAAATAAAGTGGCAGATTTATTTCAACAAATTGTACATATTTCATAAATAACATACCTATCCAATCAATTTATTTAAATCTTATGTTTAAAGGATTATTTTTATATCAATAATTGAATATTTAAGCGTTGTAAACTGAAATCCGAATTGGAAAAATGGCTATCAATTAGTCTTAGGTGGAACTAAGACAGAGAGAGGTCTTGTCCCCTTTTTTCACATTTGCAATTTGCAAAAGCAAAAAAATGGAACCCTTGTAGAATTACTTGATTTTATGTCATATGTGACATAAAATCAAGTAAACTTACCCCATAAGTTTTGATTTCCTGGGTTATTCGGAATAATCTAGAATCTTTCTAGAACCTTTGATCTAGAATCACAAAATTTGGCAAAACAGCTTGCAGCACATGTAAAGAAATAGTTTAAGTATATGAAAATCTATAAAGAAAAAGAGAGTCTTGAATGAATGACTGACTGACTGACTCATCAAAACGCCCAGCCCAAACCCTTGGACTATGAAAGCTGAAATTTTGCATAGAGGTTTCCTTCATAATGTAGACCCTTGTCTACATTATGAATACCTTGTCTAAATAAGGAAGGATTTTTCGAAACGGAGTTGTTAGGGATGAAAGTTTGTATGGAAAATCGACATTTTCACACCCGCGGGCGAAGCTAATTTCACCAAGTAATTTATAAATTACTTGGTGAAATATTGTGCCTACAAACAACAAGTTTAAAAATCTAAAACCCGACTACGAATAAAATATTGGTTTTTGCTCTCCAAGAGCTTTCATTTGATACCAAACATGTTATGATTATATTTTTGAGGTAAGTTTTTGACATTTAAATTCCGTCTTTAAAAGAATTTATAAAATTTATATAGCCTATGTCACCCGGGCTATTCTTACGAATCTATTGACACCTCATTAATTAAAATCCGTTCAGTATTTTAGCATCATGATCAGAAGGTCTAAGTAGCGCGCTACGGTGGAACATACATACATACATACCTACATACATACATAGACTGCCAAAATCATTACCCTTCCTTTTGGCTTCGCTGTAGTCGGGTAAAAATAGTGCATTAGTGCAGTTTGCAGTAGTCTAATAAAAATGTTAATTTTTATTGGACTACAAACTGCACTAATATTATACCTAGGTAGGTACCACTTGAAACCAAAAATTAATTTATAAGTAAATAGAAAATTACGGAACATAAGAAAAAGAGAAAGTTAGAAATGTATAAAATAAGTATTTAAAAAGAATTAGATAATCGTGAATTTTCTTTTCAATTATATTGTTGAAAGGTAACGTAGCCTAGTTTAAGTAGTTTTGACCAAGAAGCTATTGCAATAGGTACCTACCTAGTTATTTTTTGGTGTGGAATTTTTAGAACGTTCATAAATTCACCAAAAAGAATGTTATTGTTGTTGTATTATTATGGAGGCGGAAGCCTGCCTTTACTTAAAAACTCCACGATTGACATCTCCAGCAAAAAAAGTGAATATTTCTTCCAGTTCTCATTCGAATTTCAAAAAAACATAAAATAAAGAAATGATATAGATCTAGGGTCTAATTCATCTAATAGGTATATCGAATAGGTTTTAAACAAACTTTCATGCATTTGCAAGTTCCACTAAACATTAAAAAGGTTAGGTTCGTTCACATTTGTTTAATGCAACTTCTGTATTTTTGTCATATTATATCATTTGGCAATAAAATATGATCATCATTTATTTATTTATGAGGTAGGTACTTGATATCAAGTTTAGTGGTTAATTGCTATGCAGAATTGCAGACACTGGTTTTTCAGCAGTAGTAGAACGTGTAACGGTTACCTATGATCGAATTCAGTCAAAATAAAGTAAGGCTGTGTCCTCATTAGGCAACCAGTGAGCGGTTTTTATGTCTGTCTGCTGAGGCTGACTGACTCTGAGTTGGGGAACTGGTCGAAATAATCCACAACGAAAGAACTGATCGCCCGCCTGGTGTCTGCCGGCGTCCCCGAAGATAAATAGACTCTGACTGAGTTAAGAACTGGTCGTGAGCGGTGAACTGCAGCCTGCAGCAAATAACCCACAGAGCACTGGCGAATTCCTGGCAAAGAAGACAAACTCAGCTGCTTCGCCGGCGGCGGTGTAGTGAGCGTATTTTGCCATTTGCGTGCATATTTTCGCTGTGGATCGGCGGCGTCTCACTGAATGAGCCGGCAAGTGAAACCCCTTATACTACCTACTTACCTATGTGGTATATTGACACTCTATCTATCTTATATATATATAAATAAAAAGAGAAGTCCTGACTGACTGACTGATTGGCTGACTCATCAACGCCCAGCCCAAACCCTTGGACCTAGAAAGCCGAAATTTTGCACAGAGGTTCCCTTTATAATGAAGACAAGGAATAAGGAAGGAATTTTCGAAATTCAACCCCTAAGGGAGTTAAATAGGGGATGAAAATTTGTATGGAAAATCGTCATTTTCACGCGGGCGAAGCCGCTGGCAAAAGCCAGTTTAAAATAAATATAAACGGTCAGCTGCTTAATGAGCGCACATCCTAAGGGTGTAAAAGAGAGGGCACGCCACGATAGTGGCGGTAAGTCCCCTCTTTGAGGAGTGGCTAGAGAGGAGCCACGGCGCCCTCACCTTCCGTCTGACGCAGGTCCTCAGCGGACACGGATGCTTCGGGAGGTACCTGCACCGATACAGGCGGGAGGAAACGCCCGGATGCTTCCACTGCGAGGATCGACCGGAGGACACGTTGGAGCACACTGTGGAGGTGTGCCCTGCTTGGGCGGAGCCCCACCGTGTTCTCGTAGCGGCGATCGGCGGCGGCGACCTCTCGCGTCCGGCCCTGGTGCAAGCCATGGTCCGGGGCGAGGAGGAATGGGACGCCGTCGCCTCCTTCTGCGATGCAGTGATGCTAGCGAAGGCGGTGGTGGAACGAGAGAGGGAGAGAACCTCTCAACGTCCCAGCCGCCGCGGAAGGCGCGGAAGGCGCTCCGGGCGTCGGGGGCCACGTGATGGCTTCCGGCGGCCACCGTAGACGCGGGCCTGTGGACGGTGAGTAATGGGCTAGCTCCGGCCGTCGTCATGACGGCAACAGACCGTGTCGGCGGCGCGTTCGTATTCCATGCGCTCCTCAAAGAGATGTCAGCAAGGAGGGGCCCGCAAGGGCCGACGCCCGTCGGGGCCGCGGATTTTTGTACTAGATGACGTGGCCTCGGCGCAAGGGCAAAGAAGGAACATGGGTTCGGTTTTTAGTCAGTAGAAGTCTGACACTACCCTTCGCTCTGCCCAAGAGTGGGCCGGGGGGGGGGGGGGGGGGTCATTTGATGATTTTCCACCCACCAAAAAAAAAGGGTGTAAAAGAGGGTTTTTCGTGCCAGTCATTGCGACCGTTATTCGGTATACCTATAGAAGTATAGACCTTCGATAATTTCAATTTCTTCGTTGATTACCTATATAGGTACAACAAAATATATTTTTAAAAGAAAAAACTTATCTACACCTACATGTTTCTACTAGGTAGGTACCTCAAAACCAACTGGCGTAAATGTGTTTTTTTTGCTTAGTAAGTCCGTACAAAAATAGAAATAAAAAACAGTTTTTTGTGGTCCGAGCCAAATTGCCAAGCAAAGTGGAATATTTTAAAAGATTTAAATTATATTAATTTATTTTAATGATTTATGTTCACAAAAGAGAGCACATGCGGAAACATCATATAACATATATAACATAACTAAGAATGCAAAAACACAGCTTATTTAAATATAAATTTCCACCAGCAGGCCTCCGAAAGGAAAAAAAATGAAAAAGTAATGTTTTCTATGTCTTTTTCATTATTTTTTCCTTTTCTCACTCCAGCCCCCGTAGTACTTATTTTACCAAGAATAGACAAAGATTTTTCCAAACAATTTGACATGAAACTTTGGTCCTACCAGAGCTGTTCTTTCTGTTCCGTGGGTATTACCACCGACAATCTGTCATTTTGTCGATTCATCCGTCGACAAAACCCATTTCTTCGGTGTTTATGCTGAACCAGAAAAAAATCCCCCTATAGATTTAGAATTTTGAGGTTAGTTCTTACTTTGCGCCATAGATGGCGCTGTATTACTTTTTATGTCGCTACAATACATAGCAATGGTGGCAATATGCTGTGGTGACCATAATTATTTTCAAGCGTAAACTTCAAAGCTTTTATACAATTTGTAATAGCTATACAAGTTATACGAAGCGTGTTCACTTCATTTTACGTAGACATAAGTAATCCGTGAAGCTGATTTTTTTAATGTTTATTATTTAAATTATTTAGATAATGTAGCGGAGAGAATACGCTAGCGACATCTATGACGCAAACGAAGAACTTACCATCGCGATGTCATTCATGATTATTCGCGAGTTGAGCGTTAAACAAGAATCCGACAACAACTGCCGAGCAGAGAAGCCCAACACAACATCCGTCTGTTTGGAGGATCCTCCAATTACTGAATCATTTTGAAAGCCGTTCATCATTTTGGATTTGGAGTTGTAGAGGCACTTATACTTTCTCTTTTTTTCGAAACACCTAGAAGTTTATTTTTTACTTGTCTTCATCTGAACGCAAATCAGACTAGGTTTTTCTTACACATGGACTCATTACTGACCAGTTTAATGAAAAAAAAACACAAGTTATTTTAAGTTTTTATAATTCAACCCAGATATAAATCTATTGGAGTAACTGTTCTAGTTGTACCACATGTGCGCTGATTAATATTAATAATTAAATATGTAACTACTTTAGCCTCTACTACGATGTAAATGAACACGACCTCCTAAACAATTAAAAGTAGGTACCTTCCTACCAAATAAATAATGATGTCTAGCTACAGAGTTGACTTTAAATTGTACGCTCTAATTTTTATGCTAAGTATCGTTTATTAGCATTTTTATATATTATTATACCTAATCACTTACATTTTCTAAGCTGAAACTGGAAAGTACGCAAAAGTATCCTAAATTTTGCAGAGCAATTTAATTTGAATTTTCGTAATATTGTTATAAAAGTAGAATCAGTGTTTCTAAAAAATCATGGTGAATGAAGAAGAAAAATCCAAATGTTTTCCAAAATCCTATAGGTAGGAGTATAAAACGGGTATGCTCAATGATGTCATCATCATCAGCCTATAATATTCCCACTGCAGGGACTCAGGCCTCCTCTCTAAGAGAAGGACGGGGTTCGAACCCACGACTCACTGTTCGGGAGTCGGGGCCGCCAGCACTGGGCCACCACTGCTCTCAATGATGTACTTATATGTATATTTTCAATAAATGGTCTTCCGCCAACACTTGTAATTTAAGATCTAGTTTTACAAAACGAACATGGTATTTTAATAATAAGTAGGTGCATTTAATGTGATTAATAAAATAACGTTATTTTTTCTTGTTCACTATTAGTAGTAATACTATTTTTATTTTATTCCCTGTTCGTAATCCTTACAAAAAACATTACTTTTGGTCACGGCACGTATTGTTAGAAGATTCCTGAAGCACTAACCGAGGTAACTTAGACCCGGCCAGTTCCCGTCACCTAATAGGCCGCGCCGGGCTAGGCCGTAATAAAGGAAATAATAAAACACTGACCCACTGCAGGGAACACTGACACCACCGGTATCTGTAAACAAGTCATAGTGATTACTTGAGTAAAAGTCATTCTTTAAGTTACGATTTTTTTCCTGTTATTTAGTAATTCCTTTAAGTTAGAACTGTGAAAAGTTTGAATTCTTAGGTTTGCTTTCATTGACGGTTCTAACTTCGCATTGCATAAAAATGTTTGCTTAAATAATTTTATTACTTAAGTTCAAGTAATTACTTTAACTTGACTATAGATACGGATGTGATAGCACTACGTTTTCTGCGTGTTTAGTGTTTACGCCTATTTAGTAGACTATTTTACTTTAGTGCAAATTTCATCACGAAGTTTCCATCACCGCCTACCTACCTATAACGTTCCAGTCTATAACGAAGTACAGAAGAAATTAAAAAAAAAACACTTTGGCACCTCCGTCCTGCATAATAATATTCTCATATTTTTCAAGGTTTATAAATGTAGGATTATAAAATGAGCTAATGACGTAGGGTAACTAATTAACTATGTAGTTCGTTGGTTTTACCCAAGCTGCATACCTACCTACTTCTGACGTGTCAATATAAGGCTGAGAAAATCCCCCTCAGGGGGGAAAACTAGACTCGGATGTTAGACATGTCCAGAAAGTCCCCTTGGCATTTTGAGTTATTCCACAAATCCCCCCTGAGAGAATACTTTGGGGTGGAAAACTGAACTCGAATGTAAAATCATTCCGAAAATCCCCCTTATCATTTTGAGTTATTCCACTTTTCCCCCTCAGGGGGGATTTTCAGGGGGGATTGTGGAATAAGCCTCAATATAAATATGTAGGTAATTAGTATTATTTATTGGTGTTAGTTTTTTTTATCAATTAACTTATGCTGGATATTTTAACTCAGTCTGGTGTTTTGTAGCGCATATGGGCGTATCAGCATATGGGCGTATGAGGTGTAGGCAACACCTCATACGCCCATATGCTGATACGATACCTCGGATCACAGCTACCAATAATTTTGTCTTATCAGAAACTAACAGATTTTGGTAAACTGGTATTAATATATCACTCAACGTAACCTAGAAAATAGTAATAATTAATCTTCACCCTAGAAAATACGATCTTTATTAATAGCACGAAAATTACTAAAGCAGATGGAAATATAAAGTCGCACGTACTAAATCAAACATTCAATGACTAATTTATGATACCACCTTTTTATTAAATGTCTGCCTATTTATCACGGTGACCGAATTTCATTAAATTAAATTGCTTTTACCTTTCCTTGCCTGGAATGGCGCTCACAAAACAAAGTCGTGAGCGTGACAGAACTAAAAAAAAGACGGGTTGCACTCCGGGAGTGCCGGCAGAAGTGAAAACTTGATTATTAACGTTGAGCATGTTTGATATTTTGGAATGGTTAGGGAATAATTTTGCACCAATTGCTTTAACAGTATAAAAGTACTATCATTTATGTGGTAGAATACAATATTGATTTATTGCGCTATCGTACACAAACATGACAATTTATATTACATTAAAAATTTAACACTTTAAAACTATTACAATTATTTTACATTAAAAAGTTTATCTCTCCGAAAAATCAACTTTCATCCATAATTTCAACGACTTTTTCACCATCATCATTACCAGAACTATCATCGCCAATCTCTAAAACTGATACGATAGGTTTATGGTAGCTGAAGTAAGAAACGAACAGTTTTGATTCGAACCTATTTAAATGTCTAATAAAGACCGCATCAATAGTAGTTTTGTATTTCGTTGTGCTAAGATTGCGATCATTCGACATAGTTAAACCAAATTCATTATTTAAAAATTCAATTATTCCGCCATAACTATGCTAACCCATTTATTTTGTCTTTCCCTGTCCTCCGATCGGAACTCCGATTGGTAGGAGGAGCGGGAATATTTTTTCCCATGCCTCCGATTAAGCATCATAAAAACATTGTACAGTCTAGTTCAAAATAAATTATTTTTGTATTTTATTGACTGTACAGTCGACATCGTTAACGTTCAGGGTCAAAATGTCCAACTCCCACACGACTAGTCTAAGATCGATAGTTTCCGAGATATAGCCGTTTCAATTTTGACAGCTGTCATCCGAAATGTAGATCTCATTGAGATCTATCACTTGTCCCTACACACAACTAGTCTAAGGTCGATAGTTTCCGAGATATAGCTGTTTCAATTTTGACAGCTGTCATCCGAAATGTAGATCTCATTGAGACCTATCACTTGTCCCTACACACAACTAGTCTAAGGTCGATAGTTTCCGAGATATAGCCGTTTCAATTTTGACAGCTGTCATCTGAAATGTAGATCTCATTGAGACCTATCACTTGTCCCTACACACAACTAGTCTAAGGTCGATAGTTTCCGAGATATAGCCGTTTCAATTTTGACAGCTGTCATCCGAAATGTAGATCTCATTGAGACCTATCACTTGTCCCTACACACAACTAGTCTTAGGTCGATAGTTTCCGAGATATAGCCGTTTCAATTTTGACAGCTGTCATCCGAAATGTAGATCTCATTGAGACCTATCACTTGTCCCTACACACAACTAGTCTAAGGTCGATAGTTTCCGAGATATAGCTGTTTCAATTTTGACAGCTGTCATCCGAAATGTAGATCTCATTGAGACCTATCACTTGTCCCTACACACAACTAGTCTAAGGTCGATAGTTTCCGAAATATAGCCGTTTCAATTTTGACAGCTGTCATCTGAAATGTAGATCTCATTGAGACCTATCACTTGTCCCTACACACAACTAGTCTAAGGTCGATAGTTTCCGAGATATAGCCGTTTCAATTTTGACAGCTGTCATCCGAAATGTAGATCTCATTGAGACCTATCAATTGTCCCTACACACAACTAGTCTAAGGTCGATAGTTTCCGAGATATAGCTGTTTCAATTTTGACAGCTGTCATCATTATTATTATTATTATTATTAATTATATTATTAATAATTTTATTATTATTATTAATTATATTATTAATAATTTTATTATTATTATTATTATTATTAATTATATTAATAATAATTTTATTATTATTATTAATTATATTATTATTAATAATAATTATTATTATTATTAAGCGCCCTGCGCTGCCTAAACGAAACAGTAGGCCCAGGCATACATTTTCGCCGCGCCGTAGAGAGGGGATAGCTGTCTACTCTCCATCCGTCTTACGCTTTTTCGATCAGGGTCACGTGGTCACGTGTCCTGACGCGAGTTTAAGATTTTATACCCATCACAGAACAATTTCCCAAAGTGCTCAACGCCGCTAAAGAAGTTTTCACTTCAAAAAATAGTAACAGAAAGATTAAGACTGCAATTAAATTATTTTAATTAGATTAAGATTTCACAGTTGGCAATCTAGGTGTGCTATGATAAATTATATTCCAAAGATGTTTTTTTGAGGGTGGGAAATTCTCAAATGACTCCTCCCGCTCTTGGGCAGAGCGAAAGGGAGTGTCAGACTTCTACTGCCTAAAAACCACCCATGTTCCTTCTTAGCCCTTTGTGTCCGAGGTCGCGGTATCGCTTTCGAACAACCCGCAGCCCCGGACCTGCTACGACTCTATTTTATTCTTGGCCGTGTGAAAAATCATCAAATACCCCTCTTGCCGCTCTTGGGTAGAGCGAAAGGGAGTGTCAGACTTCTACTTACTAAAAACCACCCATGTTCCTTCTTAGCCCTTTATGTCGTGGCCGCGGTTTCTCTTGTAGGTACAGAATAACCCGTAGCCCCGACAGGACCTGCTACGACCCTTAACTCTTATACCTCGTCCATTATACTAATAAATTGTAGTTCCTTTCATTCACCAACTCGACGAATATCTATACGGATACTAATACGGTATGTTATTTTATCATTGGAACTATGAGTTAACCTGTAATTAACGCTTGGAATGTACCATACACGTCCACTACCGGAGGCTGAGCTAGCTGATAAAGGTACTTAGTCCGAAATCTAACATGGTATCAGACAATACCAAGGTATAATACACAGTATAGTTCTCCTTTAATTGTCCATAATGACTACTTATGTATACCCTTGGTTAGTCTCAATGTACAGGTACATTTATATGCAAGCTATTATACATACAACAACATAACACATAACAGAACAGCACGCTTGTAATCGCGGAAGGGTTATGCAGAGGTGTACCCATTAGCGCCTTACATTTCGCCAGTTATGTTTAGTTTAAGTCCCATGTAATAGGGGGCGAGCCTATTGTTATCAACCGAGCACAAATCCAGACTCCAATAACACTTTGCCCGGCCTGGAAATAAAACTCAGGACCTCATGCAAAACAGTTGTGCTAGAGACCGCTTGATCAACGAGGCAGTCCAACAAAATACAAGTCTGGAAAAAAAGGTAACAAGAAATCGGTTCAGCTGGACCGCTTTCTGGTGGAGTCCGACCGCTTTAAAGCGGTTGTTTATTAATTGGTTGGATATTTTGGAACCATTAACATAATAGTCTTGAAAACACTACCACTAGCTAAACCATAATTAATATCAATATTGATACAACCCAATATCCTACTTCATTTTGATACAACAAGTGACAAGTGTGCAAACTTGGTCATTGCAACCGACGCGCGACGCGGAATCAAACTAGCTTTTTTTTCAACTGAAAGTGCAGAGTCCTGCGGCGACAAATGCTCACATGTATCAAACGTTTTTTAATACAAAACGTAGGTACTTCAAATAAAATAATAGAACGATAGATACATTATTTTTGTTATTAATTTTATGGAATCTGTGACACAAATAAAAATATTAGTTTGCTGAAAAAGCAAAGTCCCAAATCTCATTTCTTTCAGAATTTTCCTCCTCTTACTTTAGAAGTTAGAAGAGTGGGCGACACTCTAAGCAAATATCTCATCAACCATTGAATTAAGCAATAAAAACCGGCCAAGAGCGTGTCGGGCCACGCTCAGTGTAGGGTTCCGTAGTAATAATTCTTTTTTTGTTTGAAAAAAGATACGTTCAGGATAATAAAATATTTAAACGAAGTTAAAAAAAATGCTTGCATTACGATTTTAATACAAACTTAGTCTAGAAATTATTTTGTACAACTTTTTGTCTTTTTTGTACAGAAACTGTTTCCCTCCAAGTTCAAAATGATTTTCCTAGAAAGTCCTTAAAAAGTTCTACTTTTCAGATTTTTTTCATATTTTCTAAACTTATGGTTCAAAAAGTTAGAGGGGGGGGGGGACACGTTGTTTTTTACTTTTGGAGCGATTATTTCCGAAATTATTGACATTATCAAAAAATGATTTTAGTAAACCCCTATTAATTTTTCACCTTTCCAACAAAATATCACACGTTAAGGTTGAAATTAAAAAAAAATCACTTCCCACTTTACATAGAGGGGGGCTACCCTAATAAAAAAAAAAACAATTTTTATTTTACCACTTTGTCGGCGTGATTGATACACATATTGTTACCAAATTTCAGCTTTCTAGTGCTAACGGCCACAGAGATTAAGCGAGGACGGACAGACGGACGGACGGACATACAGACATGGCGAAACTATAAGGGTTCCTAGTTGACTACGGAACCCTAAAAAAGGATTAAAATCGTCGACAAGGAACTCTTTACAGTTTCGCCATATCCGTCCATCCGTCTGTTTGTCTATCCGCAGTTTAGCTCAGAGACTCTTATTATACGTCACAGATATTATAATAGTAACAGCGTCTGGGACCATTAAGGAAAATAGATCATAGGTAAGTAATAATAGGAAAACAATATGAATTGCGTTAAATTCGTAAAATGGTCACAGACGCAGTTACTGTTTTGAAAGGTCAATTCATATTATGATCTGTTAAAGTGGCCATTTTAGAACCCCTGTAATAGACTAAAATTATTGTCATTGTTCATATTCAATTGCCAATCAATGAAATCAATTTCGCAATGTTCATTCTATATAAATGTTTAATGTAATTAATAACGTAATAATTAATAAGAATTGATACTAAATAATGACTGTTTTAATCTATTAATTACCCGACTACGGCAAAGCCAAAAGGAAGGGTAATGATTTTGGCAGTCTATGTATGTATGTATGTATGTATGTATGTATGTATGTTCCACCGTAGCGCCTAAACTACCAAACGGATTTTAATAAATGAGGTGTCTATAGATTCGTAAGAATAGCCCGGGTGTCATAGGCTATATAAATTTTATCAAATATTATTATGACGGAAGTTAAATGTCAGATTATAACATCGAAAAAAATTAAATTGAGATAATCATAACATGTTTGGTATCAAATGAAAGGTCTTGACGAGCACATTACAAATATGTATATTATACGATAGTTTTAGTCCGCCGTTTGTAGTCGGGTTTTAGTTTTTAGACTTGTTTTATATGTAACAATTTGCAGTGCCCTTACAGGGTGCATGTTAATACTGTGCCATGAAATTGTAATGCATGCCTACTAACCAGTGTTTTACATGTAAGCAAATAAATAAATAATAATAATAATAATAAAATAAAAACTCGAATCGTATTTTTTTTAGTGTATCTGGGGGTCTAAAATGGCCACTTTTGCAGATCATAATGTGAATTGCGTTTAAAACCGTAAAATGGACCTTTCATAATAAAAACTGCGTCTGTGACTATTTTACGAATGTTAACGCAATTCATATTATTTTCCTATTATGATGTATTTTTAACCGACTTCAAAAAAGGAGGTTACTATGTTCGTGTGTATGTATTTTTTTTTTTTTTTTTTTTTTTTTTTTTTTTATGTATGTTACCTGATTTCTCCCCCATTTGTGGACCGATCATCAAAATTCTTTTTTTATTTGAAAGAGTATACTCCTGAGGTGGTCCCATTTTTTTTTGGTGAAGATCTGGTGCTGATCTTCGGAGATATACAATGGAACTCTTCAAAAATAGACGGCAAATCTGTCGTAATTGCTGGAATCGCTTGGATGTTTATTGAATATACATTATCATGACGTAACATCACGCCTGTATGCTCTGAGGGGGTATGCAGATGTGTACAATACACATTTTTTTGTTGTTTTATGAATTTTCGTGCTTTTTCTGGCGCTATTCAAGTATTCGCATCTAGCAGTCATCACTTGTATTCATGTTGATGAGCTGATAATGGAAGGTATACTACTCCTCAACGGTTAAGAGTTGAAAGTAAAAATAGGGAAATCTTGAAGGTTAAGGGTTAGGTTTCTTGGTTGAATGTTAAATGCATAGTAAATATTTGTATAGGATATAATATAGGTACTTATTACAACTAAAAATGAAAAAATAAAAAAAACTTTTTTGCAAAAAAAACAACCGACTTCAAAAACACCAAAAAGAGAAAAATAAACTTCAGAAGAAAAATCAGCTTCTGAAGTCGGTGGCAAAAAAATAAAATCAAACAAACAAATGTCACCGACTTCAGAAGCTGATTTTTCTTCTGAAGTTTATTTTTCTCTTTTTGGTGTTTTTGAAGTCGGTTGTTTTTTTTACTAAATTGTTACAGACGCAGTTATTATAATGAAAAATCGTAACATGCCCCTTTCATAATAGTAACTGCTTCTGTGACCATTTAGGAAAATAGATCATAATAGGAAAATAATATGAATTGCGTTAAAAATCGTAAAATAGTCACAGGCGCAATTACTATTATGAATGGTTAATTTTACGATTTTTAACGCAATTCATATTATGATCTGCTAAAGTAGCCGTTTTAGACCCCCTGATCTCCTCTACACGTAAAGGGGGGGGTGTTTTTCTTTTCTCGTGTAGTCCATAGTCTGGTATGTCGTTGGACAGGTCTTGAATAGTACATTATTACACATTATTGTATATTCTTTATTTAATACATAACTATGTTATTTCAATTTTACATCCCGCTGTAATTGAATGGCTGTTTAAAAAGTTGGAAGATGGTTCAATAGCAATTTCAAAATAGAAGTAGTTTTTTTTAAAATAATAATTTGACAGCCGTCAGTTGAAAAAGATTCTCCTAGGTCTGAAAAGTATTAGGTACTTTCAACCCGCTCCTCAAGTAACTTCAGACCAATTTACTGAGTATCAGTAGGTATAATGAAATAAATATTGCGAGTTTTATCAAAGAATTTTTCGAGTATGGGGACGTCCATAAATTACGTGAGGTGTTTTTTAAAATTTTCTTTCCCTTCCTCCCCCTCTGGTGAGATGTCTTGAGATTTTATTCAACCCCCTCCCCCATCCCCCAATATCACGTGAGATTTTTAAAAAATGTGGGTTTCTTACGTAAACGCGTTGGATTGTTATTGTAAAAAGAAAAAAAATGCTTCTTGCTTTTATTTACGACTAGTTAAGACTGGTAATCAATATTGCTGAGAATTTAATATAAGTGTAATAAAAAGAACAGTGGCTATATTATAGCTGATGGAATTAATAAGCGTCTACTTAAAACACCGTGATAGATACTGACGAAATAATTTACTTAGTTTTATCAAATCAAGCCTAAGGCCTATCAATCGCTGGAAAAAAAAATCATCATAATTATGAGCTCAATTGACTAGATTACAGGTGATAATAAATAATCATAGCTTAATTTATTTTTTCTATCTGACTTGACTTTACAACTTTTAACTTAGCTATGATTTTAATATTGGCATGTATTAAACCTTTGTAAGTTAAAAGACATTTCAATTGTCAACTGTACTGAACTGAAAGCTTGTCATAGTCTGCACGATCATCTCATTATATTATTTTCCATCGATTCTCCGTAATTTTCTAATTCATCGACTAGTTCTGCGTATGAACTCTGATATTTGTTCGAACGTTTGCCACTATTCTTTAACAATAGAATATTTATATCGTAACTACTGTGATTAAAAAAAGAATATCTACTCTAATTCAGTCCTTGGAGAATCATGCGCGGTCTCAAGAGAGACTATTGGAACCAACTTGTCCATATGATTTTCAGTCAAATCATCTGCTCCTCCTTCAACTTCGTTCTTATCTAGCCACTCTAAGCCGTTGGCGCTTGCGCACAGTAACTCATTAGCTCGTCTTGTGACAATCCGTGAGGGTCGCACTTTAAATCACATTAAATCTTAAGCATGTACAATCTGGATTATATGGACTAAAATAGCATAGTTTTTTGTTTCAAACAGAAAAAAAAATGCGTGATATTTGCCGAGACCCCCCCTCTCTCCAACGTTAGATTAGATGAGATTTGACTTGACCCCCTCCCCCCCTTAAACACCTCACGTAGGTAATTGATGGACGCCCCCTAAGGGCTTTAATTAAGCTTCAAAATGCTAATTTTTGTTAGACTCAAGTGTCTCCAGCTCTGCCAGCTAAACGGTTGTGTTTAAGTACCTATCTAAATAAATACACGTTGGTAGTATATCACTATCACTATAACATATAATATTATGATTTATCACACTTTATTAATATAGAAATAACATTTACAAAATATTTTATCACAAAACTATTTAAATTTATCGAATTACATTAAAATCGACGTCTTCTTCACATTAGTTGTGTGTGGGTACATACAACACATAGTTAGTATATAACAAAGTCGCTTCCCGCTGTCTGTCCCTATGTACCTATGCTTAGATCTTTAAAACTACGCAACGGATTTCGATGCGGGTTTTTTTTAAATAGATAGAGTGATTCAAGAGAAAGGTTCAATGTGGTAGCACATGACATAACACCCATGCGAAGCGGGGCGGGTCGCTAGTAATAATAATATAACTAAATTAAAACGAAAACTATCACACAGCTAAGTTGGCTTTACAAGCAAAATAATTAGGTATGTTATGCAAACATATTTACCTGAACATAATGTATGGGAGAATAAATTTTTGACTGCAAATGTAAATTTGTTTCAATTAATATAATTAAAATCATCGTTTGCAGGCAAATCAGCACATTTTGATGGACACGGAACCCTACTTTGTGCGTGGCCCGACATACACTTGGCCGGTTTTTAAACTATTCATAGACATCCCACACAGTCGTAGGTTTATGTTTATAGTTTGCAGCGCTTCATAGAACCACCTAGCACCTAGGTACTCTCCATATTTCAACTGTGAGATGCCAAAAGGCTGTGACATACTGAGGGATAGGCATAGTAGGTCATTTTTGCCATTTGACAACGGAACCCTAAAAAACGATAACTTTTATTACCTACACGACTGCCCAAAAAAGTGTTGTGTTATTGGGTTTTGTACAGGGCTTATTGTCAACACGTTTAATCGACAAAAACATAAAGAACGTAGATACAATCAGGTGATAGAGGAAATTATGGAATCTGACTAAGTAATAAAATAAATTCAGAGTAACAAACGTCTATTTAATTAATATGAGAAAATTATACTTTTTACAAGACCATTGACACACACGTCAAGTGCATATATTTATTTTTAAATATATATATCCTACAGATAAACTTGTGCCAGCATTATGATCATCCAACACCTTCTCCTAATGTGCACAGTGGTTGAACCGTCACTATCCACACATGAGTGTTGCACAGTGTCTTGCAAATTTCACCTTAGACAGTGGCTTCGTCATAATATCAGCTAACTGAGTCTCTGTTGGGCAGTAGCTGACATTAACCAATCCTTTCACGAATTGTTCGTGGATAAAATGATATCGCACATCTATGTGCTTCGATCTCTTGTTAAAGGAGCCAGACTTAATTAGTTGTATTGAACTTTGGTTGTCAACATATAAGTGTATTTTCAAGTCCAAGTCTGTAATTTCCTTCAGCAGGGAATTGAGGTACATTGCCTCTTTGCAGCAGTCTGCAGCCGCTATGTACTCTGCCTCGGTCGATGACAGAGCAACAATTGGCTGTCTTTTGGATCCCCATGTTATAGGTCCATTAGATATCATAAGAACGCTGCCAGATGTGCTTCGTCTTGTCAGAGGATCTCCAGCATAATCAGAGTCAGTGTAAGCATCGATTCTTTCAATGCGGCTATTTCTTTTGAAGAGTATACCTTTATCTTTAGTGCCAATCAAATATTTAAATATTTTCTTCACTTTCGTGACATCTTCTTTGCTGGGATTTTCTACTTTTCTGCTGACTTGATTAACAGCTTGGGCGATGTCTGGTCTTGTTCGAGTGGACAAATACAGTAAACTTCCCACTGCTTCCCTGTATGGGTATTCCTTCTCCTGGGGAGTTTCCTGTGTCACCTTTGCATCGTTACTTCCAGGCGTCTCACATGGTTTAGCGTTTTCCATACTATATTTTTTCAGCATGTCATTTATATAATTCTTTTGAGTCAACTTGATTCCTTCTTTACAATTATTTATTTCTATACCCAGATAAGTTTTTGGGTTTTCATTTTTTTTTATTTCGAATTTTGTTTCAAGTTTTGACAGTATATGCTCTATCTCTTTCTTGTCTTTACCGATGACTAGTCCATCATCAACGAATACAGCAATAATAATGGTCTTATCTTTGTTAATAAAAACGCATCTGTCAGTCTTGATTGTCTTGAAACCTAGGTCAAACATTGCACGAGTAAAAGTTTTATTCCTTGTGAATGGTGCTTGTTTTAAACCATATAACGACTTTTTCAGTCGGCATACTTTATTAGTACTATCACAGTTAGTTTTGTAGCCAACAGGTACTTTCATGTAAACTTTATCTGTCAGTTCGCCGTACAAGAAAGCGGTTTTGACGTCAAAAGTACAGAAATGATAATTTTTAGATGCGGCAATTGCTAACAAGGTCTTAAGAACAGACTGACTTACAACTGGACTATATATTTCTTCAAAATCCAAGTTGCCTTTCTGCTCACAGCCGCGTACGACTAATCTGGCCTTGTAAGTTCCGTCATCTTTTATTCTAAATACCCATTTATTAGACAATACTTTGTGTCCTTTGGCTTCTTCTTTATCGACTAGTATCCAAGTATTATTTTTCTCGAGCGATTTCATTTCAGATTGTGTTGCCTTCTCCCAATTTTCTTTATCGTTGCCTGATACAGCTTCTTGAAAAGTAAGTAAACAGTCATTACTGTTCTCAGATATCAGCATATTTACACAACTGTTTACAGCTCCTAGCTCATAGTCTTTAGTTCAAGCTGGTAACCTTCTTTCTCTTATTTGCCTTTCACTTGTTGTGGACAATTCAGTTTCAATTTGCATGGGCTGTAACGAGTCTGAAGTAGACGGAGTTGGTTCCTGAAAAGTTAAATTATCGTCGATTGTTTATTCTTGTAATTCAATTTCTATTTGTTCTTTTGCTTCAGGATCTAGTTGTTCCGGTTGGAAATCTTTGTATTCGACCGCAGGATTCTTGTCAAAATGCATCTTTTCAATTATTTTTACATCTCTGCTAATGATTACATCTTTCTTTTTAATACAGTTGCTCAAAAAGTGGCGTATTGCAGGGACGTATAGCGTTCGGGATGTGGGCTATTACGTACTCGTGCTTTTTCTTTACCTTTCCCGAACTCGTGCGTTCTCTTTCCCAACTGTCAAAATAATGTCCATTAAAAAAAAAAACAACCACGAAGTATTTACTAAATAAAATCATAGAAGTTTTTATGATTCATGCAAATATTTCTAAAGAAGCTACTAATTTGTTTCAATATCAGATTTAATTATTTGATTCAATGAGTTAAAGGTTTCATTCCATTTCATCTCATTAAACATTTTTATTTCATATCAATAAAAAAAATCTACTGAAGACTTGGCTGTATGGGCATAGTTCCCTTTGCCTACCCAGAATAGGTAAAGAAAAAAAAATCTCTGCGATTCTTTTACGACGCGCCATTTTCAAAAATGTTCTTTGCGAGTTTAATTACGGTTTTATTATTTTATTAAATTGCTTCATTTTTTCGCAACTGTATTAAAAATAGTTGTTCAGTACACGTGCGGAACCGTCATTGCAACTTGTTCCGACTGTCTACCCTCGCCGTCGGCTGTGCCTCGGCTCGGCTAGACATTTGTCGGAACTCGTTGCAATGACAGGCTTTCCGCACTTATAATGAAACTAGTGACCCGCCCCGGCTTCGCACGGGTACAAAAAAGGTATTCAAACCTTCCTCTTGAATCACTCTATCTATTAAAAAAAACCGCATCAAAATCCGTTGCGTAGTTTTAAAGATTTAAGCATACAGACAAACAAACAAATAAACAAACAGACGCGACTTTGTTTTATACTATGTAAGGATATACTATTTCCGGTACGTAAATTCTGAAGGCTTTTGCGTTTATTGCGTAGCCCATAAATACACCTTCCGTAGCTTTCGGATACAGTTTTCCTTTACGCCTTTTGTTGAGAAAGAATGCTTTACTACCAAAAACATGTAGGTGGTTTCCACATGGTGTTTTTCCAACCCACTTTTCGTATGGTGTGCTACCATTTAGCGCCTTTGCTGGGCTTCTGTTAATAAGGTAGTTTGCAGTGTTCACTGCCTCTGCCCATAAGCTTGGAGGAGCGTTGGAATCGATCATTAAGCATCTCGCTTTATCCATTAACGATCTGTTCTTTCTTTCGCTAACTCCGTTTTGCTGCGGTGTATATGGTGCTGTCAGTCTTCGTTTTACGCCATTTTCTTTTAGGAACTTATCGAACTCTTTGTTCCTGTACTCACCACCATTATCGGACTGCAGGTTTTGTATTTTCTTTTTTAAAAACATTTCCACTCTGGATTTATATTCTTTGAACTTTTCAAATACGTCATTTTTATTTTTAATAAAATAAATACAGCAATATCTCGTATAATCATCGACGAATGTCACATAATAGCGTGATCCGGCTAGTGATTCTACTTCGAATGGCCCACATACATCACTGTGTATGATTTCCAATGGCTCACTTGAGATACGACCATGGCTTGTAAATGGTAGGGCTGCCATTTTGCCTTTTATGCATGTTTCGCACGTATCCAACTTCACTTGTTTTAATACTAGCCCTCGCATCATCTGATTATCAACCATCATCTTCAGATCCTTTTCGTTAATGTGGCCTAATTTTCGGTGCCATGTCATAGTCTTATTTTCATTTGTAGGAGCCCAATTTGCTGTCTCGCATTGTTCAAAATCCAGGTAGTATAGTCCGTTTTTTCTTTCTGCACTAAGAACAGTTTTTTTCTTTTCCATGATGTAGGCTTTTTCTTTTGTGAATAATACATCGAAGCCATTATCAGTTATTTTGCTGACCGACATGAGATTTGTCGATATTTCTGGTACATATAGTGCATCATTTAGGTTATAATCTTGGTTCTCCTTGCAGACCACTACTTTCCCTTTTCCTTTAACTTGGGTAGTATATTTGTCTGAAGCCAATTTTAGTGTGTCTGATGTGGAATTTATGTTTAAAAACATACTTTTTTCCGCCGTCATATGAGAGGTGCAGCCACTATCCAAACACCACATTCCATCTTTTATATTGGAGTTGTCTAATGTTAAACATACATTAAAATTCTTTTCTGGCTTCTTGTTGTTTGAAGAATTCTGTTTCTTCTTTGACCAACATGCTTCAGTGGAATGACCCTTTGTGTTGCAATTTTTGCATGATATAGAATTATTAAACTTCTTTTTCTGCCTGACATACAATGCCTCTGAACTTTGTTCACTTTGACCTTGCTGTCTTGCGTCATTTTCTTCGGTAATTTTTATCTTTAAATCTTCGGGACTTGGCAGAATATCTCTCGACTCAATTGCTATACGGAAACTTTCGAAAGTAGTTGGCAAACTGTAAAGCATCATTATGCTAAGCAGCTCTGAATTTATTTTTACATCCATGTCTTCCAACTTTCCTACCACATCCATAAAATGGTTCAAATGGTCTCTTACATCTTCTTGTGGACTCATTTTTTTTAATACCAATTGCTTCAACAATGTAGCTTTTCTGGCAGGTCCAGTACTTTGATGTATAGATTTTAGTTTGTCCCATACCTCTTTCGACGTGTTACATCCTTTTATCTGTTTGAGTTCAGCAGGAGACATCAGAAGAAGTAACTCAGATCTGGCCTTCAAATCTTGCTTTTTGAAAAAAAATATCTCTTCAGCAGTGGCGGTCGCCGCCAGCTTAGTGTCACCGCTTGCGTAATCCCATAGCTCACATTTAACGAGAACAGCCTGTGCTTGTAGGCTCCAGGTGTCGTAATTACTTTTTGTTAGCAGTTCTATACATCGAGATGTCGACGTCATTTTTTTTCTTTTTTGTCACTTCGCGTTTTTTCTCCGGCAAATTTTATGAACTACATTTATTATTTTATCACTAATTTAATTGCTCTGCTACCACTGATAGAGGAAATTATGGAATCTGACTAAGTAATAAAATAAATTCAGAGTAACAAACGTCTATTTAATTAATAATATGAGAAAATTATACTTTTTACAAGATCATTGACACACACGTCAAGTGCATATATTTATTTTTAAATATATATATCCTACAGATAAACTTGTGCCAGCATTATGATCATCCAACATCAGGATCATGTTTGTTTGACTTCTTATTACAAATCTATCACGAGTACCCGATAACATTTCTCATTTCATCACATTAGAATGTTTTCCAATCAATTATATCATTATTGTGTGCTAATGATATAAAGTTCTCACACTAAGATCATTGACACCTGCAGTAATGCGTATTGTTGGCATAATAAAGTCAATAGAAACGGCAAAACCGGTCATAAATTATGTAGAAGTAGTCACTGGTGCTGTGAGGATTATATTATAAAATTCTTTGTTAAGGTGACTGAATCTAGTGGAAATTACCAACATAACGCTAGGTTGTTGATCGTGGATTAAGCTCCAAGCTCATTTGGTGTCTTGCGACAACACTTTTACTGCAATAAATCACCTTTTCTCAGCATCCAAGTTTCGCTGTCATAAAATGTAAATCTTAAACTTATAATTATGTTGTCCACAATAGAGAGAACCTAGCATGGGGCGACTTAATCCGCAGTTACTTGTAACTTTTACAAACTTCGGAATAAAAACGACAATTAAAAAACTCGTTTTACCAGCAACCTCTAATTACCATCAAAGTCATTGAATTTAAGTTGTCTAAGACGAGTCGTCATCACTATAGTGATATGACCTTACTCTTTCACTATGTACCTATAAGCATTTGGGCAACCTCCATGCCAGACGGTTTCGTTTTTTTTGTCGTACAATAATTACACATAATTATGCTGAGTGGAGAAATGCGACTTCGCAGACACTGCCAAGTTTAGAATGCATTTTTTAATTGTTAGCAGAAACTATTTTTAACCGGCTTCCAAAAAGGAGCAGGTTCTCAATTCGTCTATGTTTTTTTTTGTATGTTTGTTCTCGGATATCCCCATCATTAATGAACAGATTTTCGAAATTCTTTTTGTATTCAAAAGAGTGTACTTCCGAGGTGGTCCCATTGTCACAAAGTCAGGATCTGTTAATGGGATCCCAGAGGCACTTGTTACGTTTTCCTTATATTTTCTAAAGATGTTCACGTATTTGCGTCTGATAATCATAATCTCATGTGGATACGCTGATGATGGAAGGTACAACTCCTCAACGGTTTGGAGTTGAAAGAAAATTCTTTCAAAATTAGGTATACTTACTTACTTATGGACCGATAGTTGTATTATTTCAGGCTATTATGTTAACCTGATGATGATGGCATCCCAGAGAAATCTATAAGGGCACCCTTCAAATTTTATAGGCACGTATTACGTGTTTCGTGCTTTTTCTAAAGCTTTTCAAGTATTCGCATCTAGCAGTTATTACTTCATATTGATGAGCTGATGATGGAAGGTATAACTCCTTAACGGTTAGGAGTTGGAGTTAATTCTTTAATAAAATATTATGGGGTCGTTTATATGGTTGTATTCTTTCAGGTTATCTAGGTGAGCTGATTACAGAAGGTACAAGTTTTTATTTGTTTTTTTTCAATTCCTCAACAGTTAGGGAGTTGAAAGCAATATTACGAGAATCTTGCTAAGGTAAATGGTTTAGTTTCTTGGTTGAATGTTAGATGCATAGTAAGTATTTGTATAGTACAGTCAGCATTTCGAAGCTTTTAGGGGCCGAGCCACCCGCGTCCGTAGGAAAGTACCCTTTAGTGAATCCCTACACGTGGCCCCTGGGTGGTGCTAATCAGGTGACATAACTGGTGGTAGGTTTCGACCGCAGGCTTGCGACCACCCACCGGGCAAAGACGTGCCGCCAAACGGCCTAGCCGTGTTCCGGATGCACCATCGTGCTGGTTGGCGACCAGATGAGAGGGCCCGATGGACTTTCCGGGGGGGCTCGGGCGTCCCCGCAGTCTCCAGACTAGTCCCCCAGTCGATACCATCCTTCCAGTGCGTGTCTGAAGGTTAGCAGCGTGGAGCCTCATTTTACTTTTTTTATTTTTTTTTATTTAAGATGGGTCAGCTCTTGACCTCGAGGCTTGCCTGAGCAAGGAGAGGTCTACGATGGAGCGAGCCTTCCCAGTATCACTGGCTCTCCCGCGCACCAACGGAACACAGCGAACTGTTTGGCGCCGGACTTCGGCGGGAGGGTGGTAACTGGCCAGGCGGACCTTTGCAGGCCCTTCCACCAGTGTTGGGATCATTCAGCCGTAACCGCTAACAAAAGTCAGCGATTCCGTTGCCCGGGGTAGACCACTAGGAGGTAGATCCCACCAACCCCTTCCCCTCCTCCTTCCTTCACTCCTTATAAAATGGCAAAACGAAAAAAGAGCAAAGTTAAACAGCGGCTGCACTCCCTCTCTCTTAAAGTGCACCTCAGTAACATCCGAGGTCTGCACTCCAATCTCGTCGCAGTCCATCACCACCTCGAGACTGAAAAACCAGCTCTTTTGTTTTTGTCGGAGACGCAGATCGGATGTCCGTCAGACGTGTCGTACCTTTCATACCCAGGGTTTACCCTGGAGCACAATTTCAAACCACGTGCGGGTGTATGCATGTACGCCCGGGACGACATCTGTTATCGGCGTCTCCGCAACCTTGAAGACTCAAGGTTTTCTGCACTTTGGGCTCTGGTGGACACTAGCATGGATAAAATTATTTATGCCTGTGTCTACCGCTCGCATAGCGGTGATCAGGAGACAACCAGGCTCACACAGTACCTTAGTGAGGCGGCGGATGTGGCTCAGCAGAGGTACCCTTCTGCCCAGTTTGTGCTACTGGGGGATTTTAATGCCCACCACCAGGAGTGGCTCTTCCCATACCAGTGCACAGATCATGCTGGACGAGAGACGCATAGGCTAGCGCTAGCGTTAAATCTCACCCAGCTGGTCCAGGGAGCAACGAGGGTGCCTGATGTTGAATCGCACACAGCCAATTGCTTGGACCTTCTGCTGACTACAGATCCAGACCGCTACTCGGTTGAGATTTCTTCACCTTTAGGTAGTTCCGACCATTGTCTGGTGAAATCTGTATCTGTCTACTCCCCGCCCGATCCCAGCCTTAAAGGCACTCGGCGGGTCTGGCGATACAAGTCAGCAGATTGGGATGAGATGCGATCTTTCTTCGCATGTTATCCTTGGCAGTCTTCTTGCTTCTCTTCAGATGATCCTTCGGAGTGCGCAGATGCTGTGACAGATGTTTTGAGGCAGGGGATGGAGTACTACATTCCGTTCTCTGACTTAACAATGTCCGGCGAAGCTCGACCATGGTTTGGCGCCGAGTGTAATCGCGCTGAAGCGCTCAAGCATGAAGCGTACCTAGCATGGGCCGATGCTCGAATCTGTAAGGCAAATAACGTAGGTCAGAAGAAGAGAGCCTTTAATAGGGCTGCCAAGTCCTGCAAGAAGGTGTTGCGGAAAGCTCGGTTCGACCACGTTAGCCGAATAGGGACAAAACTTGCTTCGTACCCTGCTGGTAGTAAAGCATTTTGGTCCCTGGCTAAGTCGGTCGAATCGAACTTCTGTCGTCCCTCACTTCCACCACTGCTTAAACCCGACGGGTCACTGGCCCACTCCGCTGAAGATAAGGCAAATTTATTTGCCACTCTTTTTGCGGAATCTTCACGTCTTGACAGCGGCGACGCCAGCCCCTCGGCCTCTCCTGCTGGATGCGATACGAGTATGTCGGACATTCGCAGCCATCAGAAGGACGTCTGTAGGGTGCTGCGTAATCTTGACGTGAACAAAGCTAGTGGCCCTGACGGAATACCGGCAATTGTACTGAAGACGTGTGCGCCTGAATTGTCTCCGATCTTGACACGCCTGTTTCGCCTCTCGTTTGAGACTGGTAAGGTACCGAAAGCTTGGAAGCAGGCTAACGTGCAACCCGTGCCCAAAAAGGGCAGTCGAGCTGATCCGGCCAACTACAGGCCTATTTCAGTCACGTCCGTACTCTGTAAGACTATGGAGCGTGTACTAAATAGAAAGCTCCTGGCATACCTAGAAGCCAATGATATCCTCAGTGACCGACAGTATGGCTTTCGCCAAAACAGGTCTACTGGGGATCTTTTAGCGTATGCCATTCACATCTGGAGTGAGGCCATTGAGAAACACGGAGAAGCGCTTGCCGTTTCCGTCGATATCTCAAAGGCTTTCGACAGGGTGTGGCATGAAAGCCTTATTGCAAAGCTTCCTTCTTTCGGTCTACCTGCTGGACTTTGTGCTTGGATTGCAGACTTCCTGAGGGATCGGTCTATTCGAGTGGTCATTGATGGCTGCTCGTCTGACCAATTGGCTATCAATGCCGGGGTGCCTCAGGGGTCGGTTCTCTCAGCAACTTTATTCTTGCTGCATATTAATAGTCTGCTAGTGCCCGGCACCTTTGGGTATGCAGACGACAGCACTGTTGCTGAGAGGTACACGTCCAACGCGCGGGCTAGTGGGTCTCAGATCCGGTCTCTACGCGAGGCCATGGTGGAGCGGTTGAACTTGTCCTTGAAGGCCGTCTCCGAATGGGGCGACGCCAACCTGGTCAAGTTCAATGCTGCTAAAACCCAGGCGTGTCTCTTTTCCGCAAAAAGGAGCGATTTCCAACAGTCTCCTACTTTCCGTGGTGTGACCGTGCCGTTAACCGATCACATTGAGCTTCTTGGCGTTACGTTTACGTCAACCCTCAATTTCGGTCCGTTCACCGAGGCTAAGGCTAAACTGGCTGCCAAGAAGTTGGGAATCCTAGCAAAGGTGAGACAGTATTTCACACCGAAACAGCTGCTCAACTTATATCAAGCGCAAGTCCGATCGTGTGTGGAGTACTGCTCTCATCTCTGGGATGGATCCGCTAAATACCAGCTTGATGCGCTAGAGTCAATTGAGAAACGAGCCAAGAGGCTCATCGGCAATGACGCGCTTGTCAAGTCAAAGCTCCAGAGCTCCTTGAACATATCGTCGACGAGTAGCTAGCCTTTCGGTTTTCTATCGGTTACATTTCGGAGAGTGTGCGAGGGAATTGCACGATCTAATTCCGCCAAGCCCGTTCCATCATCGGACTACAAGACGTACGGCGATGCGCCACCGTTATATGGTGGACATCCCACCCATACGCACTAAACGGTTTGGGAATACTTTCATTGTGCGTACAGCTAAGAAGTGGAATTCCCTGCCAGAGTCTGTATTTCCGGATAGCTATAACCTAGGGGTCTTTAAGTCAAGAGTGAATAGGTTACTTCTAGGTAAGCGTGCTCCATCGTCGACCGCATCATCACTTTCTATCAGGTGAGATAGTGGTCAAACGCGAACCTATCAATAATAATAAAAAAAAAAGCTATTTTTTTTATAAAAACTTGTTAGATATTACTCGTTACTACATGTTATTGGAGTATAAGGACTATGTTAACGAATAATCTTCTGAAACATTAATAATAATAGCTAGAGTCCTGTACATAAAAGAATTTAAATTCCGAAATGTTCAGCTACTTTTGATGCTGACTGTACTTATAACTATTACAACTAAAAATGGAAAAATAACATTTTTGCAAAACTGACTTCTAAACCGCAAAAAAAAGTGAGAAAAAATAACAAAATCACAAAAAAAATAAAAATAAACTTCAGAAGAAATGTCACTGACTTCAGAAGAAGATTTTTCTACTGAAGTTTATTTTTCACTTTATGGTGATTTTTTTTCACTTGTTTGTGTTTTTGAAGTCGGTTTTTTCTCCTTTAAGTAGAACAAAATAAAATATTGATAAGAAGTAAACGACGAGTTGATTAGGTACGTCGCCGCATCAATAAAATTATCTCCGTTTATCACGTCATTTCTTACGAATTAATGCCAATAACAACAAATAACTCGCTAGTGTGTTATTATTAATAATAGCAGATACGTAATTTTGCTTAACGAATCGGGTCTTTAATCTGCATTCCAACAACAATATAATGTGCCCGTGCGGTCACAGGTTCAAAAAATCATCGAGTGACTGAGGGAGTGCCGTGGCGAGCGGTCGTGCAGTAGTGGAGAGCTGTCGAGTCCGTTGTGTGAATAAAACACGCTATCCAAAGGTACTAGCGCGCTCTAATAACCTACCTAGTAACTGTTACTGAACCACAGACGAGCGATTGCGACTCGTTTCTCGGGGTCAAGACAGTTCACTGCCAGCTCTGTGTTAAGCCAGCGAGGGTCATTGCCGCCACACGAGCCCCACCACACCACTATTCAGGTACACGTACTACATCTAAATCTATGATGTTCTAATCTAAATGTATGATTGATTGACACCGCATTCATTTGAGTGCTCACTCCTACACTACCTTTAAGCCACTATACTTGACTCGTGTGAATGTACGGACAGTAGCGAAACTCCCAGAAACGGTTTTGTGCTGTATCAAACATGAAAGAAAAACTGTTTATACTGCACAACTTCAAGACGGTTTCGTTGTTTTTTTTTAACCTGCTTTCATACAGCACAGCACTTATTTTTTTGTTGTTTTCGTACAAATCAGAAAGCCGGAGGTCATAACATCAACACCTCGAAATTCAAAGTTTGTGTTGACCTCAAAGCAAAAGTATAAAGTGGTTTGGTAAATTAGTTTAATTTAATGTGATTATTGTCTGAGATCTGGCAGCGTAATAGGTATTAAGAATTACAAAAAAGAATATACCAGTGATAAACGTCACTGCTGAAGTTTTACGGAAAAAGTTTCATCTTTCAAAAACTAACATCGAATCTTATTTTAATTCGTTGAAAGTTCTTTTTTTGCTTTCAACTAACAACTATTTTCAGATTTTTCTGTCTCTTACTTTCATTGATGTAGGTATTATATTAAAAGCTTTTGATATTTTGTGACTTTACAAGCAAATATATTTTCATCCATTGACAAAAGATAAAAAAAACCCGGCCAAGTGCGAGATGGACTCTCGCACTAAGGGTTCCGTACCATCTGCGGGTTGTTCGAAAGAGATACCGCGGCCTCGGCACAAAGGGCTAAGAAGGAACATGGGTGGTTTTTAGTCAGCAGAAGTCTGACACTCCCTACCGTTCTGCTAGGAGTCATTTGACGATTCCCCACCGCCCCCAAAATAAAAGAGTTCCGTAACTTTCGTACCATCTTTATATATATAATTCTTCTGTGAGTGTGTATGTCACTGAACTCCTCCTAAACGGCTGGACCGATTTTGATGAAATTTTTTGTATGTGTTCAAGTGGTTTTGAGAATGGTTTAGATTTACAATTGGACCCGGTAGGTGGCGCTGCTGTCCGAGCAGGACGACGTCTGCCAGGTCCACTAGTTTATCTATAAAATCGCGTTTGTTGAATGGAAGCCCCCCTTTGTTTTTAGTATTTTTTTGTAATAGGTGAGGTAAGGTAGGTAGGTACACCTTACGTTTTTTCTATTTGTGGTCCCAAAATACTACTAAAAATAGTTATTGTGTTTGTAGTTGGATTCCAGGACCGTAGTCCCGGTCTCGAAAGCCCTACGACGACCCAAACAGTCATGCACATAGGTACTTTTTTTCAACTCACCGTTACATGCACGGAGTCAAAAAAATGGCAGTCTCGGAGTAAAATGGCTATGACATACGATTGGACACAAAGAATTTAAGAAAGCTCCGTTTTTTGCTATTTGGCAAAGGAGCCCTAAAAATGAGGCACTCAAATTTTACAGCACGGTAGGTAGGTCTTAGTTACGGTATTTACTCTGAAATAAGATGAAGTGTCAGGACATCCACATCACTTCTCCTATCATTTATTATTCTCATTAAAAGTACCTTCAATAACAAGTACACAATATTCTCACTTATTTATAAAAAGACATAGACAATCTCACCTAAGTTTACCATTTATTCTAGTACGTTTAGAATTTAAAAAAATAAAATAAATAAATGTCAGTGAATTTTCTAACACATTCTCATAACTCGAATACAGGAAAGTATTAAAATAACGTGAAATAAGTTTAAATGGATATAATAAAATAATGCATATTTAGCGTGAAACTGAAAATATATAATAACTTCAAAAATAACGAAATTCAAGGTAAGCAACTAATTACCTACTTACATATTATTATAATTGTAACTAATTATAATAAACATCTGGCAACCTGATTGTTTCGTTTTGTTCCGTTTTTTAAACTGTTCTGGTGCTTAATCTAAATTTTGAAAATATACCTGATGTTTATTCATTAGATCTTACCCGGTCACTTATCAATAATAATCATACTTACATAAAATGATATGATTCTAATGGGAACCTACATTATCCCCAAATGTTATGGACTTTAGGTTGTACGTTCCCGTTGGATTATTTTCGCCCATGACGTTTCCGAAGCCGCGGGCAAAAGCTAGTCATCATCACTAGGACATAAGTTAGTCTTCTTCTTCTCTGCTCTTGTTGCTATCCATGCTAAGACTTGAGTCTTATCTGTCATAAACATATTAATAACTTCTTTTTTAACATTGTTCAAGTCAATAACGAAAGGTATTTTTAACAATGTTATCCTTAATGGCTATTTAAGTTTGATAAGTAATCCGATGAGTGAGTAATATTTACACGCCGCCGCGCCGCTCTGTAATATAAGGAGGTATTCGCCTAATACGTGACAGTTGTTTCGGACTTACCATTGTGAGTATCCACATGTGATAATTATTTTTAACTAATATTGCAAAAATATTTCTTTATTGCTCATTGGTTTAGTGATTACAAGTACGACTGCTAATCATGTGGTTCTTGGTTCGGTTACCAGATCGGGTAACGTGTTATTGGGTTTTTGTCTGGAATTTTTCAGTGCCCGGTTAATGGCAATAGGCTCGGGCATGGGATTTAAACCTAATTGGCCTAATGTGGGTGGTGATTTAATTTAAACCAACGTTTTAAATAAAATAGAGTGTGTGAGAGGTAAATAACTAAAAAATATATTCCTCAATACAAAGATTTATTTTAGAGCCCTCTTACATCTTACGGTGTTACACAAATTTTATTATTTACCTAAAAGCCATTTATCTACGTATAATATTATTAGTATGATGAAAAAAAAAATATGTTTGATGAATCTACAAATTAGAGATCCCAAATCAAGTTTCCGTGCGTTTTTGCATAAATATGCACCGGGAGAATGATTATTACCTATTTAATAAATAAGGAAAACGTCGTGATTCGAGGAAACCAGAGGCCCACGGGCGGCATAAAAACTCTAATATCAGTTTAAGCACTAAACCACACGACCAAGAAGAAGATAAGTTATATTATCTTAAATTAGCTTTATTATTGTTGTAGTAGATAAACAAACTATTTTAACAAGTAATTGACGTTACGTTACGTTGACGTGGTATTGTCGTTGTTATTCCAAACAACAAATCAAAAACATATAGATTCAACGAAGAACTTACAACTGCGCGTTTTTTTTTTATAATACAGCACTTAAACAAGTCGCACCAATAATATAGCATTTTTACTATGGAAAATACCTAATACATAAAACAACATGTAGGTTCCTTCATTCTTAGCTTCGCTAATAGCGTTGTCTCAATATGAAGATAAGCGATTAATCCCAGCGATATGAGAAAGTTACTTTCTCATAACTCATAGATCTGATATCTGATCAACACATTCTTCCATTTTTTGTTATTGATTTTAACAGCAGGCGAGTACAGGAAATGATTTGGTAGTCTGTATAGCTCATCATTTATTTAGACATTGGCAGACAGACGACTCACTTTTGATCGTGAAAAGTATACCATCTTTATATAGTTTATTTTATTAATGAAATTAAAAGTGAGCTTTATATTATTTGCTGCTCGCTTGATTAAAATAAAGTTATATGCGCGCATTTTAATTATAAACATCAATATCAATTTATTTTCGAAAATTCTTAAACTTTTGTGAATTACAAATGAAGACGAAAGATTTATTGATTGTATCTATTAGGTATCTATTTATTTTATAAGTATCTATTTATAACAAAATGTGAACCCGCATTAATAAACACGTAGCCTATATAATACCTACCTATTCTTAACCATCTCTAACGACCACGACACGACCTACATATTTTTAGCTTGTCTCTATTTAAAGCCGTTGTTAATGCCATGCTCTATAGATAGCCAGCGAATGTGTGTCACTTACACCCGTATCTATAAACAAGTCATAGTGATTACTTGAGTAAAAGACATTGTTTAAGATACGATTTTTTCTCTGTAGTTTAGTAATTCCTTGGTGTTAGAACCGTCAAAGGTTTAGAATTCTTAGGTTTGCTTTCATTGACGGTTCTAACTTCGTTTTAATTCTTGTCCATTGCTTATAAATGTTTGCCTAAGTAATTACTTAAATTCAAGTAATTACTTTAACTTGACTATAGATACGGATGTAAGTGTTGGAACTGCGTGCACTATACAGCATTGTTATCTGTCATAGATCTGGGCTCCAGGAAGAGAACCTTCCGTCAGTCAATCCAAGTGTCAGTTCCTACGGAAGCCAGCTCTAGCTACCTTATGGGAGCCTCTTCAGGCGTTGGTCGAGGCTCTTAAGGCTATTAAATCATTAATGTATTGACTTGTATTCGCCCCACATGTTGACAAACTCGTAAACTAAGCCAAACCCTTGATTTCCTTATCATTGTCGGTTTCCACATGGTTCTCGTCATGTCGACACTGACTGTCAACAATGTAAAACTACTCGTACAAACAATTATCACCGGAATCGAATTCTTGTATGTATTTTTTTTTTCTTTTCAGACAGCGAAATGAGAATGCAATGGAGTGTGTTCGTAACAGTGTCATTGTGGAGCGTCGTAAGCGGTCCCCTGACGAAGGCTGACGCTTCCTATGTGTTCGACCCAATGGTCATACAAGTAGAACATAGGCGCCATGAGAGACTCTCAGAGCCAGTTAGACAGGTAACAAGCTTTAAAAGTTTATTTTATAGGTAATTGCCTGCTCCAAGATCATTACCTAGTAGTCCCCATTGAAGCTCCAAGACACTATAATGTTACTGAGTACCAAGATTCAATAACCATGAATGGACGACTGAAAAAAAGGAGATATTGTTATAATAGTATTGGTATATGAGCCCCTGAAAGTTTTACTACTTGTGTATCATCTCAGGATTACATTATAGGTCATCCAGTCAAGGCTGTCCCAATTGACCCACTGAACCCAGAAACAATTAAACGAATGGAAAACAGTTCTACATAGATACTAATAGCACTACAGACAGTTCATTTCTGTATACAGTTGCCTAAATATTTCAAAGTAGAAATTGCTCTGCCGCTTCGCCATTGTAGATATTATGATTTTTGACATTACTATCGTCGACGTCATGGTATACCACCCCAGCACCCCAGCACCCCAGGTCGGCCCAGCTTATAGGCCAACGCACACCGGGGACGGTATGACAAAGTATTTCATGTTTACTTTATACCCAACGTAATACGTAGCTAGTGATAACTAATGTTTAGAGATTGACCCCAAGACATCAAAGGGGATATCCCTTCAACAATATTGGAATCTGATTCTTGTTACCACTAGATACGTCTGAATTTTCGTCGAGCTTATCTTAGCGCCTTTATTCCGAACGAATCATGATGGTCTGACATGTGTGCACCCGTAAAGTAATTCGATCTACTTTTGTACTGTCAATAACAGTGTAATCACTAACGATGATAATTATAATCATGCCACATGGCGTTAAACTCTCTTTATTATCTTGAAAGTGCACACTATAATAACATGCATTCGGTGCATATTATGTTAATTCTTTTTAAAAGTTTTCCTGGCAAACAGTTAATATTATATTAAAAACTTGACAAACAGTTAGTATGTCTCGGTCAGTAAGCTGACTGCAGAATACCCCGATCGGACAAAAAAAAACTAATTAGTCCGTCAGATAGATTTCCAAAAAATATTGAACACAATCATATTTTTTGGTTTTTTTAACATAAACAAAAAATGAAGACGATACAGTGCTTCGAAAACTCGTGTGACGTCATAATTATTATGGTAGTACATTTTGTACCTTCAAGTGTCGTTTCAAGCCCCACTCCATGATCTTTGACGCGCTTTATCTTCGTCAATGTTTATTGATTTGAAAAAACAAAAAACACGTACCTATCCAATATTTTTCGATAATCTAACAGACGGAATAAACAGAATCATATTTTTTTGAGTCAGTCCGAACCCCTATTAAAATTAACTGTTGACTGTCTTTTATATAACAGTTATTCTTAGTAATCAATTATTTTAATTACAAATGCAAAATCAGTGCAATGATTTATGCCTTTCAATAAAATCATTCAAAATTTAATCCACTTTACATAATGAAACTTTATTTAACTACGACATGTTTAAATATATGGTTCCATAAAATATTAACATCACGCCTGTAATACCAGGAGGGTTAGGCAGAGGTGTAGGTACCCATTAGTAACCCCACTTTTCTCCATTTATGTTTAATGTCCCAAGAGATATCTATTACGACCTCCATGTTACCACCACCTTGCCTGGGTAAAGTGACAATGCTGTGAGTCACCAGATATTTTAAATCTCTTATTTCAAATATGTTTTCATAAAGAATTTATCTCTTTAATAACATAGCATCTTATTTTTAATATAATGTCGCTAAAATAAAAAATTGCTTAAAATAAATGTTCCTAGGGGTGATGGAAACTAATTGATTATGATCATCTTTCAAATAAAGTCGAAATGTTCATAAATGTTGTAAACATTTAGTTTTAAAGAGATATTTTGTTGTTATGACTGACCCTGTGGACTAACCCATCGGTTATGGTAGCAAAAGTACCAACACTATGCTACTCTTTACGCATTCGAGTTGGTTTGACCACCGATTCAAGCAAGCGACTTTCGAAACATGTTTGAATGCAGGGTTCATTAATTTCGAAAATAATCTAATGTTCCCTTGGAGTGAAAAGTGGTGTTTTATTTAAATTAGTCCCTGTATATTAAGTTGTATGTATTTAAATGAATATTTGTTTACTAATGAAAAAAACGTGTGGCACTCGGAGACTGCCGCGGTAAATCTATTGCATAGCATTTTTTATCAACACGCAATAATAGGTATAAATAATTAGGTATTAATAGTGTAATTACACACCAAAATAATTATTCATTCAAAAAATTTGAACAAAAATAACGATATTAAGAGTTTGATCTTCGAATTTCGCGCGATGTACATTATATAAATCAAAACTAACCTTCATAGACTAACTAAGCTAGTAAGAAACTCTATGACAGAAAATTTAAAAGAAAAAGTATTGACAGCCTGACGTAAGTGTCATAATATAACATTGAAAAATATGAAAATTATTTATTTTATTTTAGATATTTTATAAGAAAACGAATCGTTTTAGACCGATTCGCAGAATAGTAATGCAACAACCAATAAAACTTATGATAGATGCGTACTAATAATAAAATGAATGTTTATAGAGTACTCACTCCTCACTCATTTTCTTTCACTATTTTTTCGTGACTTTCTTCATTAATAAATGCACTTTGTTTATTCATATTTAAAACACTTTGTACACAAATTATACGAGTAAGAATATTTTAGAAGGAGAAAGCAGAGAGACAAACAATTATTTAATTTGACAACCTCAGTTGAATTGGAGGAAGTGGTTGCAGAAGAAAGGAGAACAAGCTAGGCCAATAGTATTTTCGGGAAAGAGCAAGATAGCATTCGTTTATCCCTCTGTGATTGGTTTTGCCTTCATGATAGTTTTTTATGATCAGTTGCTGCCTTAAATATTCTTTTACATCTTCTAGTTCAGTTTTTGTTAGCACTAGGTTCATAGATGAGCTTAATTCAAATATACTCAATATAATAATTTAAAACACATTACAAAGTACAATAGAACATTTGACACGTATATTTTCTACTGACAGAATAAACAAAATCTGAAGGTCTATTGGTGCTAGGTAACACCAAAATCCAATATCTCCTCTCAGCAAAGACCTATAAGATTTGAGATCTTGAGAATTCTGGCTCTGGTGAGTGGCTTTGTAAATATATCAGCCAGCTGCTCTTCACTGGCTACCTTGTTTACATTTAGCTCACCGCTAGTAACCAACTCTCTAACGAAGAAGTGCCGTACCCGAATATGCTTAGTTCGTCGATGAAATTTGGGATTTTCAGCTAGCCTTATTGCAGCTTCGTTATCCACTCACGGAATCTTCTTAAGAACAACAATTTTGTTCAAAAGCCGTGCCAGCCATATTGTTTCCCTGGCTGCTTCACTTGCGGCAACAATTTCAGCCTCTGTAGTTGAAATCGCAACACTTGCCTGTCTTTGGCTTAGCCATGAGATCGCTCCTCCCGCGTACATGCACAGCACCCCGCTAGTGGATCTTCCAGTGCTAACATCTCCGGCATGGTCAGCATCGCTGTAGCATTCCAAAATACCTTCTTTGTAATGCTTCTTGTACATAATACCTAGATCTGGCGTATATTGCAAATATCTCATTATGCGCTTCAGTCGGACACAGTCTACCTCTTCTGGTTTCTCCAGACTTCGTGAGACTACACTAACAGCATATGCAATGTCAGGTCTAGTGCATACCATCAAGTAAGCTAAGGCTCCAACGATTTGCCTGTAGTTATTCTTCATATAACTCATATCCACTTTCTCGCTTGATGTACCATCTTTTACGATCGGCGTAGAAACTGGTTTACAGGTATCCATTCCGAATCTCCGCAAGATCTTCCGTACATAAGACGTCTGAACTATTTTAATTCCGTCTCCTCTGCTTTCAATCTCTATTCCAAGAAAGTAGGAAGCTGGCTTTGTCGTAATTTTGAACCGACCACTAAGCTCCTTAATAAACTCGTCTATGAGCTGCTGATTGGATCCAGCGACGAGGCCATCATCCACATATAAAGCCACTATGACTTTTCCACATCCTGCTCCCTTATCAAAAGGCAAGAATCCGCTTCACTTGTCTTGAAGCCAATCTCTTTGAAGAAGTCTAAAATGCACCGGTTCCAGCATCGAGGTGCTTGTTTTAACCCATAAAGACTCTTCCGTAAAAGACAAACTCGACCGGAGCCGTCGTCATAACCTTCCGGTTGTTTCATAAAAATCTCTTCATTTAGAGAACCATACAAAAATGCAGTGGAGACATCAAACTGTAGCATCGCCATTCCTTCGTTAGCTGCTACACTCAGCACAGAACGAACAGTCCCCATTCTGGTGACTGGGCTAAACGTTTGCTCATAGTCAATCCCCTTTTTCTGATGAAAACCTTTTATGACCAGTCTTGCCTTGTATTTATCTATGGAGCCATCAGCGTTCATCTTTACTCGAAATACCCACTTACATGGTATCGCTTTTCTTCCCTTAGGTAGACTTACAAGCTTCCACGTATCATTTTCCTGTAAAGAGTTCATCTCACTGTCCATGGCTTGTTCCCATAGATCTTTCTCTGGGCTTCTCATCGCATCCTTATGCGACGTTGGCTCGTTGTATCCCATTATAGCATTCAGGATAAAGTCTTTGAATCGATCTGGAGGGCGTAACGAAGAGCGGTCACGAAGTACCATCTGTTCCGGGAACACATCTTCGTGATCATCGTAATCTTGATCTTCATCTATGACATCGTCTAGACCATCAATAACATTATCGTCTTCGATAATATTCCCCCCTGATTCAATAGACTGTTCAGGTAGAATGTTCTGAGCATCGTGGAACTCTTCACCAACACTTATATGTCCTTCATCAATGCTTATACCAGGATAGTCTGTTTCTTCGACCCTTTCCGTAATGGGCTCAACATGAACACTTTGTTCATCATCCGTCAAACTCCTTGTAACAGGCACCACTTCAATTTCATTAAACTGATCGCAGACTGTCTCAATATCGCGTTCATTCATTGAAGACTCCAGCATTTTCTCATTAAAAGTGACATCTCTAGACCTCACCAGCGAATTTCTCTCTCGGTTCCAAAGTCTGTACCCGTCATCATTGTCGTATCCAATCAAAATGCAACGTGTAGCTTTCTTGTGCAATTTCTTTCTCCTCTGCTTTGGTACATGCGCATAGCAGGGCGTTCCGATTATCCTCAAGTGCTTTATTTGAGGCTTCTTGTTTAGCCAAAGCTCATAAGGCGACTTGTGTTCGACTAAAGTTGGTCCTGTCCTGTTTAATATATAAACAGCAGTGTTTACCATCTCTGCCCACAAATTCTGAGGAATCTCTTCATGCGCGTGCATCATTGCTCTAGCAGATTCGACCAGGGTCCGGTTTTCCCTTTCGCTACATCCATTTTGTTCTGGGGTGTACGGCATAATGAGCCTTTGCTTTATTCCTGTTTGTTCAAGTAGATCTCGTACTCTTTTATTATCGTATTCACCTCCGTTGTCGCTTAAAAGCTCTATAACATTGTGTCCAGCATTTCTAGCTTCAGACAACATTAATTTTAGCTTTTCATAAACGTCAGACTTATTTTTCAGGAAATACACATATCTGTACCGTGTATACTCATCCTTAAATAAAACGAAGTATCGATATCCTGAGATACTTGAAGGGAAGGGACCACAGACGTCAGAGTGTATGCGCTCACCAGGTTTCGTAGCTTTTTCGCGAACACCAAATGGTTGCCTGTGCGCTTTCCCAAAGATACAACCTTCGCATAGTTCTCCACTATTTGGCGTCTCTATTCCTAGCTCCTTCTTTATCAATCGTTTGACATGTCTCTTATCTTGATGCCCCATACGTTCATGATATAGTTGCAGCATATCTCCATGCTCAATTAAGTTTACTGAAATAGCAGGGCGTACGACTTTGCAATCTATCTTGTACAAACCGCCACATCTTTGCCTTGTTCCTGTTACAACAATCCTACCGTTGATCTTCATTGAACAACTTGTAACCCGAGACTCAAATACGCTCGTTGGGTTTTTGTCCTGTGAACTAAGCACAGAAAAAAGATTCTTGCTAATCTGGGGAACATACCAAACATCTCTCAAATAGAGGTTCTCAATCCGTCCTTTAACATTGGCTTCTAGATGGACTGTGCCATTTCCAACAGCCTGAATCACATTCCCATCCGCCGTCGTTACCGTGTGAGCTTCACCAAAACGTTCAAAATCTTGAAACAGATCTCCTCGCATAGTGACATGGTGAGTGGCCCCGTTATCTACATACCAATCATCACGATCAATGTTAGAATCTGTTGAATTCACCGTCAGTAACATCATGTTAGAACCTTGAGCTTTGTTTTTCTTTTCCTTTATCCCAACTCTTGGGCAATCCTTTTTGAGATGACCACGTTCCTTGCAAATAAAGCATTTGAACTTTTTCATTGTTCCTTGGTCTCTATGGTCATGTTCCTTAGCAACCTTTTTGTTTACCTTCACATAAAGCGCTGTCTCACTTGATTCAGCATCAGCCATCTTAGCATTAAGCGCTTTTTCATGTGCACACAACTGGCTCGTAATGTTTTCTACTGTCCTTTCCTTCTTTGACATTAACAGCCAACTCGACTTGAACGAGAAATAGACTTCCGGCAGCGTATCAAGGATCTTACAAATCAAGAGAACTTCAGGTAACTCTACCTTCTCTTCTTTTAGTAACTCTTCCTTCAAACTGTGCCACAGGTTTTTCAATTTCGATACATGAGTCGACATGTCATCTGACGGATCCCTCCTAAGCTTAAAGAAATCCAAACATATATCATAGAGTCGGCCCTCATTGGGTCCCTCATATAATCTATGGAGTTCATCCCAAACTTCTTTCGGTGTGGACAATCTAATTACTTTGCCAAGTGTCTCATCTGTCACATTATTAGTTATCAAGAGCAGGGCTGTACTCTCTAACTTCACAAAATTACGTAAATTTTTATTGTACAATTTTATTACAGCGTCACCGCTTCCATCTACGGGTCTAGCTGGCCTTTGTGTTTTACCATCCACAATATCCATGAGTCCATCCATACCTCTCAGTAAGGCTACCATCCGGTACTTCCATGATATCCAATTGTGGCCGTCAAGTTTCACAATTTGAATTTTCGAAAGCTCCATTTCACAAACTTCTGGGTCTGGGCCCATAACCAATTGGAGGAAGTGGTTGCAGAAGAAAGGAGAACAAGCTTTAAATTCAAATATACTCAATATAATAATTTAAAACACATTACAAAGTACAATAGAACATTTGACACGTATATTTTCTACTGACAGAATAAACAAAATCTGAAGGTCTATTGGTGCCAGGTAACACCAAAATCCAATAAGTTGACAACCTTGTTATTTTCCGTAACCATAGCAACCTGGTTGAATCTTGAATGCTGAATATTTTTGTTAGGAAATCTCTGGATTCGCTCTCCACGCTCAACTCAACTCAAGGCCCGCGATAGAATCTATGCAATAGATTAAAAATAAATGGATTCTGTCTTAAATCTGTTAAAAATTAAGGATGTGTGTTTCAATAGCTTTGTATTATTCAATACATATTTTTTTCATGCTTATATTGTCTTCTTTCACAAATATATAAGCTCTTTTCTAAAATTCTGACAAATCGTCTTACCCGAGAACTTGACGTAGTATTCGATCATCGACCATATCCATACGGTAAAGCAGCTGATGGAGAAGTGTCAAGAGTATAACCGACCTTTATGCATGGCTTCCGTCGACTACGAAAAGGCTTTCGACAGTGTCGAGCATTGGGCCGTGTTCCACGCTCTCCATCGCTGCCATATCGACTCTCGCTACGTGGATGTGCTGCGGGAGCTATACACCTCGGCCACTCTGCAGGTTCGCATGCATGGCTTGTCTGAACCCGTACAGATCAAGCGGGGAGTGCGACAGGGGGACACTATTATACCGAAACTTTTTACAGCAGTCCTCGAAGACATCGTGAAATACCTAAATTGGGACTGTTGCGGTGTCAACATCAATGGTGCTTACCTGTCGCATTTAAGATTTGCAGACGACCTTGTCCTATTTTCTGAAAACTTCGAGGATCTTCAAACCATGCTTCAAGACCTGTACGATGCTTCTTTTAAAGTAGGTCTTAGGATGAACATGGCCAAGACGAAGATTATGGCAAACATCAACAGCTTTGCAAATCCTTCTGTCAAAGTTGGAAATGAAGAGTTGGAGATGGTTGACCGGTATGTTTATCTTGGCCATGTTCTTTCATTTGGCAAAGAACATCAACAAAGGGAAGTATCCCGAAGAATAAAGCTTGGGTGGCAAATTGGACGACATTCTGAAGTCAGCCAAAATTCCGCTATGTCTGAAGTCGCGCCTCTATAACCAGTGTGTTCTGCCCACAATGACTTACGGTGCTGAAACATGGACGCTCACGCAGGAGGCTGTGTACAGACTAAGAGTTGCGCAGAGAGCCATGGAACGTTCCATGCTAGGTATAAAACTGGTAGACCGAGTTCCAAACGTTGACATCCGAAGACGTACAAAGGTTACCGATATTGGAAAGCGCGTTATGGAACTCAAATGGGGTTGGGCAGGACACCTGGCAAGGCGTAGAGATGACAGGTGGAGTAAGGCAGCCACCGAATGCGGCGTCCAAGAACGGGGAAAAGAAATGTGGGGCGCCCGGCGGCGAGATGGGCAGACGATATAGTTGCCATCGAGGGAAAAACCTGGATGAGACTGGCACAAGAACGTGTCGATTGGCACCAGAAAAGAGAGGCCTATACCCTGCAGTGGGTGAATTCGGGCTGTGGATGATGATGATGATATTGTCATAACCCCATACGGGAAAACCTTTAGCTATGTATAGTGGTCTGGTTTTCGGGTCTATCATCATCATCACCATCATCATCATTTCAGCCGAAAGACGTCCACTGCTGGACATAGGCCTCCCCTAAGTGTCGCCACATTGACCGGTCCCGTGCGTCTCGCATCCATCGAATCCCCGCAACCTTCACCAGGTCATCGGTCCACCTAGTGGGAGGCCTTCCAACGCAATGTCTTCCGGTTCGCGGTCGCCACTCCAGAACTTTCCGGCCCCATCGGACATCCGTTCTGCGAGCAATGTGCCCTGCTGCCCACTGCCACTTAAGTTTAGCAATTCTTCGGGCTATGTCGGTATAACCTTGGTTCTCATGCGGATGTCCTCATTTCTGATTCGATGGAGCAAGCGCAAGCGTAAGGAAACTCCGAGCATAGCCCTCTCCATTGCCCTTTGGGTGACTTTAAGCCTACTGATGAGGCCCATTGTGAGCGACCACGTTTCGGTCCCGTATGTAATCACTGGCAACACACACTGGTCATAGACTTTCGTCTTGAGACACTGGGGTAAGTTGGACGAGAAGATACTTCTCAGCTTCCCAAACGCTGCCCAGCCGAGTCGGATTCGACGATTGACCTCTTTCTCAAAGTTGGACCTACCTAACTGGACTGTTTGTCTATGACACTATAGTCTATGACACTCATGTGGCTTTCTATTGGTAAAAGAATTTTCAAAATTAGTCCAGTAAAACCAGAGGTTACCCTACAACGTAAAAAACTTTACCTCATTAAAACATTAGTATAGAAAAGTACAGATAATAAAACAGTGTTTCGAGTGAGCCATTAACAATAGGGTAATCATAAAGTATTTACTAATTGTTTAAATGCTGCGTTCGATCTACATAATTACGACAATTACTTAAAATAACTTGTTTTTATTATTAAAGAACAAAAGAATATTAAAATAGACAGGTACAACTGGTCTTTGTTTATCCAAGCATCGAATTACTGTTTCACACACATACAATTAGCTACTTATTATTAGACATGATAACACATTTTTTACTTTATCAAAAAAATATTGTAATTACTTTTAAGTAGTCCATGCCATTTTAAGGGGTCGTCCTTAAATCACGTGAGGTTCAAAAAGGGGGGTGTGGGTCAGAAAACAAATGAGGAGTAACCACGTTGGAATCGTGTGAAAATCATGATTAGTGTATTTTAAGTGTGACAAAAAAAAAAGTGTGTGTGATATTTTTCCCATTAATGAATTAAAAACCTTAGCAGTCGAATTCGTGAAAAACATGTTTTTTTCGTCATTTTAAAGCAGATTTTAATACAGTCTTGATCTTTTCAAATAATTAAAAAAAATTGACGTGGAATTGGGAGGGGTGCTTTTAGGCTACCCCTTGGTAGCCTAAACACTCACGATGTATCACGAAGGTGCAGTGGGGGTTATAAAATTAACCCAAATCGTTACCTGATTAAAGGACCGAGGACAAATTAGTGTTATGACTTATCGTCGGATCACTGTGGTTTTATAGCTAGCTTCCCTATGCCATTAATAATAATAATAATCATTTATTAAACAGATCATACAATCCAATTTGTTAGTAATACGTACACATCTTTAACACTAATGTTAGTAGGCACACACATTTGGAAAATTTTGAAAATAATTACTAATAATGTCAAAACAAAAGCAAACATAGCCATGTGGCGACGCCTGGGGGAGGCCTATGTTCAGCAGTGGACGTCTTTTGGCTGAAATGATGATGATGATGATGATGAAACAGCAAAAAAAATGTCAAAATTAAATAATGTCAAAATCAAACAATGTCAAAATTAAATAATGTCAAAATCAGAAAATATCAAAATCAAATAATTTCAAAATCAAACAATGTCAAAATTACCACTAATCATGTCAAAACCATTAGCAATATTTCTTTACATTACTTTACATTATAAAGGACCCCTCCAGATCCGTGAACAGTATACCATTGCCTCACAACCGGACAGTTAACCCTTTCCAATATGGTATTCAGAAGGCTGTTGGTGCTGCCCCGCACGCGGCGCATCAGGGAGGCCACTCTTTTTCGTACTATAGCCCTAAAGCAGTCAGTGCTGGCCTTAGCAAACATACCTGATGCACTGCAAAAGCGATGCAACCCCAACAGCATCCTAAAACCATTATTGTACAGGACCCGTAGGGCATTGAAAGATCTTTGCGTATAGCGGACCCACAGGCTACAGGTATAAAATGTCTGGCAGTAAGCTTTAAAAAGAGAAATTTTAACTTCTTTTGTGCACCTTGCAAACCTGCTTGCCAGCATATTGCATGTCACTGCCAACGCCCTATGCTCAATATCTAAATCATCCGAGAGGTCCTCGGTCATCCAGTGCCCCATTGCAGGTACTTGAATTTGGTGACCCTACTTAACGGCATACCTCCAAGCCTAACTTTTGGAACGGTTTTCGGACTCTTATTACCCGCCTTGAAAATGCAGCAGCCAGCCACAACGCAGCACTGCATCACTCCGACTCACTGGAGCTAATATGCAGCATCACGGCAAGCACTGCATCACTCCGACTCACTGGAGCTAATATGCAGCATCACCCCGACTCACTGGGGCATCACCGCAGACAGTTCCGACTCACCGTGAACTATGCGGCATCCGGTTCCGACTCACTGGAACCTTCCACTGGCTGACAAGCGCCAAGACTTAGCCTGCTTTCGACCTCCGGTCTCGGAGGGGAGTGATGTGGCGACTAGCGACATCTATCGCAACACCTGCGTACTAACAACGATTGACAGAAATCCTACATCGCGCTATCAACTTTATCCGCGACATAAGCCTATATAGGAGTTCCCGACTTACAACTGTCGGGCAGTTAGCCCACCGGACACAACACCCGTCCGGTCGGAGGATCCTCCCTTTTCTATGGGGGATGAGGAGCTTTACACCCTGTTCCTCTACCCCCCCTCTATCTCTGTCAAGTCCACTGAAACGCCCGTCTTGCCTAAAATATAGTCAGCGACATCTTTAACTGATGACTCCTTGTCCACGTTATTTACAAACAGTGGTGTTTTAATGTCTGCAGCCTTAAATTTACCCGAGGATTCCTTTGCCTTGCCTTGTGTTGCAATAAATCTGTTTCTCAAACGCTTGCTCTGTACCAAGTTCCAATTTTCATCCGTATAGGTTTTAAAATCGCCTCCGTTTTGCGTTACTTGCAAGTATGAACACCGCTCACTCTGATTCATTGACGCTGCACCCTCGTTACACGCGCCGGTGAGGCCACCGAGTGCGCACACGCTGCTGGGTTTTCAATCATCGACACCTGTGACGAAACCGCGGTAGGGGCCTCCACGAGCTTGCACTCGCCTAAGTTGCCTTTCACTTTTTGGCGTGTGAAAAGGACAGATTTAAAACCTCATTGCTTCGACATTGAGATGAGTTCTCGGGTATTCTACAAACAGCTGTTTTTGTACTTAACCGCTCTGGTGGAATTATTATGCTATCATTCGACAAATTCATAATTCCAATCGGGCCACTGTTACATTCAAAATTTTCGAACCATAACAAGTTACGCGTACCTCTTTTCGTATTAACATTATCCTCCTGTTGGTAACCATTCACCAGTGACACTTGTTTCAAGTTAAACAACTCCATATTTAACTTATTCCATTGCTCAACCGTTGCATACTACTCCCTTATAACTTCAACTTGATCTTTTAGTATAATGATGATGTCTTTAAGCAATCTCGTGACATCAATATGGTCAAAAGTAACCGGTGGTAATTTTCGTAGCTCCCGAGCAACAAATATGGGAATACACTCAGCTGAAGTACACTTAATGAGGGATATGATATCTTCAAGGTCTCGTTGCACTTTTTCCTCTGCTTTCCCTTTTCTTTTCACCTTCTTCTCCTTTGTCTGCACTGATTGGTAAAGTAAGTCTTTTGCCACCACTATTTCGTCCGAAGAAAACACTATTGCACACAAGCGAACAATGCTTTCCTCATTCATCATATCCACTTGGTTCTGGATGAACGCCAGGACTTCACTAATAACTATATTGCAGCTACAACACTTTACTAAATTCATCGACATTTTTCCACGAGCGCGCACGACATGCGCCCCGCACGGTGACAGGATTTGATTAAAAGAAAAGCCGCGCAAAATAGAATGCAGGCCTCATACAGCTAGTCGTTGCAATAAATTTAAAAATAATGTAGCGCTTAAAGTAACACCGTCAATAGTAGAGCACGGGGTCTCGTGCTCTACTATTGACGGTGTTACTTTGTGTTGAGCACGAGACCCCTAATGGAATTTATAAAGCCCTTTTTGATGTTGTGTAAAATGAATACCAATCTATTTTTAAGCTTAAAACTATTAACATTAAGGGACCCTACACCAGGTATTTACAAAAGTCGAGCCCGATTATACGAGTTGTATGGTCTTAAACAATACAGGTTTGATACAACTTTTCTAGAGTATGTTAAAAATTATTCCAAATTATTTAAAAAGATTTGTATTATTGCAAAATCAAAATTCTTGAGCGAAACCATTAAAAATTCTATTAAAGTTAAAGCCACTTGGAAAATCATTAACAATGAAACGGGTAAATCTGTTAAACAAGATAATCAGCTTGAGATCATGGTTGGTAACAAATTAGTAAATAAAGCAGCCGACGTAGCCGAGGCTTTTAATGAGTATTTTGCCAGCATACAGGACCTATAGCGACGACTCGTTCCCTGAGTTCATCGCCGTGTAAGGCCGAAGATCTTTTGCATCTTTTTTTTAGCAGCGTGTCTAAATGTGGTAACGTATTTAGTTTCGAACATGTAACACCTCGTGATGTAGTTAACGTTTTTAATTCAGTCTAAAAACTCAGGTGATTACTGGGGCATTTCTATTAAACTTTAAAGTAACATTATCGACATCGTAGCCCCCTGTCTTGCTGTTACTTTCAATAAATGCGTTGATTTGGGTACTTTCCCTGACCTTATGAAGAGCAGTAAAGTCATCCCTCTATTTAAATCAGGCAGTAAAAATAATATTGGTAACTTTAGACCAATTTCCATTATACCTGCTTTTATCAAAATTTTTGAAAAATTAATTCTCAAACAGTTGTTAGTACATTTTAATTTTAATAAACTCCTTCATAATGATCAACATGGCTTTACAAAAGGTCGTTCGACTACGGATGCAGGTGTTGCTTTGCTGAAACACATATTTAACGCATGGGAGAAAGCGCAAAATGCAATCGGTGTTTTCTGCGATCTCAGCGATCTCTCTAAAGCTTTTGATTGCGTACATCACGACACGCTTTTCCGTATTTACAAAATAGATTCCAATGTGTAGACGTAAATGGCGCGAAATCTTCCGAGCTACCGGTTCGGCTAGGTGTACCTCAAGGTTCAATACTGGGTCCGTTTTTATTCTTGGTTTATATTAATGATCTGCCATATTACTTAAACCGCCTTATTACAAAACGTATTTAAACCTGGTTTAACTAAGACTTTGTTTATCTCGCATGACGTCTCACTTCAATAATATTCAAAAGAAAGTGACAGCATGCGAGATAAACCAGGTCTAAGTTAAACCAGGTTTAACTATCTTTTGTAATAAGGCGGAAAGGGTTTTTGTGACGTTGTACTATTTGCAGATGATACCGCTCTTATCTTTAAAGTAGATAGGACTAGACACGATTTTGACCACGTAAACAGCGCGCTATCAATGGTCACGGATTGGTTCACAAAAAACAACCTTGTTCTTAATGCCAAGAAAATTAAAATAATTAAGTTTGCTTTACCCAATGTTAGAAATCTAGGTCCCATCAATATTATCCTCGCCAATCATCAGCTGGAAACTTCCGACTCTGCTGTATTTCTGGGCATAACAGTAGATTCAAAATTACAATAGGGTTTACACATATCCCGCCTTATTACAAAACGTAGTTAAACCTGGTTTAACTTAGACTTGGTTTATCTCGCATGACGTCTCACTTCAATAATATTCAAAAGAAAGTGACAGCATGCGAGATAAACCAGGTCTAAGTTAAACCAGGTTTAACTACCTTTTGTAATAAGGCGGTTTAAGCATAGCGGGAAGGCTAAGTTCGGCCGCATACGCCCGTCAGAAAAGTAAGACAATACTCTGACGTTGATACAGCACGGTTAGTCTACTTTAGTTATTTTCACAGCGTTATGTCCTACGGTATTCTGCTGTGGGGCAAAGCTGCTGATATTCAAAATATATTTGTTCTGCAGAAGCGAGCGGTTCGTGCAATTTATCAGCTGGGTGCCAGAGGTTCCCTTAGTGATTTTTTTAAGGAGATTGATATTCTCACGGTTGCTTCTCAGTACATCTTTGCCAACATTTTATATATTAGACAAAATATCCACCTGTACACTAAAAACAGTGATATCCACCACTTTAACACTAGAAATAAGCATAAACTACGCGCTCCTTTTTACCGGCTTCACAAAGCTCATAATTCATTCGTAGGGCTCGGGATTACATTTTATAATAAACTGCCATCTTCCTTTCTAGACTTTCCATTTAATGCGTTTAAAGCCAAAGTTAAATCTAATCTTTGTTTAAAAGTTTACTATTCTATTAACGACTACTTAGATGATAAGAATAGTTGGTCGCTGAGTTGAACACAAGACAATGTTTGATAATTATGTTCTTTCTCCAAAATTAGTTTACTGTTATGTTTTGTATTTATTATTTTAATTTACATTGTTTATTGTTAGATACTTTTGTGTATTACTGATTGTGTCTGTAGTAAATCTTTTTAACTGACACCTTGCTATTGTATCGAGTCTGGTTCTTATAACCAACCTAACAGACAGATGTGTGCTGGGAAGTTTGTTCCGCCACTTTTTCTTTCCAGCTAAACACTAGGAAGTGTCGATATGGGTGGGCGTTTTGGGGGACTGTCTTATAAAAATGTAAATATGTAGTAGAGTAAGGTTTTTTGACGTTCGAAAAGTGCTGATTATCAGCCTAGTTTGAATAAATGACTTTTGGGTTTGATTTTGGACGACCCTTTAACTAAATTAAAATACGATCAATAAACTTTGAAAACATAAAAAAAAACTAAACTCTTATCTATGTAAATAGCATAAGTTAGGTACCACAACAAAAAAAAACAAGGCAACAGGTGTGGTCAAAACAGACTATCAGACTGATAAATTTTCTTCTTAGGACCAACAGCTGGTACACAAAATAAAACGTTTTACTCGACCCCAATGTGTGGGAAAACAGTTTTTTTTTCGCGACCACATCTTACCGACGAAAAAATATTATTAACAGAAGTTTTGTGCGTTGTTTCATGTAATTACAGGTACAGCAAGCAAGCCGGAACATCAGTATAGTTGGCAACGATTTCATGGTCGATGGTAAAAGGCTGCAAATCGTTTCGGGTTCCCTGCATTACTTCAGGGTGCCTGCTGCCTACTGGCGAGACAGGCTGCGGAAGATGAAAGCGGCTGGACTTAATTCTGTTGCCACGTATGATTTTTTATAGCTTTTTTTATTTATTTTTTATTTAACTTGGGCTCTCGACCTCAATCTTGCCCTAAGGGCAGAGATGAAGTCGACGATGGAACGAAAGCTCGTTCCATCGTCAAATTCTGTAGTCCTCCAAAACTAATTGGGAAAGGGAAATAATTAATGTTTGTTCACTGCTTTTTTCCTCGCATCAATTAAATTAAACTTCTTTGACACTTTCGCTAAAAAATGTTGTTTTATTATCCATCAGATACGTAGAGTGGAGCTTCCATGAGCCTGAGGAACGACAATACTCATTTGAAGGCGACCGAGACATCGCCCAATTCATCCGCATAGCAGCAGAGGAAGGCTTGTATGTGCTGCTGAGGCTCGGCCCCTACATTTGCGCTGAAAGGGATCTGGTCAGTGGCTATAATTTTTTGACATAATTTTTTAGCAATATTACCGATTCAATATCTTTTTACTAAGTAAATTACAGAATTAACATGAGATAGATTTATTGGATAATTATTACTTAACACTAATTTTTTATTGACACTCTAACCGTGTTCTGTTGATATTTCCTACATTGTATATAATTATGACGTTTCTTTTGCCGAATGTTTTTTGAAATTTCCTTTAATTTAGAGAAATTGTCAATACCGATGAGTTATATCTTAATTATGTAGGCATAATTATTTATGGCAGGTAGCCTGTTTGTATTCTAGAACATTCATTTTTGTCGTTTTGTTTACCGTTTCCATAATGCACACTATAATATTCTGTGAAATAAATAGCATTCGCAGATTAATTGTTTCCTAAATAGGATCATTAAGTGAGGAATGTCCTTTCCTAGGCCCACTGCTCAAAATACATGATGAATACTTGCAAATAATTCCGTTTATATATTTTTCCTAGATATTTAACAAGTCTGAAAAGGATAGACAATGTTCGCAACTTTCTTGCTCCTACTAACCTTTTTTTTACGTTTTTATGACCAATACGAATTGCGATGAATAAAAAGTTTTAAAAAAAGAACATCGATTTCTAATACGATTGCACGAGAAACTGATTATAGTATATTTCATTATAAGTGCGGAAAGCCTGTCATTGCAAAGAGTTCCGACAAATGTCTACCCGAGCCTAGGCACAGCCGACGGCGAGGGTTGACAGTCGGAACAAGTTGCAATGACGGTTCCGCACGTGTACTGAACAACTATTTTTAATACAGTTGCGAAAAAATGAAGCAATTTAATAAAATAATAAAACTCGCAAAGAACATTTTTGGAAAATGGCGCCAACCGTAAAAGAATTTTCTTCATCCATTCTGGGTAGGCAAAGGGAATTATTATGCCCATACAGCCAAGTCTTCAGTAGAATTTTTTTATTGATATGAAATGAAAATGAAATTTAATGAGATGAAATGGAATGAAACCTATAACTAATTGAATTAAATCTGTTAGAGAAACAAATTATTAGCTTCTTTAGAAATATTTGCATGAATCATTTTATGATTTTTTTTAGTAAAAACTTCGTGGTTGGTTTTTTTTTATTGGACATTATTTTGACAGTTGGGAAAGAGAACGCATGAGTTCGGGAATGGTAAAGAAAAAGCACGAGTACGTAATAGCCCACATCCCGAACGCTATACGTCCCTGCAATACGCCACTTTTTGAGCAACTGTATTAAAAAGTATTTTTTTTACTGTTTTGGTTACAGGGCGGATTCCCGTATTGGCTGCTTGGCAAATATCCTCAGATTAAGTTACGAACGACTGATAAAGGTGAATATACTTTTGATAAATAAATATAGAATAATGTGAAAGTCACCATCATCATCATCATCATTGGTCTTCATCTCATGTTTCGTTACTTTCTCTCGCCGTTTTATTTATAAGTTTTTATAAACTTTTCGCAGATTTCATGGCAGAGTCTGAAATATGGTTGAACAAATTCTTCGAACAAGGAAGCGTTTCTTCGTTATTGTATGGGAACGGTGGACCTATAATTTTAGTTCAGGTAAAATCCATTAAATGATTTTATGAAGCTAGTATTAACACATGCATGACATAGACTATCTCGCCTGTAATCCCCGAAGAGCTATGCAGAGGTATACCTAATACCCTATAGCACACCCAGATTTCGCCAGTTAAACCCCATGTAAACTTGCCCCTAAAAGTTTATTGCCATAACTGGACACAAATCCAATTTCCGTGGCTGCTATTTGCCTGGGTGCTGTGGTATATTCGTGACGGAAAAACTTAATAACACTTTGCCCGACCCGGAAATCGAACTCAGAACCTCATGCTCAGCAGTCGCGGTTTCGACTACTCGATCAACGAGGTTTTACTATTGACTATAAATGATTTTTAGGCCAGATTACTTACATTTTGGTTTCATTAAACCCTGTTAGTAACTGTTACTATTTGGTATTACCAAACAGCTTTAAAAACAATTATCACGTGAAGCCGTGATTTTTGATTATCCCCATTGGTCTTTACTTTGACTTACAACACGTAAGTCAAAGTAAAGACCGACAAGGATCGACAAAGACCGACCAAAAGACGATTAAAAGTTCAATGAACAAAGGTTAAGCACATGAATTCTTACAAACGTCCATGCCGAGAAAGAAAGCTTTGAACTTTCACCTCTTTTTCCACCTACGTGACGTAAAATTATCTACACTTTTAATCAGTTGCCCCAAACAGAAAATAAGAATCGGAACTTTTATTGAGAACAACAACAATATTGTGGTTAATCGTAGGCAATTTACAGAAAGAGTACGCTTTTAGGGTAATAAAAAAAGGGAAGGTTAATAGTATCACTGTCCATATGTCACAGTCAGACTTGTCACTGTTCTTATGCCCAGGACGATTTTTATTTTTAAATAAGTTTTTAAACTTGATGAACTGTACGAATGATGATATACGGCAAGAAAGGAGGTACTTACTACTGAGATGACGACCAAAATAAATTGGGATAAGGGTAGGAGAATGATAAATGATGATGACGATAAAACTTGATTCAAACAACAGGTTTATATTATTGTATGTTCAAGATGAGGACAAATGTGCTTCAGTCTCATTCTATTATACGGGACTTGTTGACTTATCTTCTGAATGAAGTATGTTCTATTCTGACCAGGTAGAGAACGAGTACGGCAGCTATAGCAACGACTTGGACTACCGCATCCAACTCCGCGACATGATACACAAGCATGTTGGTTCCAATGCCCTCCTCTACACAACTGATGGGAACGGGTGGTCCTTCGTCAAAAGCGGAGCGATACCCAACACTCTTACTACCATCGACTTCGGTGCTAATACTGGTCGGTAAAGTTACTTAACTTTTTACTGTTACTTTTTAGTTTTTGGCGATTGTTTAATTGAAAACTATTATTGGTTTTGGGATATATCGTATGTTTCCTCTACCTTGCCACACATAAATCGTTTTAGTCGACTCTGGCTCCTTTTGGTGAGACGGTTTTCTCAAAATACCTTAATATCATTTAACATCTCATCCTCAGATGTGAACAGGTCGTTTACGGAACTACGGAAGTTCCTGAAGGAAGGTCCGCTGATGAACTCGGAATTCTACACGGGCTGGCTCACCCACTGGGGCGAGCAATTCTCCACCGCTGATGCCAAAGCGGTGGTCAAAACCCTCGGACAAATGCTCGACTACGGAGCCAGCGTCAACTTCTTCATGTTCCTCGGTGGCACCAATTTTGAGTATACTGCTGGTACATATACTTTTCATTTACTCTCAAGAATCTCATTTAATAGCAAGCAGGTATTGCTTTCTGGACTGTGGATTATCGAAAGGTTAACGCGGCTCCGACACAAGGGCGAAGAAGGAACATGGGTTTGGTTTTTAGTCAGTGGAAGTCTGACACTCCCCTTCGCTCTGCCCAAGAGCGGGGGGGGTTATTCGTTGATTTTCCACTCACCAAAAAAAAAAAAAAGGTATTGCTTTCTATACTATTTATTTAAATTTCTTTGTACAATGATGGTGGCACAAAAAGAGACTTACTGGCATAAATTGCTTTGTGTCTCAGTTAAATCTTTAACTGCCATGTTATTATAAATAACGAGGTGCCGTTTTTATGCCAGTCCGTGTTTTACCTGCGTAAGTGAATGGCCCTGTGAGTTGTGACAGTCCAAACATTTTTTTATGTTAAATCTGTGAGTTAGGTAAATTACGGATACATTTTTTGAGGTCGACCTTATGTTCTTATAGGAGCCAACCAGGATGGAACGTACGTGGCGGACATCACTTCATATGACTACGACGCGCCGCTGTCGGAGGCTGGAGACCCTACTCCCAAGTATTTCATGATTAGAGACAAATTGAAGCAGGTATTTAGATAGAATTTATTTCGAATCACATTAAACATTAAGATATTATGACTTGTTATTTAGGAATAATAAATAGCTTTTTAGGACAACTTTTAATTACAGGAAAATTTATTGATATCATCTATCTTGAGTTCTTGTTTCAATTCCTTGTAGGAGTAAAATTTATAAACAAGTTAATTAAAAGAAGATCGTACAACAAGAAAAGAAGACTAAGATTATAATTGAAAATAAAAGAAACTAAAATAAACCACGCCTGTAACCTTTGTTCTCATATTATTACATTCGCATCCCCGAAGGGTTAGGAAGACGTGTACAGTTGTACACTCACATTTCGCCAGATAAATGTATAATAGGGTTAGTCCCATCCCCATGCAATAATATAATAATATAATATAATATAATATTCCACAACTATCACACAACGCCATCTAGTCCCAAGCTAAGCAGAGCTTGTGTTATGGGTAATAGACAACTGATAAACATACTTATATATTTCTAAATACATACATATTATAGATAAATTACACCCAGACACAGAACAAATGATCGTGCTCATCACACAAACATTTGTCCTGGGTGGGAATCGAACCCACGACCTCCGGCATAGCAGTTAGGGTCACTAACCACTAGACCAATAGAGCCTATTACCATCAACCGGGCACAAGTTCAGACTCCGTGGTTGCCACTGATAAATAAATATACCAAATCATTCACCCAACCTTTCTTTTTCCAGTACAACTTTGTAGACGAAAGCATCCCAGTGCCCACAGCAAGTTCGAAAGGCGCCTTCGGGCCTGTCAAAGTGACTGCAACAGTGAATCTGCTAAGTCTGCAGGGGCGCGCGCACTTGGGCAAGTCATACGACAAGTACACCGGCTCAATACTACCCACCTTCGAATATTTGCGCCAACGGGGAGGACTCATGTTATATGAGACAACGCTCATCGAAGCTGATAACTTGTTATCCATAAATAAACCACGAGATATGATTTTCGTATATGTTGATGGTGTAAGTATAACTGAAAAAATAATTACTCTGTTACTCACTCTGGATCTATAACCACTTAACCACCGCTGCAAACGAAGGTTTATTAAGTTCGTATTTTAATAGCGCAGGTTATTTAATAGAATAATGTTATTACATGTAAAATACGTAAAAAAATATCAATATAATTATAAAACATATAACGTTCGTTAGACGTCAACGTAAACGCCGGGTCTACGAACGTTTACGTGACATTAGAGTAGCGCCTACGCCGCGTAGCGCATAGCCGCCTACGCTGCTACGCGGCGTAGCACCTAGGCAGCTACGTGGCGTAGGCGCCGCATTGTACGCCACGCTTGCCGACTACAACGCAACCTTTATACAAGTTTGGGCTATTTGCCCAAGCTTAGGTATACGTATGCTGTCTGCCCGGTAGCCAGCTTTATACCCTTCTATTATTTTAACTGCCAAACTTTTTGACATCGATGTGTGCAGCTAGAATAGGGGCTAAAATAACTTTAATTTTTTTTAATTTTTCAGGTATTACAAGGTCACATCAGCAGAAGAAACAAGATCTATAGCCTGCCTCTGTCCGCTAAGAATGGTTCAATATTATCACTGCTAGTAGAGAACCAAGGCCGTATTGGTTTCGGCAGCCAAATTCATGATTACAAGGTAGGGAATCTTGAAAACAGAAAATAGTCTGGAAAGAAAACTAGAGTGAAAAGTAACTGCATCGGTTCATAATTTTTTTTTTTGAAACGTTTGATGTTATTACATTTCTGTAGTTCGACACAATATAATAGCAAGAATGGTTTTAACGTACTACAGCTGAAATAAAAATTTATTTTATTTCATTTTATTTTATTCAGTACGTATGACTTTGCAAAGATTCCTGAATTTCTAATTCTATTGATTTTTTGAATAATGTGTATTCGTGTTTCTTATCTAAGAATGAATCAATCACTATTTCTATTTCGTTATCAATGTTGGCCAAGTTTTCGGTAGTCTAATAAAAACCTCAATATTCATATCGTGGTTAACATTGTGGTGATACAATTATCCCATGACCTAAATTGATCAAGTATTTTTGTTCTTGAATAAGTAGTACCTACCTGATGAGTTGCCTATATTAAACTATCTTTTCACCCTACGAGTTTTGCTTGAGAAGACATTGTTTATTTTTAGCTTAAACTTGTTGATATTTTTATTTTTCAGCTCCATCGACTAAGACAGCTTGTATTCTATTATTTCCATCCAATGGAAATATGGTTCTGCTATGCATGTGTCTAAATACCAGTTGATACTAGACTAATAATATATTTAAGGATACGTTGAATTTCTATTAAAACAACGACACGTCAAGCAAAGTTAAAAAACTATTACCTACGACCTCAGACCAAGAAAAAAAGAAAGACGGCGCGCCGCGAACACCAACAGTGAAGCCACAAAACCACACGCCTATTGCAAGTAAACATACAAGCTCACGCACACACCTACACTAAAACCACACGCATTTCTCCTAGTACGTCACGACTTCACGAGACATTGTCTACACACATAGATAAAAAGTTGGCTTCACTTTTGATGTTCGTGGCGCGTCGTCTTCCTTTTTTTGTTGGTCTGAGCCTACGACGTAGTAACTGATAACGATAAGTAGAATGTAGATAAATCAGATAACTAAGTAGGTACGAAAGAAAAAGAAAAAAGTGAAATAAACCCAGTTGTTAAAATGTCTATACAATACTTACCACCAAAGATATTTCGAGCATATTTGAGATCAGTGGCCAATTCAATAATGTCAAATCCGCTCTAAGTATCTTTCGGCCTATCTTCAGCAAAATATTTAGAGCTATAACTCAATAAAATCATGCTTCACTACATACCTAGTATAAAACAAAGTCGCTTCCCGCTGTCTGTCCCTATGTATGCTTAAATCTTTAAAACTACGCGATGGATTTTGATGTGAGTTTTTTTAATAGATATAGAGTGATTCAAGAGGAAGGTTTTAGTATCTTTTTTTCACCCGTGCGAAGCCGGGCGGGACTCTAGTATAACATAATCTCCGAAGGGTTACGTAGAAGTGTACCTACCTATATTTCTATGGTATATATAATGCGCATTCCACCGGCAATAACTAATTAATGTGTAGTTTGTTCGTTTCATTGTCAGATCTAATTGATTTAACCATTAGAAGGCTTTTCTATTAGTGCGCCTATAACAAGCCAAGTAAGCAATCATAAGCGAGACAGTGACTGTATAAATTACAACTGTAGATAATATAAACCTTGCATAGAAAGCCTAGATTTGATACAGAGGTTCCAAGTTCATCTAAAAACATTGTTAACGTTAACGGTTGAGAAAATATTAAAATCTATTCAAAATCAGTAAGAATTTCCAACAAGTTTGTAAATAACTATGTGCATGGTAGAACAGACCGACGCGCTAACGATTACCATGTATGAGTACCTACGTCATTCTGAACCGCCCACATATAAGTTTTCAATCAGGATTCAGGAATCAAAAGAAGTATCTTGTTTTTCCACAAAAGTGGTTCACCTTCACGGTCAAATGAATGGACTAACAGATTTAAACTTCCGATGTAATTGTCGATGTGGGGTTCAGAATAATATACTGAATAAGTACGTGTAACCGTTTTTGCATCAGTGTCCCTTTCTCCCTGTGTGTCCAATGAAATGAGCTCCATGGAAACACACAACATGCAGTGATTAAAACATAAAAATAAATAAATCGATGCTCCTGAACAATGCCTTCATTTCATCTTCCAAACCTGAAGCACTGTTATTTGCGTTGGTCATCTTATCTCTCAAGTCGACACAGTAATCCTTGAGTCAGACATTGACCAAGACAGAAGACTACATAAAATATATGTTATTATGATTGTTATCGACACAATTACAGTTCACTACACTTTCAAATATTTATTTTTATCTAACCTTTTAAATCTAACGGCCTTCTTCTCGAATTCAACTCTTTTTTTCTAAATCCAAGATTGTCTTAGTTCCTTCTAAAAAACAACTAGAAGCAGATTGTTTAATATGAGATCAACTTTTTTAAACCAATTTAATACGACTATTGTCACTAAATATTATACTAAGCTACTATTATGAGTAGGTACATCATTATTAGTTACAGTAGTAGTAGTTAATCGAAGTTTTGGATTTGTAAGGTACATAACAGCTTGTAACTCTGGGCGATCTTAAATTTTAATAACAATAAAAATAATCTTATGGGGTCTGTTAGCTTGACACTTTATAAAAACGTCATTCCATCAAAAACTGTCGATCTACAAAATACCTAATATCTTATTTATTTTCTGGGGATATAATAATGTCTGTCTTTTATTTTTTTTCCTGTTGATAAATCTCGTTGGGGCCTACCAGATAGACTCACACCACACATGAAAACTGAATTAAAACCCGCTGCGTAGTACAATCTAAAACGTACAATAATAGCAGAAGCGACTTCGTTTTTAACCGACTTCAAAAAAGGAGGTTACTATGTTCGTGTGTATGTATTTTTTTTTTTTTTTTTTTTTTTTTTTTTTTATGTATGTTACCTGATTTCTCCCCCGTTTGTGGACCGATTCTCAAAATTCTTTTTTTATTTGAAAGAGTATACTCCTGAGGTGGTCCCATTTTTTTTTGGTGAAGATCTGGTGCTGATCTTCGGAGATATACAATGGAACTCTTCAAAAATAGACGGCAAATCTGTCGTAATTACTGGAATCGCTTGGATGTTTATTGAATAATACCATTATCATGACGTAACATCACGCATGTATGCTCTGAGGGGGTATGCAGATGTGTACAATACACATTTTTTTAGTTGTTATATGAATTTCATAGACACGTATTACATGTTTCGTGCTTTTTCTGGCGCTATTCAAGTATTCGCATCTAGCAGTCATCACTTTTATTCATGTTGATGAGCTGATAATGGAAGGTATACTACTCCTCAACGGTTAACAGTTGAAAGCAAAATTAGGGGAATTTTGAAGGTTAAGGGTTAGGTTTCTTAGTTGAATGTTAAATGCATAGTAAAATTATTTGTAAGTATAGGATATAATATAGGTACCTATTACAACTAAAAATGAAAAAATAAAAAAAACTTTTTTGCAAAAAAAACAACCGACTTCAAAAACACCAAAAAGAGAAAAATAAACTTCAGAAGAAAAATCAGCTTCTGAAGTCGGTGGCAAAAAAATAAAATCAAACAAACAAATGTCACCGACTTCAGAAGCTGATTTTTCTTCTGAAGTTTATTTTTCTCTTTTTGGTGTTTTTGAAGTCGGTTGTTTTTTTTGCAAAAAAGTTTTATACCACATAATTATGTAAAGATTCTAAGCAATGATCTCAAAAAGCGGGAGGAGTAGTTTCACGGATATTTTCTCAACATCATTACCATTACAGGGTATACTAAGCGAAGTGGAGTTCGGCAGTAAAGTATTGAACGGAACATGGAAGATAACTGGATTCCCTCTGGAGACGTTCGACACATCATCAGCAAGGAGTCACCATAACGTAGGGCGTCCCACTTTCTACGAGGGATCCTTCACGTTCCCAAACGATGGGCCTCCGTTAGACACATTTGTTGACACTAATGGGTGGGGCAAGGTAACACAAACCCCGAATTCTATTTACCCTATGGTTATTTAGCTATTTAATACCTATAAATGATTTATTTCGGTCTGTAGAATTGGTTACAATCCCTTAGCTGTTCCCAGCCTAAATTAATTAATCTTTGGCAACTACATTATATTATTTGAATGTTAATCCTAGATATTGTGGGTCCCTAAAAGGCCCTTTAAAGAATGCTTGCCAGAAATAAACCTATATTGCCACAACGAACCGAAGAATATTCTTTGGACAGTTCAGTTTATTTCGTCCAATTTATCATATTTTTATAAATTTTTCAGAATGTTAATTTTGCCAAATTGTCTGCTTTGGAATCTAGTTGAAGGGTTATCAATATAGTTTATTGTAAAATTGCAGGGGTACGTATGGATAAACGGGCACAACCTTGGCAGGTATTGGCCCAGTGCTGGTCCTCAGAGAACGCTATACCTGCCCGGAATATGGCTCAAGGCAGCACCAAAGAGCAACCACCTTCAGATCCTGGAACTTGACAAACCGGCCCAGAACCTCGAAATAGACCTGATCGACCATCCTATACTCAACCAAACTGGACATATCAACTCGTGGAGACTACAACCGAGATCAACTCAATACTAGCACACAATGTACGAATAAACTGTAAAGTTCATAATTATTTGATACAATAAACACTTCTTACATATTTCCTCTTTATTGTTTCTTCTCATTTGTACATGGACGAGTAGGTATTCCTGCATGGAGACTTCGTAAGATATTAAAGTAAACGATTTGAATATATACCCTAAAACGCAATTTTATTCCTACCCCAACATAGAACAAAGCGAATTCGAATTTTGCAAACTAAGTATAAGTACATACACTTTGCAAAATTCGAAAGCGAATTTATCGTTTGGTACGATATTATAGGAAGATGCTATGCAATATGTTAGGAGGACTGTACCATCAGTCTCCATAGCGACAGTTTTTAGTTATTTTATGTCATGTCAATAAACTTCATTCCATTGTAAAATAAAACATTAGTCACAAGTTCCAACAGTATTTATTTTACTTTAATATGGTAGCAGAGCAAAAATAACGAAATAAATACGGGGATCACGATGGCGTCGGGATCAAGTACGAAAATTGAGACTTTAAATAAAGAAAATTTTGACACATGGCGAATTCAAGCCAGGGCTATACTCATCAAAAATAAATTATGGAGTGTTGTTGAGAAACCGCTGGACCTCGCGAAAGCTGTTGAAGAGAAGAGAGAGCAGGATCTTTTGGCTCAATCTGAGTTAGTACTCCTAATTTCGCCTTCTGAATTAAAACAAATAAAAAAATGCAAAACAGCTCATGAGATTTGGACTACGCTTGAATCCATATATGCGAGTAAGGGACCAGCTAGAAAGGCTTCACTTTTAAAGCAGTTAATACTGTCCAAAATGGAACATGGAAATATCAGAGAGCATTTAAATAAGTTCATGGACGTGGTAGACAAATTGCAGGATATGGACATTCATATTCATGAGGATTTGCTCGCTGTTATGATGTTATACAGCTTACCACCTGACTACGAAAATTTTCGTGTTGCAATAGAATCAAGAGACACGTTACCTAAACCTGAACAACTTAAGATAAAAATTTTGGAAGAATACGAAGCCAGACAAATGAATAACAACAATACTAAAGATGAACATGAAGAAGAGTCGAATTTTGTAAAAATATGCAAATTTTGCAAGAAGAAAGGACATGTCATCAATGAATGCAGAAAGCTGGAGAGTAAGAAGAAGAAAGAAACGAACGAAGAAGTTCCTAAAACTTCCCACGCTTTATGTATGCATTCGAAAAGTAAGAGTCCAGATGATGAAAAGAATACATGGATTCTTGACAGCGGTTGTACATCACACATGTCTTACAACAGAAACTATTTCGAAAATCTCGACAAATCTAACTTCCAATTGCTAAGACTCGCTTCCCAAGATGCGACAGCTGAAATTTCTGGTAAAGGCACAGTCACCATCATGGTAGATGCCAACGTTGGAGGCACAACACAAATTCAAAAGATTTTATTGAAAAATACTCTGTATGTGCCAACCCTATCCTCGAATTTACTATCCATTGGAAAAGCCACAGAATGTGGATGGACTTTCGTATTTACGAATAAAAAGGCAACAATTACGTATCCTGAAGAAGGTATTATACTCGATGCGCCAAAAGGCAAAGATGGGCTGTACTACTTAAATCCTGCATCGTGCAAATATAACAACAAAAATAAATGTAACTTAGCAGAAGACACGAAAATTCATAAATGGCACAAATGTTTAGGTCACATGAATGAAGCCGACATGAAATTGGCATTGAAGAATGAGACACTTGTCGGTTTAGATTTCAAGCCAGATGAGAAACTTGGAGACTGTGAAATATGCATTCAAGCAAAGATTAAAAGATTGCCTAGTAAAACCAATGACATACCACGCACGACAAAACGACTCGAGATGGTACACAGCGACGTTTGTGGACCGATGACGCAAACTCTCGGTGGCGAGAAATATTTCGTAACCTTTATCGATGACTACTCTAGATACAGTCGAGTCTATTGCATAAAACAAAAAAGTGATGTATTGGACAAATTTAAAATTTACAAGGCAGAAATGGAGAATTTCACTGGTAACAAAATTATTAGTCTCCAGTCTGACAATGGTTTGGAATACTGCAATCAAAATTTTGACAATTTTCTGAAAGAGCATGGTATTACAAGACGATTGACAGCACCATATACACCACACCAGAATGGTGTTGCAGAACGCAAAAACCGTACCCTCTTGGAAAAGGCTAGAAGCATGATGATTGAATCCAAAGCACCTAAAAGCCTTTGGGGAGAATCTATTCAAACTGCAAACTACCTTTGCAATCGGAGTGTCAATAAAACTATTTCTGCACACTTTGGTACTGTTACTACACCTTATGAGAAATGGGTACAAAGAAAGCCTCGCATCTGCCATCTGCGTCAGTTTGGAATAAAAACCTTTATACTACTTAAAGATGGCAAAGAACATAATAAATTTAAATCGAAAACTATACCTGGTATGTTTGCAGGCTATTCAGAGACATCCAAAGCTTATAGAATTTGGGTACCTACAAAACATAAAATAGTGATTGCCAAAGATGTTCGATTTATTAATAAACTCTACTACACCGAAACACAAAATTCAATCTTGAATGATACAAAATCTTTGAACGATAACGATAAACATTACGCCGAAATAAACTTCTTCGATGATGATGATGTTCAAAGTGAGTATGAGTCAGTGCAAGAAAATGATGATGAAGAAATATTTATCCCAGATACAGATGCAAATGAGACTATTATTGAAATAAATCCAACTGAAGAAGTTACAAATAATGAAGACACTAACAATGAAGCTCCTCCTGAACAACGAGTACTTCGTGATCGCAGTCTTCTGAGAAAACCACAAAGGTTTGATGAATTTGTTTTCGCTGCTGCTGAAGAGTTTAACAATTATAGAGAACCTTCAACCTATCGTGAAGTTCTAGAAAGCACAGACAAAGACAAGTGGTTGGGAGCGATGCTGAGCGAGATAAATTCCCTTAATGAGAACCAAACATGGGATCTTGTTTCTTTACCAAAGAACAGAAAAGCACTGCCTTGCAAGTGGGTATTTAAAGTTAAGACCAATCCAGATGGTAGTATTGAACGATACAAAGCAAGATTGGTAGTAAAAGGATTTTCACAGAAACCAGGGGTTGACTATGACAAGACGTTCAGCCCTGTAGTGCGTCTAACTACCGTCCGTGCCCTATTAGCAGTAGCAGTAAAAGAGAAATTATCCCTCTGCCAGTTTGATGTGTCTACAGCATTTCTGAACGGTACCGTAGAAGAGGAAATCTACATGAAACAGCCCGATGGATACAGTGATGGAACAAATAGAGTATGCCGCCTGAAGAGGAGCTTATACGGCCTCAAGCAGGCTCCAAGATGTTGGAACACCAGTATACATGACTTTCTTGTGAGCTCCAACTTCACACAGAGTACTTCTGATCCATGCCTATATATTCGAGAAAAAGGAAAATCTAAAGTGTTGATTGCGCTTTACGTTGATGACGGGCTAGTTGCATCAACAACAGAGGATGATGGAAAGAAATTCATAAAGGAACTACAAAATCGCTTCAAAATTGTAACAAAACCAGCTTCATATTTTCTTGGTTTGGAAATCGAAAGATCTGATAATGGGAACATAACGTTAAGTCAAAAAGCCTATACAAAGAAAGTACTAGAAAAATATAAGATGTCTGAGTGTAAACCTGTCAAGACACCAATCACTAAAGAGACGATTCAAATAGATAATTCATCGAGTGAAAAGGAAATTTTCCCTTATAGACAAGCTGTAGGTTCTTTAGCCTATCTCATGGTCGCGACTAGGCCAGACATCAATTTCGCCGTCAGCTGCGCCTCGAGAAACCTTGATAGTCCATCGAAAGCAGACATTTTAGCAGTAAAAAGAATTCTACGCTACCTGAAAGGTACAATGAATAAAAGCCTAGTATTCAGAAACTCAAATAATGCTATTAATAAATTAATCTGCTATAGTGATGCGGATTTTTCAGCAGCGCACTCAACGTCCGGGATACTTTGTTTGTATTATGGACCAATTAGCTGGCGGAGTAATAAACAAAAAACGATAGCTTTATCATCGACAGAAGCGGAGGTAGTGGCAGCTTCGGAGACAGCCCGGGAAATGATATGGCTACAACAAATGTTGGAGGAAATGACGAAAACTGAAAAGCCACCACTCCTTTTCATTGACAATGAGTCAGCAATAAAACTAGCGTACAATCCACCGTACGAGCAACATAGCCGGACGAAGCACATACAACGGAGGTATCTCTATGTCAGAGAGTGTGTGGCAGCTGGCACGCTTGAGGTCAAGCAAGTTACAACTGAAGAGCAACTGGCTGATTGTTTCACAAAGCCTTTATATGCGCCCAGGCTGGAAAAGCTAACTAAAGCTCTTGGCCTCAGTTCCTAAAAGAGGAGTGGATGTTAGGAGGACTGTACCATCAGTCTCCATAGCGACAGTTTTTAGTTATTTTATGTCATGTCAATAAACTTCATTCCATTGTAAAATAAAACATTAGTCACAAGTTCCAACAGTATTTATTTTACTTTAATACAATATTATAGTAAAATAAAAGTAATTCAAAAAGACTAAGTATAAGCATTTTCTGATCGACAAAATACAGTTAATGAAACCCCTGAAGGAAACACTAAATAACATATTACGTAGGTAGGTACTTAGCCCAATCTAGAAATTCAAAATCTCCCAATTTAATATGATCTAAGCTTATTATTAGGTTATTTTATGACCTACGTTCAGTTTAAAGGATAAGTTGTAACAAACTTCAGGGGGTTCTGGAGTTTCATAATATGCGTGCTACATACGCTGAATACAAATGAGTTAAAACATTTTGCGACATTTCGTTAACAATAACTTGTTAACGAAATATAAAAAAAACACTAAGATGCGTAGTCGATAAAGATACCCTAAAATCGGTGTACTATGCTCTGGCACAGTCAATAGTAACCTACTGCATCACTTCCTGGGGTGGCGCTCCAAAAACTACTCTGCTAGAACTAGAGAGAACACAAAGAGCCATCCTGAAAGTGTCGTTCTTCCGACCATATCGGTACCCGACTGAACAGTTGTACAAGGAGTGTAAAGTCTTGACAGTGCGCCAACTATTTATTCTACATATCCTGCTCAAACAACACAAACTGTTGGTATATGATCCATCCAAGGCCAGTGGTAAGAGACGCTTTGATCCTGTGCAGCGTCAACGTTATAAAACAACTTTTGCTAGGCGTTTCTTTTGTTATCTGGGCGGATGTTTGTACAATCGGACCAATAATTTATTACATATATATAATCTTACTAATGTGACTTGCAAAAAGAAGTTAATTGACTGGTTATTAAAGTTAAATTATGATGACACTGAAAAAACTATAACTAATAATTCATAAGTTTATTCACTTCTAATTATTCCCCAAACCAAAACATATTTACCATACTCACACACATATCTACTTAAACACACGCACACAAACATAACTAACATCATACACAAACACAATACACATTACAGTGAGACACACACACATGCCAAACACACGCACTAACATGGATACATTACATGATATACTAACAGCTCTATACTTTGTTCCTTACTGCACTTGTCAGCGCTAGAGTATAAGTTTGAGGTATTGTCAACGATAATGGGTGGGAACCTGGTGTCCTGAAACACAGGCTACGAGCCTAGCTTAGGCACCAGTCTCCCACAATATATGACTTAAACTATAATAATGTTCTGTCTCAAAACTGTTGTTCTGAATACTATATATTGTGGTGAGAAATAAACAATTTATTATTTATTATTATTATTATATGTTATGTATGTATGTATGTGTTATATGTTATGTTTTATTAATACAAACAAGTTTAAATCATGACAGGAACCAACCAACAAAAGACATGTAGTTGCTAGTTCATGTGGTTGCGTTTTCTTTCGGAGCCAGTTTAAATTTTGATTCTAAAGAAGCATCAAAGAACACAAACAGAACAATTCGCACTGTAAACCCATAACAAGTGAGATGAAAGAGACGGATATAGGGAAGTTACTGAAGTGTGAAAGAGTGAACAGCAGGTAGAATTCATTGTGTGTGTGACGGAGTATGATAACGAGTAGGTAATGGGTGAAGCGAGCCTGTCGTCGTGTAGACCGCGACAGCGCCGGACCGTTCCTCACCGGCTTCATAATAAACCACGTGGCCGGCTCAGCGAACCTACAAAAAGTGAGTAAAACTACGGTTTATTGACCGATGCGTAGGTTAATAGCTTTAACTTTGACCTCAATACATTTGTCCCGTCTGAAACTCCCAATACTAATTCATTTTGTGCTTCATCTTGAGCTATTGATGCCCGTAATTCATGATGTTCGCAACGGAAAGTTTGTTTTAGTTTCTTTAAAAGTTAGTCCCATTTATGCAGTTTCATTTGCTTATTTAATTAGTTGATTTACAAATCTACATTCAACTATTTTGTTTGACATTTTATTTCGTACCTTAAATATTTTTTTTATCTTTAATAATTACCTTGATGGTTTTAATTGATGTTCTATGTTATTTTTATGTTAACATAATATCTATGTATGGATGGTTACCTATAAATAAACTGTTTAACATATAGTTATATATAAATGACAATCGTTATAGATATATAGGTACAAAGAATCAATTCATTGATACAATTTAGCAAGAGGTCCTGAACACAATATTCTTAAATTAATTAATTGAAAACATAAGTACTTCATTCTTGCAGTTTCATCTATATGCTTACTAAAAAGGGGTGCCTTCCTTGAACAGAGGCTGTGTATGTTTAAAATTCAAACATAAAAATATTTAGAGCATCCTTAAAGTCTTGCATAGCAACCGAAGCCCAGCTGTTTTTTACGAGGGTCTCGAACCAGTATCGTTTTCGTAATATTATTATATCCCCGTTACAATACATCGATGCTTCGTTAAATGCAAATATTTTGTATATTATTCAAATACTCGCTGTATTTAATAAATAGTTCTGTTTGAATTATTTTTAATATTTTTAAAACAAAAGACAGATCTATAGTTTTAATTTACGTACATGAATTATTATAAATGTATAACGTACATGTACATGTTTTGTCAGGATCTGGTTGGAAGATCATATTCCCGTCATGCGTCATTATGCTGTCGTTAAGACGTTGTAAAATGAGATCGACAGCCATCAGACTATTTATTTTGACTACCGCGTACTTCAATGAAGTACTACGCCGTAGGTACTTATTTCCATATCTGGACAAGCCAACCGTTCCGCATACGATTAAAAAATAAACAAATAAAATGTATTAGGTATGTACCTAATGGGTATTTTAAATATGTAACTTTATAATCACATCTCTAAATCAGTTAGGTTACCGGTATAGTTAGTGATACTCAAAATCGCACAATATCATCACGCATGTAAGCCCTGAAGGGTTAAACAGAGTTGTTAGGTACCTAAGTTATGTTTAAGTCCTACAAGGGGCGAGCCTAGTACCACCAACCGGTCAAAAATCCAGACTCTGTGACTGCTAAAAAAGCTGATGTAATGACAGAACATTTAGATAGGTACACTCTCAAGGAATGGGATATTATTATGTGTTAATATTTTATGCTTGACCGAACACAATATGAAGCAAGGTGACCTTGAACTTCTGAATATACCAATTTTTGTTTTGACTGCAAGCTTCACTAGGCAAAAGCGAAATGGTTGGCTCATGCATATTAATCTATACCTACTTATAATAAATCTGTAGAGAGGTCAATTCTGTACATGATATATATTTTCAAAATAACTATCAGGGGGTATTTAGTGATCGATACTGATGCCAAAAATGCAATCAGTAAAATTTTTGTCTGTCTGTCTGTATGTTCCTTATAGAAACAAAAACTACTCGACGGATTTTAACGAAACGTGGTACAATTATTCTTCATACTCCTGGGGAGGTTATAGTATACTTTTCATCACGCTACAATCAATAGGAGAGGAGCAGTGAAGGGAAATGTTGGGAAAACGGGAGAAGTTGCTCCATTTTTTAAGCTTCCGTCGCGTGTGCAGCCTTAATGGTTAAAGCTACATAGAAATCATTTATGACGGAAATGTTCTACATAAAATTATCTAAAAAATATTCCACAACAGCATTGTCTATCTTTTATGGTTGACTCACAATAACACGTGTAACTCCCGATAGCTTAGCAGTTCGGAGCTTTCTGATAATACAGGGTGGAATTTTGTAATGCCACCTGGAGGGAAAGCACTCTTAATACTGCAGATAGAAAATTTTACTCAAAGGAAACATTCTTTTATTTTTGAATAGAAAGCAAACTGCATTCAAAGATTTTCGAAAATTCTCTTCTACCACACCCGGGAATCGAACCGGCTAAAATCTGAAAAAAATATACCCTGTACTTTTATTGCATCGTCAATTACCTATAAGGATGAAATCTCTCTCAAACATGATAAATTAAATGAAAGGAAAACCTGCCTGCGAGATCGCCAGATCTCACCCCATTAGATTTTTTTTTGTGGGGATATGTAAAAAATCAAATTTACATGAAATCTTATGCGAATGACAACGAGTTGAGAGTTGAAGTTCAGAATACGATATATAATATTCACCACAACACTTTATTAAAGGTTACTAGAAATGAAATCGTTAAAAGAATTTTGTGTATCCAAGAGAATGGAGCCCATTTCGAGCAACTAATTAGTTAGTTTATCATTTTTGTAAATAATTAAATTAATTCAAGATTTCCTGGTTTTCTTTTCATTTAATTTATCATGTTTGTTAGAGAGATTTCATCCTTATTCTATTCTATTCTAATTGACCCTAACGATCGATGGAATAAAAGTACAGGGTATATTTTTTCAGATTTTAGCCGGTTCGATTCCCGGGTGTGGGAGAAGAGAATTTTCGAAAAAAATTAAATGCAGTTTGCTTTCTATTCAAAAATAAAGGAATGTTTCCTTTGAGTAAAATTTACGTACTCAAGACGCTTTTTGTTACGTAAGAATATATGGACGTCCCGACTTATTTATTACTGTAACTACCAAGCCCAAGTGGGATGAAATCACTCGGGAGCTTCTTGAGGGTCAAGAACCGCATGACCGCCATGGTATTATCGCAAGTTTTTTATTTAAAATTAAAATCAATGATAGATCTACTTACCAAAGATAACATTTTTAGTATAACGCGGACGAAGTTGCGGGCAAAAGCTAGTTAATAATAAAGAAATAGAATTTGTAAAAAAGGTAAACATTCCCAATGTATTTGAATGCTGTGCAGTGGAAATAACTGAAAAAAACTGTGGCGACTTTAATATTGATGTTCTCCCAGAACAAAGGAATTTAATCTGAAACTGGAAATAAATGAACCTACGCGTCCCAGTAGTGTCACTTGTCTGGACAATTTTCTCCACAACCTAAGAGGCTGCAAAAGTGAGGTTTTAGTGTCTGACCACACAGCCCAACTTATGAAGTTTCCGGTACAACAGAAGTGTATTTTACCATATTATTATATACATAAACGAGACTACAGCAAGGAAAATATTAACCTCTATAAAAAACATATCGCCAGTCTCAGTTTCTCCGAAGCTTTTGAATCGGATGACGTAAATAAGTGTTTTAATTCATTTTTTGAATTGTTTAAATTAATGTATAATCTGTTTCCCAATTGTCAGACGTAAAATTTCCACAGTTTCTAAACCAAAGTGGATCACACGCGGAGTTAAGCGTTGTAGCAAAACAAGACGATCTTTATTGTGGAAATATAGACTGACGCGAGACCCTGATTCAAAAATGGCATTCAAAACTTTCTCGAAAAGATACCAGAACGTTATCAAGCTAACACAGAAAGCACAGAATTCCTATTTTATTGGAACAAGCACTAACAAGTCGAAGGCAACTTGGAAAGTCATAAAATCTGTAAAACCTAACATTCCTAAAACTAATATAAGTGCGCTAAATGTAAATGGCAAATACATATGTTACAAATCCCAAAGAGATAGCACAACAATGTAATGACTATTTCGTATCCTCAGTTCAACAGAATGCTAACGATTCAAAACCAAATGTTTTTAGCACACTACGATCGCATAAATCCATGTTCATGCCACCAACCATACCAAAAGACATAACTACCATAATATAGTTTTAAAAACACCAATATAAGTACAGGCTATGATGATATTAAACAAAAGGGTTCCGGGTGCGGTGGATTCCTCATGTTTCATATGTGTTTTATATTGATTGGACTACTAATTTAATAGTCACTTACAGGTAAGTTCGTTTGACTATTAAATTAGGGTGCTAATTAAACCGGCTTCTTTTTAACAGCATTATTTGCATCTAAAAATCTAACTTGCCTTCTAAATTACTAAGTCAGCCACAATTAACGAGCATCTAAATAATACTATCTTGGCCACAAGTTATCTATACTATAATCTATTATTCTATTTTATTATAATTATTATAATAATAATTATAATAGTATAATAATAATTATAACTATAATTATAATAATTATAATTACTTTAATTATAATAATAATTTAATATAGGAGCTTCACGGACGCTTTTTCCGGGCCCTACATGGGCCCGATGTAGATTTCTTAGCGTCCGTAGCCTGGCTACGTTTCGGGGAACTCTTCGGAGAAACCGAAGGTTTTGTCTGTGCAATTATGGACGAAGTTATGATGACGAATAACTACCGGAGATTTATTGTGAAGGACGGTACGGTTGACATAATGTCGGGCATGCCACCGTCCGGGCGAATCAATCCGTCACATTATCTCCGGATGTTCTCGTATGGCTAATGGAGAATACTTGCATAGACACAACCTTGTAGCCAGGATTATCCATCAGCAACTTGCTCTGAAATACAACCTTGTGGAATCAGAAGTGCCATACTACAAGTATGTGCCCGACCCAGTTCTCGAAAATGGCCATATCACACTGTACTGGGATCAATCCATCATCACTGACAGGACTATTATAGCTAATAAACCTGATATAATGGTGGTGGATCGATCAGAACGGCGCGCAATGATTGTTGACATAACCGTCCCGCATGACGAGAACCTCGTGAAAGCCGAGAAAGACATGCAAATCAAGTATCTTGACTTGGCTCGCGAGGTTGTCGACATGTGGAGTGTGGACTCAGCGATCATTGTGCCGATAGTCGTTACAGCCAATGGCTTAATTGCCAAGAGCCTCGACCAACACCTGAGGAGGCTCTCGTTAGGCAGCTGGATCAAGGGCTTGATGCAGAAAGCGGTACTCTTGGACACGGCTCGTATTGTTAGGAGGTTCCTTTCTCTGGAGCCCTGACCGCCGGTAGCTTGGACCCTGTTCCCGATACCGGTGGGCTACAATCTATCTATCTTCTATATAAATAAAGAGAGAAGTCCTGACTGACTGACTGACTCATCAACGCCCAGCCCAAACCCTTGGACCTAGAAAGCTGAAATTTTGCACAGAGGTTCCCTTTATAGTGTAGACAAGGAATAAGGAAGGATTTTTCGAAATTCAACCCCTAAGGGATTTAAATAGGGGATGAAAGTTTGTATGGAAAATCGTCATTTTCACGCGGGCGAAGCCGCTGGCAAAAGCTAGTAATATTATAAAGAGGTAAAGTTTGTGTGTTTGTATATTTGTTAAATTGTAAGGGGTAATCTCGGGATCTACTGCCATGAACCGATTTTAAAAATTCTTTCACCAATAGAAAGTCACATTATTGCTGAGTGTCATAGGCTACTTTTAATCCCTGTATTCCCACGGGAACGGGATCTACGCGGGTGAAACCGCGGGACGTTCGCTAGTCTTTTTTAAAGCCACTCTAAATACTACTCAGCATAGTGATTATTTTTTAGCATCTAAATTTGTAACATGAATTCAAACAGTAAACTTCTAAAATATTAATATATGTCATCAAAAAAATATTCTATTAGCTTCTAATTTATTAACTCAGTACGTTTAAATTATAACTCATGCAACATTAACTGAGCATCAAAATTTTATTAAATTTGTCATCAAATATTATGTATATTATAGCCACTAATAGTACGTATAAACTCCTGTCGTGTCATCGAAAGGCTTAAATATAGAAGTTCAGAGTATTTCTATCTATCTCGACGGCCGCTGCCACGGCACCGCTCGCTTCGCTCGCTTGGCTCGCGCTCGTTTTGTCACAGTTTTAACCTAACCTAACCTATTTCCCTCAGTTTACAACGACGAGTCATACAATCTGACTGTGACTAGTCAATTAGACAATGGTAAAAACATTTCTGTTACTAGTAGGTATTTTTAACGTAAATGTAATAATCTATTCTATTCTATTTTTATCTAATGGCAATTAAAGCCGATGTCGACTATTCTGCCAATGTCCAGTGAGTTGGAAAAACAAGTGTGGAAAAATAAAAAAAAATACGAGAATGTAATGATAATTGAACTACAACCAAGGTCGCAAATTACATTCTTCGACACCACGTGGAACTTGTCGGGTTAGTACCTACGGGACTGAAACAAACAAAAAAAAAATAGAAATAAATAAATAGGTATTAAAATTGTTAAAACATTAAAATATACGCATACCACACCCACAGGCAGATTTATAATTTTATGTTATTGTGACGGATGAAAGTCATCAGCGCCACAAGCAGTTCGGGGGAGGAATATGTTAGCAGGGAGGGGAAATTAGTCGGGAGAGGGATTTTAAATTTAGGAAGACGTTTATATAGATCTAGAGGAGGAATGTTGTTTGAGCATTCAAAGAAGATGTGATCCAGAGTACCCTCCTCCAACCCGCACTCGCAAAGAGAAGAGTCTCTAACCCGGATTTTTTGCAAGAAAACAGGAGTACTACAGAAGCCAAGACGAATACGACATAATATAGTGGATATAACAGGTTTGGAAACTTTTTTGTAGCCATAGAACCAAGGTTTCGGTTTTATAGTTGGTTGTACTGCGTAGTAAAACCTGCCTTTTTTCCTTCCAGTGTCACGCCATTGATCCTGCCACGATGATTGGAGGATCGATCGTGGAAGATTCAATAAGTCGTACCCCTTTTTTTTTTTTTTTTTTTGGTGGGTGGAAAATCATCGAATAACCCCCCCCCCGCTCTTGGGCAGAGCGAAGGGGAGTGTCAGACTTCTACTGACTAAAAACCAACCCATGTTCCTTCTTCCTCGCCCTTGTGTCGGAGCCGCGGTAACTTTTCGATATCCGCAGCCCCGACGGGCGTCGGCCCTTGCGGGCCCCTCCTTGCTGACATCTCTTTGACGCGCGCGTGGAACACGTACGCGCCGCCGACACGGTCTGTTGCCGTCATGACGACGGCCGGACGGCGAGCTAGCCCGTTACTCACCGTCCACAGGCCCGCGTCTACGGTGGCCGGAGGTCATCGCGTGACCCCCGACGCCCGGAGCGTCGTACCCCTGAAGACGGTTACGGGAAAGATCAGCCACTGACGATGAGCAAGCATCCTTGGCCAATGCATCCACGCACTCATTACCCTTAATACCGCAATGACTAGGTATCCAAACTAGCTGAACCTCTTTTTGATTGAGAACACAAGATAATAAGGCCTCTTTAATTTCTAATATAAGGGAACTGTGCAATTTACTTTTAAAGGGATTTTGTACCAAGGCCTGTAGGCAGCTAAGAGAGTCTGTGAAGATTACGGCTTTGTGTATATTATGGTGTGACTTTACAAAAAGACAAGCTTCCAATATAGCCACACATTCGCCCGTGAATACAGAAGACTCCTTAGGACACTTAAACTGCAGGATTATTCCAGAGCTCTGGTAATAGACTGCAGCTCCAGTGTGGTTAAGTTCAGTTAGTTTCGAAGCATCCGTAAAAAAAAGTTGGAAATCATTCCATCGCTCGCCCACCGCCGCATTGAATGTCGAGTTTGCTGACGGGGATTTTTTGGATATACCAATGTTAAATACAATTTTTGGAACGAAACATAAAACTTCATACGTAAAATTAAAAAGAGGCAATCTGGAGAACGGAACAATCGGACATGCTAAATTTAGAATTTGGCGAAAAGACTTTAGAATTAGGGGTATTTCTTTATTTTTCCAATAGTTTGAATTTCTGCATATGGCATCTAACTCGTACAATTTTACTATAAGGGGATGTGAAGTTCTGCATATAACCCTAGACAAAAAACGGGAAGCCAGATATTGGCGCCTTAAGGCCAGAGGGGGTTCAGCACACTCAACCTGCAATGCGTTGATGGGGGAGGATTTCATACAACCTAAGATGATTCGAAGACATTTAGACTGAATCTTATCCAGTCCAACTAAGGCACCTTTGTTGCACGGGATCAGAAGATATGTTCCGTAGTCCAAAACACTACGGACTAAGGCATTATAGACTAATTTCATGGTGTAGGGGTGAGCACCCCACCACACGCCTGCAAGAACTTTTAAAATTGAGATAACTCTTTCACATTTTTTAATAAGAAAATTGATATGATCTTTGCCAGTTAATTTTGTGTCTAATATTACACCCAAAAATTTTGCTTTATTTACTATTGGAATATTTTGGCCTAAAATGTCAATGGTTATATGGGGAATGCGTCTTTTACGAGAGAAGATTACTGCCGAGCTTTTCGGCGCAGATAGCGACAGGCCATGACTTAAAAGCCACTGATTCAAAGAATCCAGAGAGAGGCTCAAAGATGACGCGGCGTCGACTATAGAAGAATCTGTGACGTACAAGGCAATGTCATCGGCATATTGTAATATCTGACAATTGTTATTTATGCAGGACCCAATATCAGCCGTATATAGGTTGTACAGTATGGGACTTAGGGGAGATCCTTGGGGAAGACCCTTCCATATCTGCCTATCATCAAACTCCTCTCCCTGGACTCTAAGGACCAACGAGCGGGACATCAGTAGCTCACATATACATCGTATCATCTTAGCCGGTAGACTCAGCTGTTGCAGTTTTTGCCTGAGTACGGGAAGAAGTACGTTGTCATACGCGGAGGAAATGTCCAGGAAGGTAGCTACAACGGATTCATTTCTTGAAAAAGCTAAACGGATGTCCGCAACTAAAGTACCAACACTGTCCATAGTACCAAGTCCCTTCCGAAAGCCAAATTGGTAGTTCGGCAGTATATCTTTAGACTCAACAAACCACTCGAGACGGTTTTTAATAAGGTGCTCCAGTAATTTGGCTAACACTGAAGACAAAGCAATTGGCCTAAGGCCATTTGGATCATCTGCATGTTTGCCTGGTTTCAAAAGTGGAATGATTATTTGCCGTTTCCATTGATCTGGGACCCAGCCTTGAAAATAGGCAAAATTTAAAATATTCAAGAAATAGGCTTTGGCCTTGTCTCCAGAATGGGATATAAAAGAATATGGCACGCCATCAATACCCGGGGCTGAGTCCCGGACATGACTGAGTACCACATTCAGTTCCTCCAAAGAAAATTGCGCATCCAAAGGATCCTCTGATACATGTTGATGGGTCAAGTTTACACATTCAGAAAAAAAGTGGGACATATGGTGGAGCAATTTTATCAAAAAAAAGTTCAGCCGTTTCCCTAGTGATTGGAGAAGAAACTGATGGAGAGCAACCTCGTCTAAACCTATTGATGCTCTTCCAAACTACCGACACAGGTGTAGCGGGAGACAAAGAGGTGCAGAATGTAACCCAACCTGTACGTTTCTTTTTGCGCAGGTGACGTTTGGTTTTGGCATTAATCTGGCAATACGCTATCAGATTTTCGGTGCTCATATCTGCATTGTACCGAAGCTCAGCCTCGTTCCTGTCCCTGACTGCCGAAGTGCACTCACGATCCCACCACGGGGGTGAAGGAATTTTATTGCGGGCACTATTTTTCAACGGGAAGCAGGAATCAGCACTGGAGGTGATGGCAGTAACAAAACCCTCATAACAGTTCTTCGCATGGTGGTGACCAGGAGGATCAAATAAACTTAAATTTAAATTTGGCAAAACATCAATCTTCTCCTCCACTAATGATACAAACCTAGACCAATCTGGTTTGGACAAGTTATATTTCAGAAGTGGGGGAGAACTTTTCTCTAAATAAGTCTTATTAATCAAAGATATTACAATAGGGTAGTGGTCACTACCATGCGACAAGGACGTACATTCCCAATGGGTCGAAGCTGCCAACTCAACTGAGCAGAATGTCAGATCGACACAACTCTTTTGTTGTCCAGGGAGAGATCTGCGAGTCGGGCAACCATTGTTAAGAATACAGAGATTCAGATCATCCAAGATTTCAACCAAAGCCACACCAAAGGCATCACAGCGTTCGGACCCCCATCTATAATGATGACAGTTAAAATCACCCATGACCATAATTGGTCCTCGAGTATTTGAAAAAGTGGTTTTTAAAATATCCAAAAATTCAGGTCGAGGGTGAGCAATGTATATTGAAAACACTGTAATGCCCTCCACCCTTCCCGCCACAATACTCATTTCTCCTGTGAGTGAAGGCAAAGGAAGGGGCAGAAGTGGGACCCGATTATTGACAAGGAGAGCTGAACCTCCATATCCATCGGATCTGTCGCATCTAAGAATGTTGAAGTGTGGCATGCGGAAGCTAAGACTTGGTGTAAGCCAAGTCTCAGCTATGGAACAAGCCAAAGGCTTGTATTTATTTAAAAGAAAATATATGAGGTCGTGCTTTTTATGCCACACGCTCCTCACATTCCACTGAAGGAATACTAGGCGAGACGCCATTTTTAATTGATAAAAGAAAAGAAACAAGTTGATCGGCAACGTTGGACGGTGGTTGTGAGTTGGAAGAAGAAGAAATAAGAGTAGGTAAAAGTTTTATAAGAAGTTCAATGATAGAATCAATGTTGTTAGGTACATGATTGTTACTAAGTGCACAGCCATTGGACTGTGAGGGTTGAGGAGAGCTGACTATACGTTGATGAGCAAATTTGTCATATGACGGAGAAAGGGGGGCATGAGTCCTGGGTTTCAGAGTCACTGTTTTACGATATGACTGGGATGGAGGAGAGGATTTGACCATATTGGCATAGTTGCGGGAAACTGTAGGGATAATTTTGCACGCCTCAGCATAAGGGATGATTTTCTCAGCCATGGCTGTCTTAATTGCCTTCTGCCTGCCATGCTCAGGACATGACTGGCTATTGGCAAAGTGGTTCCCCGAACAAAGCACACAGAAGGCCTCGCCCTCTGAAATATTACAGCCATCACCCGGGTGATCGTGGCCACACTTGTTACAGCGTGGTTTAGACCTGCACAGGTTTGCCACATGCCCAAATCTGCAGCACTTGCGGCATTGGATTGTTGGGTATATGTACTGTTTCACACAGGGACTGAATTACCCAAAAATTACGGTACCTTTAAGTTTCGGTATGACGTCATACCGTTAAATAAGGGTTACCGAAATATTGCGATACCGTTATTTTTTCCGGTAGTGAAATTCTGAGTATGGAAATGCATACCGGTATATTTCGGTAGAAGTACCGTAACCGTTATAAATGTATCGGTAGCGGTACCTAAACCTTAATAAATAGGGGTTTGCTTTGACGCACCGCCTCGCCACTCTGTCTGTCGTTCACTTGCCGATTGTTGTACATTATTAGATTATAAACTACATACGCAAGTTCTAACGTCTTCCACCGCACACACGCGCGCCGCGCATGCATTTCGGTACCGAAATCGTGTAAGGGTTAAATAACGGTTTAGCCCAACCTTTATTTATAAAGGTACCGGTATAGCTCAACCTTTATTTTAAACCGGTACCGGTATATTTTTGAGGTATCTTAACCTTTAACCGTAACCGCTTTCAGTCCCTGGTTTCACAGGGAGAGATGTGTAGCAACAGTATATCCTACTTGGCAGTACCTGTCCATCAAAGGTCAGGACACACGTTTCTGTGGGTTTCCACTCATTAACCCCGTCTCTTTGTACTTTCCGATTAATACGTCGAACTTTTAAGGCGCTGACAAGAGCCAAATAGGCTTGTATTGAACAATTTTTTAGCCAAATCTATACAGTTTGACACGGCGGAAAAAATATATGTTAATCTTGAACATATTTCTGATAATTTCGTTGTTTTCAAAACACGTTTTTGAAAAGTTTTCTCGATACAAAAAAATGGTAAACTAACCTCTTAAAATGATCTTCCAACAAAAATATCTGTATTACTGATGAACGTACGTTGGTAAAATTTATAACAATAACGTATCATATTTAAATACAAAATTTGGTTGTTTTTAATTTTTGATTATTTAATAAATTATTATTTTATAATTAATCATTATATGGTTTGTAAGAAGTTCGAGCGTTGCGTCATCGCGCTCTCTTTCTTACGTATGCAATCCGACAGTGAGCGCTTAGGCGCGGTGCTAGACGGACGTATGTCACTTTGCGCCCCACTGACAGCTATCCGTTCATCTATAAATTATTATTGACCGCGTCACAATGTTAGTCCAGGATCCACGGTACATTTTTTCACTTGATTACTATCAAGCTAATTTTCCGTGAGCCAACATTACCCTATACGAAAACTCTCGATTGTGGTAGGTAATAGGGGCAGCAGGGATAAAATATATATTGATTATATATTATTATAATTATTTATTTGATGATTTTCAAAAATCTATTACTTACTATTTTATTTTTATCTGATGATCATTATCTAAATCCAACATGTATTGATAACGAGCTCATCAAAAATTACTACAAACCAGCTGTTTTTTAGGGGTCCGTAGCCGAATGGCAAAAAACGGAACCCTTATAGATTCGTCATGTCTGTTTGTCCGTCTGTCCACCCGTATGTCACAGCCACTTCATTCGGAAACTATTGAGACTACACAGTTGAAACTCTACAAGTGTTCTGTGAACCGCTTTACGATTTTTATACAAAAATAAAAAAAAGGATTTAGGGGGTCGCCCCATACATGGAACTGAAACTATATTTTTTTTTTCATCAAACCTATACCTACGTGTGGGGTGTCTATAGACATTAGACAGGTCTTTAAAAATGACATTGAGGTTCCACAAACAATTTTTTCTCAAAGCCAATCGTTTGGAAGACAGACACTTCCAAATTTGTAAAATGGCGACCGGCCTCGCGGTCGCTTGTTTCGGTATTGCCAACAATGACCAGCTTTTCAAGGCTGCTATCTCCTCTTTGCATTATGTGGCCGAAATAAGACAAAATACGCTGTAGGCAAACTGTTGACAATCGAGTCTTGATATCGAGTTGGTAAAGGATAGACACATTTGTGCGTTTGGCCGTCCATGGAATTCGGAGAATCCGCCTAAAACACCACATTTCGAATGCGTCTATCCTCTGTCTTACTCTTGTTTGGATTGTCCATGTCTTAACTTGTGGGGAAAAATGCTCCTTCCGAGAAGCCTGTGCCTGAAAAGGAACCGATCCAGGCTGATGATGGTTTCGTGACGGTGTTGAGGAGGAAGCGCCGTCAGCGAACCATCAAGAACCGCTGCGGCACGGCTCCATCGGAGCCCAATGTGCATATTCGTGCCGCAAAGCCGAACACTCCTTTGTACCTCTCCCGTCTACATTACACCACTACGACGGAGGACATCGTGGAGTACGTGCGCCAGAAGATCAAGTACGTGGCGAGAGTGCAGCTGCTCGAGTCGCGCCGCAACGTCAACTTTAAGGCGTTTGTGGTGCGAGTACCGACATGCTACCTGCACCTCGTCTTGGAAGAGGACTTTTGGCCGCAGGGGGTGGTGTTTCGACGCTTCCGCGGGCAAGTGCCACATGATCGCACAGTGACGTAGTGCAACTGTAGTGATACTAATATAGTTTTAAGGTTTTGTTTACTAACACAAGCTGTCAATTATATCGTATGTATGTTAGTCTGTAAGGTATTTATCTATGGGCCAAAGTAGCCTGAAAATAAATAAATATTATTATTATTAACTCTATGGAGGAACATCAGGAAAACTAGTGCTCTGACCAAACGGGCCTTCGTTTTAAAACTTATACCACGTTTTTCCCAGATGTTCCGGGGGCGTAATATAGCATCTTTAGCCATGGCTATCCGCCGTTTTATTTCTGTGACGCAGCTACCTTCATTAATTATATTGGAGCCCAGTTAATCGAAGCTGTCCACAGTATAGATGCCTTAGATGTTATAGGCGCCCGATAGCTTTCCCGCACGATCTACCACCATAAGCTTGGTTTTCTGCCTATTTATTGCAAACCCTACTTTGCCACTTTCCACTTCCAATCTGTGCCGTATCTCTTTCATGTTGCCAAATGTTGTAGCAAGGAGAACGGTGTCATCAGTGTACCTCAGATTGGAAATCCACTTTCCACCAACAGTAAACCCCTTGTCCCAGCCCTAAAGAGTCTTGAATGATATTACTCTTCATACATATTGAAGAGCAGAAGTGAGAGGATGCATCCCTGCCTAACGCATTTGAACAGTCGGTGTCTATTTTGACGAAAGAGCGGTTGTTGATGTGTAGGTAGAGGCATCGGACTATGTCAATAAGATGTTGAGGCGTTCCCATGTCTTTAAGAACCCCCCACAGCTTGCCCCACTCCACGCAATCAAATGCTTTGGTATAATCTATGAAACATATCAATACAGGGCTGTTAAATTCCCGGCTTTTCTCTATAATTTGGCGAACGTTCAGGATTTGTTCCCGCGTGTCTTTGCCTTTAACAAAACCTGCTTGCTCTTCTGGAATTTGTGGCTCCAGAAAGTGTATTAGCCTGTTGTTTATGATGTACAGGAGTATTGATGGTGCGTGGAGTAAGAGCACTTAATATAATTTTTAGAATCTTGTAGGTAACTTGTAAAGAGTGGGTTTAATAGAAAATATCCAATCCCCAAAACCCAGTTAGTAAGTAATCATTTTTAATGACTTCGTTATCGATACATATTGGAAGGAAGGAAGGGGACTCTTTGATCAAACCATACATTTTGTAGGACAAATATTTTATCAAATAATTTAGATAATTATCATCTGATTTAACAAAAAAAACCCAGCTGATGATTCTCAAAAGTGTTTGTACTTAACACTTTTGAGAATCATCAAACCAACATATTTGATCCCTGCTACCCCTATTACTTACCACAATCGAGAATTCGAGAGTTTCGTGCAGGAAATTGTTGGGCGTCTCGCCGTCTCATCAAAATTAGCTTGATAGTAATCAAGTGCAAAAATGGACCGCGGATCCTGGACTATTTGTTTCTTACTTGGTAGTATGGCGCTAGGGTATCGGAAAAATTGTGGGCGTGTCCAAAAATACCGAAACATCAGAAGTCAATAGCTATTGTCATCGTCTTAAGATTTGTCCACACCCTATGGGTACAGACAAATACGATATAGCTTCTTCTTCTGTGAGTTCTGAAGGAACGCCAGTAACAACACCCATCCTTGTGATATTAAATGTAGGGATTGATGCACTATAACAATATTTTGACAATAAACTATTAACTAGGAAAGAGTTAGCATCCTGAGGGGAAGCAAACTCCACCGAGACCCTGTTTCTGCCAACTCTGTTGACACCGCCACGAACAATGTTAGCGATGTTGTTGTTCATAAGGAACTTTCCGAAATTAACTGGGTGAAGTGTAGTGCCAGCATTTGGCTGTGTCTCTATGCGTGAAACATGGACAATATACGGGGCCTTATCCATAACGGAGTACTTGATTCGTCCGACTTGGTTTTTTTGTTGTTTGCTCGGCAAAGACGGAGACAAGATTACATCTTCAACAGGACGTTTGCGTGGGTTTTGTTGGGGTTGGGAACTTACTGATACATCCATCGCTGAAACGTTACCAACAACATCCGCTAATTGCGATAGTGGGCTGAGCGAGTACTGATGATCCAAAGAAGAAGAACATGGAATATCTGGAGGGACCTTATCGGGTGGTTTATTTTTATCCATGTTTGGTAAAAAAGGATAACAAAAGGGGACTTAAATTAAGACAGTCACAATACAAACCTGGTTACAAACACAAGGACAACACAATTATACAATGACAAGTCACTAAAATATCGAAAAACACTTAAAAACCGCAAAAAAATTCTAAACACACGTGCTATCCAACAACACCGTGGCCGAATCCCTTCACCTCATCACCTCACATGCCAAATGTAATAATCGTATAGTGTATCTAAAGTTGACATTTTGAATACACGTGACTAAGTCGTCAGTACATGAATCGAATGGCGCTCTCTGATTGGTGCAAATGGCCGGTCACTGTCGTCTCGCGCGCTCGCGCCAAATCTTGCTGTTGCTATTTTCACGATAAAAGAATATGATGTATTATTTTACATGCTAAGTTATAATAAATTATGTTGACTATGGTCGCTTTAATTATATTTTTTGAGGGTCTTGTGTTGAAGCTGTAAAATGTAAAATGGTGGTGAGATATAAATTTCTAAAAACCTAAAAAATAAATAAAAATAATTGGAAAAAATGGCGCCGGTATGACATAAAATCCTATTCTATTCTATTTTTATGAATGGCAATTGTGCCGATGTCGACAATTCTGCCAATGTCAAATGTGGAATGGAGAAACGTGTGTGGAAAGCATTAAAAAATAAAATAATTTAGATTATGAAAAATAAATAAAACAAACTGTACGTAAAGTGTAACTTGTCGATAAGTGTTAATAAAAAATATACATATAAGAAAATAAATACCTATTATTTGTATTAAAAATTAATTTAATAAATCGAATACCACACTACGACTTACAATAATGAAGCTAGTTTCAGAGGCAGATGACAGGAGACAGTTGCGTTTGGAAATAAACTTTTTTCTTTAAACTTATGTATAAATTGGCGTCGCTGACTAAAGCCGAGACTACAATAGTTTTCCTAATCATCGAGGACAATACAACAATAAGTATAATTGTTTTCAATGATCTTTTGTAACAAAAACGACTGACGCCCTTTTGTTTAAAAGATCTTTTTTTTTTTTTGTCTACTATTCTATGCCGCGGATTGTTATCAGTAATCTTTTGTAAGCAAAACTGCCGGCACCCTTTTGTTTAAAAGATCTTTTTTTTTTGTCTACTATTCTATGCCGCGGATTGTTATCAGTAATCTTTTGTAAGCAAAACTGCCGGCACCCTTTTGTTTAAAAGGTCTTTTTTATTTTTCGGACTACTCATCTATGCCGCCGATTGTTTTCAGTAATCTTTTGTAAGCGAAACTGCCGGAACCCTTTTGTTTATAAAAGGTCTTTTGTTTGAAAAAGGTCTTGGTCCATCTTTCGACGTCCTTGGGCTGAAATGGTCACTTTTGTTTTGCTTTCGTGGTGAACAGACGTACTCTACGCGCTCTCCCTTTGATATCTTCCGTACCTTTTATATTTTGACCGTTGCTTTCTTTCTGGACCTCTGATTTTCCCTGTGATTACTTTGGCTTGTGATACTGGACTCTGATATCTTGTGATTACCTTGGCTTGTGTATTTGGACTTGTAAATACCTTGTGATTATTTGGTGTATCGTACTGAACTTCGTGGTCATCAAGAACGTTGTGTGTGAAGTGTGGTGAACCTTGGTGATCTTTCAGTCTTTACATGGTAAGTACCAACAATTATTCTTATGCTACCTATTTTTTCTTATCTATCTTACACTTCATTTAATTGATCTACAGTTCAAAAATATAATAATACATTTCGAATATGTATGTAGATGACGCCAATTTGTGGTAATATTTCGACAAATTGAGGACCTAGTTCAGCCAATACAGCAAATACAATGTGATTCTTTATTATTATTATTATTTATTTATTTCAGACACAATCCATAAAAATTAAAATTACACAACACACAAATGTAAAACTAAAATAATCAACACAAATCAAACTTCACATACACATTAGTTACATAATATTTCATCATGAATGTCGAGCGCACTTAAATCGAATTAAAATTATTTGGAACACATTAAAATAATCAACAAAAATAAAATCACACAAACACAATAAAAATTACATAACCAATGTCAAATACAATCAAATTCAATCATAATTAAAATAATACACATTAAAACAATCAATTATAAAATTAAACAAACACAAATGTCAAAAAAAAGTGAGGAGAAGCGCTAACATAAAGCTGCATCCACCTTTTTATTAGTGACAGGTCCCACCGCTCGGACAAAACCCTCAGGAGACTGTTCGAGCTGCCTCGTAGGCGACCCAATAGCGAAGCGCTTCGCTTTCTTTCTTTATAATGTGCACATATCGAAATGAGGGAATCTATGCTTAATTTTATCGACAGCAAAAATATTAAAAAAAATCTAAAAAAAAATTGATTTTTTTTTATGGAATTAAAAAAAAAATATCGCTACTGTCAACCCAGTGTAAATTAAAAGTAGTCAAATCAGTGGCTCCTATTATAGCGCTCTTTTAAGCGACGTTATAAATAAATGTATACAACATTATTTTTAGTATATGCGAAACCTGAATATAGTTTGTTCAGAATCAGTAACTGAATCGATTCCAATAATTTTTATACCATGTTATATTTTGTCCCAAAATTATTTAAAAAAGGATACGAGTTACGAGCCCCGCGGTGACTTGGTAAGCATATTTTTGAACGGACAACCACGTAACTTAACAGACCTATAACTTTGTGATTTTTCAAGATACAGTTTTGAAATTTTGTACATGGATTCTTTACATAAAAGTACTAGACACGTGTTTCAGGTTTCGCATAAACAAAAACTAATGTTGTATATTCAGAACGGCATTTTTCCCGATAAATTAAAGATTTCAATAATAAAGCCATAATGACACAAAAAAGATGATAAAACAAAAGTTACCAACTATAGGCCAGTTGCACAGATACCAAATTTTTCTAAAATTTTTGAGAAGGTATTATATAACAACATACTTACACAGTTATTTAGAAAAAAATAATATTTTTTGCAAAGAACAAAATAGGCTTTAGAAAAAATAAAACAATTAATATGGCTATTTATAACTTTTTAGAAAAAAATTATCATAACATGGATGACAGAAATCAGTGATGGCGTTGTTTATGGATATGACCAGGGCATTTGACTACGTAGACCATAAAATGCTATTAAATAAGCTCAAAGCGTATGGACTCAGAGGTAACGTGCTTAATTTGATAAAATCTTACTTGGAGAACAGATTTATAATTACACAAATTAATAAAGTGAATATAAAGACTAAGACTGAGTTAGTTTACTATTCTAGCTCTAGGATATTGACATGTGGTGTGCCGCAAGGTTCTGTGTTGGGGCCATTACTTTTTATATGCTACTAGCTGATGCCCGCGGCTTCACCCGCGTGGATGTCGTTCAAATTATATACTAAAACCTTCCTCTTTAATCACTCTATCTATTAAAAAAAACCGCATCAAAATCCGTTGCGTAGTTTTAAAGATTTAAGCATACAGACCAAAATAGCGACTTTGTTTTATACTATGTAAGGATATTAATGACTTTCCCCAAGTAGTCGAACATCAAATATCACTACAGTACCCGGCGATAAATATTGCACATTGACCTTTGGAAAAATCAATGCAATTTATTCGTTAATTAAGTTCTTATTTTGTATTTAGCTTGCGGCAGTTATGTACAAAAGCACCGCGGAAAAGAGATGTTTTTATCACTCATTTCGTATATAGTTTTTCCAAAGGTCGATGTGCAATATTTACCGCCGGGTACTGTATTTGCCGACGACAGCACAGTTATATATAATTCTGGCACTACAAAAGAAATTGAGGAGCATATAAACAATAGCCTAATTCCTATTATAGACTAGTTAAACGCCAATAACCTGAAAATAAATAAAACTAAACTAATGAATTTTAAAATTAGGCACAAAGAACAATCACAGCTTCAATCAAACTATAAAGGGAATGAAATACGTGAAGCTAGTGTGACAAAATTTCTAGGACTACACATTGATAATGACATGACATGGAGGACTTAAATTGAAAGTGTTTGCGGAAAGCTTAGTAGATTTTCATATGCCATAAATATGTTGGGAAAAAATGCAAATAAAGCCGCCCTACTAGCAGCTTACCATGGTTATGTCGCCACAGCTCTACGTTATGGAGTCATATTTTGGGGTAATGCCCATAAGATTCAAGAAGCACTTATTGCACAGAAAAAATGTATACGAGCCATTTGTAAAATTAAACAAGATGAATCATGCAAGTTACATTTTCAAGCTAAAAATATTAACTTTACCATCACTCTATATTTATGAAGCCTGTATTTTTATAAAACACAACATGAATTTATATAATTTTGTAGAAAGTAAACGGCGCTCGAAAAAGTTACAAGTGTTAGCAACCAAAACTAAAGGTGATGTCCAAAAAATGACCCAGAATCGACAGAAATGAACTGTGTACCAATGGATTGGCATTTAAATATAATATAATGTTACCAAGGGGGCAACCCTGAAATCGTTATAGTATAGGAGCTAGGAGCAAAATAAAATAAGAAAAAAAATTCGTTTAAAACAATAATAAAATAAGTTTACGTCATGTTGTGGCTTAATATGACGTTGTTTTAATGTTGTATCACTTGTGTAATTATCATCAACACATTTCACAAGCAACAGCAACATAATAACAACGTCATATTAAATCACAACATAACAAACACTGTTTTTTGTATATTTTTTTTCTTTTGGCCCATAGATACTACAATCGTTACAGTACTGTGTGTATTATTGGTAATTCTGTGGCTAAAGATTGCAAATATAAAAATAATTGGTATAGTATAGGAGCTAAGAGCCATGTTGTGGGTGAGAATATCGTTGTTAATCATTTATTTTCATAATGTAAGTCTTATTGTGATAAGTTCTAATGTTCAATCATGTTTTGTCCCTCGAGTTTCTGGAGTCACACCGGGACTTCGTGGAGCATATGTTCAGCACTTTACAAGCGCCACAAGAAGTAAGTACTATGGTTACTCAATTACATATAATATAGTATGTAGTTTCATCTTAACTTATAATCAAGGCGACACCCCCATGTCAGCGGCGTCGCTCGACACGGCGTGTTATCATATTGCGTCATGTTTTATTTGGATTAGTATAGAATAGTAATTAAACTAACACAACTGACAACGCACAATAACTACGAGTAATATTCGTCGTCGATTCATCAACAACCTATTAGGTATGGTATAATAATGAGTCTAGTTTCGCGTATTTTCATGTGTTCGCTATTATAGATGTAAAACTCACGTTGTATACATATCAGATAGTATACCATAAACAATAGGTACTTACTTTAAAATGAATGTGAGACTAACGAGGGAATGTTATTGCTTATTTCAGATTGCATTTGATAGCTCCAGAGCTATTTGTCATCCGTGCTGGCAGCGCATAGACTATAGCTTAAGACGACCTCCTCCACCACCACCCAGACCTCCAACTGCATCGATATCTACACCTGGCTTCGCACGCGCAGCCACTTTGCAGCAGCTTTGATTATTTGGGCAATAAAGTTTTTATGATAATAATTGTTGTTTTTTTTTATCCAAAGCAACATAATTAACAATAACACACAATACGTTGATTGTAGTATCTATGAGCGAACAAAAATAAGTATAAAAGTTCATGTGTAACACACACATGTACATTCATGTGTAACACAAGTTATTGTGGATTAGAATGTCGTTGTTGTTATAGGAAATATCATTAGAACTTATCACAATAAGACTTACATTATGAAAATAAATGATTAACAACGATATTCTCACCCACAACATGGCTCTTAGCTCCTATACTATACCAATTATTTTTATATTTGCAATCTTTAGCCACAGAATTACCAATAATACACACAGTACTGTAACGATTGTAGTATCTATGGGCCAAAAGAAAAAAAAATATACAAAAAACAGTGTTTGATAAGTTGTGATTTAATATGATGTTGTTATTATGTTGCTGTTGCTTGTGAAATGTGTTGATGATAATTACACAAGTGATACAACATTAAAACAACGTCATATTAAGCCACAACATGACGTAAACTTATTTTATTATTGTTTTAAACGAATTTTTTTTCTTATTTTATTTTGCTCCTTGCTCCTATACTATAACGATTTCAGGGTTGCCCCCTTGGTAACATTATATTATATTTCAATGTCAATCCACTGGTATACATTTCATTCCTGTCGATTCTGGGTTTTTGGTCCATACATTTTTGGACATGTCCTTTCAAAGCAAAAGTTTTTAAGCAATGGCTCAAAAACTATATAAGTTACCAGGACAGGTTATCTCAAGCACAAACATAAACGAATTTATTTAAAAGAAAACTGTTCTATCTGCTAAATAAAAAGGTCTATTATTCTGTTGACGAATTGTAATTCCTTAATTTTATTTAATCGAATCTTTTTTTTATATTCTGTGATAATTTATTGTTTTATGAATTTGTGACTTTATTATTTTTATTTTTGTATTCTTTGTGACATTTTATGAATAATTTTATATAATTTTGACATGTTTTATATTATAATTATTGTGATTGTACCTACCTCATCATTCATCATCATTTCAGTCAAAAGACGTCCACTGCTGGACATAGGTCTCCCCCAGGCGTCGCCACATTGACCGGTCCCGTGCGTCTCTCATCCAGCGGGTTCCTGCAACCATGACCAGGTCATCGGTCCACCTAGTGGGAGGCCTTCCAACGCAACGTCTTCCGGTTCGCGGTCGCCATTCCAGAACTTTTCGGCCCCATCGGCCATCCGTTCTGAGAGCAATGTGCCCATTGCCACTTAAGTCTGGCGATTCTTCGAGCTACGTCGTTAACCTTGGTTCTCAAGCGGATGTCCTCATTTCTGATTCGATCACGCAAGGAAACTCCGAGCATAGCCCTCTCCATTGCCCTTTGGGTGACTTTGAGCTTTCTGATGAGGCCCATTGTGAGCGACCGCGTTTCGGTCCCGTATGTAATCACTGGCAACACACACTGGTCATAGACTTTTGTCTTGAGACACTGGGGTAAGTTGGACGAGAAGATACCACGCAACTTCCCGAACGCTGCCCAGCCGAGTCGGATTCGACGATTGACCTCTTTCTCGAAGTTAGATCTACCCAACTGGACCGTTTGTCCCAGGTAGACATAATCGTCCACAACTTCGAGCGTAGAGTCTCCGATCTTGATAGGAGTGGGTGTTACATGAACATTCAACATAACCTTGGTTTTGTCCATGTTCATTTTAAGACCCACTCTTTCGGAAGCTCTACTGAGGTCATCGAGCATTGTACTGAGGTCTTCCATGGTCTCAGCCATGACCACTATATCGTCGGAAAACCGAAGGTGAGTGATGTACTCGCCGTTGACGTTGATGCCAAGTCCTCTCCAATCCAGAACCTTGAAAATATCCTCCAATGCAGCGGTAAACAGTTTCGGAGATATGACGTCTCCCTGTCTCACACCGCGCTGCAGAAGGATAGGTTCCGAGGTCTGGTCCTGAAGTCGGACTGACATGGTGGCGTTTTTGTACAAACACTTCAACACCTCGATTTACCGGTAGTCGATTTGGCACCGTTGGAGAGACTGCAGCACAGCCCAAGTCTCGATCGAATCGAAGGCTTTGTCGTAGTCCACAAACGCTAAACAGAGAGGCAGGTTATACTCTTAGGTCTTCTGTATAACCTGCCGCAGCGTATGTATGTGGTCTACGGTACTGAAGCGTTTTCGGAATCCAGCTTGTTCGAGAGGCTGGAAATCGTCAAACCTGCGTGCGAGACGATTCGTAATGACTCTTGAAAACAACTTGTAGACATGGCTTAGAAATGAGATGGGCCTATAGTTCTTCAACCGGGCATTGTCACCCTTTTTGAAGAAGAGCACCACCACACCCCTGCACCAAGCCTGTGGCGTTTTCCCCTCGAGTATGACGGAATCAAACAGCTTCTGTAGGGCCTTAAGGCGACATTAGCTGCCCGCGACCTTGAGCGCGCGTTTAACTCATCGCCTATACAAATAAGGTTGAAAATGGCGATGCGTTTGATGCTCGTGACTGCCAAAATGAACGATAGTTCGCAGATTTAATTTATTTTAAAAAAAAGTACGCTGTAATGTTAAAATATTTTTACATATGTCTTTAGTTGGTTAAATTTCCTTTCTGATAGTAAAAAAATAAATAATAGTTGTCACTCAAAATATTGAGCATTTCGAGACGAAAAAGTTTTTTCGTGTGATTTTTTTGTGATTTTGTGATTTTTTTTTCGAGGTTCTTGATTACTTTTAGAAAATATTTTTGCATAAGTCTTTTACCTATACATTTGGCTATACACTGTATTTTTTTTGGAATTGTAATAAGTAGCAATACGGCTAACTCTGCGACGAAAAACAGGTCGTTTTTACGGTTCCCCCGTTGACTGCGTCTTAAGGACCGGTTTGCCACCCGCCTTCAGAAGTTCGGCCGTAATTCCGTCATCAGTTCATCACCCGGCGCCTTGTTGTTTTTAAGCTGTTTCAGAGCCATCCTAATCTCGTACATGCTGACATCCGGGATGTCTTCGGTATAGTGTCGGGTCAATCTCGCTCTGGGGTCTTTCGCTAGATTTTCGACGGGTTGACTAGTTGACGTGTACAGCTGCCCATAAAAACTCTCGATCTCTCTCAGAAGATCCGGTTTGGCGGACACGATCCTGCCATAGTCGGTCTTCAGTTTCGTGAACAGGCTCTGCCCAATAGCCAGATCTCTTGCAAATACCTTGGAGCCTTTGTTCCGTTCAATCGCGTCTTTAATACGCTCGGTACCTACCTACGCGGTGTACCATCGCCTACAATAATGCATGGGAAGTTCAGAAAAAATACCGTGTGAAGCAAGAAATGACGCCACCTGGCGTAAATAAGTACTCGATTAGCAACATTGATTATATTGTTGATGCTACACTAACTAGAGGGCGCTCACGCTGTATAAATTAATGTTCATGTAGTTTCTTTTTCTGTATTTTACATTCAAATAATTTATAATCAATTATTTCTATTATATAAATTTATTCCTAACTACCTACTATGTTTGTTTAAATTGATTATTATTATCATTTTATAACTAGGTATCTGATTTTAACTATCTATGTTTTAGTTTTCAAACTTGAGGGTAGGTCGAATATGAATTCATAAATAAATTTGTAGGTAGTAGAAATAATTAGATTGAAGATTTAGATGAGTTAAGACTAAGCTCAATTGATTGTTCGTTATGTTTGTTTCGATTACCTCATTCGAGTGTGTTTAGCTCAGTTTTATTTTAATTTAGGTGAATTAACTTATTTCATCAAAATGAGTACCTACGCGTTGTAATATTGTTTTCTTTACAAGAGCTCAAATAACTGATTTGCAAAATCAAGGCAAAAACTTATCGACACTCGAAACTTGTCGACTTATCTTATTGTTAACGTAAGTAGTTTAGATTTCAAAATTTTTATAAGAAAAAAAAAATGTTTTAGTTACGTCTATACTACTTAATAAATAATAATTATTGCGTGTTATTATATATTTCTGTTATAATTATTGTTGCAGAGAAAAACAGTTGTTCTATTGGTACGACGATTTGAAGACGAGGGATCTTTGCAACACCATCAAAGAACTAGTAGACCACTGCTCATAAACACATTACAGCGTCAAATCGTGTTATGAGAGTATGAAGAAAATGGATTCCTGCCGATGACCGACTATGCTGCTTTATATGACTCAAGTGTTGACAATGCCCGTCGTGCTCTTATAAGTGAAGAGCTGCATTATAGGAGGCATTTTGTGAAACCCTGGCCCACAGAAAACCATTAAAGGACAAGATTACAGTTCGCTTTGGATCATGTTAACTTTGATTTGAGTAACTTTTAAGTCCAGTGAACACGGACGCTTATGTTTGTGGTGTAGAAATATTACGTGATAAACAAGTGGTTATGTGTGTCCAATATGCTGGTCATATTGCAGTGAACGTGTGGGGATAGATAAGTGTTGCCGATCCAGGATTTATATTTTCATAATACTTAAAAATAATATTACTTAACTTTAGTACTTATTTTTTATATTAACTGGAGACCGGGTTATTATAACCTATTACGACTGACTGTTATTATAACCTATGACTTACGTATTTTTAATAACTAAAAAAAGTCAAACAATTTTTTTTTTTTTACATTACATATATTAAGAACCTTTTCGTATGTTTTTGTTCAATTGTATAGCTGTAATCCTACCTATTTAATTCATTTAATTTAACTTTTCACTTTTGTGATAAAATAATCCGGTCTCCTGTTTGTCTTTGTTGAGGTTACAAAAGCTTCAATCCTCTTTCCGATTTTGGAAACGAATACTTAAGCTATGGCCTCAATAAGAAGTTTTATATAATATAATAATGTTGAACGATACCTAATAAATGTCTGTTTTTGAATAATAAACTGTAAGAAATAAACCTCTAAAATTTGTGTGTTTTTTTGTTTGTCTCCGTTCATCCCTGTTGCTAACTACTACTAACTCGAATATTATATTTTTGAATGCTATGCGCACTTATTAGCTTAATGAAAACATTCCTTATGGTTTCTTTCGTATTTTTTTTATCATTTAACTTCTCACATCCAACCTAATACGTGTTTCCTAACTTCTTACTTACCTAACCTATTCCCAAGTCAAAGTTCATTTTTTTCTATATCTCAACAGAATAGTTTACATTTAGTTAAGACTAAGTTATAAAAATCTACCTCCATTTTATTTCACCTACAGGTGACACCGGGTAATCCGGATATTGTCATTGCGGAAAGTAAAAACTTTAAAGGTTTAATTTCTTATTATTATTTAAGTAGGAATTACAAATAAAATTTCTGTGAGGTAGAAACAGAAATAAAACTTATGCCACCTACAAGTGACACTGGGGATTGAAGAGTTTAATATCACAGTTGTGCAGAAACCAAACGCCATCTATTAATTATTTTCGAAAATTTGATTTCTACCTTCACAGAAAAATAGGCCCTAAGGTATCCATGCACTTTTGTGGGCGACTGTACCTACCTTTTTACTTTGAATTTCTAATATGTTTAAAAAATCTTTGATATTTTTGCCTATTGGTGGGACACAGCACGGCTCTAATTTATTGTAACAACTTATGTATAGGTATGTACCCTGTGTTCACGAAATAAATGAATTTGAATAACCAAACTCAAACTTATATTTTCTGAAATATAAAAACACTACAAACACATGAAATAAAACTAACCTGCCTTGTTACATATAATAGTGGACTGATTTATTGCTTTTATGTCGAGTCCCGTTATGTCGAACCTGGAAGTCTATTGTTCTCCAAAGTATTGATATTTTACGCTTCCTTTTGTTCTATTACCCCTATGTCGAGTTTAGTTTTCTGTCCCGTTTCTATTACCTTTATGTCGAGTTTAATAATATCATATTTTAGAAGTACAGTCACGTCCAAAGTAAGTTAAAAGAAGTTATAATTTAAAATAAAAAGGATTGGTGTAGTAAAGTCTCACAAACTACCAGGAGGCCAGAAACATGAAGGAGGTATATTGTTAATAGGAATCTCATAATCAAACCTAATATCTATATACCTTTCTAATACCATGCAGCTTTTTCTTTTGACGTGGATAGTAAAGTCTTCGAAACTACCAGGACACCAGAATGGTGAAGTTTCTAATACCATGAAGTTTGTTTATTTTTTTCATTTTAAACAAAGTTAGTAAAGTCTTCAAAACTACCAGGATACCAGAATGCTGAAGTAGTCATCATAATATATTATTAGAAATGTATAGATATTAGGTTATGGGATTCCTACTAACAATATACAATCTATAATATGTATGTATTTAGAAATATATAAGTATGTTTATCAGTTGCCTAGTACCCATAACACAAGCTCTGCTTAGCTTGGGACTAGATGGCGTTGTGTGATAGTTGTGGAATATTATTATTATTTTATTATTATTATACCTCCTTCATATTCTGGCCTCCTGGTAGTTTTTTTTTAAAGTTCCCTTTATTTTTTCTTCATTTATTTTTCATGAAACTAATACTTCACCATTCTGGTGTCCTGGTAGTTGATGATTATACTGTGATTTATTTAGATTAAGAAAGTTATTTTTTAGAAGAATTATTTATATACGTGATGATTATACTGTGATTTATATGTATAAATTAAAAAAGATTAGATGAAAATAAGTAATAGAACAAATAATAAAACATTTTTTTTAATTTACATCCAATGCTTTTAATTTACGTCCCTGACTGTACCAAACTCGACATAAAGGTAATAGAAAGCGTAAAATATCAATACTTTGGAAAACAATAGACTTCCAGGCTCGGCATAACGGGACTCGACATAAAAGGAATAAATCAGTGGACTGATGTTATTGACCTGGGGTTCGATACCCAGTATAGACAAAATGGTATTTTCAATACACTTCCTCGAAGACTAGCTCTTATTGCACTACGATTAGGTTCGACATGCATCATATTTCGCACGCGTGCGGTAATAAGAATACAGCGTGCTGTAATATTATTACCGCACGCTGTAATCATAGAGCAGCGGTAATTCGATTAAAACTTATGAAATTAAAAAAAAAACACCACTGACTATTATAGAGCAGGCGTGTTTTTTTTTTAATCTCGCCATTTTGATCTGCGTCTTTACAGCGTAGGGGAGACCGGGTCAAAATCGTATAGCTAAGCGTTTAGGGTTGTAGTTCTTTAATTTCAAAACACTAATTTATCTACTCAACAATTATAATTAGTCAGTCTCTTATGGAACATAATCACTGGTACATATTTGGAAAAATCAAAATATTAAACAATAAATACCAAAAATTATTAAACTTCTTCTAATTACGATTTTGCCCCGACACATGGGCAAAACCGTATATTATATACGATACTGCCCCAGAGATTATCTAGAAGCAACGCATCCCATACAAACAAAATTATCTAAATCCTCTGAGTCTTAACCTGTACAGCCTTCATGAGCCCAACCTTCACACTCCCCACAGCGCGCCCAACCTTCATCCAAGCGGCTTGAACCGTATTCTTCGAGGCAGTACAAGCAAATGTTATCATTTATTATTTTTTGTTTTGGTTTTTTGGTCTTAGGCGGTTGATTCAAATTAAGCTTAGGAGTTCTATTTTGTGAGATGGTTATCAGCTCATTTTTATAGGGGGAGGAAGTGATAACAGCAGTTTTTCATTCATGCGGGTCAAAATCGTATAGTGGCCGATTTTACCCCGTACGGTTTTGACCCACGGCTCAATGTAAATATATCGTTCACTACTACATACGCAAACCAATTTTGCCTACTCAAATAATTGTTAATTACGAGTAAAATACATGCACTTTAACATAGTTGATTGGCACTTACCTATTATATGCGTAAATTTCACTATTATTGATTGAATTTTCACAAAAATAAGATCAAATACGCCGAAAATCAATAAAATCGAATATTTTGATAACGCGCGTGCATGCAGGGACAAGTGTTTGTTGACTAAATAGCTCCCATTGGTTGACGCCGCTGAGCAGTTTGCGCGCGGGAACTTTGAATTATTGACAAGAATAGACATGCTGTACTGTTTTACCCCGGTATACGGTTTTGTACAGGTCTCCCCTAAATATTTTTTGAATATTTAAATTGTGTTTGTAAAAAGAATACTACTAATAAACGTAAATATTTTAAACAATTATTTACTTTTATGAACAAGTAAGCATTTTTTTGTGTTCTTAATTAAAAAATATTTAAATTTTATATTTTTCCTGTGAGGCTGTTTGGCGGCTTTATACCTTTGCTTCTTTTTCAACCTGGCGAAATCAAACCGCGGAAAAAAAGTAAATTAAATCATAGTCTCATCAAATTTGTTGACAAAAACACATAACGTTTTTAGTTAATTTCTTCGAAAGTGTATTGAAAAACGTCGTTTGATACACGTGGGAATTTGTTATTGCATTTCTCGACCCCATGAACACCCTCGCCATACGGCTCGGGTGTTCAATCTGCCTCGAATGCAATAACAAACTTTCCGCACTTGTATCAAAATGTACTATTATCGATAAAAACGTTTTCTTTGCGTGTACAGATGGTGGCAGATGATTTGAATTGTGAGGTGGGTCCACCCTGCAGCCTCGTGTTAGCCGATGGATCGGTCTTCACAGGACGAAGCTTTGGGGCACAAGTGCCTGCAGATGGAGAAGTTGGTAAGTACATTGACTAGTTCGTTTGTTCGATTTGCAAAAACGACCCAAACCATAATATTTTTTCAATACACTTCCTCGAAAACTAGCTCTTATTGCACTACGATTAGGTTCGACATGCATCATATTTCGCACGCGTGCGGTAATAAGATTATAGCGTGCTGTAATATTATTACCGCACGCTGTAATCTTAAATCAGCGGTATTTCGATTAAAACATAAGAAATTTAAAAAAAAACACCACTGACTATTATAGAGCAGGCGTGTTTTTTTTTAATCTCGTCATTTTGATCTGCGTCTTTACAGCGTAAATATTTTTTGAATATTTAAATTGTGTTTGTAAAAAGAATACTACTAAAAAACGTAAATATTTTAAACAATTATTTACTTTTATGAACAAGTAAACATTTTTTTGTGTTCTTAATTAAAAAATATTTGAATTTTATATTTTTCCTGTGAGGCTGTTTGGCGGCTTTATACCTTTGCTTCTTTTTCAACCTGGCGAAATCAAACCGCGGAAAAAAAGTAAATTAAATCATAGTCTCTTCAAATTTGTTGACAAAAACACAACGTTTTTAGTAAATTTCTTTGAAAGTGTATTGAAAAACGTCGTTTGATACATGTGGGAATTTGTTATTGCATTTCTCGACCCTATGAACACCCTCGCCGTACGGCTCGGGTGTTCAATCTGCCTCGAATGCAATAACAAACTTTCCGCACTTGTATCAAAATGTACTATTTTCAACACACTAGCTCGTAAAGTGAGCCTTATTACATTGTTCTTAGGGCCATAAACCGAACTATAACACACACGTGCATAATAATATTATACACTAGTGCTTAATAGAATTATCACTACAAAGTTAAGTTAGTACCATATTGAAAATTATATGCGAGTAAACAGAGCATTTTCAATTTATCCGGGTAATACCGTTTTTTTTTTAATTTTATTGGTTGAGTTGCTATGTTCTTAAAAAAGTTTCGATACAAAAAAGATCGTGTACAATAGTAAAAATAAATTAATGTACCTAGTGCTTGCTCATTTCATGCAACTTTGAATTTAAATACATAGATAAATTTAACTTGTACGTTTTTAATAAATGAAACTTTCACTCAAATAATATAACTTTTGTAATATTATAAATATAACTTTTGTAATATTATAAATATAACTTTTGTAATATTATAAATATAACTCTTTTTTTTTAAATAAATTAACCTCATTCTTTTAGTCTATGGTCGATCGTCATTGTTACAGTATGACCATTTTAAGTTTGAATTTCATGGTGGCGCCACTGGTCAAGAAATATGCATCGCTACGTCAAACTTAGTACATTTATTTTAGTTCCGTGTTTTCCCGCCTGCACAGATAAGTTGGTCGAACTGTAGATGCGCGCGCATAGGAAAACCGATAATTTTTTCCCGCTATTGTGAAAAAAATTCAGAACTCGCTCTAACTGTTGAAGATGACTTTTTAGTATTATTTTCTTCACAAGTGTGTTGAAAAACGTCGTATGATACACGTGTGTATTGATGATTACCTACCGTCCTCGGCTATCTTAAGAGCATAGACGAGCTGCATTTTTCCATACAAATGTATTCCCCTATTCTCTTCCTGGATAATGCCTCTAGAGTAATCGTTTTTATTTATAAAAATCCAGGTCTATTGAAGGCATGCCTCTGTCATTTTTTTTTTCAAAAAATTTATTACGAAAATAAATATGACTTACCAAAAACCTAAAAAAATACCCCGTTTTTACCTACGTAATCAGATGACTACCAAAGAAAATTGAAAAGTTTTTAAAATAAAAACAAGTAATAGGGGCATAGATCTATTCTTCCTTTAAATTTTGATACCAAATATAATTTAATTGGCTTAGGTTTCGAGGAGAAAACAGGAGAATACGAAACGTCGATCGGTCAAGGTTTTTTATAGGTACAATCGTTCTGAGCTGCAGTTGTCTCTATCGCACTCACATATTGATACCGCCCGGTTGCTAGAGCGCAGCGCGACGGCAATAGTTATATATACGTATATTATACGCAGCCCGTCTATGCTCTTAAGACCCTCACCTGACGGCTCGGGTCTCAATAGCGCCTCGGCGGTAATCACCAACATTACACACTTGTACCATAATGTACTATTTTTAAATAATCCATGAGGTATTTTCCCAATATACATTTTTATTACTTACACTTAACACATAATATAACATCACGCCTGTAATCCACGACGGGTTAGGCAGAGCTGTAGCTACTCAAGTATGGGCATGGGCTTTTTTATTATTGAAATTATTGTCCAAAACCAATTTCATTTACTTTGGTAATTCTAAATATTTGGGTCGAGGGCGAGGGTTCGTATTGGTATGAGTGATCATTTAGATGTCTTCAACAACAAAGAAACTTCCATTCCTCTTCTGTAGTAATTAATTGCCGCCTAAAAGCGTTAATGAATGTTAATTGTAACGATATTTTTTTTAGGTAATAAAATCTCAATATCGCGCTTGTAATATCCGGAGGGTTAAGCAGAGGTATACGAAATCGTTCACCCACATTTCGCTTGTTATATTTAAGTCCCTTTTTCGCCCCCTATGTAATCCTCGCCAGATATAGCAGCTGCTAATGCGATAGTGATGATAAAACCCCATAACACTGCATTCGACGAACGAGGCAGCCAAAAAATATGTGAAATAAGAACCATTTTTAACCGACTTCCCAAAAAGGAGGAGGTTCTCAATTCGATCGGTATGTTTTTTTTTTTTTTTTTTTTTTTTTTTTTCTATGTATGTACATCGATTACGCTGCGATTTATGATCCGATTTACGTGATTATTTTTTAGTTTGATGCGAAATAGTTGCCATTTGGTCCCATAAAAATTTAGCATGGTTTGGCCTAGTACTTTTCATTTTATGACCATTTTTTTATAATTTATGAACATTTTTCGTTCGTTTTTTTATGTGTGTTCGCGAATAACTTCGTCGTTTATGAACCAATTTTGATGGTTATTTTTTATTGGAACGGAGATATTTCAAGAGTGGTACCATGTTATGGAAACCAGATCCTGGTGATAAAATCCCAGAGAAATCGAGGGCAACCCTCAAACATAGGCACGTATTACGTGTTTCGTGCTTTTTCTGACACTATACAAGCATAGGTTTCATAGTAAATATTTCTATAACGTACACAACTAAAAATGAAAAAATAAAAAAACTTTTTTGCAAAAAAAAAACAACCGACTTCAAAAACACCAAAAAGTGAAAAATAAACCTAAAAAGAAAAATAAAAGCTTCTAAAGTCGGTGGCAAAAAAAGCCAAATCAAACAAACAAATGTCACCGACTTCAGAAGCTGATTTTTCTTTTGAAGTTTATTTTTCACTTTTTTATTATACTTATGTCCCATGGATGAAATGGCGACAGGTCATGATTGGAACAACTTGTGACCAATGGATTTCCCCACAAATTAAAGTAGTAAATATACAAGTTCCTGAATTACCCTGTCGTTTGTCCGGTTCAGCAGTAGATACAAATAAAAAAATGTCCTCTACAGATCGGAATGCTGGGGTGTGAAGTGTATGAAACAACATTGCATGTAGCGGAGGTGAGAATGTTGGTGTGGATAATGTGACAAGAATGGATAATGTAAGAAATTACTGTGTTTGGGGATGTTTGAAAGTTACGCCAGTTACAGAAAAGTTGAAATTGCAGAAAAACGAATCGAATGTCGTGGTATAGGCACACATGATGATAGCGTGACGATTGACCGAGGAAAATGGAAAAAAATTGTTGCGCCGACCCTAAATAACATGGGACATGGGCAGGAAGATTATGACTATGTTCCTTAAAAAAATGGCCCATTTTCATACTCACTACTTTCAGTAGATCTAATATTAGTGTTATTGACCAGTATTTCAGACGGGCATGGTCGGGTACCCGGAGTCACTGACAGACCCGTCGTACCACGCGCAGCTGTTGGTGCTCACATACCCGCTGATCGGCAACTATGGCGTCCCCGACGAAGACGAAAAAGACGAACATGGAATACCCAAGTAAGATATTTTACTTGTAGCCGGAAGATACTAGATGACCAAAAACTGCGTATTTTATGTTATTTTTAAAAAACATAAAATACGCAATTTTTGGTCATCTTTCTATCTATTCATTCAATTCAATTCAAATAGTGTAAATGTATAACGAAGCTGCTAGGGCAGCGGCAGCTACTCTTCTGAAGCTACTGAGACACATTCCTAACATTTGGTGTTAATGCAGCAAACTCGATGCAAAAATATGTCATTTTTAAACAGCCTGGAAAAATTTAAACATTTTCTGTTTTAAGTAAAATGCAACATGTTTCAGTGTATTTATTTTTCAATACACTTCCTCTAAAACTGACTCTTATTGCACTACGATTAGGTTCGACATGCAATGTATTTCGCACGCGTGCGTTTTTCTTATTTTTCCGCAACCAAGGGCCGGAAACAAAATTTACAAAGATAACTTTACAACATACTAAGTGCAAATCGATTAAAACATACGAAATTAGAAAAAAACAACACTGACTGTCAAGTTGGTGGTGTTTTTTTTGTGCGGAAACTTTGTTATTGCACTTCTCGACCCCATGAACACTCCGCCTCGAATGCAATTACAAACTTTCCGCATGCTTGTATCAAAATGTACTATTAAATCTTGGCAGACCCGCAAGCCGTCATACAATTTCGAGTTTGAAGTTAAAACAATAACTAATTACTAGACGCTACGTTTCAGGTGGTTTGAATCCAACCGCATCTGGGCAGCTGGCTTGATAGTGGGCGAGGTGAGCACTCGCGCGTGCCACTGGCGCGCTAAACGCTCCCTGGGCTCTTGGCTAGCAGCCCGCGGAGTCCCAGGGCTCTGTGATGTAGACACCAGGGCTCTCACATTCCGTCTCCGAGCTGGTGTTACTCTTGGACGCATCATTCAAGGAGTCCCGCCGTTTGGACCACTACCAGCTCTATCAGACCCAAATATCAGGAATCTAGTTGCTGAAGTGTCTGTAAAGGTTAGTGTACCCCATTTCTGTAAAAAGAATCTCGTGATCCAAAATGAAACCATTTGTGTTTTGCAAAACGGGAGGAAAAAATGGTCGTGTCTCGTCAAACTATAGATACCTCATTAGTCCGTATATCTTATAGTAGTTAGTACTCGTTGCTCATTTATACGGATTGTGAAAATAACCACCAACATTTTTTATTCTATGTAGGTTTCTGTAGTACAAATTAGCCATAGCCCATCTTGAGTTTATCACTGTGATCGTATTGTCGTAATCGGCGTAATTATGAGTATCTATGGTACTTCACATTTTATGTTTCCTTTGCTGTTTTCCTTATCGATATCTTACTTTATCAAACAAGTCAGAAAATTCAATTATGAAGTTTCCTTTACAAAGAAAAACTGGTTATTTTTAGAAACCTAGCATTTTAGTAAGTGTTACTCTATCATTTTGTACAGGAACCCAAAATATACAACCCAAATGGTGACGTCACAATAATGGCTGTAGACTGCGGGTTGAAGTACAATCAAATTAGGTGTTTGATCAAACGCAACGCCAAGGTTGTGCTAGTACCTTGGGACCACAAGCTGGTCCCGGATCAGTATGATGGCCTGTTCGTCAGCAACGGTCCAGGTGACCCAGTCAAGTGCAAGAAGGTGGTGGACCATATGCGTTCAGTCATCGAAGACAAAGCAAACGTTAAACCAGTATTTGGCATCTGTCTGGGACACCAGTTGCTGTCCACTGCGGCTGGCTGCAAAACTTACAAAACCAGGTAAATAACGAATGTTTCATTGTTTCCTTTGCTAATCGCATTCCTTTGTAAAAAACATTCAGGTACTTTTACGTTTCTTTTTGCGTTGTTTTATCAAAATTTATTATTTATGTTTTGTTAAGTAAAGTCGCCAGTGTGTCCAGTTACCACTAACTGACAAATTTTCTCATTCAATTTTGAACTTAACCGTCTACATTTTAAGGATTAAAATCATTTGAAAAATTTGACATATGGTCCAAGTAGCTTGATGTGCTGGCGTCTGTACATCATCCCTGTCTAATCCTCCGGAGATTACAATTGTGTTGTTGCTTACAATAGGTTTAGTGTTTTTTTTTAATGTCTTAGGTATTGTACTTATTTAATGGTGTTTTTTTTTCAGTTATGGTAATCGTGGTCACAATTTACCTTGCACACATAACGGCACCGGCAGATGTTTCATGACATCACAAAATCATGGATTTGCTGTCGATGCGAATTCACTGCCGGAAGGCTGGAAAGTTTTATTCACAAATGAAAACGATAAAACGAATGAAGGTGTTATTCATAAAACGTTGCCTTTCTTCAGTGTTCAGTTTCACCCAGAGCACACTGCTGGGCCTACGGATTTAGAATGTCTTTTTGATGTATTTGTCGATGCTGTGAGATCTTACAAAAATAAGAAGTCGTGTAGCATCGATGACATCATAACAGAAAAACTGAAGTTCGTACCGACTTTACATGAACGACCAAAAAAAGTCCTCATCCTTGGTTCTGGAGGCTTATCAATCGGGCAAGCTGGCGAGTTTGACTATTCGGGTTCCCAAGCTGTTAAAGCTTTACAGGAAGAAAAGATACAAACGGTTTTGATAAATCCTAACATTGCAACTGTACAGACGTCAAAGGGCCTGGCTGACAAAGTTTATTTCCTTCCTATCACACCGGAATATGTTGAACAGGTTATTAAAGCAGAACGACCTACTGGAGTACTTCTCACATTCGGTGGTCAGACAGCACTCAATTGTGGAGTCGAACTAGAAAAAAGTAAAATTCTAGAAAAATACAATGTCAGCGTTTTAGGAACTCCTATTCAATCAATAGTTGATACAGAAGATCGCAAAATATTTGCTGAAAAAGTTAATGCAATTGGCGAAAAAGTTGCCCCAAGCGCGGCTGTAACAACAATTGAAGAGGCACTAGTTGCTGCACGGCAAATTGGGTATCCAGTAATGGCTCGATCTGCATTTTCCTTGGGTGGTTTAGGATCTGGTTTTGCTAACAATGAAGAGGAACTTCGAACACTCGCACATCATGGTCTATCCCATTCCGATCAACTTATAATAGACAAATCGCTTAAAGGATGGAAAGAAGTGGAATATGAAGTGGTTAGAGATGCGTATAATAATTGCATCACCGTGTGTAATATGGAAAATGTCGATCCTTTAGGAATACACACAGGAGAATCAATTGTAGTAGCACCGAGTCAAACACTCTCAAACAGAGAATATTACATGTTGAGAAACACTGCCATTAAGGTTATTCGTCACTTCGGTATAGTGGGTGAATGTAATATTCAATACGCATTGAACCCAAATTCGGAAGAATTCTACATTATAGAAGTAAATGCCAGGTTATCTCGAAGCTCAGCCCTGGCAAGTAAGGCAACTGGATATCCTTTGGCCTATGTTGCTGCTAAATTAGCGTTAGGTATATCGCTACCTGTTATTAAAAACTCTGTCACCGGAGTGACGACTGCTTGCTTTGAACCAAGCCTCGATTACTGCGTGGTCAAAATACCAAGATGGGATTTGGCTAAGTTTAATAGAGTAAGTACAAAAATTGGAAGTTCAATGAAAAGTGTTGGAGAAGTTATGTCAATAGGTAGGAGCTTTGAAGAAGCTTTCCAGAAAGCGTTACGTATGGTAGATGAAAACGTTAACGGCTTCGACCCAAATATTAAGAAAGTTAACGAAGATGAACTGAGAGAACCTACTGATAAGCGAATGTTTGTGTTAGCTGCTGCTCTAAGAAAAGGTTATACTGTTGATAAATTATACGAGTTAACCAAAATAGATCATTGGTTCCTCGAGAAATTCAAAAATATAATAGATTACTATGAAGTCTTGGAAGCCGATCATCATGGTTCGATTCCTTTCAATATTTTAAAACAAGCAAAGAAAATTGGATTTTCGGATAAACAAATAGCTGCTGCAATAAAAAGTACTGAAGTCGCCGTGAGAAAGTTAAGAGAAGAATACAAAATTACTCCATTTGTTAAACAAATCGACACAGTAGCAGCCGAGTGGCCAGCTACTACAAATTATTTGTATTTAACTTACAACGGTAACACGCATGATTTAGAATTTCCTGGTGGTTTTACCGTGGTGTTAGGATCAGGTGTATATCGCATTGGAAGTTCCGTTGAATTCGATTGGTGTGCGGTTGGATGTCTACGAGAACTTAGGAATCAAGGCAAAAAGACAATCATGATTAATTATAACCCCGAAACGGTCAGTACTGACTATGACATGAGCGATAGGTTATATTTTGAAGAAATTTCCTTTGAAGTTGTTATGGATATTTATAACATTGAACACCCAGATGGAGTAATATTATCAATGGGTGGACAGTTACCTAATAACATTGCTATGGATTTACATAGACAACAAGCAATTATTTTAGGTACGTCTCCTGATATGATTGATAACGCCGAGAATAGGTTTAAATTTTCCAGAATGTTAGACCGGAAAGGTATACTGCAACCAAGGTGGAAGGAACTTACCGATTTAGAATCAGCTGCAAGTTTTTGTGAAGAAGTAGGATTTCCATGTTTGGTACGCCCGTCATACGTTCTAAGTGGTGCAGCTATGAATGTTGCTAATTCAAACCAGGAATTGGAAGCTTATTTAAAGTCGGCTAGTTTAGTAAGCAAAGACTATCCAGTGGTAATATCTAAATTCATAATGGATGCGAAAGAGATTGATGTAGACGTTGTCGCTGCTGACGGTGTTATTTTCTGTATGGCAGTATCTGAACACGTTGAAAATGCGGGAGTGCATTCTGGCGATGCAACATTAGTTACTCCTCCTCAGGATATCAATGATGAAACTTTGGAAAAAATAAAAGGAATTGCCAGTATTATAGCTGAGACGCTAGATGTAACTGGACCCTTTAATATGCAACTTATTGCAAAAGATAACGAACTCAAAGTCATTGAATGCAATGTCAGAGTTTCAAGATCTTTTCCATTTGTTTCTAAAACATTAGACCATGATTTTGTTGCGACGGCCACTAAGATTATCTTGGGTATACCGGTGGAACCAGTTAACGTACTGACCGGCTGTGGAAAAGTTGGAGTGAAAGTACCACAATTTTCATTCTCCCGACTGGCTGGTGCAGATGTAACTTTAGGAGTTGAAATGGCATCTACCGGTGAAGTAGCATGTTTCGGTGAAAATCGTTATGAAGCCTATTTGAAATCGCTAATGAGCACAGGGTTTAGAATACCCAAGAAAGCTATTTTGCTGTCAGTAGGAACGTTCAAGGTAAGAAGTAAATTGTGTAAAATTCTGTATATTTTTAAGTGTTAACTTTGTGTAACCTTATTCATGATGCTTTTGAATTTCAGCACAAAATGGAATTACTTCCGAGTGTTAGAATCCTGCATAAAATGGGATATAAATTATACGCTAGTATGGGCACAGGAGACTTTTACACTGAGCATGGTGTCGAGGTAAGGCATTTCTTTGAAGAATTGGTTTTCTCTTTTTTTCAAAATCTTTACTATAAGCTTTTTAGGGTTCCGTAGTCAACTAGGAACCTTTATAGTTTCGCCATGTCTGTCTGTCCGTCCGTCCGTCCGTCTGTCCGTCCTCGCTTAATCTCTGTAACCGTTAGCACTAGAAAGCTGAAACTTGGTACCTACCAATATATGTATCAGTCAAAATAAAAATTTGAAAAAATTGTTTTATTAGGGTAGCCTATATGTAAAGTGGGAAGTGATTTTTTTTTTAATTTCAAACCTAATGTGTGATATAAGGTACCGGCGGTAAATAAGAGCCGGCATAATTAAAAAAATTAAAATAAATAAGGAGAAAACCATTTTGTTATATAAGTTGATATACATAAATAGGTACATACTAATACATATTATTAAAGATACAGATAGAATATAATAAACTGATATATATTATAATACATACAAAACAGTTTAAAACACGAGAAACCTTTTAATAATACTGTGACCAGAGTTTGATTGCAGTGAGCAATTTAGTTCGATTTTAAAAAGTACTTCCGAACTGCTCTTTTGAAACTCATTTTGCTTTCGGCTTTTTTAATCCCAAGGGGTAGCATGTTCCAGAGCTTTATAGTATTATTATTATAAAGCCAGTACGGTGTGAGGGAATTTCAAGCAATAAGTTCTTTGGACGCTCGAAGAACTTTATAAGAACTTTCTAGGAAAAAAAATTATTACTACGGAACCCTACACTGAGCGTGGCCCGACACGCTCTTGGCCGGTTTTTTATTTACTGTTCTTTGTTCCTTTTACAAAACCTTTCATATTGTTTTTTTTTTTGTAGGTTGAAAGTGTTCAATGGACATTTGATCACATAGGTGATCCGGAGGATGTGAGATCGGATGGGGAACTGATGCATTTAGCTGACTTTATGGCGAGACGTGAATTAGACTTAGTAATTAATTTACCAATGCGAGGAGGTGCTCGACGGGTGTCTTCATTCAGTACTCATGGATATCGCACTCGCCGACTTGCCGTGGATTACGCTGTGCCTTTAGTTACTGATGTGAAGTGCGCTAAACTATTAGTTCAGGTTTGTAATTTATTTGAATGTTAAAACAGATATTTGTACATCTTTCTTTTAAGATCAATAGGGTAGTTGAATGACTAAAAAAATATGTTTGATATGGTCAGTCTGGTATATAATTGAAAAATTTTGTATGTGTTTCTTGTTTTGTCAAATTAATAAAAATTGACGTAAATAAAACGTGTCAAAGATCGTCAGTGGGGGCTGGTGATGTCTCTTTCTGGTAAAATATTCACCAAACAAACAATAAATCTTCATTTATTGTTTACGTGAACAAAGAAAAAATACGTGTCAATATCTAATAAAATCTGACGGGCTAATTAGATTTTTTGTCAACTACCCTATTGTATAAAACAAAACAATACATTTTTTTAATTTATATATTTATCATCTATATTACAGGCTATGCACCTTTGCGGCGGTGCACCTCCAATGAAAACTCATACGGACTGCATGACATCGCGCAACATCATCAAGTTGCCGGGCTTCATTGACGTCCACGTGCACGTACGTGAACCTGGCGCTACGTACAAAGAAGATTACGCGACTTGCACTGCGGCTGCTCTCGCTGGAGGCATTACAATGATATGCGCCATGCCAAACACCAATCCTCCAGTAATTGATCGCGCTTCTTTCGATTATACTTCTGCTTTGGCACGCGTAAGCGCTCGGTGTGACTATGCTCTGTACATGGGAGCATCATCAAGTAACTTTGACACTGTTGCTGAAATGGCTCCTCAAGCGGCTGCATTGAAAATGTATCTTAACCAAACATACAGTACTCTTACGATGGACGATATGACAGTCTGGCAAAAGCATCTCCAGAATTGGCCAAAGAAAATGCCTGTATGCGCTCATGCGGAGCGAGAAAAAACTGGAGCCATCATTTTGATGGCATCTCTACTCGACAGACCTATTCATATTTGTCACGTAGCTCGGAGAGAGGAAATTCTTATAATTAAGTCTGCTAAAGAAAGAGGTTTGAAGGTTACCTGTGAAGTATGCCCTCATCACTTGTTCCTAAGCACAGCAGATATTGGTGATATAGGAGAGGGAAGGGCTGAAGTGCGGCCAGTATTATGTAGTCCAGAAGACCAAGCCGAACTTTGGAAGAATATAGATATGATTGATGTCTTTGCGACGGACCACGCCCCACACTCTGTGCAAGAGAAAAATTCAGAGAAGCCTCCTCCTGGATTTCCAGGATTGGAAACAATTTTGCCATTACTTCTAAATGCAGTACACGAAGGCCGTTTGACTCTGGAGGATCTGATAAATAAATTCCATCGTAACCCTCGTAAAATATTTAATTTGCCAGAACAACCAAACACTTACGTTGAGGTGGATATGGATTACGAATGGACGATCCCAGAAGCTATGGAGTTTTCGAAATCCAAATGGACACCGTTTGCAGGTATGCATGTTTGTGGAGCTGTACACCGCGTAACACTGCGAGGTGAAATAGCATACGTTGAGGGCCAAGTACTTGTACCACCCGGCTTTGGACAAAATGTCCGAGACTGGCCTACACCCAAGAAACTAGCATACCTTACTATTGAAAAGACAGATAAGGAAGTCAGTCGGCCGAATTCTGCACTCGATATACACATATCGACAGACATAAATAGAGTTAGTGATATTGATTTTGATCAAATCGACAACAAACCTGAGCCACAAACCAAACCTAATGTTCATTTCAGTGAAATTGCAGCTGCAAGGTGTTTATCACCGTTACCCCAAGTGACTAGACAAAGATGTGATAGTACATCTAATTATAATCCCCCTGCAACAACAGCTTCTCAACGTCAACGTAGCGACCTATTCGGAAAAAGTATATTAACCGTAGACTCGTTCAGTAAAGATACTCTCAATGATATATTCAATCTAGCACAGTTCATGAAAACCTGTGTGAACAAAGGCCGAAACCTAGATGATATTTTGCGAGGCAAAATTATGGCGTCGATATTTTATGAAGTCAGCACGCGAACTAGTTGCAGTTTTGCAGCAGCAATGCAACGACTGGGAGGTTCTGTTATCCATACCGATGCTACGAGTTCATCAGCAAAGAAAGGTGAAACTTTAGAAGACAGTGTTTCCGTAATGGCAAGCTATTCTGATGTAGTGGTACTTCGGCATCCTGAGCCCGGTGCAGTAGCGGTGAGTTACATTATCTCGAGTCATAACCTGACCTAACTTATAAATATGATGTATTGATAAAATTCTAATTAAATTTTCTTTCTTTAGCGTGCAGCTCGTCACTGTCGCAAACCTATATTAAATGCGGGAGATGGCATTGGGGAACACCCCACACAGGCTTTACTCGACGTCTTTACAATTCGTGAAGAAATCGGTACAGTGAACGGATTAACCATCACTATGGTTGGAGACCTAAAGAATGGTCGAACCGTTCATTCTCTAGCACGGCTACTCACTCTCTATCAAGTACAACTGCAATATGTCAGCCCTCCAGGACTAGGCATGCCGAAGCATATCACAGATTATGTTGCCTCTAAAGGTATACCTCAAAGAGTATACGAGAGGTTGGAGGATGTATTAGAAGACACTCATGTTTTGTACATGACTCGAATTCAGCGTGAGAGGTTCCAAAGTCAGGAAGAATATGAAAAGGTACTAATACATTATTATTAAAATTTGATCTAAATTGTTACTAAGTGACATTCTTGTCGAAGAAAATAGGATTCACTAGGTATGTGTTCTTATACTTGCATAAATTGGTTTCACCAACGTTTATAGCCATCCAGATCTTAAATGTTGATAATTTGGTTCTGAACCATACCTGGAGACTTCCTAGTTACGGAGTATTGGAGGTCAAAGTTTCTTTCCTATTTTTTTTTTAATCCATGACCCTTTTACTAAAATAAAAGCAGCACAATGTTTTGAGTGTGTTACATTGAGTTTTACCATTACCCTTATTTTTACATTGGTTTACTTAGTTTGATGTACATAATATTTACATAATGCGTGGTTGACATCTTCGTAAAGGGTCCTTTAGTCCTTTTACACCCTGTATTCCTACTCGCTAACGCATCTACTGTTATTCCAGACACGTGGGCTGATGGTGGTGACTCCCCAGCTGATGACGCGTGCTCGCAGGCGCATGGTGGTGATGCACCCACTTCCGCGCGTCGATGAGATCTCGCCGGACTTCGACTCCGACCCGCGTGCTGCTTACTTCAGGCAAGCCGAGTACGGCATGTATGTGCGGATGGCTCTACTGTCCATGGTGGCTGGTGTGAACCCCCTCACGTAAAACCACTATGCTACTCACAACATCATACCCTAATTTAATTTCGGAATTTAATTTTGTTTTCGGAAAAATGAATATCCGCTTGATATGCAATCAAAAAGATTGAATCGCTGGAGAATTTCTAAAAGTAGAAGTTACATGTGTGCCGTCGTTTGATGATACTGTATCGTATCAAAGAAAGATTAGACACACACGTAGCCATTAAGTATTACCTACGTCATTTGAGGATTGATTTGACAAATGCCTCAAAATAGATACCTACTTGCAAAAGTACATAATTATGTTTTAGAATGTAAACCAAAAATTATAATATTTTTCCTGGTTCAAATAAAATCCTGTTGTTTATTACCAAGGATATTTATATAAGTATCATTTCTTAGGATTTTACTAGAAGGTACTTCATAAGTACTACTAAAACAAACCCCATTCACAATGCCAACCATTCCTATAAAATAAAATAAAAATTATGTAATAGGTAATCAGATAGTTTATATTTCTTATAAGTACTTTAAAATACTTTATTAAACATGTAATAATAAAGTAATCAGTTACAAACAGGCGTTCATTATATTTTTCCTGCAACAAATAAAGTTGCAAGTATCTACAACAACACAACAAACACACACGAGATTCTACACATTTATATATTAATAAAGAAATTAAGACAAATTCCGAGAACTAGTTATGAGTTGATAATTATCCCTACACACAAATCTTATTTACAAAATTAATATGTACATGAATTAAACTTTTCTTAATTAAATTAGTTCACAATTTGGATTCCTCTCCACCGATAAATTCATTAAATCTCATTTGTTCGTGACTTGAAGAGTTCTCAGCGTGTACGTCAACAAAGGTGAATGCTGATATACCAGGATTATCAGTCGGTGAATCGTGAACTTCCTCAAACTTGGGACGTTGCTTGCGGAGCGGTTTCTGTTGATTTCGTTCTAGTTTGGTCTCCCTCCTTGTTGGTAACTTAAAACCACCTTGGTTCGCTAATTTTCTCTGGCAGTCAGTCAACTTTTCACGTACCACATCTAAATATTCATTGGCTGTCATGCCTCCGCCTGGTTCTTGTAGCAGCAACTTGCAGAGTCTCTGAGCCTGTTCCAGGTATATGAGTGCTTGTCTTATTGCGTCGAATCTTTCGCTAGATCGCGCCATTGCAATAAAATGCGGAATAAAAAATTCCAGAACTAGACGTCGACGCTCCGCTTCCATCTTTTTTGGTATCACAAACTGTAAGAACAAAAAATAATTAGTAACGTATAAGATGTACAATTTCTTTGTCATTTGTATTTTTAACATGCCAAAAAGAAACCATGCGTTATTCGCACCTCATCACTCACGTATTGATATTTACAAGTCAGTTGCGATTACGTTCCTCTCATTATGTTCTATGAAATGACTATACAATACTTATAACTTGCTTAAAAAATGTATTTAAAATATAACTCACGTCTCTGCTAAATTCCTGTTCCTTTTTCTCTGTCCTTTGCTTTTTTGCTTGAGTTTGAGCATTTCTCCTTTCTTGTAGTTGTTTGTGTTGTTGTTTTGTCCATTTATAGTTTTTGTCTCGCCGTTTTTCCTTATCCCACAAGTTTATTTGAGTATCGTCGTCAGTATCAGAACTGTCTTGATAACTGGAGACGACTGGAGGTAAATATGGATTGATTAGGCGTAAAGGATTTCTACATGTCAGTATATCATACAGCCTTTGGCAGTTGAACGCCGGGTAAAAATCTTTCTTTGTATATTTTATCCTTCTCAGCGCATTCAGAACATGCATTACCGGGGCCTCCAGAATTTCTGCAATTTTTTTCTGTTGTGAGTGCAGTAAAGGTTTCGGTATGTTTTTAACTTCGTTGCAGCTTTCTACAAAATAATTGGGCATTCTTTTTTTCACACAATTTCTGTAAAAGCGTCGCAAAAATATCATCAACGATTCACCGAGTCGATCTTCTGGCCATTTTGCGTAATTATCTTCGCATTCCCAAAATAGATGGCTTTTAATATGACTAGCATCTATGCCGATTTTGGCTGTTTCATTCTCCAGAAAGGTCTTATGTAACGCCAAAGTGAACAAATAACAACGCATGTGAGAATGAGCCAAACAGCTTTCCAAATAACGTTCTGCTGCTGGAAATATAATTTTCCACTGTATATTCTGATCTTGATTTTGACCTCTTTTGTCTCTAAATCCTATAGGTACTAACAAGCATCCGAAACCTACAGCTTTTTTTACCATCTCTTTCTTAGGCCACTGATAAGAGAAATTTGTTCTGGGATTTTGTATGATTCTCCTCTCTCTAATGATCCACTGGTTAGCTGAATTGGGCCAAGCAGCGACAAGAGCAGGAAATATTTCATAACCGATTTTGGAGCCATTTTTAATTGAGTCACAATAAATACTGGCGCCTTGAGTCAAAGCAGAATTGACTTCTTCGGTAGTCAAACCTAATCCAGAACCTAAATTGATAATAAAGTTATCCACGAAGTTATTCATGAATCTCAAAGAGTTCAGGTAATAACATCTCTCATATAAGTTGGGTGATAGTGAAGCCTTGGAGACGCTCTCAGCGACTTCATCGTCGTCGTCTTCATCACTCCATTCGTCCAGAGCTTTCACATCCATGGCTGTCCACGTCTCATCTGGTAACGCTCCTGATGTGCCCCAGTGGTTAGATTGCACACTGAGTCCTATTTTTTTTGGTGTTGCTGCTTTTGTTATAGTAGAATAACCATAATCTGATTCAGCTTCACTAGAATTTGATTTGTAGCCAGAAGTTTCAGTGTCTTCTGCTAGATTACCTTCTGAATAAGCTGAACGCATGTTACTTTTTGAGTATTTTCTAAGATCTTTTGTTGAATTACTTAGTCTTCTGGAGTATTTTAATATTGATTTTCTCGGAGCCATGTCATTTTCGCCATGAAGTTCTTTCCTTTCCTCTATAATATTATTGTTAATTTCCGCCTCATCCTCTTCTTCGGGTAGTAAACCATTGAGTTTCCGAAGTCGGTTCATGTTTGAAATATTACTTTTCGTTACTTGTAAACTAACTTGTTTTATCGGTCCACTGAATCTCCTACCGACGGCCGCATTTGAATCAGAAATAATTTTATCGTCGGCGGCTAAGAATGGTTCAGTGTTCAGTTTAGTTTTAATTTGTTGTAAAAGCTCTTCGCCTTTACTGGCATTGTATGGAAATTCATCAGAATCATGGGATTCTTTTTCAGACTCGGTATATATACTATCGTCAGAATCTGCGTTATTCATTGTCATTATTTCGTTTTCTTTGTTTAGGGTGCTCTCCAAAACTTCCATTTGCTTCAGTTTTACATATCCTGAAAACACAGATAATGGTTAGGTATACTAGTTGTTTCTTGTTATTAAACGATTCACCAATTTCAAATAAAATATGAGTGTTAACTAGATATTTTACAGATTTTATTTTACCTGGGTTTTTCCCGTCTTCTATGCGCAATTTGTAGAATGGTGCATCGAGAACCGCGCTGTAATCGGAGGTATCTCCAGGTTCACTCGCTTCTACATTGTCATAGATAACAAAGAGCCTCGGAGCTGATAGAGGCTCCTTTTGCCCTCGGTTCCTCTGGTAGCTGATGTGTTCGTGAACGCACTCTTGCAATCGATCCGCAAAAAACACATGTTTGTTTTGTCGCACCATAGCTTCATTGATATAGTGCTCACGTTCACTTATTGGATTGTTTTTTATTTGATGTAATTCCCTGAAATCAAACATGACATCCATTTTATTTTTAATCTCGACACTTGATTACGTTTGCATTCACATACATCTACCGAAATATTAAGTTTCACGTTTTAACATATGATAACAAATGAATTGTAAAATAAATCACCGCTAAAATGTGATAACTTAATAAATAGTAGATGCTAAACTTTATCGTTTAATATCAATCTCCTTCCCATTATCATATCTGTCGGTATGATCTTTTTAATGCCATAATAACAAAGTTAATTCTTTGAAGTATGTAGGTACCGAATGAGTCCGAATGTAACAGAAGTAAAGAACACAGGTTTTTACTTCTATTAAACTACACATTCGGGGATCGATCATAAAGACAATATGTATTACAAAATTCTAATGACGATTTGACCCACGATATTCATCTCGGCTATGATCGATCCCCGAATGTGTAGTTTGGATCACAGTGGCTTTCAAAGGTATGAAGTATACTTATATCATAAATTCATATTAACATAACCTTGTCAAAAATTAAATACAATATTGATTATTTACATAAAATAAAGTATAAAATATGGATTATTTGTACTAGAAAGGAAACAAGAAAATATTCTTTACCTTGAAGATTATAAATTATAGTTTAATGAAGAAAATCTGCTATCTGAATGATAGTCAAAGTGAGGGACTTTCCTTGTACCTCTACTACATCTGATAAGAACATAATATATTATTTATAACACCAATTTGTCTAATATCCATAATTAGTCACATAAAGCAGATAATTGAACAAAAGACACATTGACCCAAAAAAAAAGGATAAGCGTAACTAGGTAATCATGAAATTATTGATTTCCGTATTATTTACCTACTTACTTATCGACTTCAGCTAACTCAATTAAATTGAAACTAATTAAATTGGAAAACTGACTGAGATATTTAGTTAGCCAAACTGAATAATAAAAAGCGTTTCATACCATTAACTTTTTTCGTGGTCTATTTTTTCTGTATCAGATCAGTCTATTCCGTTTTTTGAGTTTAGTAAAAAAAAACAAACAAATAAAATTTTGAAATGTCTCCATTTTCTAATTTTATGACATAGGTACTCTAAATGTAGACTTAGGTCAATAAGTGATCCTTTTCTTAAGAATTCGGGAAAAATCATTATCTAAATTGATTTGTACAGATACCTAATAAAATGTGGTATATTTACCAAAATATATTTATTTGTATTATGAAGAAGTGCCTAATTGACTGGCAGAGCTATCAAGTCTTTTTAATGGACTGTACACACAAAAACCACGTCCACGAAGTCGGTGCATGATGGTCATGGTTTGGTGTGTCGAACTCATTAAAAAATTATCAACAAATTCCTAGTGTTTTCCCTACTAAGTTGAGGTCGACGTTCATTTTTTAACCAGGTGCAGCTGAATGAACAACAGTTTGTACTATTGCCAAGAACCTACCTTTGTATAATCATGTAGGTACAACATTAAGCATGTTATCTAAAATCTAAATTCATTTCATTTTCAAATATCTTTATTTAACATAATATCAATAACAAAATGCACTTATCCTAAGCTACAATAACACATCAAAATAAAACACTTTATTAGGCTAGCAATTCGCCTTTCAAAGCTTACAAGATGATAGATTTGTTTACCGGTAATAACATAAACATAGCACACAATTTAAAAGGGTATATGAACTGACAATATGTAAATTGTTTAGTTAGACACAATTTACTGCTTGCATGTAGGTAAATCGAAAAATATCTGATCACGCAGTCCGCGATGGGCAAGCAAACGCGTGACCAGTCAACGCTCAGCGGACGGAGCCTCCCTGCCGCCCGCGCACCAGCGTATTAGCGCCCGGTGCCGGGACGGCAGCGAGCCTCTCGGGGGTCAACTCACTGGTCGATCCTCGGTTGGTGGGAAAATCTAAATTAAATCTGTACATACTCGTACATTACATTACATGCCGATTATCATACTTATTATAACTAACGAGGATTAAATACAACAGATTTAGATTGTTTTAAGGACACGTTTCAATATGAATATTCTTTATCACTTCGTGTCACTGATTTTGAATTCCATGAATAAGTACGATTAAATTGGACATTCACTAAAGCAAATACGTAGATTTAAACAATATTTTCATTGGTATGAAAGCTTACCGTTCGTAGTTCTCAAAGAACTGCACAGATAGGAGAATGTTGTTCAACAGGAAAGCTTCGGAGTCATTCTTGAGTTGGTAGCGCATGCGCTCCAGCGCCTCCTCGTCGTAGTTCCGCGCGTGCGTCTGCAAGCACAGCGGAGGGCTGGAGGCTGCCGGTGGCTCCACGAGCGCCATCGGCGGCACTGGCGCCTCCTGTATCCCGAACCTCCTATCATCGGGGTTCACTCTGTGTTTCTTTGACTCGTTTTGTTTCTGCTCGAGCCATTTCGCCCTTTCAAAAACGTTATCCGGCTCTTTTTCAGTTTTCTTAGATTTACAATTCCCCATTGAAAAACTGCACTTGTTTAATAGATCACGAAGATTATTGTCAGAACAGGTAGGTTCTCAGACCTTATAAACTTTCGCGCACATTTCAGTTCTAAATATTTTAACACGTATAATTAAATTTGACAGATGTGTATTGTCGAACGCGTCCCGTTGTCGCGTCTGCACGAGTAAACAATGCCCGCAGTACTGACAAAGTGATTCTCACAAGTCGATCGGTTGAAAACTGTGCTTATCAGGCACCAATAATGATTGATATAGTTATCGTGCTTAATCGATTAGAGCTGCAGTGCTATGCATGGAATTCCGCGATGGCCGCTGCCACAGGATAGGTACTTTGACAACTGGTGCATGTTGCCAATCAGACCTCGCCTGGGCGTCTCGCACTGTGCGTGCGCGCCACTGAACAATCACTCAATAGGAAAAACAGCATTCCTTTTGCTCAAGACAAGCTATTACGTAAATTGAAGCACGCATTGCATAAATAAACAGTATGTTGTCACTTTTGATTTAGTTCAATTTCTGAGAATACAATAGAGAATCAATCAACTCAACCTAGAATAAAAAGATTACCGTCCTCTTGAGCAATGACTCGCAGTCAGGCATGAGTTAGTTGGTACTTGAGACTCACACCTTTCATATAAACACATCAATATTATTGAAAACCACGAACATGTGATGTAATTGTTAACGTGGATCACATGACAGTTCCATACTGAATTTATTATTAACCGAACGAACAAAGGGATGATCCTTACTTTTTACTACAAAATATCGAGCAAGACATTGCCGTGTGAATGACCGCTTATCCGTCTACCACTGAGAAGACGATCGACTTTCATCATATTTGGTAATATGGAGTGATGACGATGACGCTAACGCACAAGTTCCAAGCGGTTATAGCCTACATTCCTACAACTTGCGTCGACACCCTTGCGCCATCCCATCTTCCTACCGGTTGTCCTTATATGATGCTGATGATGAAGCGCGCGTTCTCCGGCCTGTATCTCGAAAACGATCCAACGTATAAAACAATTTTGAATCAAAATTTGTAGGAAATTGAATTTTTTACAATATTGATCACAAATACAATATCGAGAAACCGATAGGAAACGAGATAATTTGTCAAAAAAAAACTATTTTTATGACCTTTGACCTTAGATTTTAATAGACGTGGACACTACCATACGGAGGTTTTGAGACAAATTTTTAGATGTCAAAATAGGTACTAGTTCATACGAGTTTAAATAGCTGGGTCATCATCATCATCATCAACAGCCTATTAATGTTCCCACTGCAGGGACTCAGGCCTCCTCTGTTTGAGAGGGAATGGGCTATAATCCACCACGCGGGTCCAGTGCGGATTGGTAGATGTCACATGTCTTCGAATTTTTTGGTTCTAAGACATGCCGGTTTCCTCACGATGTTTTTTTAATATAATATAATATCTCACCGTTTTGAGAGCAGCGGTGATGAAATAAGTTACACAAAGTAATGCGCCTGCCTGGGTTCGAACCCACGACCTACTGTACGTAAGTCGGGGCTGCCACCACTGGGCCACCGCTGCTCCAATAGCTGGGTATCTATCTCAAATTCCGAATTTAGGTTACTAATTTGACTGGACTACTATGTGAATTGTAGCGGAGTGTTTGGATAGCATTAAATCGGTTGCCTTTGCCCAAGTTTGCTGCTATATAAATGATTTCGCAGTTAATGGAGTATTATTCATTCATTCAGCACCCAATGCGACTGTGGTGCTCCTGATTTAACGATATCCCATCAGCGAGAGTATCCCAAATGTATGTTCGTCTGCATTCTGTATCGTTGACGATCTGAACAATATCTCTGACGACACAAAAAAAACTAGGCTACTTTCTGGGCCCAAACAGTAGCTATAATATAGAGATGTGACATATAGATTTGTCGTCGTCGATCCAAAAAGAAGATATCTCTGTAGTCAGGTCAACTAACGTTTTTTTTTCGAACGGATTAAGGTACGAAAGGATAAACTGAGCCAGTAAACAAATACATTAATTAATATTGGATCAGACGTGCCGAAAATTGCGAAATCTTCTAGATTTCCATCCAGATGCTATCTTTGGTGCTGTTATCAGTAATCAATCTTTCGGTCTACTTACATCAACAAATACAAAGTAATCGTGATCGTTGATTTCCATAACACTGAATCAGAAGTGAGACAACCCGCTAATTAAGGACATAAGTAGGTACGTTTAACATTTAATCCGTCGATAATTCTACAGGTCCTCTTCTTTGTGTGTGACACACTAAAGTTGCCTAAAAAAATGATAAGTGTAAAAAGAGGTACGATAAATACGTGGGTACGTAGGCCTTTTTGACATTTAATGTACTCTATTGTTCCCAAAGTCACCTTATTCCTGCAAAAGTCTTCAACCGGAAGCAGGTATAGCGCACAACTGTCATGGCATCAATATATGGCGAGGGTCTCCGCATCGGAATTGTCCCCAGGGTGTAACTATTTTTGAAACACAAGAACCGCATTTTGACATTTCGCCAATCTAAGCGGACTATGCAGTTTTTTAAATTTGGTCTAGAATTAAATCATCGAACTATGTAAGAGCTCTTACACACGAGCGGCATGCTCCCAACGGCAAAGGTAACTGCAGACGTCGACGCGCGTCGGCAGCAACCGTCGACATTTCAACATCGAAGATCAGCGGCAGCCGTCGTCTGCTCTCTTATGCGCCTACCACACGCTCACACTTCACCACAGTCTTGCCTGCGCGATTACACGGTGCACCTGCACACAGTACATCGCGCGTGTGGTTGGTAATGGTAATACAGTTTTACCAACCAAACGCGCGATGTACTGTGAAGTGTGAACCAAAAGTGTGGTGAAGCTTGAGCGTGTGTAGGCCCATTAGTGTAGGAGTCAGTTGTAAACAGGATTCCGAAGAAGAAACACTGTTATTGCTTTTACTTCGGCGATGCCGGTTGCCGCCGACGCACGTCGACGGCTGCAGTTACCTCTGCCGTTGGAAACATGCCGCTCGTGTGTAAAGAGCTCTTAATAAAATTCTTTAAATTAAACGTTGTTTGGATTTACAATTGAAACTTCAATTTATACCGTTACTAATTTTCATTTATGAAACTGGCACAGTACAAAATCACTTAATTAACTACACTCAACAGTTACTTAGTCATAAAAATTAAATATTCCTTCAATCATATAAGTAATTACATTGTTAGGACATAAAAATAACAAACCGTGGTTTATAAAAAAATAAGTAAATTAAAATTATATCACATCGTATAATTTTGCTTAAATGTATAAAAAGATCTTTTAAAATAATAATTTGACTATTCTTCCACTTTATTAGGATCAATTCCTAAAATAACATAATAAGATTCAATTGATTCGCCTACTTACAGTTAAAGTTACTATGTACACGAAGGTTTACTTTGGCCTATTGAACATATTAAAATAATTATACATTACACAAACAAATTGAAAAAAAGGAAAATTACTTCAAAACACAAAAACCTAACAACAAAATGGAAGAGTTGAACGTGATATAAAACTATTCGTTTAATCATTAACGTTTGACAACAGGAAATGCACGAATTGGAATTTACATCGAAGCTCTTGCCCTTCGAAACAAAAAATAATTATGAATCAACCATTCATAATTATTTTTTGTAATAGTAATGGAAGACCTCTGATGCCGTGTGAGTTTTCAATAACGGAGTTATGCTAGGGTATATGCCGCAGCGCTTCAGCCGGAGGAGCGCTCATGCCCGGCTCCTCCATGTTGTTGGCTATGCTGGTATCTTCTGCTTCAGGAGTCGTGTTCACTCGTCTGCTGGTCTTCATGCGCTTCGCCTCACCCATTTTCTTTTCTAATAATCGCCTGGAAGATCAAACATGAAAGTGTTATAATTTGCTTTTGTCTTCTTCGTGTGTGGTAACTCGATGAGTGATATTACAGGCATTGTGTGGAACCAGATGCCTTGATGGGAAAGTTGCTGGGTATAGTCGAACGAAAAAAGGTTTTCTTTTATTTCCTAAGGCATCTGGTTCCACACAATGCCTGTAATATTTATCCTGATCTACAGGCATTGTGTGGAACCAGATGCCTTGATGGGAAAGTTGCTGGGTAGTCGAACGAAAAAAAGTTTTCTTTTATTTCCGGTTCAAGACACGGGCCGTGCCATTCATTAACATCCGCAAGCATTACTTGCAAACGTCATATACCATATATTTATCTACTTACGTAAAACTGTAAATAAACAACATTGAATAAATGTATCTGTACTACCGCGATTTACTAACTACTTAAAGGATCTTTTAATTGGATTAATTATCTGGCTTTATTTAGGGCTGTAATATCGCATAATCCGTAAAGCTTTTGGTAAATATCGAATGAATTCTCTGTAACTAATCTTTGGGATTCCATTGGGTGCACGACACACTTTCTAAAGAATACTAAATATTTGGAATCATAAATCTTCTGTGGTGATGATTATGTAAAGACATAATGACGATATCAAATAAACGTCAGTAAATTCACGAGGGATTTATCGTTACTTTTTCCTCAACCAACATATGCGATAATATAATTAATAAAGAGCAACCTAATTCCTTTGTCATGTTCGTAATCTGTGTAAATTGGACAAGTAAAACTTACTGTTGTCTGCAATCGATAAGCACTCCAAGGATGAATACGGCGAGGATCGCTATGAGCATCACCACTGTCATCCCTACGATGGTGGTCACCGTGAGGACTGGCAGCTCATCGGAAATCATCGAGACCGTCAGGTTGGGATCCGACGTAGGCACCACATCTGAAATCAAATCACGTTCTTAAGACATAATCATCACTAGTTGATGTCAATTTGGCTTCGTTCTAACCAAGATAAGTAAGTGCTGATCCGATGTAACAAATCATTAATCCCTATCTGGTGTCAATTTTAACAAGGGGTCGGATGAACTGATGTCTCATGGTTTGTCTTATGGGCACCTTAAATACACAAAGAATTTCACAATTTCGTCATTTAAGGGGAAAGTTTTTTTTATGTTTCACAGATAATAATTATGCAATTCTACTAAGTATGAAGACATTATATGAGATTCTGTACAAAAAATATTCGTTCTATGTTGATGATGGGGGTTATATAATTTCCCCAGTGGCAGTTAATATACGGACGACAGGAAATGGCTTATCAGTGAAAAAACCCGCAAAAACCATAATTATGTTAATTTTATCGTAGGCAAAGTGGATAGATACGTTGCGGGCTCATAACATACCTACCTAATAATAGATTTTACACGTCCGTAATTAATATTTTCGATAAAGAATTGTACTTTGCAGGAGCTTCACGTTTGTTTTATTGGTTGCAACGAATTTAACAGTATTATTTATGTATTAGAAAGAAAAGTTCGGACAGAATAACCTTTATTGCCAAAGACTTCGACGGTAGGATGACGATAACACGCCAACACATGGAAATATTTAGTACTAAATATATCTCCTTAAAACCCATATAAGCCCATTAAAGAATGAAATTTAGAGGAAAAGAGAAATAGATCAAGACAAAAGAAATTACAAGGGCCAGTCGACGAAAAGCCAACAATGAAGCCTCATAACAGCTAAAGGAAATATTATGTATTAAATAATGTAAAAAGATAGTAGCTACTACCGTAAGTGCTCAGCACTGCAGATTTGGGATAGAGGTAAAAATGATGGATCATAAAATTGAGTAGAGTGTCTGTATAGAGCTGTTTCTTAGTTGAGGTAGAATTAACGAAATGTCTTTTTTAACCGACTTCCCAAAAGGAGGAGGTTCTCAATTCGATTGGTATGTTTTTTTTTTCTATGTATGTACACCGATTACGCTGCGATTTATGATCCGATTTACGTGATTCTTTTTTAGTTTGATGCGGAATAGTTGCCATTTGGTCCCATAAAAATTTAGTATAGTTTGGCCCAGTACTTTTCATTTTATGAAGATTTTTCTTAATTTATGAAAATTTTTCGTTAATGTGTGTTCGCGAATAACTTCGTCGTTTATGAACCAATTTGGATGATTCTTTTTTAAAATGGTAAATATTTCTATAGGATATTAAAACTAAAAATGAAAAAATAAAAAACTTTTTTGCAAAAAAAAAAACAACTGACTTCAAAAACACCAAAAAGTTAAAAATAAACTTCAGAAGAAAAATCTGCTTCTGAAGTCGGTGGCAAAAAAACGAAATTTAATAAACAAATGTCACCGACTTCAGAAGCAGATTTTTCTTCTGAAGTTTATTTTTAACTTTTTGGTGTTTTTGAAGTCGGTTGTTTTTTTTTTTGCAAAAAAGTTTTTTTTTTAATTTACCTTCTTCTTCCCAATTGATTGCGTTGTTCTCGGAAGAATCCATGTCTCTACGTTCTTCTGTGGCAGTTGTAGTCAACTGTGGAAAAAGAAAAAAAAAGTTACTCGCCGTTTAAGCTATAAAATACAACTTTCTATCTTCGGTTCAGTCACTCGGGCTGTAAATCCTTTCTGACTTCGTACATTTACGCCTATTTGGATAATAATATGTCTAGGAGGGTATCAGTTATTCCTACTTTTATCACAGTTTTTAACAGACTTCAAAAAAGGAGGAGCTTATTAGGGGTTAGTTTATTGATCTCTTCAGTTTCCGTATCATCTTTACATCATGATCGTCCCTACTTTTCATTTCCACTACAGTAGCGAAAATGGAGTACGTGCGTCAGAAGACCAAGTACTTGACGAGAGTGCACAGAACGTCAATTTTAAGGCGTTCGTGGTGCGGATATCAACATGTTAACTGCACCTCATCTTGGAAGAGAACTTTTGCCCCCCGGGAGTGGTGTTCATCGGTCCCACGCACAAGTTCACAAGTAAAATGATACTAATATAGTTTTATTTACTAACACAAATTGTATTGTTTATCATATGTATGTGAATCTGTAAGGATAGATAGTATAGGATATATCGTAATATGTCCTAATCATATCCTTTTTAGACTTACAACTGTTATTCTTATAGTATCACTGTCTCTGTGTAATAGAAATGAATTTTGTAATATATATTTGGTACCGGCCCCATTTATTAAGGGTGGGTACACGGCTGCGGTGAATCTTACGAACAATTCTGCAACCCTGATAGGATATAATACCGACCCTCAGTGCTAGTTCCTGCTATTAAATCATAAAAGGGTAAAACGACAGCTTTTTGTAATCATGTGTTATTTATTGGTTATCAAATCCTGTCAATTATTGGAATTTGCACCGCTTTTTTTTTAATTTGCAAATTCTTTCCTAGATGATTACAAGCTCATTATCAGCCGCTGATAAAGCGTTTCTGTTTAAAATGTATGCTTTTGATATTTGTGTGATATTCATCATTACAGGTTTAGAAAACAATTCCAAGAAGTAAAATAATTGATATGACGCAAATCAATTATGATCAAAGATAACATTTTGGATATTTTGGTCTAAAATGTCATACAAATTACATGTAGTAGCAAAGATTGGTAATCAATGCTGCTATCAAATATTCACATCTCTGATTATAGAATTTAACAAGGAGCCGCCCGTGACATTGTCCGCTGAAGCATCGGACTGAGTTCGAACAACTAATTCATGAACAACATTTAATGTTCGATAATGATATTCATTACACTTACAATCTAATGCTTTTAAAATTATAATCTCAAATGTCTAAAGATCGATAACAATAGCGATTACTTTTGATACAATAGAATATATGCAAATAGCTGCTGGTGGACACATCCACGGATCACCGTAAACATCTTTTTTTTTAATTTTTTTTTTTTTTAATATTCCACAACTATCACACAACGCCATCTAGTCCCAAGCTAAGCAGAGCTTGTGTTATGGGTACTAGACAACTGATAAACATACTTATATATTTCTAAATACATACATATTATAGATAAATTACACCCAGACACAGAACAAATGATCGTGCTCATCACACAAACATTTGTCCTGGGTGGGAATCGAACCCACGACCTCCGGCATAGCAGTTAGGGTCACTAACCACTAGACCAACAGGCCAGTAATCTTGTGTAAAAATAAAAAATTGCTGGAGTGCTTGGGCTGAAAACTTCCAGTGACTATGAAAGAACCCCTAAGCCATAACATAAGTGCAGTATGATATATACCTACCTACAACTAAAGGTGCATTCACACAACCTTCCAATTTGAATCTGATGCACAAAATTGAAATTGGTATTGGATTTGCATCATCGGAACAGCAGCTTCTGATAATTATCGCGACATGATCGAATGTAGCAATTAGTGTACCTACTCGTAAGTACAGAAGTCACGTACTATAGTGGTGTGCTGGCTGTGTTATCTACACGTCCACACATTCAATTTTTACACAAGAATACTGTTTAGAACAGACGACTCTTCAGCATAATATGGTTAGGCCGTATTTGAAACACGTTATGTATAAACGTTTTTGTACAGATGATTTCAGAGTGTTTTCAAACACGTGAGTTTCAATTGTTGTTTTGACACTTCACTATAGGTACCTAATATTGTAATTTGTTTTTAACGAGGGTTTTTTACTTTCATGTTTTATTACTGTCACTGACAAGGTCAGCTTCATCGTTCTTTTAAAAAAAGGTAAAACAAGTGTTGTGTTGGTGACATTGCGTTTATTCTGTGTAGTGGCTTTTCCAGCTTCTCTTAAATCTGGTTTCTCTTGCCAATCATTTTGAAAAGCGCCAATATTTATGCTTAAATTGCTTCCTTGTTTCGGATCCGGAATCTATCTATTCTATTCCAAGAATATCTTATTTCTCGGAATTCATACCTACCAGTTTAAAACAATTGTTCTTTTTCCTGGTTTATCTAAGCCTAATACATAGGTACTTAGATAACATTGAAATCGGAAGTGTTCGTTGCTACAAGATACGCCAACAAATCGTTTTTCTGAATTGTTCCCTTATCAACGGTTTAAAGCTGAAAATCCGGGTGGAATTATGTTTATAAATACAATCATTTTAATTATTTATTATGGAGCACATTTTATCTATTTTATAAGAACTGCTATTGTTTTTCTACGAAGTACCTACAACTTTATCGGACTATATTTTTCTCTAAAAATAATAGGTTTCTTTCCTGTTTGCTTTTTTAAGTTTCAGAATAAATTTACATTATCCTTAATCATTTCTTTTCTACTGTATGATCTTGATGATTTTGTTATTTGGTTATATTATTACTTTCATTATTTCGTTTTGTAAAGTATAACGTTTCCTGCCTATTATTCCAGTGACTCGTCCAACGTGGAAAAAACCAGTTGTGAATTTAGCAAGTGGGTATGTGACAAGTTCAATCAACTCAGCGTATTTCCCCCCATGATTGATCTGCGCTGAATCTGATCATACATATAGCCCAGTCTCCCAAATTGCTCCAAAACAATCGTGTCCCTGCCTCCCGAGTCCATTTATCCTCACTGACAAGTTTCTAACTGTCGTGAATACTGTACAAGTGTACGAGCCTGAACCAAGATTCTAACCGGTCTAATAAACTACCTTGTTGTTGTCGCAAACGACTCGTTATTTAACCGTTGTCTACATTCTTAATGTGGTCGTAGTCGTCGGCCAGGAGGAGTTGGGATTCTATTCATTACAAACAGAGACTATCTGACCAATACATTGTTTGGGATTCTATGTTTAATCTATGTCATTATCTTTACCTTATGACCAAAATAAATCTACTACTCAACTACGTTTCCTGTAGATGTCCTCATTGAATGAATGATCAGCTGAAGTCGCAGGGCCTTCACTCGATGACCCAAATGAAGCCAATGATTCATTCACATATCTCTTAAATCAATTAGGTGATGGTCGCTTCTAAAATCCTTGGTTGCCTGGGCTGGAAGCAAGTTATCACTTCCGCGATACCGTACAAATAATAAAGCGATGAATCACTGTGTTGCTTTTCATACGAGGAAGTTACTACCGTACTACGCATACCTTTAGGAATGCGTTATATCCAGGTACACCGACTTTCGTATTTAGAGAATAATCATTTTCAGGTACTTGAAAAGCTTGAAGTGAAATGTTATCTATACTCTTAGGTCCAGTGGTCGTTATCATGCACTCCTGAGTTGATATTAGAAATAAAAGTAATAATGAAAACACTTTCGCGTTTTGAAGTATTGTTTTAAAGTTCGTTATCGATATTAACGTCAATATCGATTGTTTTAAAAACAGATTGACGACGTCTTCAACAACGTTCAGCTCGAATGTTATAACTTAAGTGTATTGTAAACGTGAAATATTAACCTAGTTATTTTGAAATAGAGGATATTGTTTCAAGTTCATTTATAACATGACTAGAATAGAAATGAAGTAGCCCGGAATCTTGATTCATGTATGGATGTATGACCAGTTGATGGCAAATTGGCAATAGGCACGCCCCCCTATTACAATGAGATTTAATTATAGAAAGCGACAGGTGGCTGCACTACCGGGACACCTCTGCCTCACCTTTTGGGGATAGCAGGCCTGCCGTTAGTTAATAATTTAATAAATAAATAAATAATAATAAATCTTTATTGTTCAAGAAGAGCATTACAGAAAGTTAATATTACTAGTCTCCACACTAGGATTCCCTGTGTCGTGGAGACTAGTCTCCTTCGTCTTACAATAAATAATTAGGAACTAAGACAGATAACATATTTAGGGTAATAATACTGCAAAACTTATTTACTAGGTACTACTACAAGGGGCTCCAATAATACACTGTCAGTACCTAATAGAGTAAGATCCCAGAGCAATCAGACATAACTTATTTTCACACGGATGAAACCTGAAGTTTTCAGTAGCGTCTCGTGTGCCTTGAATACCTACGCGCTTTGTGGAACTTGCCGAGTGACACCTGGGCAGGTACCAGGTGAGAAAGGTGACTAAAAATAAGAACTATTTAACTTAAATTCACATGGATGATTTTTATTTAAATGTCATGTAGAATATTATTATAAAGTAATATCATAAGTGTCAGACACTTTTGATTGACCAGAGCTTTTGTCAGACGCTTTTAAGCTTGGATTGTGGAGCGCCTGACCAATAAAGCATGGCAATATCCCGATCAATTATCTTTAAGTATTAAATCATAAGGAGTTTAGTATTATTTAAAGTGTCTGTTAAGCAATACGGCCGACGGAAAGTGTCTGGGAGTAGAAAATATACGTAAAAAACAGCTTGGAGAAAAACGTGAAGTATTTTCTCCAAACTGTTTTTTACGTATATTTTAGGCAATATCCTTAAAAATAAGTCGCAAATACTCCCAGACACTTTCCGTCGGCCGTATTGCTTAACAGACGCTTTAAATAATACTAAACTCCTTATGATTTATTACTTAAAGCTAATTGATCGGGATATTGCCATGCTTTAATGGTCAGGCGCTCCACAATCCAAGCTTAAAAGCGTCTGACAAAAGCTCTGGTCAATCAAAAGTGTCTGACACTTATGATATTACTTTATAATAATATTCTACATGACATTTAAATAAAAATCATCCATGTGAATTTAAGTTAAATAGTTCTTATTTTTAGTCACCTTTCTCACCTGGTACCTGCCCAGGTGTCACTCGGCAAGTTTCACAAAGCGCGTAGGTATTCAAGGCACACGAGACGCTACTGAAAACTTCAGGTTTCATCCGTGTGAAAATAAGTTATGTCTGATCGCTCTAGGATCTTGGACTATAAGTACTAACTGTGTTCTTTGGGATGTGTAGATTTATTTATTTTGCTTTTGTAGGAATTTTGGTAATTTAAAATGCGTGTTTACTTTATGACGTTTTATTTGCGACCACAGAATATATATACTACTCACTAAGGTGAAGGCACGGTGAAGGCCATAGTTGCCAGTAAAACCTAGCAATCAAATAATATATACATATAGACATAACATACCGCCCACCAAAAGGACGTAGTTCTTTTACCAATCCAAAACTATATTCTGACAATCAACTCTGATAACTTTAACATACTTAATACTTGAAAAATTTAACTTAAACTTAGCACAATACTTACTCAAATGCTTAACATAACTTAACATTGTACTTTTATGATTAACATAACATAACATATTACTTAGTAGAGATAGGTAAAGGGCATGACTTTAAACAAAGACCAGATTTGCTTCTTTCCGTGTGGCCATTAGTTCTTTGTTGGCACCAACAAAATCGGCCCTGGTCACTCCATATATCGCTGCATTTTCCTCTTCTAGAAACAAATCGCTTGAATGCAGCGATAAAAGCTTCAGATGTTAAATCGCTAACAAGCTCAAGGTGCATAGTCTTGGTTGACATACATATGAACACGCAGATGTATGCTTTCTGAGTTCTGATGCCTCTTCCTTTGGACATGCTGATTAGAAATGGGCCTGCAAACTCAACTCCGGTATGTATGAAAGCTCGAGCAGGAGTTACTCTCGCTTTAGGCAGGTCACCCATTAGCTGCATCCTCGATCGTGCTCTGAGTCTAGCACATACTAGACACTTGTGTATACAGGATTTTACAAGTGCCTTTCCTCGTATAACCCAATACTTTGAGCTTATGTAACTTAACATAAGTTGAACGCCGCCATGCAACGTGTGATTATGTGCATCAGCGATAATCAAAGGCACCAAATCGTTTTTGTTTCCCAGTATAATAGGATGTTTAGCCTGTTCATCCAAGTTCGCGTTACGAAGTCGACCGCCCACCCTGAGGACACCATCTTCATCAAGGTAAGGATTCAAGGTTTTAATTTTACTTTCTCCTTTTACAGATTTATTTAATTTTAGTCTTTCTATTTCATCCTTAAATTCTTCCTTTTGTACTAATTCTATGCATTTCATTAAAGACTTTTCTAATTCCTTTGTAGTAAAACCTTGTTCCGTGTTTCTTTTAAAATTTAAAAATCTTCTACAATAGGTTATCACCTTTATCAATTCTCTTAGATTATCGAATTCTTTGAATTGTAACTTTATACTTTCTTCATATTCTATTTTTAAATTTGCTTGTATTTTATCCTGTTTCTTTTCTAAATCTGTAGAAATGTTTTCTTGTTTTAATCTTATTTCTGTTTCAGAGAGCCAAGCTGGACCTTTCCACCACAAATCGGAATTTTTCAGATCAACTAGCAACATGCCTCGGGACCCAATGTCTGCAGGATTTTCTTCAGATGAGACATGAAACCACTGGTTGTTGTTTACATTTTCAGTGATCTCTACAACCCGGTTTGCTACAAATGTTTTCCATCTGTGGGGATCGCCAGATAACCATGCAAGGACAATTGTTGAATCCGTCCATGCATAGATGTTTGATGCAGGTATTTTCATGGCTTGTTCTATTTGCTTGAGCAACCTCGACAACAACACCGCTCCACACAGCTCTAACCGTGGTAAGGAAACAGTTCGTAGTGGTGCTACTCTAGTCTTTGCCGCTATCAGTTTTGTTGATACTGAGCCATCTCGCATCTTTATTCGGACATAAGCCACTGCTGCGTATGCTCGTGTGGAGGCGTCGCTGAATCCATGAACTTCAATCTTGTCTAAATCCATACTCAATGTGCCAAGCCATCGATCTATATATACATCTTTAACTTCTTGAAAGTCTTCTCGAAGAGTAAACCACTCGTCCACCAGCTGTTGGCTTATTTTGTCGTCCCAGCCAACCTTTTCCAGCCATAGCTTTTGTATAAGCATTTTAGCTATGATTAAACTCGGAGCGATCCATCCCAGCGGATCGAACAGTTTTTGCATGTCCGATAGGATTGTTCTTTTTGTGACATTATCTGGCATCACTGGTAAGTTTATTTTATATTGATACTGATCTGTTCCTAGATTCCAGATCAATCCTAGGGCTTGAACAGTTCCATCTAATTTCAAATCTACGTGTTCTCGAGTTGTTCTCCTATTGACATCTATAGATTGCATGAACTCGGTAGAATTGGAAGACCATTTTGATAATATGAAGCCACCCTTTTGCAGTATATTAGAAACTTCTTGAGCTGTCTGTATGGCTTTCTCTGCAGTGTCATCACCAGATATCAAATCATCCATGTAGAAGTCGGCCTTGATAATGCGTACAGCCTTTGGATGATTTTGTCCTTCGTCTTCAGCTACTTGATGAAGAGTTCTTACTGCTAGATGGGGTGCTGACGCTGTGCCAAACATGACACGAAGCATTCGGTACTCTTTGATGGGGTCTGACTCTTCTTCTCTCCACAAAAGGCGTTGATAGGTATCGGCGTCTTGTTGTTCTAGTAAGACTTGCAAGTACATCTTTTGTATATCACTTGCATAGCAGACGCAATGTAATTTCGATCTCATAACAATATCTCGTAGATCATCTTGCAGTTTAGGACCTACAAGCAGTTCATCGTTGAGAGAGATGTGATTCGAGCCCTTAGCGGAAGCATCAAACACGACGCGTGTCTTCGTGGTATCCCTTTCGACGCGGACAACAGCGTGATGAGGTAAGTACACCGCTTTATTATTCTTAATTTCTTTTTCAGGTATTTCTTCCATATAATTTAACTTTATATATTCTTGCATGGCCTTTTGGTAGTCATCTTTTAGTGTAGGTGCCTTTCTAAATCTTCTTTCGAGTTGTAATAATCTTTGTCTTGCTATTTCTTTTGTGTTTCCATTAGGAGACAAAGGATTATCGGTTTTAAAAGGCAACTTTACTATGTATCTTCCTTCTTTTGTTCTTGCATGAGTGTTTTCATATATTGTTTCACATTGTTTTTCTTCTCTTGTTAACTTTCTTTTCTTTTCAGTGTCAATTTCCCAAAGGGATTTCAACAGATTATCTACTTCTATTTGCTGATGAAGGACCAGAAAACTTTCTTCTTTTAAATTGGTGTTAATTTCTCCAAACAGGATCCATCCCAGGTTTGTTTCTTGAGCACATGGAGAACCGGGAGGACCTTTGATCAATTGTTGTTGCACGATTTGTGCATACTCTTTGACACCTAGAAGCAAGTCAATGGAACCCGGTTTGTGATAGTCCGGGTCAGCCAGAGTGAGTCCTTCTAGGTGTGGCCAATGTGTGACAGTAACAGCTTTGGAGGGGATTCTCGTGGTCAACTGTTTATTCATGACGTATGCTTGTATGTTGATCTCGAAGCTTGGATACCATCGAGAACCAATCCTTAGTTGGACCACGTGATCGATGTTTGTTCTTGTTGAACCCACCCCAATGATATTTCCTCTTGCTGTTTGCCTGGTTAGTTTGAGCAGTTGGGTCGCCTTCTCGCTGATGAAGGAAGCCTGCGAACCTTGGTCCACTAGCGCACGTAGAACAACAGTGTGATTATGCTCGTTTCTTGCTAAAACTGTTGCCGTGGCCAGTAGTGCTATACTTGTACTTTGTTTGGCACTGTGATGCGACGCGATCGTAGTGTTGACTATTTCCTCCTTCTCTTCTACACTGTGTTGTGATGCCTTCGGTTGTTTAGAGTCTTCAATTTGTGCCGAAGAAGCAGAATCCTTATTTAGGTGAAGAAGAGTATGATGACGTCGCTTACATATACGACAGGTCATTTGCAATCTGCATTGATATGCAGAATGACCTGGAACCAAACAATTAAAGCACAGTTTGTTTGACTTGACATATTCAGATCTCTCAGTAGGTTGCAGTTTGGTAAAATCCTTGCAATGACATACAGTGTGTTTTTCTTGACATAACACGCATGTTCTCTCTGCCGACGATGATGTTGTAGTTGCTGTAGCAGTAAGAAAGTGTGACCGTTCTTTTATAGGTTTTTCACGGGTGCCTGATGTTGACATAATAAGTTCTAAGGTACGGTATCTTGATTGCATAAATTCTTTTAAATCATTCCAGGTCGGTAAATTGTCTTCATCACTTGTCCTAGAAGATTGTTCCCACTCTTTGTGAGACTCAGGGTCCATTTTCTGTATCACAAGAAAAATAATGAAAGGATCCCATGAGCTCGTACTAATATTTAAGTTTTCTAAGTTATTCAAACAATCCGTTGTGACGTCTAATAAATTCTTGATTTGATTTGCAGATTCAGTACTTATTTTCTTTTGATAAAATAACTTCTTTAAAACTGAATATAGAATCAATCTTTTATTTCCGTACCTTGATTTGAGAACACTCCATGCTTGATTATAATTACTATGTGTAATTTGAATAGGCTTCAATAATATCTCGGCCTCCCCGGTGACACTACTCTTCAAATAATGCAACTTCTGAACATCACTGATCGCCGTGTTTTCATGTACTAATGAAATAAATAAGTCCTTGAATGTAGGCCAATCTTCATAATTCCCACTAAAACTCGGTAATTGTATTCTCGGCAGCCTAACGAGTTGATCATTATTGGTACATGTAACAAACGAGTTATTTTTCGATGATACTGACGTGGAAGACGCGGACGCTGCATTTATTGTCAACAAAAGGTCTTGTAAATCGGCTAATAACACAAGATACAAATCTTCATAAATAAAGAAATCTTCGTTAACAAAGTAATTAATAGTTTGTCTTTGTTCTTTCGGTGTTATCTTCACTAATTCTTGATGAGTTTCCCTGAATGTTGTCCAATATTGTTCTATACATCTGATTCTTGTCTCGACGTAACCTTTTGTCAACCTGGATTTAGGACATTTCTTCACATTCACCTGTGTTTTTTGTAATAACGCAGCGGTATCTTCCAAAACATTAATTAATTCCGTAGTAGTACTCATCTTTCGTTTATTTTGTTGACAATATTCACTATTTCATAAAAATTTGTACTTGTACAAATGCTTGCCTGGAATGCGGCTATCTAGTATAGGGTAAACATACCGGTTATCGGCCGTTTAAGCGGCTTGCTGACTTCAGAGTTGATTTCTATCATCAAGCTGCACTCCAAGACTTTTCTTTTTTTTTCATTTCATTCTACAATAGTCTAGTTTCATAAAACCTAACGTGTATAGACGTATCAGTGATACATAATTAAAAAAAAAATATTTTTCGTCAAAATAACAAATATACCGGCTATCGGCCTTTTCACTCAGTTATCGTCCACCAGTGCACTGGTTATCGGCCACCTAATTTACGGTAGAAAAACGACTCATATTCAATAGGTCATAAGGTATATAATAGTATGAAAGTAAAAAATATTCAATTCACAAAAAGCAGTATATTTTTACTCTCTTCTACGACTTAAAAATACAATTAGGTAACAGATTAAAATATCAAAAATAAAACAAATAGCTAAAAAAATAAAACTTTTGGCTTTAGCAAAAATCCTGAAGTTTTTGGCCTGGCGCTTTTCGAAGGGTTTTTAAATTCGAAAGATTCTAAATGTCTGGGTGTTGAAGTGGAAGAATGGATTAAACCTTGGGGTGTCTTCGATATCATGTCAGAAGATCCATTAACCTCAAACGATTTTGAATTTTCCAGGATTGAACCGGATTGTGAAGGTCGGGGTGTCTTCATGGTCTTGTCAGAGGATTGGTTAACTTCAAATGATTTAGAATGTCGGGGGATTGAAATGGATCGTGAAGTATCTGGAGTCTTTGAGGATTTGTTAACTTCTAATGATTTCGAGCGTCTGGCAGTGGTACTAGATTGTGTTTGTGAAGTTCGTGGTGTCTTCGATTTAGATCGCCGTTTTTGTAAATACGACTCCTTTGTGCGATCAAGTTCACGTAAGATTATGCTTGGATTTATACCCAGCTTACCTATATTCTCTTCCATCAGGTAAAACACTTTTCTGGCTATTTCAAAATGCCTCTCGTTCAGAGGTCTTTGTGAACTTGTTTGAGCAGCAATGGTATTTCGTATCTGAGCGTCTTTTACGCATTTTGAAAAGTCTACTTGTTCTCCATCAAATGGATATAGGCCGCATTTACGGAATTCATTCTTGACTGTCTGAGTCATATCCATGTCTAGTGTCTCTTTAAAAACTTGGCAGAAATTTGTTTTTGTTACGCATTTGTTTAGGTTTTCAGACCTACTCTGCCAATTTTTTACGGTGCGCTTCCATTCTTGTTTCAGAGGCTTGAAGACACTTACATCTGCTGGTTGTAGAATGTGAGTGGCGTTAGGCGGTAAAGCGTACAGAATGATATCATCATTATCCTTGCAGAACTTACTCAGTGGCATGGACATGTGTGACTTATGTCCATCTACGAAAAAAGTACAGGCTTTTTTCGTTTTGTTTCGTGAGCCAATCGTTGAACCCGTTAAACATGTACTCGAAAAATATATCCGAACGCATCCATCCAGTCTCCGATTTCCCCAAAATCCAATCAGACAGCATGCTGTCGACGACTGCTTTAGGTGGTTTTTTATATGGGAACACCACTAGTGGCGGATATATCTCCCCAGATGCTGTTATTACCACTAATACTGTTATATTCTCTTTCTCATTGCCTTTCTTGACAACATATACGTTTTTATAACCTTTAGGAGCTAGAACCTTTCCTGATTTAGGAGACAATGAAACTCCAGTTTCATCAGCGTTAAGAATACGACTCGGATCATCTAATATATCTAATGCATTTCATTCATCCAAGAAAGTGTGTAAGTCTGCAAACCATTTTCGAATTGAACTTTCTTTAATGGCTTCTCGCGCCTTTTTAATAGCTTCTGGCTCTCGGATGCTTATGCTTGGATGGCGTTTGAGAAAGCTGAGATACCATCGTATTCCAGGTAAGCGATGTCCTGTCCTGGAAAGCGATGGTCTATGCCCAGGTCTGTTTCAAGCTCAGCCACCGTATCCAGAAGGTCATATTTGTTTATTGGAATTCCAGCTTTCTCCAACTCAATTATCCAATCAACGATTTTCTTTTCTCCATCAAATTAACCAAATATAGGGTCTGGGCCAACTTTTCTCCTTTGATCAGCAACATGGCTGGAAAGTGTCCTGTATAGTGGATCTTGGAACTCCGTACTGCCGGGCATGCTTCTCTTATGCCGCGAATGTTGCTGCGTATATCTGAAAGCGCACTTGTCAGTGCCTCTTCACTATAAGCAAATCTTCGGAAAGGCTCTTCATTTTTTTTCTTTTTCTTTCCTTAACTGACAGGTGCCATCTGCAAATAAAAGCATAATTCCAACACCAAGCACACCAACCAAAATGCAGCTATTATCACATATTACCAGTAAATAAGCTTGAATAAGTGGCAATTATTAGTAAACTAGCTACGCCCCCGCGGTTGAAAAGTAGGCTTATTCATTCAGAGTAAGGCTATATCTATGCCAAAATTTAATTTTAACCCATCTAGCCGTTTCAGCATAAAGGGGTAAGAAACAAAGTCAAAAACAAATATAACGGCCAGAAATAGGTTACATTATTACCGGCCACCTTTATTTCAAACGGCCGGAATCAGGTCTAATCTTTGCTAATTTTCGGCCTTCCTATTTCAAACGGCCGGAGATAGGTTTTGATTTTACTGGTTATCGGCCGTCAAACGGCCGGAAACAGGTTTAGTTTTTACTGGTTATCGGCCGCTAAACTTTACATATTTTAGAAGGTAATATCTTTGAAAATATGAGGTATACTGGCGGCCGAAATCTAGCTTTAAATTCACAAAATTGTAGCTGTTCACAAATACTATGGAATCTATGTTGGTGAATTTAAGGTTTCCGCAATAAAGGCAACGAGAAATGACGTGAATAAACCGGTTTTGCGACCACCCGGTCGGAAACTAGATTTTGAAATTTATCGTTGACGTATTATCCGACCACCAAAAATATCACAAATTATGACAAGTTTGATGAGTTTGGGCACTTAAATAATGAAATTAAACATTCTAAATACACACAAACCAAATCAATCACCAATAAACCAACAGTAACACTTAAAAACTTACCTTTGAAAATCAATCCACGTGCTATTTTTTTCCCTAAATTTGACACGAGTCTACACACTAAATTTTGAAATGGCGACTGAAGGCTCAGTTCGCAAATTTCGAGGTCCATGCCGTTGGATTATGAACCGTGAAGTTCGTCCCGATCGAATAGCGCGAAATTAGAAAGGAGCGGTCTATACACTGTCTATTAATCAAAATAACGTGCGAAGTGGCCGAAAAGGGGTAGTGGCTGGTAAACCGGTATGTTTACCCTAGTTCGCGCCGGCCGCCGACTGCACTTTAACTTCGATAACTTGATTTTTCTACTAATTAATCCGGCTCGATTTTGACCATTATGTTCTTTGGGATGTGTAGATTTATTTATTTTGCTTATTATGAATTTTGGTAATTTAAAATGCGTGTTTACTTTATGACGTTTTATTTGCGACCACAGAATATATATACTACTCACTAAGGTGAAGGCACGGTGAAGGCCATAGTTGCCAGTAAAACCTAGCAATCAAATAATATATACATATAGACATAACAAACTGTATTTCAAAAGAATGCACCTGACTAAACAAAAAAAAACTTACATACCTGGAGAATGTGTCAGGTACCTAAGTACAGACGGCACATCAAGCTACTCAAAACTGTCAAATCTTCCCAATCAACCTTGAACTTAACACTTTAGCGATAAAGTTGAAAATCTAATAAAGAAAATAAATCTGCACTGACGTAAATAAACAAAAGAATTCCGCAGCGACTCTTGTTGCAGCTAAATCATTTGACGTGTAATACAAAACTATTGTAAGTACGTAATTACGTATTGCATGCTTTACTCTGCAATGCACCTGTAGTCAGGTCATATCAGTACATTGTGCATGAAATGAATTACCCATATCAAAACATTTAAATATTTTTAGATTGTGCTCAGAATTTCTTTGGCACCAATATTTACTTAGTACGAGGTTTACTGGGACCATAAAGATATTCTTAGTAGGCAAAAGATAAGCTACATAAAGCCCGTTCCTATAAGTAGGTATGCATAATTACCTGAGAAACTTAAAAAAAGATAACACGGCCGTATTGCGCATATTAGAATCAAGGTTAGGTACCTATTTGGTTTTCGAAAAGTATCCGTTGAGTTGAGTGTACCGGATGGAAGGACATCGACCAAGGTTTAGTAACGGGATCATTGTTAGGGATCTAGGTCAAGAACTTGAGACCATCGCAAGCGCATCGCCAAGTTATCCTTAGGTAGGTACCACTAAAAACAACATTGTAGCTATTGTGGAAACGGTCACAGAATCATGACATCTAGAAGGATAACTTCATTTACATTTGATTAACTTGAAACAAGTTATTCATCTTCCACTCAAACGGTTCGCTAGATCAACTGTTGATCAAGTGTTACATTCAAACAACATTTATTTTCTCACTCACACCTTCATTGATAGATAAGGACGAAGATATTCAGCTGATTGTGAATTTGGACGTGCCAAACATTAAGGCAACCTTCAATTCGCAGGGTATTTTCCGCCAATACACCTCAAGCTAGAACGCAACAAAATACAATTGGCAGGTAGGTTTCCACTTACATAAACACGCAGTCGCGAACAACTTGGTCCTTTCACTTGACACAAAAAAACTAGTTTGGTTATAAACACACTAAATACTTTGGCACTGTTTATGATAGTATCACTTATTGTGTTTATGTTCGAATATGACGGTACGTGATGTGCGCGCGTTGGTGTGTTGTCAGCGCATGCGCAGCGCTCAACGGCGCGTCTCTCACTGTGGCGGCGCAACAGCGAGATCACTTCACTATAAAATGTCTTGTGACAAAACCTTTTGCTAGACAATAGTTCGGCCACGGCGGCGGCGGTTACAGCCTATTATTGCATCGCCCGCTATTGTATGACACGGGAACCACAACAATCATCTGTGCCGTTTAATAACACTGACGCAATTACAACTTCAAATAGCTGACGCGTGTAAACCGCCCCCTTTTACGCCCGTTTACGCCAGATCCTATTAAACCAGACGTTGAACGTAGATAAGTTATCTATAATAGGTAGCAAATGCGTTGATCTACGTCCGACGAAGCAAACGTTCGGCCTGTAACATGAGTCATCGACATCACTTACTAGGCAATAATTACTTAGGTGTTAATTATGTGCTTATTATAACACCTAGTATAAGTACTTACTATGTAAATAAATCGGTAAAGCAACAATCAATATGCAATAAGGTTCCAATAACCTCGGTTCTATCATAAGTTGGACTAGAATAGTATCTCGAGGTTGTTATACGTGGCATTAAATAAAATACATACTCATACATAATTATTCTCTCCGGTTAAATAGATTTGCTCTTATTATTTGTGATGTTCGTTCAATGCATGTATTAATTTACTTTCATGCAGCCAAGTGAACGTGCGACACGGTCACGTGACAGCTCAGTCGACTCCTGCGCAGGTTGTTTGCACAACTCGGAATCTGCGCTCACAACGGATACCTATTACAAGATTTTATTTTTTGTTTTACGCCCGATACAAACCTGAAATTTCAACATTTCCGATAGCAACATGATGATAATGAATTCATGTGATTACGGTCATTCTACTAATTATAATAGCTCATTATTATGATAAGTAAATAAGTAGTACGTACGTATGCATGCATAATTACGTTCAAATACACAATTTTTCTAAAAACTCAACTCATTAAATTCGTCCCTAAGGTAATGTGTAATAATAAGGTTCCTATAACTTATCTGCCTCATCAATTTATGACTAATTTTGAATGTATATGATTCATAGTACATACCTACCTGTTATTCTTTCACTATTTTTGGTATTTAAAATTGAATAAAGTAGTAGGTACACACGGCTACACATCAAGCTATACAAAACCAGTTAATCTTGGCCTCACTGTACTAGATGTTTTCGCACAATGAACGATCAGATTATACTGGTTTTGTATAGCTTGATGTGTAGCCGTGTGTACTAGTAAAATATTCCTCTTTTCATGACCGACCCTGACTTGCGAGCTCATACCGATCGAACCAGTACGAACTCATGCATGATTGCACTCTGAGTGCAACTCATTTCGTCAGCACTGCCGCTGCTCTCAAAACTGTGAAGAGTCTGACTGTCTAAATTGTAATATCCTAGTAAGATAATGGAGTAGACTAACCGGGAAAATGGAAGCTATTAGAAATTCATACAGGTACGATTTTGTAGTAGGCACTATAATAAGACATTATTTCCCATTAGCATCGGCCGGAGTTTGGAAGTTGGTGGTATGGTACCCTCAATCTCAGAAAGCACACTAAGCTGACAATCCTGCTGCGCTTTCCTCAAGTCATGTCGAACTGCCATGCCACCATCGATCTATGAGTATAATATTATGTAGGAGCGTAAGGGAAGACAGTGGGCACTACATGTCTTTGCTGAGGTTTTTTGCCATGACGGAAAACGGTCAGGGAGGACTATTAAATTTTTCGGAGTCCGATAATGTTGAAATAACAAAAAAGTCCCCTTAAAGGTGACATCATGAGAACACAATCACCATTTCTAAATAACTGAACCGGAAGAGGAAACGCTTGTGTGTTACGAAAGTTAATCACGTCGTTTTCAATTTATTATCTTGCAACTAGTTTCTATGAAACATAATACGGACTTACTATCACCAATATAATGGGTCGGAAACATGAAGCACATAAGTCGGAAATCATCAAATCAAATCTGGGCTGAAATCAAAGCGGATTTGCTATTGGTCTACTTTGGTATTACAAAATGTTACTGTCGAGCCACGACTAACCTCTTCTATCTACGATATCATAAAATTTGTTTTCAAACCTATGTCGAAATATGGAGATCAGAAAACAAATGGGTTTTTTTTAGTTGCTCTGTCATCCATCTTTTACGAGCCCGAGCGTTCTCCTCCCTTATGACGAATCCTAGCAAGTTCTTCCCACCATCTTCGTCATAGCCTGCCGTGACCCAACCTCACTGTCACAGAGCACAAGGTCTATGGTATTTTGGCCCACAGTTGAAAGGAATATCCGATTAAGAACATTCAAGCTGAGCATCCTTTTGAGCCATGTCAGCCAGTATTGTTTTGGAGCTCATTGTTGTCAGTGTTTTTTCTGCCATAAGAACATCTCTCTCAATCTTTATCTTCGTTAGGAACGGGAACCCCATAGCATATAATATCATCTTTCGTCATTCCGTTCGATCGTTCATCGGAAAATCAAAACAAGTCAAATCGTCACAAAATTTTCCTTATATATGTACTTTCATTATGACGTTACAGTGAGTAAACACTAATTACTACAAAGCACCTGATTATCTAGTAGACAAATATTGCTATGACGCGTCTAGGACTTATTAAGATATGAACAGCAATATTCATAATCACCACAATTCCATTATTTATATAATTAGATGTTGTAAATGGCTTCCAAGATCTCTTATCGTTTAATACTAACAATACATTAAAAATAATGAATCAATCAAATTACTTGCCTACTTAGATATTAGTTTTAGAGAATTTGACTACGTATTGATAAACGATTATAATTTATGCATTATATCCTGTTGATTATTTCTAGCTATTAATAGAAGAGAGGAGGCCTGAGTCCCTGCAGTGGGAACATTATAGGCTGATGATGATGAAGAAAATGAACCGACAACCGACGGGGTAGGAAGGTTCTCGAGTGGCGACCACAAACCGGAAGACGCAGCGTTGGTAGGCCTCCCACCAGGTGGACCGACGACGCGGTCGTGAGAGTCGTGGGCAACCGGTGGATGCAACCGGCAGGCTGCCGTTCTGTATGGCGTTCTATGAGGGAGGCCTTTGTCCAGCAGTGGACGTCTGGTGGCTGATAATGATGATGATGAATAGAAGAAAATGTCAAGTAATATACAAAGTGTTGGTATTTTTAAGCCATATTATGCACTAATTTCTATCGACAAGTGCACTTTCAATACTTCTAATTAACCCATAACCCCGCGAATGGCAGCCATCTTCTATCATCATCATGTCATCGTCAAGTGTCGTCTTGTCATCTTGTGTCATCTTGTGTTGTTGTTCTGAACGACGGCCTTCATTCTAGAGGAAAATAATTAAATGAGGTCTTCATGTACGTGACCGAATTTCCTTCCAGCTCGTTCTAGACAGTTCCTCATTATAAAGAAACAAATGATAATCATCATCGAGAACAAGCCGAGATTGTAGAAAATACCTATCTTATATTACCTACATTGTTATCTCTGCATGTACAGCTTGCATTTGAACAATCTGATATCGCTAATCCCGAATTAACCCGAGTACAAATAAACAACAAACTGGATCGTGATTGTTTTTATTTATTGAATAAACCTACCTATTTATTATTTGTTTTATCTTCGAACTTTGTTCTGATTTCGTGATTGTTGATGCGTATTAGTTAATAAATTGTTTTAGTCAATGAAATACATTGTGATTTTAATGGAAAGAACTAATTAATTATTATTGTCTCTTTAGATATTTCTGGAGTATTTTCTAGTAGCTTTGCATCGCCAGGACGCCACACTTACGTCCGGATTTTTTCATTAAATTGTAATTGTATAATTAAAGCTCCGTGTCTGGAATGCAAGAACTTGAGTGAATCTTGTGTCCGCTAGAAATAGCAAAAAATTTGGCAACAGATGACAGAAAATAAACCAAAATCCTCAGCAGATGCGTACAAAAGTGCAACGGTGCAAACCGTGCAACCGAATATAAAAACTCTTTGCCACTTGCTGTGCACGTTTATTGTGATTGTGACTACTAACTGCACTGTCTAATAGCGATCTTTCTACAACTTACATCGATTAAAGACACTTTTTCGCAGCAGGATGACAGAAGTGAGAAGAGCGTTTCAGTCTTTATTGCATTTATCCGTCAAGACTCGCAAGACATTGAGATAAAAAATTACGCTAATGAAGTACTGGACATCTTTAGAAGGAAAACTATCTTTATTACACAAGGATTGTTATATTTACAGAACTAAAATTATAATAATAAAATATAAGGTCCCATTAAAATAGGTGGACAAAATTTCAGAAATCATTCAGACCACCAAAATAAGGACGCATTTATGTACCTACTCATAAAGGAAGAGTTTGTTCTAGAGTGCCGGCAATTTTTTTATTTTACAGGCACAACTTACACATACACACTTACACACACTCAAGCACAAATACACACCCGCAAGCACACTCACACTTTCACATACACACACTCCTCACACCAGTAATTGTTCTAAATTGTTTTGTTCTTATATTACTTCTTGTTTTAATATCATAGTTTTAATTTTAATTTTTATTATTTGGTACTTACCTAGTAATGATATTGTAAATGCTTTCTGAGTGGAAACCTGGTGACCTGTAATACAGGTGTTTCACTACCTACCACAGGCACCAGTGATTCACGACCATGTAATTTACTTGTTTTGCCAATAAATAAATTTATTATTATATTATTATTATAATTTATTACTGTGAGTAAAAAAAAGATCACTTTATTTAATGTTTTTTTTGTTTAGATATCTTTGGTTAGACCTACTGAACGCTGTGTTAAACTTTGTCCACCTATTTTAATGGGACCTTAAATTACAAGTATCAAAAAGAGAATGATTACAGGATTACATTGTTCCATTGTTTTATACGTAGGTATTGTATGAAAAGTAAAAATTACTACAAGTTTATTGTTAACAGTTATTATTGATTATTTATACCTATACCTGTCCTGTATCCACACTTGTTTAGGTTATTTATCAGCAAAATAGGAAAGAATACTACGTTACTGCAAAATACTGGAAGTCTGGAACAATATTTTCCTAATAAGTCTGACAACCCTAACTGGTTAAGGAAAGAATCCTTCTATGGCCAAGGAACGAAATAAAAGTTTAAATGTATAAAAACTTTGCTTGGGGAAGACCCAAATATTTACACTGAGGAAAACACGTCAAACTTATTTCACTAGTGTACCGTACTGTGATAAAACTATAGCTATATCACTACTAACAAAACAACAAGAACGAGAGTCAAAACAAAGAGTGCTTTAGATATTATAACGGCCGATGACTTGAATACCTGATTAAAAAAAAATGGGGCCCAAGTACGCATCTCTTTTTAAGGAAATTCGATACCTCGCGTGACCAGAGGGCTGGCTCTTTCTTTGTTCAAAGAATTAGCGTTGTCATTCCACATGGCAATGTTACCTACCAGTCTTCTGGGCACGTTTCCGACAACCATTTGGAGGAGTAGGTACAGACGCCTAAGCGTCCTATTGTTTATTTTTCAAGCTTACCTAGATTTAGTTCATAATCACCATCATCATTTCAGCCAAAAGACGTCCACTGCTGGACATAGGCCTCCCCCAGATGTCGCCACATTGACTGGTCCCGTGTTGCGTGCATCTCTCATCCAACGGGCAACCTTGACCAGGGCCCCGAGTCTGCTATTCAATAGTGTCAGAATGGTCGATCATTGATCTCATAATGGTTGATTTACGACAAGCCAAAAAGTACCTTAAGTCGACAGGCATAAGGTACTTTTTGGCTTGTCATCAATCAACCATTATGAGATCAATGATCGACCATTCTGACACTATTGAATAGCAGACTCGGGGCCCTGGTCGTCGGTCAAGGTATATTTAGTTAGTAAGTGAATTTTATATAAGGTAGTCCTTTATTAATTAATTAGTGTTATTTATTCTGCAGCTTTAATTATAGAGAAAAATAAGTTTGTCATTTGAATTGCAAACCTCAAATTGTGTAATAATTAAGTAGGTACCTAACCTAAGCCGTTTTTTTTCCAATTTCCATTATAGATAATTATTTTGCATTGTTGTCTTAAGAAAAAAGACCACATCATGTTATGACTTGCTAAGATTTTAGAACTACGCATTGTTCTCTTGAAATAAATGACGGTAGTCTTTATCTAGCCGCGTCAGATCATTCGTGCGTATACCTATTCGCACACCTTCGAAAAATGATTGGTCTGAGTCACAGATGACAGAAACAACAGGAGATATGCCCTTTAGCCGAAAATGTATGGGGACCTGTGTCGTCAGTTCACACACGCAGAGCAGTAAAAACAATAGATATACGCATTCGCAAACACATCCGCATTTCTTAAATCATTACGTACTACACAATCAATTATAAACCTTATTCCTTCAGTCACAGCGTGTATTTACCATGCACCGCACAATTTACTTAATACATTTTGTTTTACTTCGACGCTAGTGATTGACTAAATCGAAAAGTTATCGATTCTTCTATTTATTATTATAAAGTTCTTTTGGGGTCCTGAAAATAATATATTATAAATAAAAAACAATATGTCCAGAAATAATTAAAAAAAAAAGTCATTTATTCAAAACAGGTTGATTAAAAAAATATATATATTGATTTGTGTCTGTAGTAAATCGTAATATTAACTTACACCACAGATGTATTGCAACAGATTTTGACGTTCGAAAAGTGCTGATTTATAAGCAGCACTTTTGTCTGTCTGTTAAAGTCCCATATGGGTTGAATTTTAAAAAAATAAATCCTTCTTTATTCCTTGTCTACATTATAAAGTGTGCAAAATTTCAGCTTTCTAGGTCCAAGGGTTTGGGCTGGGCGTTGATGAGTCAGTCAGTCAGGACTTCTCTTTTTATTTAAGTATTTAAGTAGAAGATAGATAACTCGAGCAACCAATGAATACTATTTATTCAGTCAATATTAAGCAATAAAAAGCACTTTCTATTTTCAGTATTGCTTGCAAAAATAAGAAAGCGTGATAATATAAACGTTGTTATTAGTACCTACCTATATTTATAATTTGTTGTTTAAACTAAAAATAAATTTATATTTTATTAGTAAATACCATAGTACAGAATATTGGTTTTTCTTATCTCCATTTACGGCAACGCTCAGTAACGCCATAAAATACGCCTTATACTGCAGTAACAAATGTGTAGAGTAATTAATTGTATAATGCATAATATGTATAATCATTCGTACGTATACGCAGAATCATCGTATAAAATATCGACAACTACAAACATCACAATTAGACATCTCTAGCTCACAAAGACTGACAGCAGCAGCTTTTCGAAAATATTGTGTGAGTGAGAGCATCAGTAAAACACCTATCCATTACGCTATTAGATCAGCCGATTCACTGGTCGATTTGTACTAAACAAGCAATGGTTTTTGTTCCTAATGAAAACAATTGATTTGGTTTTTCATCATGTTTCTCGTACCACGAAGTAATGTTTTAATGAATTTCATATGAAAAACATTATTTTTGTAGTACTTACGTGTGAAATGAGATACCATCTTTCGTGTAATTCACAATACAGCTATTATTTTTACAAACATTCACTGAAAAACGCGGCATTTTGTAAAAAATCACGAGCAGTGAAGACGTCGCAAGTTGACATTCGACTTACTATTGAAAGTGGCATATGGCCCCGTCGTGGCCACATGAGTTCGCATGTACCACGCCTCCTTGCCATATCTCCTGTTGTTTCTGTCATCTGTGGTCTGAGTAGTCATTTATTTTGTGTTTTGTTAAATTATGATAAATATGATTAGGTATGACGAGTCGCAGGTATGCAGGCCATACGAAAATGGATTCTAGTTAGCTTGTAGTTGTAAAACTTGCTTTTAGTAAGAATAAGGCAATCAAGGAATCACACCATTCATTTCATTCATTTCACTTTCACTGTTTATAACTAAACTTACCCTACCCCTTGTCATTGTAATATTATATTCCGGGACTTTAAATTATATGAGCTCCCGATATTTCTACGTTGCCGTTGTAACAAGCGCCATAATCACGAAATGACTGGAGAATGCTAAAACTGTTAGGAGCAGACGAAATACGCGCTTTAAACAACATAAAAAAAATGCAATAAATGTAGCTGTGGAATATTTGTTACTTACTAAGAATAGTTTTAATCCTTCTGATATGATAAATGTAGGTAGGTACTTATTTAGGCATTCTAACGAAAACCGAATACTTGCGTTACCCACGCAAACAGCCACATAGGTATACCTACATTTCGCGATAATTTCAGTTATCATATCCGATAATCATGATAATTTATCGTTGAATCAATTGGTCATAAAATTAATACTATCGATGATACACATCCGCATTAAACTACGAGATTTTTCGATAAGAAATGACTGATTCTAGTCTATTTTCTAGCTTGGAAACTATGTCACCCAGAACATTGCAAAAACTTTCCGAAGAATCTTTGAACCGCGCAGTCGACATTGAAAATAGGTTGACTTAATAAAATATTTTAAATATAGCAATGAGAAATACCTAACATAAATCTCACATAATGTTAATCATCATTACGTATTTATTTACACTTTATATCAAATAATTCATGAAGAATGTGAAACCTAAAAATCGATCAGGGCCTGTGATTGGTCGGTTTGTATTTAAGAAAGTATAAGCGGATGGGCTTTTCCCAACGGCAGAAAATACAACTCACTAACTAACTCCAGGAATGGGATGAATTAAAAAAAAATCGTTCTACAGGTAATTAACTTTAGCTATGCAAATAATTCCAAGGAAACATGATACTAGCTTAGGTTTTACGACGTGAATAATTCATTTATTCACGACGTAAAACCTAAGCTAGTATTAAAGATTTTTAAAGAACCTTCAAGAATTTCGGTTAGGTTATTTTATTTATAAGGTGAAAAGCAAATCATACTTCTCAACTTTAGAGCTTTCCGACGACGTCCCTCTGTGCCTCTGTGTGAACTTTTGTAGGTCTTTGATAGTCGCTGCGACTGACTAGTCTGAAATCGGAAAGGATGAATATCGATCTTACCAAGGGATAGACGAAGACCATACTTCGATCTTTAGGCGAATTTTTCCAAGGCGAATAGCACCGTTCGGTTTTCATCTTAGTATTATCCATGTAAAGATATCGTTTCCAACAATCTGGTTATTGATTGAAGAAGAAAGTTTCGAGGAGGAAGAAAATAGTACAGTATATCAGAGCTTAGACCAAAAATGACATGAGACATGTTTGTTACTTATACCTGTATGACAATCTCTCTTCGACACCCTTTCAAAGATATAGATTTAATTTTGTTCAAATAGGAAATTGAGCTTTAATCAGTGTTAACACTTCTTCACCTATATTCGTGCCAATTTTGTAGCAAGAGAACATTATAAGAGTTCTAAGTTGTGAAACGTTCATCTATTAACCGCAACAGCCGGTTGACACTGTTTGTTAGCTCTAAGATGTAAAATGTGTGCACTTGGTAAACATTGGGAGTACAGTTATCTAAGACGGAGTTGGGCGTAGGGAGGCCCCAGGCCCGGCATCATGGCGGCCCACTTTCCTGCCTCTAGTGCGCACCGGATGTCGAAAGCTGTGTCGAAAGTCGACGCAATGTCGTCGTAGAGATATTTACCGCCGCTTCCGAACTGGATGGAACTATATTTACCTTGAATCATGTTCTAGCGTTTCTGTATAGACTTTCAACTTATTTAAAAACAAAAGTGTTTACTGAAAAATATTATATTATAGATTATAATCTATGATGATTATGGTAAATATGTAACGGAAATTTTATCGTGTTTTTATTATGACAAGTAGATCCTTATATACTGGCTATACTTATACACACAGTATACCGTCCAAAGAATTTATCGCAATAAGAGTTTTGATTGATTCAAGGATATCGTTATGTAAAGTAGTGATTGCTACTGTCTCCTTCTTCTTCTTATCGTGTGCTGGGCAGTAAGGTCTAACGACCAACCATGGCAACCATGGTGATAAACTTGTTATAACCGGTATTTTAATGTTAGAATGATTTGAGATAGCTATCACGCATTACTGACAGTAAAAATTGCCCTAGGTATACAAACTAGGTGATTGAAAAACCGACTTCAAAAAAAAACACAAGAAAGTCAAAAATAAATCAGTTTCTGAAGTCGGTGACTTTTGTTTGTTTGATTTCATTTTTTTGCCACCGACTTCAGAAACTGATTTATTTTTGACTTTCTTGTGTTTTTTTTGAAGTCGGTTTTATTTTTAAACGGTTTTATTTAGCTCACCCCGTTTGTTTTATTCTTGGATCAAATTTTTTGTTAAAAAGTTTTTATTTTTCACGTTTTAGTGGTTCACATGTTCATGAGCCATAATGTGGACAATGTAGTATTTTTTTTGAGTTTTGTTGATTTTTCAAAAACCGCTTGTCCGATTTCGATAAAAAAATTATGGGACCATTTGGGAAGTAAATGGTTTCCTTCCAACAAAAAAAAAATTCAAATCGGTTAGCAAGTGACGGAGTTATGCCCGAACAAACATCCGAATTGAGAACCTCCTTCATTTTTTAGAAGTCGGTTAAAAACAATTACTTTTATATTGGTGTGGCTAGTGACGAATTGAAATTGTATGCATCTGTATATGAGTACCTACTTAAACTTACATCATTCATTAAGTAGGTACCTCCTGGTGCGTGCAAGTGTGAAAGCCAAGTCGTCAAGTAGGTAAAGCGGACATCAAAGGATAGTAAAAAGGTATTGATAAGCCAAAACATTGAAGTTTAGTGATTGCTTATGTGATTAGATGTGTTTTTATGTATCGGGCAATATACCGCCGTGGCTATTATAATATACATATACACTCTTTTGTTTTATAACTCAATGTTTTGGTAATAAAGGACGTACTTCGTCGAACTGAAGTGCCGAGCACGTGGTCTTAATCGATTATTTTATCTAGGTAGGTACATACGTCAATCATAAGGACTAATGAAGGTATGGAAGTATGTAAACCAAAGATATTTCGAAAAGCGAACGTTACAATCTACGTAACATAACTACGACACAAGCAACGTGTCCATGTCCAATTGTCTTAAACTTATTGGATATCATGTTGCTAATATGCTATATATAGGTACTGCCTCACAGAGACGGGATCAGTTTACTTTTGACAGCCACTAAAACATCTTTCAGTGTTCATTGTTGTATTATCCTCGGGTTTCTCTGATTGAAGAATGCTGTAACGATAGCCCATAATATTGTCTGGATCTTTGGTTACCAGATCGCCTCAAACACGATCGGTCTTCGTGTTGGGTTTGTATACTTTCGAAGCAGTCTATAATGCTACCACTGCTGGCCTGGAACACATGCCTCCTCTTTTTGAGAGGGAATGAACTAATCTACCACGCGTGACGCGGTGCGTGTTGGTAGATATCGCATGGTTCTGGGAAATGCCGGATTCCTCACGATGTTTTCCTCCACTGTTTTGAAACGTTTGAATTGTGAAATTTTTCGTCCATGAATATTTGTAACTCTACTTTCAAGGTGACGAGAGGATGCGTCTTCCATTTGCTTCCACATCGCGGTTTCCCGTGCTTTTATTACTACTGATACTGATAGATTATTACTAATTGCATTATAGCCCTCATCTAGGCTTACTGCATAATATTATGGACATACCTTCCAACATGGCCTTGTCCGACCTTCAAAACTTGGTCGTGACGGTCTTGACCGTCATAAATCTATTATGTTATGTCCAAGCGTAGCGCTAATCAAAGTATTATCGGTAAACATCTTCATAATCATCCATTTAAAATCATAGATCTACGGATATAGCACTGCAATAATAAGGACAATTATTTTTATTTATATTTTTAAAATCACACTATGTGTAATTATAATGGACTAGCTGATGCCTGCGGCTTCGCCCGCCTCAAATTATTTACATAAACCTTCCTCGGAAACCACACTATCCATTGGTGAAAACGGCATGAAAATCGGTACAGTACTTTTTGAGTTTATCGCGAGACAGACAGGCAGGCGCGGCGGAGGATTTTGTTTTATAATATGGAATTATGGAGTGATAACGGAGCTAAAAACTTTTTTATTATTACCTAAGCCTAATCCTATAAAATATAAACAATTTCGAGAATGTAACACACAGTTATAAAATAAATTCAATGAAACTCGTTTGGTATCGCAGGCTGTGCGCGGTGACGCCATGTACCAGGCACCGCGCACGCGCACATCGCCGAATCAAAACCAAACACAATGAACATCACAATCTAAGCTTAGAGTACTTTACGAAGTTAAATACTTTTGTTCGCATGGGAATACAACAAATTGCTCAAACATACGAGACTAATAATTGTGATTGGATGGCAAAATAGATGACGAAACACCTGATTGCAGGTGAGGTGTCTACGCTGTGCGATCACTACTACGACTACGACAATAAAAACGACGCTGAAAAAGTATGAAACAAGTTTTTTAGGATAGAACAAAAAGAAAAGCCGTAGTCACACGGTATAAGTGTTTAGGTTGGTACCTATAACGTTCGTTTTTATTGTCGTAGTCGGGTTTTAGTTTTTTACTTTTTTTTATTTAAACAATTTTGGTGTTAAATATTTTTTTAAATTTGAGCAATATTTTGGAAATGTACAAGTGAGGTTCTTTTAAATGATACCAAACACGGCGTATTTATCTCCATTTTTATTTTGTAACCCTTACTTTTTGTCCGCTAGAGGGCGCCAAATCGCTTTTTGTGACACGTCACGTACCCTATGTTCAGCGGAAAATTAAGACGGTTCTAACGATACCTCATACGTCGAGTTCCGATAAGTAGATTAGAAGCTATGAGGGAACGATGAAGATACACACATACATACATACAAACATAGCCAGTCAAAATCATAACCCTCCTTTGGCTTTGCCGTAGTCGGGTAAAAAAACACATCATCATCGTTCCCACTGCAGGGACTCAGACGTCCTCTTTATGAGAGGGATGGGCTATGATCCACCACGCGGGCCCTGCGTGGATTGGTAGATGTCACACGTCTTCGAATTTATTGATTCTAAGACATGCCGGTTTCCTCACAATGTTTTCCTTCACCGTTTTGAGAGCAGTGGTGATGATACAAATCACTATTCGTAAGTCGCGGGGCCACTACCACTGAGCCACCACTGCTCTACGAAGTGAACACCATAAAAAAACTAAAAAGGCATAATTATACTTTTTATTACCTTCGGGGTAATAAAAAGTCGCCCCCTCAACTTGAGGAACAGCAACACTTCTTTGAAACAGCATTAGTTAGTACAGTCAGCTTCATAACACAACTCAAAGTTTTAAAGCAGGTTTTTAATTATAACTTGTTAGATGTATTATTACTCGCTACTAACAAGTTATTGAAGAGTAAGGAATATTTTAAATAATAATCTTCTGAGCCATTAAAATAATAGATGAAAACACACAACAAATAATAAAATGTTAAGCTTATTTCTGTTACTGACCATACTTACCTATTAAGATATCAAACATAAACATTAAGCCTTAAAACATTTAGTGCTATAAAATAGCCACTATACAGCAAAAAGATAAGAAGTAGGAAAGGTCGTTTCATAATCCCTAATCCCTTTTAATAGACCGTATCGTTAAAGTGTTATCGGAAATGTAGGGTAAGTCCCGACGACCTAGAAGGTTTGACGATAATTGCAAGGTCGTAATTCATAAAAAAAAAACTGGCCGTGGAAGTCGGGCTTGCACATGAAGGGTTCCGTACCATTCTAGTAGATTATATTGAGAGATTCATGTTATTTTAGCATCATCGACTTCTAATAGGTTTTCCTGTAATGTATAAGTGTTGAACTAATTTCTGTATTTTTTTTTCAAAATTTTAGGCTGATTAGTTTCGGAGATAAGACGCACGAGTGATCCTACAAGGATTCAGGGGCCTTCAAGGGCACTAAAAAACAGTGAAGTCGAGATTACCTACACAATTAAGATTCTGCACACCACTGATGAACTGGGTACCTAGTCTTTGAAAACACATTTGATCTGTGATTGAAAAGGTTCGATTTTCCTTTTTGAGTTAGAACCTTAAAAAAGATAATTATGATAAAATTGATTGATTGATGTGTGTACGTGCAGTAGCCTTTTTTTAGCACTTTTCTAGATCGTTTATCGGGAACTACGTATGCAATATGCATACACTTATTCCTAATCCATTCGAAGTTCTCACAAAAGTTCTCGGAAATTTGGATTACCTACCTATGTGGTTCCCAACCTCATGGGTTTTCTCCATTCTCACTTTGCACTTATGGTTTCTTCAATCTTACTTCGCAAAATATTATTCTGTTTAGTCCGTTAGATGTTAGATTTTTCCGTAGTTAGATTTAATCGAAAAATATTGCGTGTTTTTTGTTTTAACAAATTAATAAAAATTGACGAAGATAAAACGCGTCAAAGATCATGGTGTAGGGTCTTGTGACGTCACTTTTTAGGTAAAAAATGTTCTGAAATCACTCGACTTTTCAAAGCACTACTGTACCGTGTTCATTTTTTGTTTATGTGAAAAACGAGAAAATAATTGTCCAATGCACTTATTTTTTTGGTTCGTCACGTAAAAAATCTATCTGACGGACTAATTAGATTTTTTTTGTCGTCCACTCTATTCTCGCTCTCTTTTTTGTTTTGCAATGGCAGTCTCTAGCTCATACATAGCCTTGGTAAACTAATGAGCACTAGATAACGTGCACTGGTATCATAATATATAAAAATTAAATTAATAATTCATTAGGTCATACATACCTGGTCTATGTTTATTTTTAGAAATTAAAATCAAGCGAAGGTCGATGTTAAATGTGTGTGTGTGCAATCCATAAAAGCTTGCAAAGTCGTAAGATACATAAGTACCTCAGACTTGCTTTCATAGGTACGTACTGTATGCATATACTCACGAAACCTTTTCCCATCGCGGTACACAGAAACCACAGAACGCCACCTGCTACGATCATACTCTACACCACTTACATAGTCCATTGCCTTACCTCGTTCACATTTATACATCTTCAAGCAACCTTCAACCTCGCTGCAACCTTCCTAATGTGGAAGGACGTACTATAGTGAACAGTGACCGATAACGTACTCACTAATCTAATAGAATTCTGATCATGAGGCACAAAAATAATGGTTCAAAGTCCTTATTGGTAACTATATTGTCCGTCTCTTATTCTAGGTATTTTGTACAGTCACAAGCACCACTATATATGCATACACGTAGCCACTTTTAAAAGTGATTTCCACCTACTAGGTATGTATATTGATTAAGGCTTTCACGACATGGTATTTTGGAAGCCATACTACTAAGAAATAGGTCTTATCTCAAAGCAGAGACCGTTATTTCACGAGTAAATAGCTTTTGAATTTTGCTAAGTGTATACATGTTAGAGTTCGTGCCTGTACATATAATAAAACAGTTACGTAATAAAATAAATCAGATAAATGCTTTATTCCACTTAAATTATACAATATCGAGTTATACATTTTAATAATCATCGTAACTTGGATTATATATTTAAATGTAACTACATCACGTAAAATAATGGTTAGATAAGTAATAATAATACTTCGTAAGAAGAAATAAACATAAAATTATTATTGGAATGAAGTGTTACACAATTTGGTAAAATAATTAATAAGTAACAAAAAGATTATCGAGTCTGGTAACCCAAGCTTTTACTCACAGTTCCAAAAGCTTTCATGATGACAATAATATTTTTAAGTTTTAGGACATCACACTACAACAACAAAATGAATGAAAGTTTATGTGATTGTGAGTGTGCAAGTGTGACCATAAAGCCCCGTGTCCATGGTAAACCAAAATAATTGCAAAATACTGTTGCAACTAAGTATGATTGTGTGCTTTTGAAGTTTTGAAGACATGTTTTCGGGCAACACCTAGGGTGTCGAGGGTGGGTGGAGCTCTACCTCCTATATATTGGTGAGTCTCAAAAGATGCAGCTTAAGCGACCATAATATTGTGCTTAAGTGCTTATGCTGCCACCGAGCGAGGAAACCGTGGAAATTATGGGGCAATTGAATATTATAATGGTGTGCAAAATAATTTGCAACATTATCGCGCAACTTTTATATATTTAACATGTATACGGGGCTAGCACACTCTGTTTCGTATAATACATATATTATTAAGGTAACAGCTAGTTCGTGTCATTCACCGGTATCCCTTGTGGTACTTGTATGACAAATACGCGTCGACACCATGGATGATCCCAACCACGACGCCGATGTACTGGAAACATAAATAAACATCACTTTATTTTATAGCCCTCCATAAAATAAAAACAAAACACGAAAACGTAAAGATTTTGTGTTTGACGATTACAGTGGGTGTTATTAAGAAATTAACGATAAAGAAATATTTAAGTATAAAAAATTTTAATTGTTAAGGTACATTTAAATTTATTATTACATACAAGTTGTAAACGGGCCCATCACAAAGCCATCAGCCAAGCATTCAGTACATGCAGGTATTTAAAGTAGGTAAGTTATAATATTAAAAACTTGTATTTGAAAAAGTTGGATGCTTGATTTATTTACGCAACTAGAGGGTTCCTCGGTAGTTGAGAGGTTCTTAGTTAAAGCGCAGTGCTTAAGCTAAGAACCTTATCATAACCACATAATCTGTCTATAGAGCCAAATATTTGTCACTTTTTATATTCACACATAATGATAAATTATTTATCAAGACGGAAACAATTGCACCTAATTAGGTACAACGTCAAGGAAACAAACCACGCCTAATATATTATCTAATTATCTTGGCTAGCTATGATTAAATCTGATTAATTTGTTTTTAAATGCGTAAGTGAATTTGTCCCACTTTCACAGCTCATCAGTCAGTTATCGCGATGTTCCGCATGTTTAGTACATGCCAATAAAATTAATAATAGCCCTTATAAGTTGCTCTGATTTCAATACTTTACGTAACCTTTGTTTAAAGGCATTCTTTGTTTTGAAATTCAAAGAAAAACCTGGCTATAATTGAATTGAATGCAAACAGGAAATACCAAATATGTTGGAGCATCCTGCCAGGACAAAATAAATCTTATTTAAGTACTAGACGTAGAACTCGAAACTATGCTATTATTTATTAAAATCTTGTCTAAATGTGATGACGTACCTACCTATTTAACTGCGAACCTACAGATTCCTGTACTAGAATCCCCCCTTACCATATTCTAGACTAGGCTTGAAAGTGCGTGAAAACCGGAACAAATAAACCAGCATGCTTTAATCGAGTCTTGTACTTAAATGGTAAGGCTAGTTCTTACATAGACAGCCGTCATGGCAGGGTAGGCAGCGTACATGTTGACGAGCGCGTACCGCGGGTACAAGTAGATGTTCACCGCTACGCCCATGTAAGACGACGCCGAGAGGTACAGGAAACAAGCCACCGAGTTAAACATGCATTCCTGAAATGTTTGTATAAAATGGTTGAAAAACTGGCAACACTTCCTTGTTGGATATTCCAAACGTTCTAAAGGACATTCAAATCTAATGTCCCCCCCAGAAATTAAAATATCCACCAGTCAGGCAGCCACTCCATGTAAAATACTGGTATTTATTATCCAATTAGACTGGAAGCCGACCCCAACCTATTTGGGAAAAGGCTAGGCTGATGCATTAACGAATATTATTTTTTTTGTATTATTATCGTATTGTCAACATGTAAGTTATTTACTTTACGTATACACGTACAAGTGACTCTTACGAGTACTGGATTTACTGGTTTCTTCGGATAAAAAACTATACTAAATGGTAATGGAATGGCAAAATGTTACAAGACTGCCCATTGCTGCAGACTGTTACTCTTAAGTAGGAGGAATTGCTTGCTATTGTGTGACCAATTGAACGATGTTTTGGTCCGCTTAAATAGTCCACCAGCTAAATAGTATTATATAGGTATTGGTAAACCTTAATTGTTACAGTTCAACTTTATCCATACGAGACTTCAGCAAGCCTGCAGTAATTACTTCAGAACTTTGGCCCGAAAGCAAGCTTTTCAGCAATTATGGCAATATCTTTTGTTATAAGGGTTTATTTATAAACCCTGCTCCGTTAAGACTTCATTACTAACACTTATATGGATTCTGTCCGAAATAAATGGTTAATAATAATTAATCGTATGCTTTACTAAAAGTGATGATTAACGTCTAATTCAATCTTTTTTTAAGCGTTCATGAACAAACCCCGTATTGTCATTTCTACTTACAAATATAGATTGTCGTATGAGTTGCTGCGTGTTGGAGGAGAGGACGTAGCAAGTGATGAGGAGTGCCGTGGTGAGGAGACAAGCGGACGCCGTCGTCAGGAACCCGTGGAAAGCCGAGCCCATGCTGCTGGCCTCCGACATGCCGTACTTCACCAGCAGGCTCTGGCAGAGACCGCCTAACATCTACGGGTAGGAATACAGACAGGTTAAGTAACATTTATAATTATACCATTTATCTACGAAGGGTTAAGTGTACATTTCGCCAGTAATTTTCTTAGTCTCGGGTAGGTTAGACACTAAAAAAGACTCCGGGGTGATAGTGTCATAGTGATAAGCCCATAATGGCTTAATACAATTTGTTTGATCCGGGAATCAAACCCAACAATAGTCCTATAAAAATAAAATAAAGAAAGACACAACACAAAGAAGGTACCTATCGTCAAAATTCGCCAAAAAGAATATTTACGAACTAAGTACTTCGACTGCCCTTGAAAAAGTACGAAGGCAATAGCTACGTCGAAATGTTTACTATCTCGTTAGTAGATCGAAAATCAGCTGCCATTGCCATTACAACTTGTTTCGAGTAGTCGTTCGATTAGAGTGCATCAATGGGATCTTAGAGTTTCCTATATCGCACTATAACGTGCCATTAAAATAGGTGGACAAAATTTCAGAAATGATTCAGACCACCAAAATAAGGACGATGGTAAAAAAAATTATAAGAAAAACGCATTTAAGTACCTACTCCTAAAGGATGAGTTTGTTCTAGAATGCTGGCAATTTATTATTTTAAGTAAAAAAAAAACACTTATTTTGATGTTTTTTTTGTAGTGTGTTTGGTTAGACCTACTGAACGCTGTGTTAAAATTTGTCCACCTATTTTAATGGGACCTTATAAACAAAAGGCTTATTCCGAATACGTTTTTTCATCAGACTTTTTATTGTTACCTTTCTGGTTGACAGTAGGTTACTACAGCCATTCCATGACTTATAAGTTATGTGACAAAGCATTTTTTTTTATCATAAACGACAACGGTAATCATAAATCAAAGATCGACTGGGCAAAAAAAATCGCTGCATTTCATGACTCAGCTGCAGTAAGTAGTTTCTGATGGCTAATTGTGTAATTTTATTTGATATTTCAAACTTCTTGGCTTATTGCGACAAACTCATGTTGAGATTGCTTCAGCTCTTCAGAAATTGATTGAGAAAGTAATTAATCACTCTCTGTTAGGCTTTTATCTACCATTCTGGAGTAATCACCAATGAGTTGAAATATTATAAAAATTAGTCCACCGACATATTACTCACTGAATAAAAATGTGGCGAAATTGATTAACCAGATGAACTAATTACGAAAACTGTTCTACGCTTGACAAAAGAACATGGCTTGCACAATAAAGGGCACTGTTGCGCTGAAATCACAACTTCGTTTTAAATAAGCAGAAGGGAAATATAATACCACATGACATTGCACATACTTATAGTTAGGTGTATCTGATCTTGATCATTAGGTACTGATGATCAAGGAGAACATGGTGAAGGGACCTGGTCTTAATATAATTATGTACTCTGAAATCGCCAGTCTTTCTTGAGCAAGCGTGGTGATTGATGCCCGTGCCTTCCCTACCCTACATGAGTACCTAGAGCTCCTCGCCGAGCAAGGACAGTAATACGTTGGTATTATTTTAATTGAAGTTACTTACAGCTTCAGCTATCTTTATGATTCCATGATGGGAAGTCAAATATCCAAGATTGAGGCATTCGCAGCATCGACAGCAGCAGCACTTGATGCCCTTACCACCACCACCACTGCTAGGCTGCACACGCACTATCGTCGGTCCACGAGTCATTTTAGATCACTGCACGTTCACTGAAATTTTACTGAATACCGGCTTTCAAGTCGATCGGAAATTCAACCTCACTGTTGAACCTCTAGACAGGAAATAAGGGAGAGTTCAATCCTCTTACACGGTCAGTATTACTCATAATAACGTATATTTAGAAGACCGCATAGTTTTTAGGTGTTTGGGAGCACGTTCATTCAACTCTGACCTACACAATAAACTTTGAAATGGAAAAAATAATTTTCAGTTTACTCTTCACGTTGTTCTGTTTAGCAGTTGTTTTTTTTTTTTTAAGAAAAACTCAAAAATTGTCTACAGGATTTGTTTCAAACAAACGACTTGTCTGGACAGGAACTGAGTTGAAATAATTTTGAATGAATGAGTCGCGTGCCCGCGCTCTGCGTGTGCGCATCGTTATAAAAATAGAGCGCCACACTCGCGACGGGAGGGTAGATTTCTATTTCAGGATATTATTTACAAACTCATTAACCTTATTGTTTTGTTTTTTAGGTACAACGACATATCAACATGTGGTATCTTTAGTAAAAATCTGGTCGCCTACTGTAAACAAACAATATGTAAAGTACTTTTTGGGGTTTTTATGATGATAAAACGTCAATGGACATCTGTCTGGCTGATAAGTTTACTCGTAACTGAATATGTCGGTCATATTTAGCACAAGCAATCGGAAAAAAAGGTATTCCTGGTCTTCCGGTTTTAAAAAACATAAACCATTACTTCTTTGATTGCATACGCAATAATAATTAACATTGTTGCGAGCTGGCAATTGCGCATCATCGTGCGTGCGTGTTCCAATCGCAACCCCACCATTGACAATAAGACGAAAATTGGGTCTCGAACTCTTTAAACCTACAACGCGGAACCAAGAACACAAATAACCATTAACAAGTCACGAAGTCAGAGGGCCACGGGCGGCATCAAAACTCTGCCACCAGGTTATATTATACATTATAATAACCACACGAAAATAAAGAAAGATTAACCTATAGTACAGCACTTCACTGCTGGATGGATACAGTCTTTCCAATGGCACGCCACTTGAAGGGCCTTGGTTACTCTTATTCAGCTACTACCCGCTACCCTAAGATTGGAACTCAACATAGCCCTATAGCGTCTCACTCACCTCACGCTTGCCGATTCGCAGTCTTCACTCAAGAACACGTCTACTCCAACGATGATATTTTGTTCTACGGCCTATTGCCACTTCAACTTGTTTATTGTGTGAGCTTTAATAAAATACTTTGACTGCAAGTCACGCAGCAATTGCGCCCGTATGACGACGTCATCAGCACGTCTCAAGTGTAAGTTACTTGGTGAACAATTTCGGAGAAAAAGTGCCTCCTTGTCTTACGCCTCGGCCCAGAGGGCCAGAGGGTCCTAAGTTTGGACTGTCTTTGTTGCGGTTTCATAAACGTGCAACAAGTATCGTTAAAAAAGGTTGTTTTGTTAAGTTCCTTTAATATTTCTGTGATTTTATGATTCTAATTGAGATTAAACATGAAGCGATTAAACAAGCTTTAAGTAAGCGAAATCACCACATGGGGTGGCACGTGTAAAACTCATATCTTTAAAGTTGAGAGAGCACAAAGAGAACTCCTAAAGGTTAGTTTGTTTCTACCTTTTTAAAACCCAACTACTGATCTCTAATTACAATGGGAGGTACTTAGGTACTGTAAGGCAGTTCTTTATCCTGAAAACCGTTATGAAACATTACCTATACGCCCTAGCAACTTTAGAAACAGAAAGAGTCAGAAACAAACGTCGCAAACATTTAGGGCTCGTTTACGGAGGTGCGCGAACTTCAGTTTTAAGTCTTATATCTTCATAAATATAACGTTAGATTGTAATACCATATTTCTTTTTTTATTTAAGTAAAATTTTCTATTCATCTGTGGGGTGGGGATCTGGTAATTTGTAATACAGGCATTTTACGCCTAACTCAGACACCAGATCCTTACATTGCTGAAAAAAACAAATACTATGTGAAACCTAGAATAATTTGCTTGTCATTGTGAGGAGAAATAAAGAACTTTATTATTATTATTTTTATATTTGCGTTTATTATACTCGGCAAGCTAAGTAGCCGGAAAATACTGATCCACCAAAAACATTTTTATGTGAAATGTTGCCAAGACGAGACCATGCGGCTCGCACAGTCAACAAGTAATCAGATCTCATGTAGAGCCAAGTTCTAACTATACACTCCCTAACTGTACAAGCTCTAACTTCACAAGGTCTACACCTTAATCAACGTAATGTGGCTCGTGTCATTTTGTTACTACAAAAACGATGGTATCACAAAAAAGTAATCAACAGTGACTACATTTTGAACCTTACCTATGTGATTGTAGCGAATTGGCCAAGTCACATATTTAACACAATAATTTAAGCCTAACAAGTGATTATCAGTTGGAGTAGATGAAGAGCGGTCACGCGCAGAAGATTGTATGGAAGATGGTAGCGTATTTGAGAGTTGATGAAGATTTTCTGATTCACATTGCAGGAATTTTTCTCACGAGTCTGCTTGTGTTTAAAATATGTTTACCTTTATGAGTGACGGTAGAGTTACATATGCATACCTACACAGTACACACACCCATATCTCGCCAGTATAGTACAGGGGATATAGAAAGTGGAATCTATACATATCTATTATTATAGTACCTCACAACGGAGTTCGTGACCACCACGGTTCTGAATCGGTATTAGTTATAGCTAGAAGGATAATAAACTAAAAAGTAAAAAATATTTTAAAATGAAATAAAACGCCATAATTTACCAAAAGTACAAACATTTATTTTCTTATTTCTTTATTTAAGTATACTTCAAAACTGTGTCCAAAATATAGAGGTTTTGTGGTCTGTCTACCTTTCACTTCAATAAAATCACGTCACAATTACATAAATACACTTTATAAAATAGTAACCTGTCTGAGTCTGCATTTTAACAAAGGTGCATGATTAACCAGTTAAATATTTTGTAAATTCTGTATCTACTTATTAATAGACAATTAAATAACATTTTCCAGAGCAACATTTTTATTTCAAGCATTTATTATAATGTTCTGGGAAGTTTAAAATACATATACATCTACCTAAGAAGCCTAAGACATAAACTGCTACACATACCTATAAAAGTATGTTATACGTATACCTGTACAGCTTAAAAAATTGTCTACATACATCACATATCTAAGCTTATCCAAGCTAAACAAAATACGAACTTTGTAGCACCTTAATTTAGGTATTAAACAAGTGAGCACCTTAATTCGTTTAAAGTATTTAGTGTTCGTCGTAGTATGTGTTTACAGACTATCACATATAGGATATATAGACCGTTGTGTGGTAAATATTCACATCCCAAATGTATTATTGACTCATTTCGAAATTGTAGTGCATGTAATTAATTCATTAAAATACGATTGAATATACTTTAATATTGAGTAACCTAATTTCATCAGTAATAATCAAACAAAGAAGGACACCTACTTTACTTTTCTGGTTTGAAGCAGTTCTGTACAAATTTTATCATTGCAAACGCGCAATATTTATGTGGGCACACAATCAATCACTGATAGGTACCTTCATCTACGATAAATTAATCGAACATTTGCAAATATTTGTTTAAAAATGTTATTTTTCCTCAACTTTATTTGTTGTTCTGTCAAACATTTCCGCGAATGAGAAAATAAATAAGTAAGTAATGCCATCAGACCATATATAAATCATTAAAAAAATCGATAAAGTAAAACTTATTTAATCTAAAATTACTACTAAAATATTAGATAATCATTATAATTAAAATATTCATGCATCAGTAGGTAACAAACAGGTATTTGCCCCTAGACTAGATAGACACATATTTCGCCCTTTAAGCAATTTTGTATTAATTTGAGTTTCTTCATGACATGACAAAACTCAAAACAGAAACTCTTTAACTTGTTATCCGACTAGTTTTGACTTAATATTATTCGGTTTGAGCCAAATCCTGCCAATAACAATGCTTACAAAAATATCGCAGATTTAAAAAAGTGAAAGTGCAATGTAGGAAGTCTTAAAATATCGGATTACTTTTTTATCGCTGAATTATATAAAACAATGTGATTTGTAATTAACGTGTAATTAACGTGAACCCTGAACGTGAAGGAAGAACTAGTTTAGCTTAGGCAAAACTAGTTTGTCCTGAAATCGGGTTTGGCCGGTAACAAATATATACCCAGTTTGAAATGCTTAAAATATTCATTTAAAACGGTTACCAAAACCAACAAGTTACATTCCAAATAGTAAAGTACTCTAAAATCGTATATTAAAATAAAAACTATGTAAAAATAAACTTGTATTCAAACACTTGTACAGTACATATTCAAAGTGTATAAATAAATAAATATGGTAGATTTATTTCAAATATAGGCACCGTTCAAGCAGAATACAGTGTGCACATTGACACAGATCTTTTGTAACTATGGCCGATACTGAAGCAGACCTTTCGACTACACCCTTTATCAATTATCTTATGTAGGTTTTGTTCACAAATCTTAATGAATTAATACAACCGCGTTTTAAGGGTGTTTTTTGTGCTCACTTATATATTCACTATAAGTACCCTTTAGATGTCTAGTGCAACAACCGTGACTTTCCGTCTGGATAAGACTGTATTCCGAATATTCAAGAATATCCAAGATTAAAAACTCTTACTTACATTTTCCTACATCGAAAGTTCCAAGTAGCTTAATTATTTAGGGTACAATTTTCATGCTAGCGCCAATAGTTGCTGATTCGGGGAACTTTCAAGACGACTTTGTTTCGTAAAGGTGCCATTGGTCATAGTAAACGAAAAGCGTCACATATTACTAAGGCGTGACATTAAATAGCATCTGTTTATATAAAATTAAGTAATAAATTACTACAAGGTAGTGGAGAGTTCCTCGTACTATATTTAAATGCCTCGGTACTGACGATTTGCTATAAACGTACTCAGCAAATACAGGGCTGCCATGACGAGTCCCATAATCTGTAAAAAAACAAATAGTTGATTTTAGTTACAAAATAATCGTTTATGGGGATGCGCTCCCTACTTCCTCTACCTGTAATGTTATTACATTACAGGTAGAGGAAGTAGGGAGCGCATCCCTAGTCGAATCAGAACTATTGTTCTGATTCGACAATTAAATCAATGAGTTAGGAAACCGAGTTTAACAGTACCCTACCAGTTATGTACAATTTGTAACAACGCTCAGAATCGCTTTGTAACAACGATCCAGGATTTTGATCCTTCGTTTGTGATGTAACCATTTAAATCAAGATTTGAATTTGTACAGAAATAAGTCGTTGTTACAAATTGAAACATTAAAGGTTGCAAGTTGTACTGTTAAACTCGGTTTCCTCGACATTGACGTAATAATCGAATGAGGAGTACCTTATAGAGCATATTTCACAAATCAAATGCACAAGATCATATCCAGATTGCTACTTTGATCAGGAATTAAACAATAAGAAATTGTTAAGTTAAAAAAAATATTCCTTCTTTTTTTAGAAGTCGGTTAAATAAAGTAGAAAACTGAAACCCAACTTCATCTACGACAAAAAACAACAACAAAAATGTATAAACAAGACATTGATTTACATGTTTATCAGTTTACTTGGAGCAGGAAACACACGTCATTATTAAATATTACATTGTTATTATAGACACATGCGTATTTAGATTTAGGGCCCGCTTCACCACCTGCAATTAAGTTCCCGTTAATTTAGATACTTGGCAGATAATTAAATTGGTAGGTACACATTTATATATATTTTTTATATATTCCATTTTTTTATAATATATTCGGTACACGTAGTGGCTGTTCGGAGATCGAGAAATAGATCCTCTAGCTAGGTACTATTTACCAAACTGATGTTATGTAGAGTTCAAGTATCAATTGATATAAAACTTGTAAACTTACCGCTGCTGCTAAGTAGGGGTCATAGTCTCTATTATAGCGACTGTTCGAGTGATTAACTTCTACCATAAGAGTGATGCCAGCACACAGGTACAAGATAAACGCCGTGCCATGGTATATGACCTCCTGAAAAATCGGAAAAGCATATGAAACACATTATAATATCTCGCAAAACGAATAAAATTATGGAAAACGCTTTTCACACATATCATAAGAATGATAAATGTAAATAACTTTTTCTTCTGTTCTAACTATAATTTTAAGAGAGAAAAAATAGAGTATAGAGTACCTATATATAAAAAGTGCGGTGTACGTCCTACGTCAAACGTATTTGGCTATTTAAATAAGGCTAGATACTAGTAGATACCATACCCGATCAGATCGACAGTGCATTTTTTTTATAGCCAGATTTGTCTCAGTCCTGGGCAAAGGCCACCTCCAGTTCCTTACACTTTTCTCAGTTTTGTACCTCTTCTCACCAATTAACGTGAAAGACATCTAAGGCATCCCGTCATTTTTTCCTCGGTCTGTCGCGCCATCGCCCGTCTAGCTGTTTCAGGGCTCCAGTTTTGTGACATCCGGGCCCACAGTTTCACAGGCATCAGGCAGACTAGGCCTGCCCAGTCCCATTTTAACTTGGCAGCTTTATGAGCTAAGCCAGCAGTAGAGTTCTGGAGCGCAGTGTGGTTCCTTATTGCGGACTATTTATTTAATTCTTTATGCACACAAATGTACAGAGGTGAACTTAATGTCACTGGCATTTCGAGTTATTTAGCTCAAGTCTTTGTTTGATGCAGAGACAAACTACTGGTGTACCTACGTGCAATTTTTAAAATTCGTTCTTGTAAATAAGGTCGTATGACGCGTGTTACGGACCTAAAGCAATCGTTAAGTACATTGTTTGTATTTGTTATGTTCATCGGGGGTCAAGTCATCTATTTACATGTAGGGTAAAGTAGGGTTCATCTCTATTTGTCTGGATAACCATGCAACCTCATGGCACGACTTTAATGTTTTAATATACTTACATAAATAGTTTTCGATATGATAGAAGCAGTAGACAAGGAGACGATACACGATGTTAGTAGGCAAAACGTGCCTACAAGGCAGGCTACGGCAGTGAGTAAGTAGAACAGCTCTGGTTTGCCGCTGGGGCTGGCGTAGCGCCTTTGGTCCATGTAGTAGGCCACCACGCCCACGCATGCCGCACCCAGCAACTGGAAACCAGAGAATATACATTTCAGTTACAAATTAAATATGAGCTAACCACCGTAAACATCCAGTTACGAGTATGTTTCCACTGCTAGCTAGGACATAGGTCTCCTCTCTGTAAGAGCACCGTGAGCCATAATCAGCCACGTAGGCCGAGTGCGAGTTGCCGGATGTTTCGTGTGTTCGAATTTTTGGTTCAGCCCACGATTTATTCCTCCCACGAACCACACGCAAGTCACGTTTATAAGACATCGTTCTCAATTAAGGCGAATGCTCACATACTGCCCGCGAAATTCAAATTTTCTTACGTTTTTTGCAATTTGCAGGCCAGTGCTTGGTTGTATGTTGATGAACATTTGATTCGTGACTGTAAGACGTATTTAGTTACAGAATTATAATCATCAAAATCATCAATACAACCCTCCAAGTTCATATAGATCGAGAAATAACTTTGACCTTGAAAAAATAGTTTCTCGATCTATATGAACTTGGAGGGTTGTGTTGGTGATTTTGATGATTATAATTCTGTAACTAAATACGTCTTACAGTCGCGAATCAAATGTTCATCAACATGCAACCAAGCACTGGCCTGCAAATTGCAAAAACGTAAGAAAATTTGAATTTCGCGGGCAGGGTGTGAGCTTCCCCCTTAAATTCTGGTGTTTTGGTGGTAACATTGTATAAGATTTAGACTTATCCACAACGTTTTTGAAAGCTTTGTCTCGTAATAACCTACAGCCAAAAATAAAATAAATTTTATGCAGTAGGTAGGTAAAGTTTCAGTTCAGATTAGAAATATCCTTCAGACGAGGAAAATGGTCCTGTAGAACCTACAGGACCATTTTCCTTGTTTGAAGGGCATTTTATACGGAGACATAACTAAGTAGTTCTAATAAAGTAATTGCACATTTATTAATAGGAAAATATTTAAAAAAAAAAAATAGAAAAATGTATAATGCCAACGATAAATAAATTATATTATTTACTTGAGTACATTATTTGATTAGCATTGGGCTGAGCCTTGAAAGCGTTGTTAACACGTAACGCATGGGACGCAACTCATTGAAACACCTCAAACTATGCAGGCAATTGTTCTGCACAAGGTTTTCCTCAAACTCGCAGATTTTATCAACAAACCTCTGCTGCATTGAAAATATAAAATTAAGTGTTTCGGCGCACTTTCGCGATGCAAATCATCGTTCGTTTGTTTATTCTGGTGGCTCCGAGAATAACCGCGCGGGTGAAGTCACGGCTACCTCGTAAAACGCGAGCGAGGAGAAAATTACGATACCTTTACTTCAGAATTACATTTTTACTAAAAACTCTTCAGTTCTTCAATGTTTCTGAAATTATTATCTGACATTTTGATCAAAATGTGTTAGTCACAGAGTAGGTGTAATTGTCGAGTGTGTGCTCACTAGTCAAAATCAAAGCATTTATTTCAAGTAGGCCAGTTACAGGCACTTTTGAATTGTCGAAACAAATAAAACAATGAAATTTAGCTACAGTGCCAGTCATTTAAAGGCATTAAAACTGCGTAAGTACTGTAATTGCCTATTCCAAAGCGTAGATTTCTATAGAGAGAATGGGCAAGAAACTCCATGGACACTCTTTTAAATCAGTTTATTGTCACAAAATTTTGATCTTGGTGACATCATTCATGTTGAGATGGTACTTGAACGTTATTCAATTAATTTGTTCCAATAAAAGTGCATATTGGTCTAAATGAAGTTACGAGTTAATTGTAGAAGTTAACGCACAACTCTGACTCATTTCACAAAGATAGACAGCTAAACTCATGTAAGTACCAACGTTTATGTTTTTGAACATTACTGCAGACGATTCAATAAACCGTGATGACGCCATTCATGATATCATCCGTGGCCTTTTCAAAGAAATCCGGACGGAAAACCAAATACTAATAATATGCGCAAACTGAATCGTGACAATCCATTGCCATAATTATTGTAGGTTTAGAGTATTTTGTAATTTATCGTCTCTTATACTAACTAAAGAATCCTTTGTTTCAGTTACCTATAATTACTGAAACAAGGAACTTTAAGGGCAAAGAGTCCTTCTTTTCAATGACTTCTATTCGTTAACTTTATAATGTGCTCTGCTTTTAGAAAAACCACAATACTTCAATAGTAGTTTATGCGACTGTGCATAATGAAGGGCATTACAACACAAGTGTGGGTTTAAGAAACGAGCCGAAGGCGAGTTTCTTAATAGCATCACACGAGTGTTGTAATGCCTAATTATGTATAGTTGCATACACTAATTTATCTACCCGAATATCATAAGGGCTCTATGATGGGTTCAGGAACCATAGGGAAATGACCAGCATTGTTACCAGTGTAATGCAATAAAAAATAAACAGGTTATTAGTTGCATTCGTCGCTGCATTTACGATATCTGGCGGAGTGTTCATGTTAATTTCTGAGTCACTATCACTCATTTTCGACAGAAATAAAGAATTAACAGAAAATTTGTCTACTCAATGAAAGGGAATAAAAAGCTAACGAACAAATGACAGCTCGAAATGGCGGCGTTTAAAAGAATACAAATAAAAAACAAAAACATGCCTAAGGCGCGGCCAACTAGTTCCGCGGCTCAGTAGGCGACTCGGCCGCTGTAACTCGCCCGATTCGGTCGAGACAGGAATTTCACTGTTATTAATATTTTCGAGTGGCGTTTCGGACGAATCCTTTTTTAGAGTCAAAGTACCGTCAGACACATAATATAGATAAGGTTTAGTGTCCTGTGTTCGTCCCGCATGGTCGTCCCGCATGTTCGTCCCACAAATTACCAGGAGAACAGAAGTAGGAAGGAGGTATTGCATTATAAAAGAGATACCGCGGTATCTCTAGCAACATGGGTGGTTTTTAGTAAGTAGAAGTCTGACACTCGATATGATTAATCTCCTACTAACTTATGATACCCTAGTACTTCATAACACATTTCATTACTCCTGTTAACTCTTATATTTGTTGACAGCCCTAAAGAAATGATTAATCTCCTACTAACTTATGATACCCTGTACTTCATAACACATTACATTGACCGCGGTCCCGGCTGTGGTCCCGGTCCCGAAACGCCACGACCCCAACCTAATGTTTTTCATTCTGACTGTACAAAATTTGCTTAAAAAAAAGTATAGTCCGAAACACCACTCAAAAATATGAATAAAAATTAAATTCCTGTCTCGACCGGACCGGGCGAGTTCCAGCGGTCGAGTCGCCTACTAAGCCAGTTCCGCGCGCACTAAGCACACTCACTTGAATTTGACACCTGTTCCAAATTTAAAACTCATAACCTACTGTTTTCAGTAGGTTATGAGCTCATTACAGTTCTGTTAATTTCTGCTGGTTGGTAATGCTGGTCATTGCCTATGGTTTTTGAACGCATTAAAGAGGGTTTATGATATTTGGGTAGATAAAATGTTTTTTCAATACACTTCCTCGAAAACTAGCTCTTATTGCACTACGATTAGGTTCGACATGCATCATATTTCGCACGCGTGCGGTAATAAGAATACAGCGTGCTGTAATATTATTACCGCACGCTGTAATCATAGAGCAGCGGTAATTCGATTAAAACTTATGAAATTAAAAAAAAAACACCACTGACTATTATAGAGCAGGCGTGTTTTTTTTTTAAAAAACACCACTGACTATTATAGAGCAGGCGTGTTTTTTTTTTAATCTCGCCATTTTGATCTGCGTCTTTACAGCGTAAATATTTTTTGAATATTTAAATTGTGTTTGTAAAAAGAATACTACTAATAAACGTAAATATTTTAAACAATTATTTACTTTTATGAACAAGTAAGCATTTTTTTGTGTTCTTAATTAAAAAATATTTAAATTTTATATTTTTCCTGTGAGGCTGTTTGGCGGCTTTATACCTTTGCTTCTTTTTCAACCTGGCGAAATCAAACCGCGGAAAAAAAGTAAATTAAATCATAGTCTCATCAAATTTGTTGACAAAAACACATAACGTTTTTAGTTAATTTCTTCGAAAGTGTATTGAAAAACGTCGTTTGATACACGTGGGAATTTGTTATTGCATTTCTCGACCCCATGAACACCCTCGCCATACGGCTCGGGTGTTCAATCTGCCTCGAATGCAATAACAAACTTTCCGCACTTGTATCAAAATGTACTATTATGCCTGCGATGATGTTAGACTTCTTTTTTCATCTGAAGGATCATTATTCAAATTCCTTCCTGTATTAGTTAGTTAATCGTTATCTCATCGTTATCATCTAGTTTCAATTTCAACCTAAACTTCTCGTAGGTATATTAATTTTAGTTATGTGCATAATTCAAGGAGCGTCTTCTTTTGATACGCCCGTGTTGCCCAACCGCGATATTTACGTAACCGAAACTAGGTTAAACTCTGGATCAAAATATCTGAGTATGCAGGAAATCATGTTTATCATTCACACCGTACGCTCACTCGACAGGCTAGTGAAGCGTTAACAATGCTATTTATATTAACTGATAATGATGTTTTGATTTACATATATATATATATATATATATTTATTTAAACTGCAATGCAGTTGATAAGCACCCAGGACCGGTTTTGAAAAAACGTACATTTCGGAATCCTACACTTATGTAGCTTCTGCTATATCTGAATCTTGTACTACCAACTACCTACCTGCCTACGCACATGCAGATACCTCTGCTCTATTTACCTACGATTTAAAAGCAATTAGAGACACATTATATAGGGTCAAATTAAAAACTTCGAGTCCTCGATTAAACCTATCATAATCAATATTAGTATGTATTTGGTTATCCGTCCAGATTTCTATTTATATTCTTTTCAAAAATAGTAATTAAATATATTAAATAATAATTAAATAAGGTATAAACTAATACAAATAATTCCTAACTTTCTAAATGAACTAACTAAACTATGATAAAATTACGATTCACTATTATCGTATTTTTTTTTATAACTTCGTTTAAAACAACGAGTGTATAAACATTAAACACTGCCTAAATGGTTAACTGTCGCTTGCTTTCTCAACCCTCGTACTAGTGAGTAGATCAAGTGCGATTTGGTTCTTTTGGTGTTTCAATGACGTTGTCAGGAGGACTGTTCGCATAAACATTTTTGCCTGTCTCATCCTTCCGGGATTGCAGGCGTGATGTTAATGTTTGTTGTTGTGTTTTGTAGGTGTGGTGTAGTACTGTATAGTGTTGTATCCTTACCAATTGTGCAAGCTTCAGGAGACCTGGAGAGGTGCCTAAGTAGCCGCTGTTGATGTATACGGGGGTGCCCGACGTAGCCACCGTCGTCCGGGTGATGGTCAATGAGTGCGACATCTTGGTTCACTGTAATGTCATCATACTCGTATTTTAATGCCATAGATATACGGTATATTGTTGGCTGGCTGGTAAATGTAGGGGAAGACCAGAGAAATGATGAATGGATTCTAAAAAAGTTGATACAGCTAATATTCCCCATATTAGCTGTATCAACTTTTTTAGAACCGCATAGCGAACCTGGGAGACCATGAGTATTGAACCACTGGGAGACCCTAAAGTCCCTAAACCGATTGCGAAGCCAGTTAGGCCTCTGTATATATACAACTTGGTGAGGATATTCCATCACATGAAGCAGGGACTGCTGGATATGCTGTGAGAATCCCAAAAATATTGAGATATGGATGGGAAGATGACGGTGTCTGTACTGAAATTTCTTGTAGATCCAATGCATAGCTTGCCAACTTTCTGTTGTGTTGATAGGATTTATATAATTCTCATCACTCGCATGCAATAAGTAAGCAACTGTTAATCGTGGTCTCCCTTCTTTTCTATCTACACTTCGTCAAGGGTATTGAGTACAAAATGATTCAGTTTGGATGTGACATAAACAAAGTTAAGTGCATCTTTAATCAATACAATTGATATCAATTGGATATAACGACTAACTCTCTGAATTACGACGTTTTAATTGAAGAATGGGGTTTATTTGACCGTAACAAATACAAGTTGGTACTAGGTAGCAGCACAACAAGCTACTACAGTCTGTCAAACTTTTTTCATCTTTATTAGGTTCAAGGTTGATTGAAGCAAAAATCAGTTTCCGTACAATGCTACAAGGAAATGTTGGCGTTAGAGTAACATTGACAATGACATAGAGCTGTTGGAAGTTGTAATCATTTGTGAAATTGATTTGTGGAATACTTACTACTAACTACTAATTACCAGCGTCACCCAGATACGCGAGAAAACTCTTGGAACATCAAGATCACCTGTGTATGCTGGATGCCCTGATAAGATTGGGAAGTTTGATCTGCTTCTGGAGAAAGGTGGGGTGGTTGCAGTAACAGTTGCCACGGCTCACGTACAATGATCTACTTCAAGGCTTAAGTGCGGAAACCAAATCCCGAACATAGAACAATCATACAACGTCATTTTTATTTTGGCCACACTAAAAGATCCTTGCACATATTTTTTCGACCATAGCACAGGCATGACAAAACTTATGTCATATCCATATCCGAATAAGGGTCGGTTAGGTCAACACGTTGGCGGGTGACGCGCAATGTTTGTATGCCACGGTCGCCTGCTCTCACAATACATTGCTATACCTAACTTATAGGTACTTATTTATAACTGAGTTTATTCACTGGCTCTCACACCATACATGCAATAGGGACTACATTCGAGCATGCATCTATCAAAGAATGCCTTGTTGTAATCTATGCGCTCATTGATAAAGTAATCATCAAGACATTGCCCAGATGTTTTGCCGCTGAATTATAAACTGAGCGGCACAGCTGTTATCAATTTACTTTGAAATATATTGTAATTTATGTGGATTATAAAAGATATCCATAAAAAACTTAGTTTAGTGTAATACTTATACGTCATTACAGCTGTTTTATTATGTTTTTCTTTACTCATTGTTGTTGTTATTCAACTGTTTTAACCCAATGCAAGAACTATATTATTATGTTATACATAAATTAACTTGTTATTATCCTGTACAATATGCTGACATAGATTAAACAAATTAGAATTAAAACGTTTAATTCATTAAACTGTAAGTAGTTCTTTTATAATTTATTTGACGAAAATATTGTGAGAAAACATAAATTTTGTAGCCACAGACCTAATCTAAATGAGAAAACAATAAAATGGTACTTACAGTGTTTATATTCGTCGGGGAACTATGGGAAATGTATTTAACAAGTGGAAAAGCGCACGTATGCACGAGCGGGCAATGTTGGCACGACTGTGAGTGGGCTCCGCACTCAGCGGTGAGTCACCAGCCACTGACTCGCCGCCGGCCAGTATCGACATTGCGCACACAACATACACCAGACGAACTCCTTGCGCACCGAGGCTTCACCTGGATGCTATCGATGCGTCAGGACTGGCCAGACATACTCGAACACAAAGGAACTGACAAATACTTCGATAAATAAAAGATGAAACATTGCTCCCTTTCGCTAACGCATGCGCACTTGCAACTCTCTAAATAATACCGACTGCAATTTAAAATTAAGTGTAATTTAGAGCAGCGATGGCCCAGTGGTGGCAGCCCCGACTTACAAGAAGTCGTGGGTTCGAACCCATGCAGGTGCATTACTTTGTGTAAATTGATTTCATCACTACTGCTCTCAAATCGGTGAAGGAAAACATTGTGAGGAAACCGGCCCTGTCCTGTAATCAAAAATTCGAAGACATGTGACATCTAAAAACCCGTACTGAGCCCGGGTGGTAGATTATAACCCATTCCCTCACATAAACAGGAGGCATAGTGGAAACAGAGGCTATATGCTTATGGTATGCAATTTAGAAGTGAAGGTCAATGGCCCCTTCTCATGCTGATAACGAGCTGAGATCACCTCATTGACGCACTGCTATTCTCGCAAATTCAGGTATCCTTGAAAAGAGATTTGCTTCATAGCCATCCCATGAGTCAAATGACCTACACCATCGTCGCTAGCATCGTCACGCTTTGACCACAACGAAAAGTACACACAAAGTAGAACTTTATAAGGACTTTCTAGGAAAATCATTTTGAACTTGGATGGAAACAGTTTTTGTACAAAAAAGACAAAAAGTTGTACAAAATAATTTCTGGACTAAGTTTGTAGTAGGTATCTAATGATATAATCGTATATGCAAGCATTTTTTATTTTAACTTCGTTTACATATTTTATTACCATCCTGAACGTATCTTTTTTCAAACAAGACAAAAGTTATTACTACGGAACCCTACACTGAGCGTGGCCCCACACGCTCTTGAGTTCTCGGTCTCTACTTGGAAACCTTCTAATTAGGAGATATTGGAATACAAAAGCACAAGCTTTCTTTTGAATACCAGTTTTTAGGGTTAAAACTTTACTTTAATTACTTCCATGGCCCGTTTACTATCAAAAACATCAATCAGCAGAGATTTTTCACCCCAAAAAAAGATTTTTCTTTGCTTTGCTTTTTTTGGCGGTTCTTACTTCGCTGTCTTCGCTCAAATCAAATTCTTGTCTTCTTCGATCAATAATGTACATCTCATCAGCTTGTCTTGGCATAAAAGTGGCTGCTTATGCATTTATGCGTAAACTTAAGTAAATAGGTACTATGACTAGATAACGGGATTAATGTTAGCGAAACATGTGAGTGAAATTATTAAAAAACTAGAGTCGAATGACTAAGGGAGGATTTTGCATAACAATGAAAATCTCTTAAGTTGGTCGTTGAAACTATAAATCATAACTAGCCTATATTATATTGTGGTGAATGGTTGAACTCAAAATATATAATTTTAGTGCATGATAATAGCGTGTTTCTTAATTTATTTTAAACTACAGGTAACACTTGTTTACAAATAAAATAAATTACAATATGTTAAAATATATTTATTAACTTTTTACAAATTAGGTCAATAAAATTAACTATTGTTTAAAAACTTCACATAACACCCGACATTCAACACAACTTAAATATTTCAGTACTTAACAAAAAACATTAAAATGTAACTTTAAGAAGTATACTAAATAAGTGTAAGTATTGGTACCTAAATCGGTATAAGTGTCTAAAAACGTGCTCTAACCCATTTAAAACGACATTTATTTTTAGTTACATTTAGAAAATATTTTCGAGATTTTTATAGAACTTTCAAGACTTATAGAAAAATAGATTGATACAGTAGTATTACCCGAGTAGTGATTTTGAAAAGAATGAGCAATAATTAATTAAAGTTGTTGGTCGCTGCGATACATAGGTGCAATGTATCAGGTACTTACACTCACACATTAGGTACTTAAGTGCGTATAAAGTTGTATTTACCAAAATATCTCGTCCCAAATTACATTAGAAATATATAATATTACCATTAATTAATTCGTTTTAGGTTACACATAACTTTAATTGAAACGTATTTTTTTTGTAAGACTAGTCAAACAAAATTTGTTACAACCGTGTGATAAAATACGAGTAAATAATAGGTACATGGAATTACCTTATATGAGAAGCCTAAGAATGTAGGTACTTTGTCAAAACTGGCCCCACTTTTCCTTTTAAATATATTACTTTTTACTTTATATTTACCTAATTAGACGCGTTTTATCCTCGTCGATTATGTTTATTTTGTGTCATTTCCGTTCTCTTCTTTATGAATTAACATAATGTGCATTATAATTTAAAATAATCTAGTTTTGGTTGATCTTAACACTTCCGCTGTCCTTACCTGTTCTTGCGACTGTCTCCAAAATGGTATATAGGTAGTTATTGTTAAAGTTTCGTTAGCCAAGATAGGTTTAATCCTTCAGAGCATACCTTCTCTACCTACCATTCGTTGACTACTTCTCGATATAGACAGAAGCATCCTCCTATATTTTACTAATATTACATTAATTTTCAGCAAAAAGAACCCGGTTGAACAGTGGTTCATTGTACAACATACCTTACCGTTTATATTCCTTACATGTACGCAATCTATGGCCATTAATTTAAGTATTATTCTATTCATATTAATATAAACCGTACTGTTTGTTACATGACTTTTAAATATAGTAAAATTTACATATTATTTGCATAAAATGCAATTGTTTTGTTCAACGAATCTAAAGTGAGATAATGTTCACTCGTTTTCGTTTGCGACAGAATATCAGATAAAAAAATAAATAATATCAACATTCGATACAGACATCTAATAGAATAATTTTATTATGTGTAGGACAGCCTGGCAGCTAAGAACACATTCATAAGGCTTTCGATTTTGAAATTCTGTAAATTACAAGACACCTATGTAGGTGTCCATGTTCCACTCTATAAAAATATTTCGAAACGTTTACTGTGCTCATATTAAAGTACCTCGAGACATACCACTCTTTGATAAAATTATTGTTTTAACAATTCTCATGCTTAATTGACACCAATAGCCACGTATATAAAAATAAAGTTTAAAATATGTGTTTATTGGTAATGATTGTGAAAAGTACAGTTAGATTTCGGCGTTCAGAATCGAGAGCGAAACGAAAGTGTGTGATACGATAATAGGCTTCCGTTGAGGTTTATGGTAGTGCCAGCGCATGCGCGTGGGGACGGGGGCGACGCTCACGCCGCCTGCGCCGTCGTCGTGCCGCGGTACTCCTTGAACAACAGGAACGAGCTCGCTCCGTACGCCGCAGTGTTGAAGATACCAAACACCTGCACAAACAACATTATATTTTAAACAATAGTCAAAAATAACTTTATGTAGGAAACGATGATTAGCGTCATCGGTTTAGAACGTTCAACGAGCATTGTGGTCTCTATTCCCTTTGCTGCCGGTCATTAGAGCGGTTGTTTCATGAATCAATTATGGAATTAATCATAGACTTGCAACTTTTGTAAAGACTAGGTAAGTATCCTCGATTGAATGAATCCTGGATTTTAATAGTACATTGTTACCTTAGGGGTGAAAGGAACTTATTTAGTCCCCGAGACGGGGTTTGGCGCCTGAGCGCAGCGAGGGCGCTAATAGTTCGAGGGACTAAATAAGTCTTTAACCCGAGGTAAACACTGTGCTTTTCATTACGAATACAAGGAAAGTTGATGGGAATAGGCTTGTGCCCAATTACCTAAATCGAAAGAATGAAGAAAGAAAAAGTATTTATTGGTTTCACACAGGACAAAAAAAAAATTACAAATAAATTAAAAAAGTAAACGTAAGAGAAACACTTAAAATCGGTTAAATCTAATTTGTGAATGACAATAGGCTTGCTCCTAATTACATCGGTTGATGGCAATAGGATTGCTCCTAATTAGATTGGTTGATGCCAACAGTCTTGGTCCTAATTACATCGGTTGGGGGCAACAGGCTTGCCCCCAATTACATCCGTTGATGGCAATAAGCTTGCTCCTAAATACATTGGTTGATGGCAATAGGCTTGCTCCCAATTACTCAAATCGGTAGATGGCAATAGGTTGCTCCTAATTACATCGGTTGATGGCAATAGGCTTGCTCCTAATTAGATTGGTTGATGGCAATAGGCGCACTCCTAATTACATCGGTTGATGGTAATAGGCTTGCTCCTAATTAAATTGTTTGATGGTAATAGGCTTGCCCCCAATTACATCAGTTGATGGCAATAGGCTTGCTCCTAATTAGATTGGTTGATGGCAATAGGCGCACTCCTAATTACATCGGTTAATGGTAATAGGCTTGCTCCTAATTAAATTGTTTGATGGTAATAGGCTTGCCCCCAATTACATCAGTTGATGGCAATAGGCTTGCTCCTAATTAAATTGGTTGATGGCAATAGGCTTGCTCCCAATTACCTAAACCGGTGGATGGCAATAGGCTTGCTCCTAACTACATTTGTTGATGCCTATAGGCTTGCCTCAATTAAATCGGTTGATGGTAATAGGCTTGCCCCCAATTACATCAGTTGATGGTAATAGGCTTGCTCCTAAGCAATAGGCTTGACCCAATTACACCAGTTGATGGCAATGGGCTTGCTCCTAATTACATTTGTTGATGGCAATAGGCTTGCTCCTAATCACATCAGTTGGTGGCAATAGGCTTGCTTCTAATTACATTGGTTCATGGCAATAGGCTTGCTCCCAATTACATCAAATAATTTGACAGCTGTCAGTAGAAAGCGATTCTCCCTAGGGCTGAAAAGTAATACTTTCAACCCGCTCCGCAGGCATCTTATGACCTACTTTCAGAGTATGAGTAATGAAAAGTATTTAAACGTTGTTTATGGCCAGGAATTACTTCTGTATTGCGTGTGCGTTTACAAATATTTAAACTCACATACACAAACATACAGACCCGGAACAATTTAACTATCTGTAGGTCATATAAATATTTGTTCCGTGCGGGAATCGAACCCGTTGCTCAGTCTCCAATTGCTCAGCTGCTGCGTCAACCGTGCTGTCAATACTGTGATACTATGTTTATATACCAGACAAAGATCACCATGCCATATCTAATCTCATTTGATCATATCTCATGTCTAACCTTGGTGATTAGCACTAGTTCTGCCATGAGAAAATGTCACATGACTCAAATAACGTTTGTTACTGGTTTGTCAATATATAAGTATATTATTGTTAACTGGTTTGTCAAATTTAAAAAAACTCAGCGTCAAGATACTACCAACGAAAGTAAGTAGGTAGTCGATATGCAAATCAAAAATAGAAAGTACAAGATTGGTTTCGTCGTCTTTCTCAAAGAAAACTACTAAATATACAGCTATCTTCATTAGTCTTAATATGGTCTTCACTCGTATGTTCTAAATCATTTGCAATAAACCTACTTATTTATTTTCATTTGTCGTTATTATCAATCATTTTTAGTGGACTTTAGATCGTTCAAAGTAAATCGTCCTATGTTATTAGTGTTCTAAACTTCATTGATATAAGATATAACGGTACCGAAACCTAATAAACTTAGCTTTGAAGTGTGTCTTTGGCGCTAATTAATCAATTTTAATTGGCAGATTCTTCACCATGCCACCTAGCTAGCCCGCTCATTAATCGGGTATCTGTTAGCTGGTAAATGGGACAAATAAACAATCATTATTTTCTCATAACCCATGAGGTTAAAATGCAGGTACCAAATTCAGTAACTACACAATATCCTGGTTAAGAAAAGGCTAACTGATGACACGGAATCTAACATTACATGAACCTTTACCTAAGGTTCTAAACATAACTAAAAGCGCTGAAGAACACGATTCACGATCACTATTGACTATTGTTACTGCACACGCTGTTCCAGATATGGTCAAAGTTCTTTTGTGCGGTACTGTTGTCGTCACGCAGAGGTAACAGAAAATCATTATACAATGTACCACTACCTATTTTCATTTAAGTACTCATTTTTAATTTTTATTTACTTTTTTGTTTTATTATGACAACTCCTGTATATACATTTTTAGGGTTCCGTAGTCAACTAGGAACCCTTATAGTTTCGCCATGTCTGTCCGTCCGTCCGTCCGTCCGTCATCGCTTAATCTCTGTGACCGTTAGCACTAGAAAGCTGAAATTTGGTACCAATATGTGTATCAATCACGCCGACAAAGTGGTAAAATAAAAATTGGAAAAAAATGTTTTATTAGGGTAGCCCCCCTATATGTAAAGTGGGAAGTGATTTTTTTTTTAATTTCAACCCTAACGTGTGATATATTGTTGGAAAGGTATTTAAAAATGAATAGGGGTTTACTGAAATCATTTTTTGATAATTTCAATAATTTCGGAAATAGTCGCTCCAAAAGTAAAAAACAATGCGTCCCCCCCCCCTCTAATTTTTGAACCATAAGTTTAGACAATATGAAAAAAATCTGAAAAGTAGAACTTTATAAGGACTTTCTAGGAAAATTATTTTGGACTTGGATGGAAACAACAGATGGAAACAGCAGTTAACCAATATAATTTGGTCCCTGAATCGTATGAGCGCCTATACAATCCAGAGGTCAAGTTTCATTGGCCCGTAGAAGAAATTGTATATTATAGCGTACCGTTTTGGTACGGAACCCTTCATGTGCGAGTCCGACTTGCACTTGGCCAGTTTTTTTTTTCATTTTAAAATGTAATATGCTTTACTAAATTATCTGAACTTTCTGACACCCAGATTATGTCTGGACCTTATCTATGACCTCCGACTTTGTTTTGGTTGTTTTTTTCAAATTAGCGTACATGTACGAAACACGGCCATACGTAGTTTAAATAAAAAACGTGTAAAAACCTCTTTGCAAAATAAACATCATTCATTCACACCTACTCCGGGATACCTAATTAATTGAGATGATGATTTAACAATACTTACAGCAGCTGCAACATTGGCTCCATACGCATTCGTCCACCAGCCGGCCGTCGCCGCGAACAGGACGATGAAGGCGATCAGGTACATCAGCGTCTCTATACTTGTGCTGATCAACTCCTGGAAGGGTAAACATTATTTTCGTCAGAACCGAGTTTCATAGCAGAGATATATAAGGTCCCATCAAAATAGGTGGACAAAATTTTAGGAATCATTCAGACCACCAAAATAAGGACAATGGTAAAAAAAGAAAATTAGAGAAACGCATCAGATACCTACAAGAAAATAAAACAGCTAGCGAAAATACACTAAAAGTGTTAGTTACCCAATATTTTACGTACAAAAAACTCACTTTAATCCGTGTTTTTTTTACTTGAATATGTTTGGTTATACATACTGAACGCTGTGTTAAAATTTGTCCACCTATTTAAATGGGACCTTATATAAAGGCAGACGTTTAATAGGAACTTCATATGTGATTTCACAGGTTTGACGGTGAGTTACATTAACTAACTAACTTTGGAGAAGAATTTTGATAATACGTTATTCAACAAGTTATAACTTGTTGAATAACGTATTATCAAAATTCTTCTATTCTTCTATATTTTATAACTCTACTTCTTGAAATAATAAGAAGATAATGATAATTCGCATAGTAATAACGGACTTATATGTTTCTATTGATTAATTAAGTAACGGACGCTTCATTTCAGTTATAATCATTAGAAACCTGCATTTCCGCGAGTCAATCACTGTATTTTTATTTCTATGAGAATCGTAATGTGCAGGAGCACACAGGCCTTATCTCTGTAAGAGAGAGTAGGATATAACCCACCACGCAGGCTCAGTGCGGGTTGGTAGATGTCGCATGCCTTCGATTTGTCGGAGCTAGGACATGCCGGTTTTGTCAAGAAAAATTCAGGCAGACTGGTACCTATTAACTGATGCATACCAGTAAACTATACAAATACTTACAGATAAAAGCCAGTTGATGGGTACTTTGAGAGCATCCTTGATGCTGAACAGAAAGACGAAGCTCCACATGAGCGTGGTGATGAAACTGGTGACGGCGACAAACACGAACCACGTGGAGTACCATGGTGACGCCAAGGCCATGCACAGGATACCCAGGACCTGGAATAGAATAACAAAATATTATAAAACATTTTCAAGTAGTATGGTCGAGTTTTGAGTATGAATGTGGAGGGACTGCAGGGGTATAAGATACCAGGAATACCAAAGAAACTATGGATGAACTGTGTAGAATGACATGACAAGAAAAGAGGTGTCTGATAAGATGACGAGTAATAGAGAAGTATGCAAGAAGACATGTTGCGCCGACCCTAAATGAATTGGGATAAGGGCAAGAGAATGAAGAATAATGATAGAGTATCTTGCCCATATTTTTTTCATACGAATCTACATTTTTGACTGGCCAACATTCATAATATATTTTATTTCTGTGTGAAACTGGACGAGTGCCTCTTAATTGCGTAAATGAATAAATGGTTTGACTTTGAAAGATTTATAAGCTTGGTCGAATATAATTTGTAAGTTGTCTATCGCCATTTATACATGACACAATTTCCAAATGTTCTGTTTTTAGCTTTGGATTACTCCCGCAACATTGTCGTTTCTCACTCTCTTCACCTCTTTATTCCACTTTGGTATTTTATAAAATGTAGAATAGTGGTTAAATTCGTCATTAAATTTTGAGAAAGATAAAATAACGCTGCATCCTAGATTCACCGGTTAGATTTTAATCCAACTCTGTCAACCATTAACCTTCATTTTAGAAGGTTATCCGACTGGGTGGGTAAAAGTGAAATTGATTGCTCTCTCAAAAAACTCATTTGAATTTGGATTCCAAATATAACTCGCAGATATATTCAGTGAGGTAATTTTATTCCTAACGAGTTAAATTAAATATGTTACACCTAACTTATTTCACTCATTTCATACTTTAGCCAACAAACGTATTTTTTAAAGCCCTACCTACGTGTTTTTCGACCAGCACAAGGTAATTTGAAACTTGTTTTCTAATGTCAAATATGTGATACTTATTATGTATTTTCATGTCACAGGGTTCCAATCTTATCATTCTCCAGTTGTGATAAAGATGATCCCAGAATATGATTACATGACGCATCGTCAATCATACTTTTTTGCTAAAGGTCGAGCTCAAAATAACTATGCGCACAGCTAGCTGTAATTAAATAAAATGGTAAGCGACATAGGAGTTCGTAAAATAAAATATGCTAAGCTAAAGAAAACCAATAGAGAATATTATGTAGCTAGTACAACTTTGTAAGTGTCAAACAATATAATTACATAGGCAATGACTAACACAGCAATAGTAGTTTATGCGACTGTGCATAATGAAGGGCATTACAACACAAGTGTGGGTTTAAGAAACGAGCCGAAGGCGAGTTTCTTAATAGCATCACACGAGTGTTGTAATGCCTAATTATGTATAGTTGCATACACTAATTTATCTACCCGAATATCATAAGGGCTCTATGATGGGTTCAGGAACCATAGGGAAATGACCAGCATTGTTACCAGTGTAATGCAATAAAAAATAAACAGGTTATTAGTTGCATTCGTCGCTGCATTTACGATATCTGGCGGAGTGTTCATGTTAATTTCTGAGTCACTATCACTCATTTTCGACAGAAATAAAGAATTAACAGAAAATTTGTCTACTCAATGAAAGGGAATAAAAAGCTAACGAACAAATGACAGCTCGAAATGGCGGCGTTTCGGATATCTGTCATTTTTTTTTAATCATAGGCAAACGAACAAAGTCTTTCAGTTCTTGTGTCACTCGAGATCAAAATGTCGTGCGATTTATAATTAAAATCATACTGAATTGGGGTTTCGTATCGATAGGTATCTGTTTTAATGTAGATACGTGCGCGCGGAACTAGTTGGCCGCGCCTTAGGCATGTTTTTGTTTTTTATTTGTAGGTATTCTTTTCAATAAATTGAACAAATTATTGTTCACGATATCTCGAGATTGGTCATCACTGTCTAATTATAGTCTCCTGTGCATTGCGAGCTGTAGGCAACCCGCCCCCTCACCCCTGTCGCCACCTTAGGCGCGGCCAACTAGATCCGCGCGCACTATAGAATAGCACACTCACTTGAATTTGACACCTGTTCCAAATTTAAAACTCATAACCTACTGTTTTCAGTAGGTTATGAGCTCATTACAGTTCTGTTAATTTCTGCTGGTTGGTAATGCTGGTCATTGCCTATGGTTTTTGAACGCATTAGAGAGGGTTTATGATATTAGGGTAGATAAAAGATGTATGTGACATTGTTGTTTAGATTACGTATTTTTATCGCAGGAACGATAACATTATTATCAGGTTTCGCTTTCGCGAAGTATTTTTCGCGATATTTATTTTAGATTTTTCCTGTGGGCATACTGTGCTGTCAATGATTGATAGATCTATGCAGTGTACTGCATTGGTTATGCATCCCGGTCATGTTCATCGGTCATTCATGGAGTCTTGAGGATGGTACCTCAAGGATGTCTATTATTCTTCGGTATATTATGGCTGATCCTTGCAACGGAGCATTTGCTTTAGTCATAATAATATGACTTTAAGGTCTCTCGAAGAACCGACAACCGATGGAGTAGGAAGGTTCTCGAGTGGCGACCACGAACCGGAAGAGCGTTGGTAGGCCTCCCACCAGGTGGACCGATGACATCGTGAGAGTCGCGGGCAACCGGTGGATGCAAACGGCCGGCTGCCGTTCTGTTTGGCGTTCTATGGTGGAGGCCTTTGTCCAGCAGTGGACGTCTTATGGCTGATGATGATGATGAAGGTCTTATTTCTATATTCACTTTTGTATGTTTTAATTTAACTCACACCCACTTATTGACTTATTTCATTAGTTTCACACAATTTAGTTGGTGGAGCATGTTTTCACTAAGCCAATTAGTTTAATACAGTATAACAAATTGAGCAACTACGTAATACTATTGGGTGGTGCTATAAACAACGGCAGGTCGGCATCGTCTATTATCGCCTGCGATTTCTATTTAATTGCTAATTTCATTAATTTCGCTTTAGTGTATAATAATAGTTAATAGAGTCTTTTGTTCCTCTAATGTATACCGTTCAAGTATTAAATTACCCTTCAACTAATTACTGTTAGGCTAATGTTCTCGCGTTGATGACTAATACCTTTTGCATTATACCTCACAAAGTTAAACACATATTTTTACTTTCGTAGTTTTTAAATAGTTTTGACCAGCGCAAGGTAACAGATCAACTGACCGTTAGCGGTGATATCCCAGTACCACTAGGACAACGGTGTCAGGTAAATGTGAGCCATTAACGTCCATCGAAGAAGGCGGCTGCGCGGGCGCAGCGCAGGTAAACGCGCACACCGTCGCGCCGCGCGCCGCGCCATACGGCCTCTACGAGCCAAACCGGTTTGATATCGCGCGCGAACACGAACCCTCTGTCGCAATGCCCACTAACAGGTGTTGTTTGTAGAAATTCCATCCGATAACCAAACAGGCAAACATTGTCTTACAATATATTGCACGTTTGCGACCGGCGAGTGGCGACCGTCCCACCAAGACTTTAAGGCACTCAACGCGCTCTCCGGCCGAACATAATTAATTGCAAGCACAACTCAGATGACATCCGCTCCACAAGTACGTACGACGAACGTTTACGTACGAGTACGTCCCTACCTCACTAAGGAGGGACGGAAATGTGTGTCAAAGAGGCACGTGCACAGTTGCATATAATATGGAGAAAGTGCGTCGCCGGGCGCAGTCGCGGGGCAGAGTGGTCGTGTGGACGTATATGTGACGCGACCGCCATACCGAGCTCTATCAATGGGTTCACAGACCATCATCGCTTTTACACGTTTCAGTCTCGCTCCAAATAATAAAACGTGGCCGGATTTCCGACACCACTGTGTTCCGTATCTACATCTATTGACGAAAGTGCCACAAATAATAGGACACACCCACGGAATTTATATTGAAGTAGGGACAACACAATACTGCAGTCTTTGCTAGAATAATATATCTTGTCAAAGTCGCTCCAAATGGACTATCAGGATTTGTGTTCGAAAAATCAAGAAGCTTGTCCAAGCGTGGAACCTTTCTCAATGCCTCAAAATTAGATTTGGCCAAATTTCACAATTCAAGTTATCGATACTGACCCAAATATTAAGAGCGTATGGTACCTCAAACGCGAGTTTTATAATGCGTAAAAGTATATGATTCACTGCAGTAATCAACATCAGAAAAATATATGATATTCTTCAGGATATATGCTAGTGCCATAGTGTTGTGAAAACATAATACAACTAACTTTGCTCGATAGAAAAAAATCGCGAAGATACCTCTAAAAATTTCTTTTAACGAGTAAAAACCATACTAAAATACATGTCATCGTTCTGATTTTTTTGCCAAATAATTCTACAAGCAACAAACTAAAGTCATAGTGTTTTACTTTTTTAGTCCAATCAATAGTTTTTTTGTAAATCGCAAAATACCACTAATTTCGCACTATTCGGCCGCAGCGAAAGACGTAACAACCGCTTTGTAGTGCAAGCTGATTTGAACTTTATTCTAACAGTATTACAAGCGAAGTTTGAACCACCACAAATAGGGTTGCTAATCTGAGGTAGCATACGCTCTTAAGCGTTCGCTGCGCTTAGCGTGGGTCTAGTGTAGGCGTTTGTTGAACGACATCGCAGCGCTGAAGCCACGACTACACCACGTACGACAAGAATGTTTGGTAAAAACATGTACCGTCCGTCACGGACCTTCTACGACGTTTTCTCGTAGCTGCTACGCTAATTGTGTAGCTACTACGAAGAAGCGTAGCGCTGCTAAGCAGAGTCACCGCAGCCCACGGACCTTCTACGACGTTTTCTCGTAGCTGCTACGCTAATTGTGTAGCTACTACAGAGAAGCGTAGAGCTGCTACGCAGAGTCACCGCTGCGCTGTGCCCACGGACCTTCTACGCCGATTTCTTGTAGCTGTTACGCTAATTGTGTAGCTACTACAAAGAAGCGTAGCGCTGCTACGCAGAGTCACCGCTGTACCTAGACCTACGGACCTTCTACGCCGATTTCTCGTAGCTGCTACGCTAATTGTGTAGCTACTACGAAAAAGCGTAGCACTGCTACGCAGAGTCACTACTGCCGCGCTGTGCTCACGGACCTACTACGCCGATTCCTCGTAGCTGCTACGCTAATTGTGTAGCTACTACGAAGAAGCGTAGCACTGCTACGCAGAGTCACCGCTGTGCTCACGGACCTACTACGCCGATTCCTCGTAGCTGCTAGGCTAAATGTAGCTACTACGAAGAAGCGTAGCACTGCTACGCAGAGTCACCGCTGCATGTGAGCACGGACCTTCTACGCCGATTCCTCGTAGCTGCTACGTGTTTAGTGTAGCAACGACGAAGAGGCGTAAAACTGCTACGTAGACTTACCGCTTCGTCCACGGACCTGGTACGCAATTTAAACACAGCAAATGCGTAGACCAATCGGAAAATGAAATTCTGTTTTTGATGGTTACTATGTGTTCCTACCGCCACTCTACTTCAGTCCTTTCACTATCAGAGTAGCAGAATTTAATATTAGATATAACAAAATCTCTCACAAACAGAAAGTATTTTACAATTTCCTTTTATCTTCTTACTTCTTTTAAAATGAGTATTATAATATTAACAATAATTTTGACTCATTGCTTAGCTATAGTATAGTTGGCGTGTATTTGTGTCGTTACTCTGCCTGCTCCCATGTAAAGGTACAATGCGCAATTGCCCTTGAAGTTAATACCAATTCAGAATGGCGGCTAATTAAAGCGCCTCCATCGATCCGTGCTGATTCTTAACCGTATAGTTAACGTATTATTATTATATCGAATTACAGCGGTAAACGTTTCTGAATACCGTTGCATGACTATTGAAACACTTAGTTTGTAGAACAATATCCAGGAAAATGGACACAAAGCGGTTAATAGTATAAAAAATAAGTGATGAATGCGTTTGTCTGACACTGTTCCGTAAGTGTGGTGTTGTATCGGAGTCGATCCAGCAACGCAACGGTTGCGAAGTGAAAATGCAATCAAGTAACATAACATTGGGGTCAATGGGTGCGTGCCGGCGTGGTGCTGCGGCGCGGCGGCGGCTTGCTGACCAACTTGCCCAAACACTGTCTAGTCAGTAGTCAGTTCATTGACCATACTTCCGCATAGGGTTCAAAATCAACTTCGTGAAATGGAAACCGATTATTTGACCTTAAGACTTAACTTTCACCTCGGCACTGTACCGACTTGCCGATGTGTGTTTATCTTATTTTTAACGAATTCAAATATTATTTTGTATAATATAATTTAAAAATGTTTGGCATTAGCGTCTAATGATAGGTATTCAACATCACCACAAAATTGCCAAGTCGTATCTTCGTATATCTAATGGCCTTAAGTAAGTAGTAAGTTATATTCATTAAAAAAACCAGTTAGACAACGTTGTTATGTATCTTGGGCTATTGTTTTAAACGCCAAGTTACTCAGTTGGAAGAATTTTTATTTATTCTTGTAGCGCTAAAAAGACGAACTTCCTTGTCAAGTCGGTAACATTCAATTATAGAATATTAAAATGATGTTGACCTTGACAGATATTATAAAATAACATTCAATATATTTATAGGTACCCACATACTAACAGCATGCCAATCGGCGACGATTTGACGTTGTTAGTGAATTTTAATTTGGTGCTCGCTCACGCTCAAGAAAATGACGCAATCCTCAGATCTAGTCAGAATTCGATTTGAGCAAGCCAAGTGCCTGGCCACCAATTGAGTCGCCTAGTTTAATGGCTACGAGCTACGAATGGCATTCGAGCCAACTAGATATACTGTAACAACCTGAAATCCTGAATGCCTCCGCATTCTTCGCTGCTTATGTATACCTACCTACCAACATCAAGATTAATCCAGCCAGTAGGTACCTATACCACCGCGCAATAACCTTTTTCATAATCGACTTTGACCGCAGCTTGAACTTTATAAACATTGATTTCTACGAAAGTGCAAAAGTCAACCCGAACAGAGCGATTTTAAAAGAAAGTTATTTCAATTTCATTGACCTTGATTTCGCAACCGCGACTGTTGAGCGTACGACAACGCAGCATGGATTGTCGAAAGTGATGTTTACTAACAGATGAACACAATAACATTAAAACTGGGCTGCTTCTGCTTGCAACGAAAATAAACGACAGAGAATTACGTTTGATCCTCATAAAATATTGAAGTCAGGAATACGTATTACGTGTCTTTTTCTTGTGACCTTCGGCGACTTATATGAAAGCTACACACACATAGATACATATTATTGAAACAACACAAATGTAGCATGCGCAGAAGTAACGCTGTATTCGTCGCAATAACGTTGATGAGACTAAACCAAGCTACATCAGCGATGACTTGAGAAGCTTGTGGGCTGGTAACTGTGGAGCAAACAATGGGCACTCAGCGTGTTACATTCACAGGGAAATGTGCTCTGTGTGAATATACAACGTCACGGTTGGATGACATCAATCCAAGCAGACTGCCGCTGTTGTTTAACCAAACTGTTAATCCAAAAGCCTATTTTCAATTCGAAGCGGTTTACCAACGGTGGTAATTTTGCGAGGATAAGTACAGTCAAGTTAGAGAACATTTCAATCGGGTGCATTATGTAGAACTAAAATTAAGAAGTCTAGTTGCGTTTTGACATCATCACATCAAGTAACTCTACCGGTACACTAAGATGTTTTTGTCTAAAATGTACATACTACTCAACTCAATTAGTCAATAGGCTAGCTGTAAAAAAAGACTGAATGTTAAGTGTCATGATGCTCTGGGAATACCTACTTGAATATTGACCTAGGTTACGTTTACTAGCAATACCAACTACCATTGCGATCAAGTTTTGATATGTACCATTAACAAAGTAAATAACGTACAAGTGTATCTAGTCATCACATCACACAAGTGCCTAACTAACTACATTCCTTTTAATTAAAAAATTAAACCCAAGGCTGAGAGGATCAGTAACTCAATAGAGGCGATTTGAGAGGTGTTGGAAGTCAAACGTCAGAGGTCACACAACGAATACCTCGAGGATCTTACACTAATTATTGAAAGTACACGAACTCTACAACCATCTAATGAGTATAACACTTGTTCTCGTTTTAAACGTGAGATGTTAGAGCTGGATTATGAAAACGTTTTTATTAAAAGTGTATGTTTGCAGTTGTCTATGATCTCCGTGACCCGTTTTCTCGGACGATGCTAACAAGAAAAATAAGAGAACAACAGATGAGCGTCCTCCCAAAATAACCGACCGTGCTGTAGCGGCAGACGAATATAAACTTTTGTTAACGAGATTAAATCATGACATAATGAAGGATAAGTCAAGTGATAGCGTTCCCGTCCTCAATACCAGCCCAATGCCGCGAGTGTGACATCTCAGCGCAAAATCTTCCAACTACCAAATTTTGCTAACTGCACAACAACATTTTACGGCTATTGTTAAATGTTACTCGTTTATAATAAGATCTACTTCGCGTTGTTAAATATTCAACACATCATACTGAAATTATAGCATTAAATATAGCATTAGTACCTACTATTTGCAGACGGTGTGCTGTAATAATTTGAGCAAAGCGTGTTATTTGGCTATCTTACTGTTGGTTTTCCTTTGTAAATACGAACCTATTACCAAGTTAGTCTCTCCTGCATACACTGTTGCTTTACATGCATACAGTACACGTGAACTAAGCGTTTAGGTGTGTCGCAAGCTTTGGAGCATAGCGTACGTATACAATGCGAAAATTTCGAAACACATTTTTGTGTTCGACGTGAGTATGTAACAGGCAGTTATTCTGTTACGTTAACCGTGTTCTTAGATATGGATTTTCAGTAACAACGTTTCAGTTGAATGTAAATGCCAACGCGTTGTTCGGTAGCAAGTTTAGCAACACTCTCCTCCGAGATGGGAAAACAAAAAGACTTAGGTAATTGATTATGGGACTTTGAAAACCCCTCATTTATAATAGTTGAAGGGGAATGACTGAGAAAACATCTTAAAATAATAAAAAAATACGAACACACACAAGACTCTTAGGAACAGACGATGATGAACTTTAAAGAATGAAAGTAAGCAAAGAGAAAACTTTCCTATCCAAATTGCGTAAGCAACTCATTAAACTTTCAACCTAGACGTTGCCCAGTTGACTTAGTTCTTGAGGTAAACTGTGTCTGACTAGTGAAAACGATTATGAGTACTCGCAAGTACATATTATTGAGCGGTTAAAATGATGGGAAAACGACAAGTTGTCACACCGGCCTGCGTCGACTCAAAGACGCGTAGGTACGGCGTTGGCCATGGCGGACCACATGTTGACAGTACTACTTTCATTTTGATGCCGACTTTCACCCGATGTCGCTCTCGAATAAGCTACGAATGCAAAATTTTAATAGTCTGTTAATATGCTTGTTATTTTTTCGCTTATTACATATTCCGATCGATATCACTTCTTGTTCCGTTCATTTCTAGTGTCTTTCCTCTTTTTCTGTTTTAATAAAGTATCATTAAATCCATTTTTATTACAGACTTGTTTCCTTAAGTTGTCAATTAGTGAAATCAAAGAACTGAAACCTGAAACCGATATTATCTTATACCACGCACGTATGATTTGAAACAATAGCACATATTGTTTGATAACATGTTTCGACTACATTATCGTCAACAGATCTTTGCTATTATACTTTTTTATTTACCTACAGGTATAGCAGGTAAATTATGAAGAATGTGATGTGAATGTAGGTACACACAAAATTATGTACGATAACAAAGAAAGAAAAATATAAAGCGATTAATTGGATTATGACGTAATGACGCTATCAATATATAATATTTTGACGAATAATACAGAAAGTTTTTACATTTAGACAACTATTTCTTGTCTTGCCTTCACAGTCCATTCATCGTTTCTTTGGTTTGGTACGAGAAGACTCTTATAGCGAGCGACCTTCGTTTTCCTCACTACTTTTTCCTCAATTTAGTGCTCATTAGGTACTTGCTTGAAAATAAAATCGCTGAGCACTTAAAACTCCTAAAGAACCAACCAGTTACCATACCATTATCTAATAATGATGTAGGACGAAGTTATTTAAACCAGTTAACCGCTTTAATTACAGCTATTTTGGAAACAAACTATAATTATAATGTAGATTCTGTTTCAATCTTAAAGGACTCCTGAGTAAATTAAATCATAGAAAGGTAAGTAAAGTGCAATGTTGCCCAGCCTTGAAATTGACAGCTACGAATATTATAAAGGGTCTGAAACGACGACGATTACCTGCCCATGATTGCATATAGATCGTTGGCATTTAATTTATCTCTACAAACTGTTAAAAAGTTAAGAGCCTACCTACGTGGATTTTTGCTAAATTCTAAACATCAATAGATCCATCCATCAGCACGAAACTCTACTCTAACACGGTAGGGAAAACTGCTGTGTTTACAGAAACTGAATGGAATGATACAGACAAAAACCTTAACAACATTAATGCAAAGGTAAAGACTGTGTATGTGTCATCGTTTGCTTATTCATGTATATTCATAGCATGTTACGTAAACTTTGCAAATATATTAAGGTATGTTTAATAATACTTGTTTTTCGTTTATAGGATTATTATGTGCATGAGGAAAATTAGGGAATAACAAATTATCCTTCTAAGCCGGAAGCGTCTATCGTGGTAGAAACCACGATAGACGCTTCCGGCGTATGCCACGAGGTAATAAAAAGGAATTTCAAGGGCTCTATGCAATATTGACACGATTTGGTACGCCATAACTCAACCTGAACCCAGTCCCACATTGTTCTTTCTGCAATATGTTATCGTTCACCGATAGTGCCGCCAAACGCTAAGGCCATAGTTGAATGACATTTCTAGGTTTAACTGTAACCAGTTTATAACCGATTGAATTTGCGATAACAATCACTAGCTCAGATTTGTTGTTTGATTAGCTGATAACCAATGTATGAAAGTTATATATTGCCCGTAAAGTTCCCATACAAAAGCATGTGGTACCCTTTTTTGGGGGCAGCCATTTTAAATGTAGTCTGGTCGTCGAATGTCGTATCTACTTTTACTCGCAACTTGGATCTCAAACAGATTTGGTTGGATTTGTAATGTCACGTAATGTGAAAGCGAAAGCGACGCGTAAGCGTATGTTTTTACTGTAAGAGTCGAAACGAAACACAGGTCCATTATATTATTATATAACGAAATTCTGCTGTACAGAACTGATAGAATCAATGTCGCCATTATGGAAATTGTGTAAGGTTCTATTTTGCCCTGCGAAGATCTGCCGATTAGGGTAGTAAGTATTCCAAATGTTTATATTTGTAAAGCAATTCAACAAAAGCGACAAGAACCGAACTGAAGAATGCCTTGGATGCACTTTGTCCATTGTCTAAAAGTATTATGGCAACAACAGTATATTTCTGCTCCTTTCGTTGGATAATTCTACAGGATAAATTAATAAGAGCTCCAATTAGAACAATTAATCTAATTGAAGCCAAAGACGAGCAAAGGGAAGTAAATAATATTTAGCACGTGATCTTACTCATCAAGACATGTTAACTAAGTACTAGTTAACATTGGTACCTACTTATAATAAAGCTATCATTGCACTTGTTCTACGAATGACGATACTGATAATCTGGTAGATTAAGGCCCAGATTCAGAGACCACACTTTGACTTTACTTTGATGGAAAGATCTACTTCAAGCTGTTCTTTACTTAGTAAAGGCGAAGTAGTCGATAATCATGACTTTGGCCTCAAAGTAAACTTTGCATTATTATGCGTTTAAATAATGTAGTCCTTCGTGTTAAACTAATTTCCTACAAAAGAAATGTGTAGTAAAGTTGTAGTAAAGTCAAAGTGTGGTCTCTGAATCTGGGCCTTAGAACCACAAGTATCCTAAGATTTAAGTGTAATGCAAGTTTAATGCCCTATTACAAGAGTTAAACTTAGCGTCACAATAGAGAAAATATTTCTCTTTCGTCTTCAATCAAGGTAGCATTGTTGTGTGCTTATAACATTAATCCGACTTATATGGGCAGCTGTATTATTGGAGCAGAGGCAAGGACGGACGATGATATCAGCGAGCTGAGCCCGAGTAGGCGATGGCGAAAACACGCCCAGTCAAAATGTGACGAATCCTTCGTATTAAAGTTCAAATAAGGCGGACTTTTAGTAGTACCAACTTATATTTTATTACCTCGAGAACTGACTAACTATTTCAAGGTCGGTAAGGTGACAAAGAATGACAGGTTTCAGTGACGTAGGTAGCCGCGGCCTTAGTAATTAATTAACGAGTCATAGCAGTCAAAGAAATGCGCGGAGGTTGTTTATCAGTTCTAAGTAGGTAGGTGTGATCTGGAGAGATTATTTCTTATCGAACTTACTACAGGTTTTTCAATTTCCTCTACTCATATAGGTACCTACCTAACTCATACCACTGCACTCAAAAAACGTTCGTTCGTTCACCGTCCACATTTTTGATGACTAAACGACATATTATCAATAAAGGAACCTAAAACCTTCACAATACAAAAATACCAGAAATATTCACTATGACTAAGCTTCTGACTAATCATTATCTTGATAAATGGATACGTTATCTTGTAAAAGATAGCAAGCAAGAATAATCTATACCTAAAATAAATAGAAACACAAAGAATCTATATTATTTTTATTAGTCATATAGGTTCAAAACATGCCTGATAATCCTAAATTAATGTCCCGTAATAACCAATCAACTTGTACTAAAAGCCATTTAAAACGAACGAAAAAAATTAAAAGAAATCGATTACCTAAGTAATTAGATGCTGAATGACTTCATCTGTGATGAGTTGATGACTCTGATGAGACGTAATAAATCAGGAAACATCTTGTAGTAAATAACAAAACAACACATTGCAAGAATGTGTTGTACAAATACGGTACCGAGTTACCGACACTACCGACTCTATACTAGAGTCTGCATGGTGTTACTGCCTATCCAGCCCTATTTATTTATTGTATTAATTGTTTACTTTCTTTTGTAGACTGTACCCACAGACCTCTACCAAGGTAGGTCTACCTACCAAGTACCTACCTACCAACTTATTTAACTCTTATGTCAGTTTCAGGGAAGTTATGATTGCAGGCTTCTTATTTTAAATTATCTGTTGCCCGCGACCTATGTCCGTATGAAATGATTATAATAAAAATATTACTTCCCTTTTTAAATGGGATTTTGTTAACAATTTAATAACATCAGCTATCTGCTAGTAAAATTCTCGTCAAAATCGGTCGCGCTGTTCCGAAGATTATCCGGAACAAACAGACAAACAATTTTTTTTTTTTCGTTTATTTGTACCTACCCTGTACTTTCGTGTGCATTAGGTAAAAAACTGTTATTCTGAAATACAAACCGACTTCAATTTTGTAGCTATAGAGGTAATGAATGATATTTTTTTCCTGTTTTGTGTGCATTGTGGTTTCATTATTACATAAGTAGGTACAGTTAGGTAGGTAGGTACCTACTACCTGAAATCAATATCGCAGTCTGCAGCTATGCACCTATTTCCTTTGATTAAGTTGGTTGAATTTCAGTTGTTCCCTTAATAGTATCTAGTCATCTAGGTACCTAGGTACTTATTACCAGGAAATATTGTTTACTTTACAAACTAAGTTGAAATATTTCCATAAAGTTTTATATTACAATAGGTTGATACTATGATAGGTACCTACCTACCTACTGATTGATTTTGAATTTCAGAATGGGTACGTTTGATCCAGCAAATGCCAACCACGTTTTTTCCTAATCTATTAAGAATAATATCGCCCAATTATTTATACTGCTTTCTGGAAGAAAACCTTAGTCTGTACTGAAATATGGTCACGAAATAAATGAATTTGAAAAATCACCATCAACAAAAAGCCTCCGATGGAAAAGGTATTCAATAGTAGTGTTTCGCAGTGTTGGTGAATGGAGGAGTAGGTGGTACGATTATCTCGCTCGCCTCCTCTGCAAGCGGCTCGGCGGCAGTCGTACAACCTGCGGAGTCAGCCCCCTCCGGCCGCGCCCCGCGCCGTCTCTTGCTGCCTAGTGCCTACTGACCTCCACGACACCAAAAAGCATTCTCAGCGACAATATGCAACGTTTTATGGCCTCGATAACTCATATGCATAAACATTATGCTTGTGAACACGCTCTCTCACGGTACGAGCGCCCGTAACTTTAATGACGCACCTAGCTTAGGAGATGGTTGATATAAAATTACTGTTAACATCATTCTACATAACACATTATATCCCGCTTTTTGTAGACAAAAGTTAATTACTAAATAAACCTTAGAATAGAACGCATAGAAGCAAGGTAACAGGCCGTTACGGTACTTATAGGACCGATGCGATGCTGTAAGAGTAGCGTCAGTAAATTCATTAGCTAGATGAATAGTAAAATACTTACATGATAATGAATTAGTTACCTACTAAGGAATATGTTATTTACCAAAAGTTTGTATAACGTAATTTATTTTTGGAATAATTATGTGCATCGCTGTAATTCAACTAAATTAATTTGAAAAGTTGGTACTTACAAGTTGTATTATTTTCAAAAGGCCTGGTGGAGTTTTAAAATAGTTAATGTCGATTTTAAGCCAATCCAGCGCACCGCCTTGCTGAGATGGAGGTGCAGTTGGTTTGTTGTGTTCCGTAGTCACTACTGTCTCGGGCGCCATCATTATTTGAATTAAAGTTTCGTTTAAAAAAGTTGAATTCGTGTGCGTAGATCACGAGCACTGCCACTGTAATATTTAGTACACTGTGGACGCGGCACACATTTTCGTCCGTCGGTGGCGAGCGTAGTATCGTCCGTGCAGCGCACAACTGTCGAGCGGAACCGAAAAGTGGCGGGAGCGGGACTGCCGGCCGCGGGGAACTAGTATGGTGGTGATGGCGTTAGTGCCACAAGTATGTAGTACGACCTGCCCGGTGCGGTGACGGAATGCTACGCATATTATTAGTTATGTAGGTGCTCAGCTCAATGTGTGTCGCGAACATAAAAAGGCAAGTAGCTAAATCACTTACCACTTAGCACATTATATACCTACAGGTAAGATATACATACAATAAACTGACACAAACACAGAACTATACTTCCCCCTGACAAACCATTTGGATACTTATTCATATGCTATACTTCAACATACGTTTTGCATTATTTAAAACCACTTAGTCCACCCCAGGAGGAGAGACTAGGAGGTCCTATCAATAAGAGTGAAAGCATGAATAAAAATAAAAACGACAAAATATCCCGCTTTGATTCAGCAAGAAATAGGTACTCTAAGAAATAATCTAGTAAAAAAAACTAGTAGGCCGTGGTTCACCACACAAGGCCTAATTTTTCAAAAATATCCACTCATAGATCAATCGGGTTTTTGATTCGAGTTATGGGAAACTAGCGCCATCTATTGTAAACAGATTGAACTTTTTAAATATAATTACCATTATTATAGGAGCCACATATTTTTCAGCATGAAAGCTTCATAGCCGAGTCTTAGGATTCCTTCATATTCACGAACTACCATCGTGAATATGAAGGAATCCTAAGACTTTACTAAGTTATAGCACTTCCAGCAGGGCGCCAATTTCAGTTTTCAAAACGGCTGTTCACTTCATCTCATCGTACGGAGCCTGAACCAAAAAAAAGTGCTTGAAGAAATTGTTGTAGCTTTTTCCTTATCTGAAAGGGCCAGGGGACTGAAAAATCTCGAGTCCCGCAAACAATCAGGGGGTCTAAAATGGCCACTTTAGCAGATCATAATGTGAATTGCGTTTAAAATCGTAAACTGGACCTTTCATCATAGTAACTGAAAATAGATCATAATAGGAAAATAATATGAATTGCGTTAAAATTCGTAAAATTGTTACAGACGCAGTTCCTATTATGAAAGGTCCATTTAAGATTTTTTAACGCAATTCATATTATGATCTGCTTAAGTGGCAATTTTAGGGCCCCTGGGGGTCTAAAATGGCCACTTTAGCAGATCATAATATGAATTGACCTTTCAAAATAGTAACTGCGTCTGTAACCATTTTACGAATTTAACGCATTCATAAATTGTTTTCCTATTATTACTTACCTATGATCTATTTTCCTTAATGGTCCCATACGCTGTTACTATTATGAAAGGTCATTTTACGCTTTTTGACGCAATTCATATTATGATCTGCTAAAGTGGCCGTTTTAGACCCCCTATCTTTGGCAATGCTGCTAGCTAGATAGGTAATGCAAGTGCTTATTTGATGCCTCTGGTTAACTCTGGTAGTTACATCTGAACTAGATAAGCAATACAAATACCGATGCGACACACGTACTCCTCATATGCATAGGCTGTAAACGAGTACCTACATGCTGATTATATTGTGATAATAATAAGATTGGTGCATGTGACACCAACTCGGCGCAATAGGTGAACTTGGTAGGTACTTACCTCGCAGAACTAATCATTCGCTACTATTGGTCTACCTGCTCAGAAGCCATTTTCATGTCAGTAAGCCTTCGTGAATGACATGTTTCAGAAGGTATGTTGCTCTCTCATTTTAAAATGCAGGTTCCTTCGTGAATGTAATAGGTCTTTACCTATGTAATTGCAGATTCTATAACCGGCATTTTCAGATTTAATTATCTGTGGATTGGCGCGTAATTCGAAATTCAAGTAAATTTTATTCGAAAGACGTGTTATTCTAATTTTAAATTCAGTCATTTGTTTTTAGATCGTTTTTTGTTTTTGTGACATTGTGGTAGTTTTTGGCGCCATGGATAAACTGAAAATTCGTACAATTTTCGAATATGAGTTCCTACGTGGAAATACCGCTGCGCAAACAACACGAAACATTAACGACGGTGTACGGGCCTAACACTGCTTGCATAAACACGGTCCATTATTGGTTTAATCGTTTTAAATCTGGAAATTTTGAGTCGAAGAACGAGCCTCGTGGTCGGCCGGTAACCATTGTCGACAACGACGAATTGAAGGCGATAGTGGAAGCGGATCCAACTCAATCTACGGCTGAGCTTGCTGCGGGCTTTGGAGTTAGTGTCAATGTCAAAACAACATTGAAGTAGTTGCGTCAAATCGGAAAGATAAAAAAGCTAGTTAAGTGGGTGCCACACGAACTAAGCGACCAAAACAGCGAGATTTAACGCGTCGAAGCATGCATAGCACTACTGAATCGGCATAGAAACGAGGGAATTCTTAATCGAATTGTTACTTGCGATGAAAAGTGGATCCTGTACGATAACCGTAAGCGTTCGTCTCAGTGGTAGGACCCGGGTACAGCACCTAATCAGTGCACTAAAAAAAAGATTACTCATCATAGGAAGATGATGGTAACTGTCTGGTGGACCAGTGGACCTTGCCCCAACAGATTTGTACTTTTTTCAAAATTTTGTCATTTTTTTATGTGGTAAAAAATTCGACACTCGAGAGGCAGTACAAAACGCTTTCGCTGACTTCATCGCCTGCCGTTCGGCAGACTTCTACAGTAAAGAGATAAACAAACTGCCATCAAAATGGCAAAATTGTATAGATCATTTGGGCCAGTACTTTGATTCGCTGAAATAAAAAAAATACCAAAATTTTTATAAGTATTTTAAAATTCACATACAAATCGGCAATTTCATAGGTAGCTTCAAAGGCAGTTTCAAAGACCTAAATATTATTCTCTATCTTTTTAAAATGCAGGTTCAGGTAAGCAAGAGATAACAATCGAGCGTGCACGTGTTTTGGTATTAAACTAACACCCAGATCCCAGACCATTTCAATAGCCGACATGACAACGATGAGCGTAGCAGTGACAGTCGAGGGGTTGGGGGCAGGTCTACCCAGACCATTCCAGTATTGAAGAGGGAACACCGCCGGATGCTACCACTGCGAGGATCGACCGGAGGACACGGTGGAACACACTGTGGAGGTGCGGTGTGCCCTGCTTAGGCGGAGCCCCGCCGTGTTCTCGTAGCGGCGATCGGCGGCGGCGTCCTCTCGCGTCCGGCCCTGGCGTACAAGCCATGGTCCGGGGCGTAGAGGAATGGGGACGTCGTCGCCTCCTGCTGCGAAACAGTGATGCGAAGGAGGTGGCGGAACGTGCGAGGGAGAGAACCAATCGTCCCAGCCGCCGCGGGAGACGGTCCGGGCGTCGGCGGCCACGTGATGGCTTCCGGCCACCGTAGACGCGGGCCTGTGGACGGTGAGTAATGGGCTAGCTCGCCATCCGTCCGTCATATGTATGACAACAGACCGTGTCGACGGCGCGTTCGTGTTCCACGCGCGCCTCATAGAGATGTCAGCAAGTCAGCAACATGGAAGGGGCCCACAAGGGCCGACGCCCGTCGAGGCTGCGGGATGTCGAAAGAGATACCGCGGCCTCGGCACAAGGGCGAAGAAGGAACATGGGTGGTTTTTAGTCAGTAGATGATTCCCCAATCCCCAACCCCGAAAAAAAAAAAGAGGGACACGTAGTTTTAGGTAGGAGTCTGACAAACACCTACGACGACCCAGGGGCGTAGCTAGGTACCGCCGCGGTATCAATGATAATAAGGCCACCGTCATAATTTTTAAGATTCTCCTATGTGAATGAGCTTAATATATGAAAATAAAAATGATATTCTTAAACCTCACATAGTATGATCTCCGCCATGTATGTATTATTTTGGCTTGTTGCTACTTTTGACTAATAATTATGATAATAGAGACATGAAAATAGGGACGGCACGGTTGGCGCAGTGGCTGAGCGATTGGACTGCTGCGCTGCGTGTCGCGGGTTCGATCCCCGCACGGAACAAATATTTGTATGGCCATTACATATACAGATAATTGTTTCGGGTCTGGGTGTGTTTGTGTATGTGAGTTTAAATGTTTGTAAACGCACCCACGATACAGGAGAAATTCCTAGTGTGGGGCAACGTTTTTAAAAAAAAGACAGCAATAGCAAAATCCCATGCTACACCACTGAGGCGACCGTAATGCGTGTTAAGTCACAAAAATAGAGGGGGTTGGGTCCATGACCAGTAAAGCGCAAAACACAGGGGACGTGTGCGGATCGGCGGCCGGTCGTGCGGTACGCCCGGGATTAGAGGTAAAAATGTACTATCTGTGGTCCATGAAGACTTGATTTTAGTTACCAAAAGTGTGAAGTAGTTAATAGGAATAAAAATATATATTAGAAAAAGATGGGTACATATGGAAATTTTGAATGTCACAATTCGTTTTATTTGGATTTCAGGTTATAAAAAGTATAATAAAACTCCAATCCATAAATTAGACATACAAAAATAACCAAAGTAGCAGCCATTTTCTATAAAAATATTGGTCTTAATGAACCAATCCAAGCCAAATACAGGGTAAGGTAGACATTAACACAAACTGTTATCTATCACATAATTTTCAGCACATGATTCCAGACCTCACAATATAGAAAACACATTGGTTATTTTTCAACAAAAGTGCAATACTTACATGATAACATGTAAGAAACAGCAGATTATTTTGTCAATAACCAGGGAATCAATTGCTTTGTTGGAGCGTCTAGAATCAAGTGCTGAATACATGGTAACAGTTAATGCATTGTTGTCTCTTACACTGTCTATGTAAGAGAAGAATACTTCAATTATTATTGTTCTATTTCTACAAAAATATTAATAACAGGATCTGACCGATTTTGGAATGATAACAAATGTGATTCAATTAAAACAACCAAATACATTTTCATTTATATTGAGTAAACTTAGAAAAAGAAGCCTAGAATTTTTCCTCCAAGATGTTTCCTTCTGGCTTCTTCATGGTCCATGATTCCACCACTGGTTGTCAGGACCAAGTAGCTGAAAACAGAAAAACTTAATTAGTTTTATTTTGTAACCAAACAAAACACGTTTACTTTCTCTCTGATGCACTAGCATAATTAATGCAAAAGTAAGATTTTTTGGAATATTCTCTTGTTTAAAACATCACAAACAATATCCATCAATGTGAAAGATATCAAATTGTGACATTTTATTCAATTTTGCACAACTTATCAAATGTCTACCAACAAGAACTATTGGTGATCCGCGGTAGTTGTGCAACAATGTCTCATATTTTTAAACATTAATCGATTACAGAAAGCCAATCCCAACAAAATTGGGCCAAGACTAGGCAAATGGTCTTCAGTAAGGAGATTAAAACAGTTAGACCATGTTTCTTTCAGCGCCCCTACAATGCCAAATTAATGCAGTTCCGTATGATGTGCTTTTTGCAGACTAAGTAAAACTATAAATAACAAATACACATTGATGAGTCTGGATTTAATTTACTTGATGTAAATTGCCCCAAACTTCATACTACACAGGGCAAATAAAACATCAACATTATTAAGTATTTCAGTTTTTTGTTACTGAATCATTATGACAGTTAGTATAAGTTTCACTTGACTAGACTATGCTGAAAATAGTTATTAGAAGTGTAATCATAAGGTTAGGAATGGCAAAACACTGAAAACATGTTGGATAACCATGTTTTAAATATGAGAACAACATTGATTCCATCTATGCTTTCTATCCACAGTGTTTCCAATGGGAATACTTTAAGTGGGGAGCAAAAAGCTGTAGATGACTGTACTGACTTCAGCATCAAGTACTCCTGATGATGGTTGGAAATGGCCTAGATATTGCAGCAATGCAAATATAAAATATTTAGCTTTTTATACAACTAAGGCCTCTTGGCTATTAAATATTATGACAATAGAATTTTATAAACAGCTTACCCGAACTGTCGTGACGGTAGCAGGTTAGTCCACCTCTCAATATCATTGATGGGAACGTCGAAGCGGGGTGAAATTACTCCACATTTGTTCAGTCTGCCGGTCAGATTGACAACAATCTTTCCAGCTCTGTGATCATCGACGATTTCAAATTCGCCAATGTAACCGTGCTTCATCATCACAGTTAAAAACTTGACGATTACTTTTGAACAAGGCCGGATTAGCACTTGTCTTTTGCCGCGTTTCTCGGCATTGTGGATTGATTTGAGAGCATCACTCAATACGTTCATACGCACCATGGCTGAAATAACAGAGATATAAATTAAAACTTCTTCTAACCAAGAAATTTGGTACCAAGGAACTTCACATTTGCACGAAGAAACGTCAAAACACCGTGAATCGTCAGAGGTTATCACTGAACATTGATTCTTTTATCCAAAATATTATATGGAACGTAGTTCACAATAACTGCTTTGCAATATAAATTACTTTCTTGTGATTTTATGGCGTTAAAAACAATGATTACCTAGGATTTAATACCCGCCTCAGCGAACCGAAATGACAGAACACTCCGAAAGAAATATTTTAGCGATGGCTGTAAAGAGGTGGGAATTTAAAAGTCGACTAAAACATATGACTCGACTAAAATAATATAGAGTTTAAATAATTTATCGTTACAATGCAGAAAGCATGGACTTATTATATAATAAGTCCATGGCAGAAAGAGTCAACCTATCAGAGATTTTATGATTGAACAATCATTTTTGTAGTTATTAAGGTTGATGTTCCAGGGTAGCCCGCGAAATTCAAATTTTCTTAAGTTTTTTGCAATTTGCAGGCCAGTGATAGGTGGTATGTTGATGAACATTTGAAACGCGGCTGTAAGACGTACCTATGTAGTTATAGAATTATAATCATCAAAATCATTAATACAACTCTCCGAGCTCATAAAGGTTCCGGAATGGCTTTGACCTTGTAAAAAGTCATTTTTAAACCTTTAAGAGCTTCCTCATTCAACAAAAGGTAGAAGCTCCAGGGTAGCAAGGGTAAGTTTCTTACCTTTGTGTGTTGTGTGTTGAGGAAAATATGAATTTATTTGTCATATTATTTGGGCAACCTAATAATTCTGTAAATATCAGTCACCACGCTTGGACACGCGTGGTGACTGATATTTTCAGAATTAATAAAAATCGTATGACTCTAAAACGGCGATCGTCGCACTAGCCACAAACCTAGTTTCCTTATCTAGGTGAATGGGGTTGGCAAGTGAAAGCTGATTGTAGATGGCGTGTCCATAGCTTGTCCCAATCCGACCAATGAGGTCAAGCTATTTTGAAATATAAAATGACATTGACAGATATTCAACCAATGAAGAGCTTAGGTTCATGCGGTGCTAGCGCCATTAGTTCCACTAGTTGCCCGTCCCATTGTTAAAAAAATTACGCGGTTAATTTGCTGTATACATCACGAAGGATGACATGAACAGACATGAAACAAATCTGCAGTTAAAAAAGAAGTTATTCAAACAAAATATTATAGTCAAAGCTATCGTCGTTTAAAAGCTATATCGTATCGTAATTTATTTTGCAATTTGGCAACAAAATAATCGCCTAACAAGCCGACACAAATGTGTCTCTCTCTGGCGCTACTAGTTGGTCACTCGGATGCTCGGTCCCGATCATAGAGTAAAGTAATATATCGGGTATAGAGAGCCCTCTCGCAGAATTTTTTGATGACCGCTAATGTCAATTGATCGGATTAATAGCGCCATCTATTATCGCCATCCACAAACTTGAGATATATATAGCTATACTAGCTGTAGGTACTACACTAGTGCTATAGACTGCTTCCTTACTAAAATGCTTGTTTTTAATTTGATAAAGTTTTACTGGTATAATCATAGTAAAACTTTATCAAATTAAAAACAAGCATTTTAGTAAGGAAGCATCAATTTCAAGAGATACACAGTGGATGCTTAAAAAAAACAACTTATTTTACATAAAACATTTATTTGTTTATTTTTATAAGTTTGCGCTGTTGCTTTAGTCTCACCATGATAAGTGATTTATCTACAGAACGCGAGAGCACTTTTTCCTCTAAACTAAATCTGCGACCAGAAGGCTTCTTGCTTGTCTGGGTGTACTGCATTTTCGTGAAAATGTTTGCTGCTGGTGTCATTTTGTTCGTAGCTCAAATCACAGAATAACTTCGTAAAACTCTCACACTTCACTACGGACTCGACTCAACGCGGCTCGGTAGATTAATTTCTCGAAGAAAGGCACAAATATGGACGAAAACTACAAACAAGCTCTAGCGCAGGTAGGAAGCAGTCGCCATAATTTGTTATCTGACAATTTGGTAATCATTAACAAATTAATAATTCACTGTGTTGCTATTGTAATTATTACACTGCTTGCAATCTACACATATATTTGCAAATAACAATAAAACATGTTAAATAACAATAAAACATGTTAAATAAAATAATAAGGTTACGAAATTATATTTAATAAATAATATTTTTAATCACAAATTAAATTGTGTCGATGGTGTCGCCATCTGTGGTGAGATAAAGTAACTAAATGTTTTGGATGGTGATAAAAGGTGTCGCTTTGTGAAAAAAAATACCTCAAATCTGTCAATATATGGAATTGTCCTACCCCTGGTCCCGATAACAGCCGAAGTTTACCGAACAGTTCCCAAAAGAAACGAAACAAAAACATACTTTTGCCGTAGTAGGTACCCGTTTTGCTCGTCAAGTCAAGTCGCGTCCTTCGGACGGACGATTGTGCAATGAAGTTCATGTCATGAAACTTTCGAAGTTTAAAAAACTTTCAAAAAATAATAACGATGTTGATAATATTGTGTGACTTTTTAATAGAGGTGAAGTGTAATAAAATTATCTAAAAGAGGTACAACATCCTGGTATACAATTTAGACAAAGTTGAGTGAACTTATGAAGTTGTGAGTAATCCCTACCTTGTTCATAGTTGCAAGGCGAGCGAATTCCACAGGTGTTTACCGAATGTTGTGGCAACTAAAATCCTAGCAACCGATTTAAAATGACGGCTCTCACTGTAGAGTTGTAATAAAGTGTAAAGGTGCTCAATAGACACTGAGAAAAATGTAGCCAAAAGTGTGTTCAAACACGAACAAGAAGATTTAACGTGTCATGGAAGAATTAGAGCGGTGGTCCAAGATGTATTGCAAACAGTTTTGTGGGACTTTTATTGTATTGTTTTTGTACTTTGTACATCCCATAACATCAGTAAATATTACAGGTAAGTCATTTACGTTAATTGTAAATATTGGAAGTTACAAAACTAACAATTATTTCGTGCAACTACTTTTCAAAGTTTTATAAAAGTTGTAACTTAGAGGTCCCTTACCAATAAAGTGAAGCAGTCTTGTCCTGTGATTCTAATCCCATAATTCCTAACAGTAACAAGCTGTAGACAAAGTTAAAAACAAAAGGTATGTAGGTATGTACCTACCTATTGTAATTTTTTCATCTAGCTAGACTCCTAAGGCCAGATTTGTCAATTTTATGGACCTAAATGGCTTATAAATTTTGCTGATTTTGTTAGTACCCAGGCTTCTTTATTAAATACACGTAGATTGTCTAGTTTATTTTTCCATTGCTTTTATTAGTAATCTGCTATTTATTGATCACATTGCTACTTCATTGAACATTGTCCTCCCAACCCAACTAAGTACTGCTGTGTGAAAGCCGTGATATGAGTACTCAGTCTAAAAAATAAAATGATCATGTTCAACAGGTGTAAGTAAAAGGTCTGATTTATTACCACTTACAATCTTGTTCTTGTTAGACATTTTTAGGATAGAATTTCCATTAAGACCCAAAGTTTAGGAAGTTCATATTTTTTTTGTAGATAGTACTCATTATTATAAAGCTTTTTGCAAATTGTCAAGTAACAGTTTTTTTTTTTTTTTTTTTTTTTTTGTTGTATTTTTGGATGTATTAAGAGTGTGCATAATAATTGTTGCTGTAGGGTAAACTGCCCTAATTCCGGCCCCGCCCTAATATCGGCCGTGACGAAGAAATCGTGGCGTAAATTAAAAACCTTCACATAATGTTAGGATAATATTGCACCAAAATAGACCTTAAGTCATACACAATAGACACTATCAACATGGCAGCGCTCTGTGTGCAATAGAATATTCAGTCGGTCTTAGAACGCGGAAGCTTATGAGCGTGTGCTTATCCTGTGCCTTTTGATCCTGGACCTACTGTGGACGACATTTTGGGATAAGCGATTTTAGCGTAATAAATTCATTAAAAGTAATGAGTATTGCTTGTTTTCGATACATAATAAAATAAAGAATCGCCTTACATATCTATTTTAATAAAAAAATCATGCTTTGTGGTAATTTTATGAGGCCGGAGTTAGGTTTCTGTTTATTAGTACAAATCCAAATATCGGCCGCCCCGGCCGATATAAGGCAATCATTTTTTAACAACGAATCCTAAAACCGGCCGGCAGAGGGGCATTTTTCAAAGAATTTGTTATCTCCAAAATCTCTTAATTTTTGCAAAAAAAGAAAGTCTAAAGGGGAACCAATGCCATTAGCCATATCTTCGAAAAAATGGAAACAGTTTACTCGAGAAAAAGATGACGAAAACGAATAAAAAATAAAACAGCGTGAACAAAGGAAGACATGAATCGAATATTATTATTATTTTGTCCTAAACGATTTCATTTGGGGTGCACAACGCAGCATGGCAGAAATTATATAGATGTTGCAAAAGAAAATTTTACCTGCCATCACTGCCTTATTCATTTAGTGTGATAGTCCAAAATTTGAAGCTGTTTTTTATTTATTTTAACTTACTTTGTTATTTTGTTGACTACTAACTACAGTATGACTACATTGCACATTTTAAGATACTCCTTCTATTATCACCTAAGTATTTTGTGTTCTTAAATATGTTAGGTATATATATTGTGACGTTGATTTTATTGAGCTCAATTTACGTTGTTTTTACGTTGATTTTATTTTATACCTAATCAATAATAATTTTGAAGACTGAACAATATAGATATAAAAAGTTGACAAATCGTTGTTAAGATGTTTTTTTTTCAAATACCTAAGCCGTTTTATCCACTGCTGCTCACTGGTTAGTGTTTATCCATACATTTTGCATATGCCGATATAAGGGAAAAATCTGGTCGGCTTTAGGCAAAAGGGGCCGGTATTGGGGAAAGTCGGAATGTATTGATAAAATAAATCATAATAATTAATCAACTAGGTTATTTTCAAAGTTTTACGTAAGAATAAGAAACCAATTAAATTTCACAATAGGAAAAAAACTATGCAAACACTTTATTTATCATATTGAGATATTATGAGTAGTTTAAAACTGAAAAAGGTTAAAGGGGCCGATATTAGGGTGGTTTACCCTATTATAATACCAAAAACAGCGGGGCGGTTAGGTTTGTAGGGTACCGAACACGTAACTAGGAAAACTTGGATGCAAGAGCGAGCGAAGCGAGCTCGGGACTTGGGGCACCCCGACACGGACAGGTTAGGTTAGAAGGGGATGGCGGGGTCGAATGAGCGAGCGAAGCGAGCGAATAGACCCCGCCATCCCCTTCGTGGTTATTTTTTTTAAAAACCACCCAGAAGTAGGAGCCCCGCGAAGCGGGGCTCCGTCGACTGGGTTCCAAAAAATGAATTTTTCTCAAGAATGGTGCGTCGCCTTTACATGGGAGTGGTGCCAGGGCACAGTGGGCACCACCCCCTCACCCTTCCCCTGTCAAACGACACAAAATTTGTACCCGTTTCGCGTTTTAGCGCTATTCTAACCTCAAAACTTTGACCATGGATATCTCGGAAACCACGGGGCTCCGAAGAATGGGAGTTGTACTGGGGGGTAGCCCCCCTCCCCCCCCTCCCAACCCCCACCCCCTCCCCCTTCTAAAATTTGGGTCTTAATGGAAATTTTTACCCATTTTTAAATGCACTTGTCTTTCCCAGTATACTTTCACCAACATATAGGCAGGCGGGAATACAGAGAACTCAAATAAATGCAAGAAGCTTGACATATTATTGCATTTGTTACGGACAAGCAGTGCGACCCTGAACTGCACACATAGACTGGGTTTTAGTGTAGGTACTTACTTAACTCAAAAACCGTCCAGGCATTCTAGGGATTAGACAGAACAAACAGCCAGACCAAAATAATTGCTTATATTTTCATTTGCATTCAGTAAAATTATCCGATTAACCGATCAATTAAAACCAAGGGTATTCGGGATAATCGATTTCAAAGTAAAATCAAACAATTATTATTAAATTTTATTATACATAAAAATCTGGATAATTGCGGTTTGGATTATCGGGATTCTACTGTATTACAAACAGACACTTCTATTTTACTTATTTGTTTTTTTTACCCGACTGCGGCGAAGCCCAAAAGGAGGGTTATGTGTTTGATTTTCATTATTCTTGTAAATAGGTAATTTAAAATTATATAAAATAGTTTAATAAAATTAAACAAAATCAGATATGAAATAATTTTAATGTCTTTGTTTGTTACAGTATTTTTATAATACAACATTTTTATATATTTGTAATTGAGGATAGCTTGCATGCAAAATAAAAACATATTAAAATTACTGACCACTAAAACCATTAGTGCCTTAATTAGATACTTATCTACTTAAAGTCCTAAACCCATTCACCTGCAGCAAAACCCTATCACTTGTTGCCAACTAATATTCAAGCAACTACCAATCAATTTAAAACCATGAATTGAAAAACAACAACATCCTTTCACAATAACTGATTAATCATGACCTGTACTGACCTCTTTGTGTGGCTGCATACAAGAGAGGGGTCAAGCTGTATCTTGAGGTTTCTCAAATATACAAGATGCAACAGACCATTGTTTGTAAGCTTGGCTAAAATATTAATTACCTATGGGTCAGGGAGTAAGTTTAGGGTATGAACAGTAACTTAATAAACAATATATGTGTTTGCAGGGAGACCATTACACACCCTACCCATCAATTGATGACTCATCATGGCATCTGATTAATTAACCGTTGATATGTGGCTGGCGTAAAATAATCTATAATGTTTTACGCAAATACCCTATCTAGTTTTTTTGCTTCGACAACACAGTCATCGCAATTACTCATTGTGCGTAATTACTAGCACAAAAGCCTTAATCCCGGAAATGTAAGCGAGAGTTACAAATATGTAATTTGACTTACGAAACAAACTACGTTTGATAAATATCCTGAGGCAAAATAAAAAAAGTACACTTTCATGATGATGGTGTTACAAACAGAGTAAAATTGTCGTAAAAATATTACCAAGGCGACTGCCGCAATGTCGCGGCTTTTAAACTAGGTAGGTACCTAGTACTATGTCTATTGTCAGTTCCTTTGTCGGAATACCTACGAAATGACTACAGTGCCTACCTATTGTCGTCAACGTTCGTCCTTATTGATGTGCATTATGTATGTCAATACATGATGTGAAACATCCTGATCCTAGGTAGCAACTGGTCCACTGCAGAAAGATCTCACCCATAGAATTCTTCAACGTCTTTTCTTGGTTCCTTGCATCCAGTTGTCTTCATCCAATCTCTGCCTCTCTCTAGCTACTACTTGGCTAAGGTCACAAAACATCAGAAAAGCAGTTTATGTGCAACCAAACCCCTTCGTACTTTTGAGTTTTGAAGACGCCTAGCCGGTAGCCCGCCTCGCCGTTCTTTGGTAGCGATTTTCCACTACTACATAATTCAGTTCTGCAAACTGCCGAATATTTCCCGCGTACGTAATGATTATGGTTAAATATATAATGAAATGTTGAATTAATTCATTTTTAACCGACTTCTAAAAAAAGAAGGAGGTTCTCAATTCGGATGTTTATATATATATTTTTTTTATGTTTGTTCGGGCATAACTCCGTCACTTGCTAACCGATTTGAAAAATTCTGTTTTTGTTGGAAAGGGTATACTTCCCAAATGGTCCCATATTTTTTTTTATCGAAATCGGATAAGCGGTTTTTGAAAAATCAACAAAACTCAAAAAAAAAAACTACATTGTCCACATTATGACCCATGAACACGTGAAGTTGTGAACCACTAAAAAGTGGAAAATAAAAACTTTTTAACAAAAAATAAAACCGACTTCAAAAAAAACAACACAAAAAAGTGAAAAATAAACTGTAAAAAGTTTTTTTAAGTGACAAATTATCTTTCGTAATCTAAAAAATAAGAGCAGCTTAGCATGTAAAATGGTTGTAAAAACTGTTCTTAATGACAACAAAGCTATAGGTTACAACAGAGATAGCTTAGTATGCAGGAGAAGCTCTCAATCAAAGACTTTAATGAACTTTGCTAAGTTAGAGTGGACCTAAAATATTCAGTCATGAATTACCGTCAGTCCCCATAACTCTCTTGTTAATTCACAGGCAGGTGGTTAATTAAACGCGTGCCATTTATTAATGAGGAGCTAGAGTAAAATGTAACTTTATACGGTTTGTGTTGTCATGCTTATCCCGTCCACTACCTATAACAAAATGGTAAAGAACTTGAGAAATCTGTTCATAAGAACCAGCTAAGGAATGATCTGTTCTTTATTGTGGTATAGGTAGGTACTTAGTTATAATAATAAGCAACAATTTACCCAAGCAATTTAAGATCGCGTGCGTAGCCCTAGCCTATTCTTCACTACTATACGTATGTAATATCGTGAATCGCCGCGCGCCGCGCCGGAACGGGTAAAAAATGCCTTGTGTCGACAAGGATCTAAGGAAGGACTAGCTGTTTGAGAAATGCATTCATGGGCACGCTCCCATAAGTGCGTCGCTGTTCTAAAGTTAGGGTTACCATAATAAATAATAAAGTTTTTGGATACCACGTGGATCTCCGCCCAGCATATCCGCGGCGGAAATCCGGGCCGTTAAAGGTAATTGTTTCATAATAAAATTGTGGTGTCCTATTTAAACAAGACACGCGACTTCTCACCTTCACCAACCTTAGGTTTTCTTGACTACTAATCCAACTTCTTCAGTTTGGACCTAAATGTAAACTGAAATGGTGATACCAGGGGCTTCTAAACACAGTGAATAAGTCGATAAAGCGATCAATTTGGGCCTTTTCAAATACTGCGTGATTTAAATAGGAGCACAAAACGCCGGCTGCTAATATAGCAAGTTCCTATTTACCCATAACATAATTTGCATACAATATAACTTTTCCTAACTGTAACTATTATGTCTATTAGTACATTAGTAGGTACGTACCTATTTCCTGAGCAGTGGTGGTAACCCTACCACACGCACAATACGAGAAATGAGCACTTGCAAAGTTGTATTGTGGTTGTTGTACTCACATGCCATTGCTTTCAATCAAACGTGTGGAACTGTGGATTTAAGCCCATTTTTTATTGTATTTCGACTAAGAAAACGAAAACCTAGGTTAAATCGATTAAAGTTCGCTTTTGCTAATACTTTAACGATTGTCGACTCGTAATTGGAAACAAATGTACATAAAACTTAATGAAGCAGTAAATAAAGTTTATTTCTCCAAAAATAAGTAACACAAACTCACACCCTTCTGAATCCCCAATTAGATTGAACTCTCCCCATCGTAAATTGAAATAGCCGACCTCAGTAGCTAGCTAGTTTATTTCAAAGAGGAGGATTTTCTAGTAAGAAGGTTTACCCTCTGAGGCAAAAACCGGCGACGAGGACGCGCGACATGCGCGAGTTGGCGGTAAACATCATCATAAAAGCCCTAGTCTCGCAAGTAGGTAGCTACTGCTGGAACCTCCTGTATGGGGTTATTAATATTAAACACTGCGAACCGGGTAAATACAGGCAATGAAGGATCAAGACACAGATCAAGACGCTACATACGTAGTCGAGGCTTCGTCCAATGAGGGATACTGAATCCATTCGTTTACAACTTTACCGTATAATGCATAGAAATATAATAATACCGTAATTACAAAGACTATGCGTAATTATGAAGTAATATTCTGTAATAGTAATAGACATACTAATAATTAATTATGTGTATGAACGTAGTACTGAAGTTCACGGTTACATTGAACTCTTGTCAAATAGAGTGCTCTAAAAATAATGCATTCTTCGGTAAATATTGACGTCGTGGCGTAATGATTTCGTAACGCTACTTATTAACACACTGCATTAATTGATAATGATGACAAAATAAATATTATTAATAATAAAAATAAATGTATTGTATGTGTCTCTACTGATTTGCGTTTCTATCGTGCCATACGCCATAATTTGGTAAACATATTTTAAAAAGGTGACACGACACATAAACTCACGCCTTTTCCCATGGGGATAGGCAAAAACCACAGAACGCCTCCTGCGATCCTTACATCCTTCCTTTGCCTCGTCCAAAAAGGTAATTTATGTCAAAATTAACGTTTTCGGCATTATGTTTTGTTGGATGTCAACCTTTGAACTGGCAGGGCTCTAGAATATCAGCAATTCAGCACCCCAGTTCCAGCATTAATAATAACTTTTATGAAGTAACCTTTTAATGATGAGTTTATTACTGTAATACATGGCATTGTAATAAAATGGTTTTCCAAACAAAGTTATTGTTCTAAATTACAACTCACAATATTTCTATTTAATTATATTTCTATACAATCTTACCATTTCGAGGGTAATACATAATATTCAAACTGATCAATGGACTGGGCAGTAACTGAATCCTTGTTTAGCCCAAAACTATCATCAAAGTAAAATTTTCAAAGGCTTTAAAAATAAATTAAAGTGTCTTAATTAGATTAATGATTTTTAATCCATCTGTGTCCTTGTTTTCTCGTAGTCCAATTATGTAATAGCAAATGTATTTATTCAGTTATTCAATTTTATGACGACACTCGAACGGATGTGGTTGTCAAGTCCCGGAAGATAAGGTAGTTTTGGGCGACTATAACCCTAGCGACCCTTATTCATTATTCAAGTTATGCGACGAAATCTTAACTGTATTTGTTTACAAGGTACCTACGCCACTTACCAAAGATCTAGCAAGAGTATTTCGAAAGTGGTTGTTTGTACAGCAATCAATTTGAGCAGAACTAAATAAATACTAACTTGTAATTGAATAAAGACATGTAAACTAATTGACATGAAAATGACAATGGTAGGTAGCATTTATAGAGTTCTTAATCAAAGTAGCGCATCTGCGCATGGTCGGTTGTCCGCACATTCGCAGAACCTAGCAAGTTATACAAAATTGTAAAGGACACTCGAGTACACCACATCCTTTTGTACATATAAATTACACTTCCGTAGCTAGGAAGCTCAAGCAAGAGCCGAAACAGCTTCAATCCTATCTATACTGGTGCTCCTAAAATAAATTTGCGAACACTGGCGCAAATAGCAGCAAATTCTCAATCGTTCGTCTTTTGAGATCGGAGTGGAATTAAATTTGTGGAGACCTGCTTACAATCGGCCAAAAGGACATAGAACTGGATACTTGAATCAAAAACATAACATTCCAGCATTTCAATGTCGACACCCAGCGTCCATTAACTCACCATTGTTTGACCGCCCCCCTTTTAATCGAATGGATCGGCACAAGACCAATTTGAAGTCACGGCAACATAAACTTTAGTGAATGTTTTCCATTCCCTCAATCAATTGGAATTGCGAGTACCCATACCTACTACAAAATATTAAATAAGTGTGTAAGACAGCAGTTTTTTGAAGAACAATTTAATTAATATTATTGTTGTTGCCAATCAATAGAATAATGTAATCGCGATTATGGCAAGCGAAATCTCGAAGATCTATGAATGCCGATTTGTTTATTTTTATAAGTAAAGGAATGTTACCTTTGAGTATTTGCTACCTCCTTCTCCAGTATCTAGAATATTTTCCCTCAGGGTGAAATAAAAAAAAAACCACTTTGTGTATTCGGTATATCTGAGTGCCTCAGTTCAGACGCGTCTAGTACATACATTTTGAGTGATACGTGATACATATCTGGCTTGGCACACTTTTACGAGCCCTGTTCAAACATTGCGCTGTTTTACAACTCTAAGATCCCTGTAAAGAGTTCTAAGAAGTTCACTGAAGTAATTGTTTTCAAGATTGAGTTTTTCTGAATCTGACATGTTTTTTGTAGAATGTTACCATCATACTGGATGTAGTCGTGTTACTGGGCCTTTAATATCTCGTTCCCTTTGTGTGTTTTATTATGTATATTTTTAGACATACAACTAAGTTTTATAGCGTACAATTCCATTAACGCAACACGTTAAATATATAAAAAAAAACAAAAGCAATACGATGCAGTTATATGTGGACTAAGCTTTGAAAATAAATGCCAAACAGACAAGCAAAATTGATAAAAGGGACTTTAGATATTATGCTCAGAAGCACAATTATGATAAAACACATTTTGCAAACTGATGAACAACCAGAAATACTTTGGACTAATGCCTCTGCGGGGACAGTAAAAAGCATTGAAAAAACCATTACGCACCGTATTTATGGAGCCTAACGTGACAAAATTAGATATAAATTATACGAACATACTTAGCTTATAAGTAATACGGTATGTTATAGTATTACACAAATACACGTAGGTAGGCTCAGTTCCCAAGTACGGTGGCGATGACACTCCCGAGGGTACTTAATGAAAGATCCACAAGTGTGCGTTTCCATCGGTGGCGCTGGGACGGCGATATTTAAAAAAAAACTGCCTAGAATTAGTAAAAAAGCAGATGGACGAAATGTGTCCTATAGAGCATTAAAATTACAAGTTATTATAAAAAAAAGTTAGAAACTTTGGTAAATGGTTAAGAATTTGGAAAGAACTCATAATAATAAAAAGGATTCACATTCTTGGACACACTACATCAATTACGATGATGATAGAGATGGACAAAATGTAATAAGTACTTCAATATTACTTTTTATATTTTTCTTATCATCATCATCCACAGCCCGAATTCACCCACTGCTGGGTATAGGCCTCTCCTTTCTGGTGCCAATCGTCACGTTCTTGTGCCAGTCTCATCCAGGTTTTTCCACCGATGGCAACTATATCGTCTGCCCATCTCGTCGCCGGGCGACCTACATTTCTTTTCCCCATTCTTGGACGCCATCCGGTGGCAGTCGTACTCTATCTGCCATCACTGCGCCTTGCCAGGTGTCCTACCCAGCCCCAGTTGAGTTCCATAACGCGATTTCCAAAATCGAAAACCTTTGTACGTCTTCGGATTTCGACGTTTGGAACCCGGTCTACCAGTTTTATGCCTAGCATGGAACGCACCATGGCTCTCTGTGCAACTCTTAGTCTTTACAAAGCCTCCTGCGTGAGCGTCCATGTTTCAGCATCGTAAGTTATTGTGGGCAGAACACACTGGTTAAAGAGGCAGGACTTTAGACATAGCGGAATTTTGGCTGACTTCAAGCTGTATTCTTCGAGATATCTTCCTTTGTTGATGCTGTTTGCCAAATAAAAGAACATGGCCAAGATAGATATACTGGTCAACCATCTCCATCTCTTCATTTCCAACTTTGAAGAAAGATTTACAAAGGTGTTGATGTTTGCCATAATCTTCGTCCTCTCAGACCTACTTCAAAAGAAGCATCAGGTCTTGAAGCATTGTTTGAAGATCATTTTCTTATGATAAATCAAATTATATAAAACAAGCACTTTGAAAACTAAATTATAAATTCGATATTAAATTATCGAATTTATAATTTAGTTTTCAAAGCGCTTGTTTGAGTATACTGTCAGTCTTTGTTAGGGATTTCTGAGGAGAAAATGTTTTTTGACAAAACTTTTTTACAAAAAATAAAACCGACTTCGACAAAAATAAAACACAAAAAAGTGAAAAATAAACATAAGAAGAAAAATCAGCTTCTGAAGTCGGTGACTTTTGATTGTTTGATTTCATGTTTTTGCCACCGACTTCAGAAGCTGATTTTTCTTCATGTTTATTTTTCACTTTTTTGTGTTTTATTTTTGTCGAAGTCGGTTTTATTTTTTGTAAAAAAGTTTTTATTTTTCACTTTTTTGTGGTTTACATGTGCTTACCCCTTCACAACGTACCGGCGTGATGTTATGTTATGAACTGGTGTAAACAATAGACAGACATGAGATTTCAGCAATGCCAGTCCATTTGCTATCATTTATTGAGGAGTTCCGTTGCCTATCTCCGAAGTTCTTCATCAGATCTTCACCAAATAGTTTTTATAACCTTTTTAGTGAGTACAGGCGTGATATTATGTTGTGTGATGACGTAAACAATGCTTAGATATGCTATAGCAACAAAATCGCGATAATCTGCTGTTATTTATTGAAGAGTTCCCCCGATTTCTACAAGATCCCATCATCAGATATTGAAATGGTGACAATGGGAAGCACCGGCTTTCAAATAAAAAAAGAATCATGAAAATCGGTTCACCCAGTCGCAAGTTAGGAAGGTAACAAACATTAAAAAAAAACCAGTCGAATTGATAACCTCCTCCTTTTTTTGAAGTCGGTTAAAAATAGATGAAGCCTAGTTATGCTTATTATAGATTTTTATCACGCGGGTAACCTTATTTAATAATCATTGTCATTTTTATTGACTTAAATGTATGTTATTATCATTTTGAATGTGTTTTGTATTGTGCTACACAAAACTTAAATCTCTTTGAGTAAAGCAAAGAGATTAAAAACCTACTTTTTCAACGGTGATCCTATTGTTACGAACGAATACATTTTGCCAGTTTGATAATTTAATTTAATTATAATCCAGTTGGTAATTTAACTCTCCGCATAGTTCTAACAACTACAAGTTTTTTGTAGAAATCCGAATTCATGCTTGCCGACACTTGTTTTCCACACATGCGTCGCAATTAACGATAAATTAATCATAAATCACAAAGCAAGAGTTGAGCTTTCTCGTTAAATTTTGGTGTTAAGTCAAGCTGTGTAACGTCGACTGCTTCTTGCTTTAACATCGTATGTGCGAGATAATTATTTTATTTTATGCATCCTCTAAAGTCAAGTAAACAAATATCTAAATAAACAAAGTGTATCTACTCGGAAAATACATTAAGTAACCTCTGAGCGAGCTGCTGTGGCCAGAGATAAATAAAAGATACTCGCAGCAGTCCCGAACGAATGGTCAGCAAACGCCTGAAACATGTAACCCAGCTATACACGTAGGCTCTACCAAGTGTACATCTCGTCACTACGTAGAAGTATATCAAACTAACTTTTATCTGATGACTTTATCTGTAGACCAATCCATGAAAAATTTGTAATATTATAAATCATTGATAAACATTGACTGAAAGTCGTTAATAAGAAAGGCAACCCTCGAAATGCCAGCCTGACTAACTAACTCTCACTGGATCGGTTTTATTACTGCTACCTACGCGAGGCTCAGAATTACACAACACAAATCACTTGGGATTTTGGGAATATATGTATTAGAAATCCCAACAATATTACAATCTTGCGGGTTTTCGGGAGCACAATTTTGAAACAGAACCCTTATGCTAACAATAGATGACATGACTTAAAAACTGTATACTTCATTGAGTTTGACATACTTATTAGAAAAGGTCGGGTTCCTGTTGGGTACCTGTTGATGATGTAGAGAGCGGCTGACACGAATAAAAGGATCGATTAACTTCTATTTTTACTCATGGTCGTGCGGGGCGGTAGCTTAACGCTATGCTGCCTAGGCTCTGCCTCTGATAAACAAAGGACGCTGGGAACGTAGGACGCTCAACAGCACTTTCATGTTCGCGCAATGTCTCTTCGTCACAATGACATTAATCATCGATTGTTCTGAATTTATTGTCCAAAATTTTAGCATGCGATCCCTATTTATATGCATACTGGGTATATTAATTTGTATATAATAATATCTGCCGCCTGTGCTAATCTAATATTCAGATATCCAGGGTCCGTATAATGTTTTAGCCCATATTGTCCCGCTGCTGGGTTAAAGATACCGTTGGAAATGCCGAAAGTTTATTTTTTTTTTCGAATATTGCATTGTAAAATTCACAATAATAATCTTTCGGAAAAAAACGGGAATCTTTCGAATGTTGCATTGAAATATTCACTTTTATGAGTCTTTCGGAAATAAACAGGAATCTTTCGAATATTTCGCTTCTTGTGTTTTGTTATTTTGTGAAATACTAAAAAAGAAAAAACATACGGAAGGTGAGGTGAATACAAATCCATATCCATACTATCCATACTTACTATACTATATTATATACTATCCTAACTAATATTATAAATGCGAAAGTAACTCTGTCTGTCTGTCTTTCTGTCTGTCTGTCTTTGCTTGACGCCTAACTAAAGTACTGAACAGATTTGTGTGAAATTTGGTACAGACATAGTTTGGAACTTGAGAAAGGACATAGGATACTTTTTTTTTTTTCGCTATATAAACCAAAAATCTGCCGGATGTCACTATTCCACGCGAACGAAGTCGCGGGCAAAAGCTAGTACTAAATAGGTAAAAAATTATATAGATTCTTGAACATAGGTACTTTCCATTATGTATTGTGACTATTGATTTATGAGACGAGTGGGGGAGGGGTCTACCCCCTTGTACTATCCCCGCGGAACCCCATGGTTATAGAGACCTACCTACCACCTGCCTACCAGCAGCCTACCACCTGCTTACCGCCTGCCTACCACCTGCCTACGACCTGCCAACCACCTGCCTACGACCTGCCTACAACCTACTTACCACATGCTTACCGCCTGCCTACCAACTGCCTACGGCCTGCTTACCGCCTGCCTACCAACTGCTTACCACATGCTTACCGCCTGCCTACCACCTGACTACGACCTGCTCAACGCCTGCCTACGACCTGCCCACCATATGCTTACGACCTGCCTACGACATGCTTACCTACCACTAGCCTACCACCTGCTTACCGCCTTCCTAGCACTATCCTACCACCTGCCTACCAGCAGCCTACCACCTGCTTACCGTCTGCCTACGACCTGCTTATCACCTGCCTACCATCTGCTTAACGCGTGCCTACCACACTTACCGCCAGTCGCCAGCCTTCCACCTGCCTACCGCCTGCCTACCACCTGCTTACCAACTGCTTACGGCCTGCTTACCGCCTACCTACCACCTGCCTACGACCTGCTTAACGCGTGCCTACCACCCTTACCGCTTGCCTTCCGCCTGCCTACCACCTGCCTACCACATGCTTACCACCTGCCTACCACCTATAATTCACCACAAAAAGTACCCAAATAGGTCTAGCCGTTTTCGATTTTTAGCGAGGCTGGCGAGACTAACGAACAGCGATTTATTTTTATATTGTGTAGATTTAAAACATGAAAGGTTCCCTTTACCTTTCGTATCTTTCCTTTTTTCCGTATTATTGAAAAAAAAAACGTGAAATTTTTACTGGCCAATGCTCTTGAAACTGTCGAAAGTTACATTGAACAAACACATAACCCTCCTTTTGGGCTTCGCCGCAGTCGGGTAAAAATACAACGGCATTGGAAGGAAACGGGAATCTTTCAGGCTTTTTTCAATGCTAGATAAAGCCTCCCCAACGTCCTTCCACTCGTCGCTCTCTTTCCGGGTCAACTTACCAGTGTTATAAGTTAAAAATCAATTGTAACCGAAATGATAAATGTGTTAGTTGAAAATGAAATCTTTGACCTAATTTTCTATCAAAATCAATACACGAAATTTGGTTACTTTTATTGGTTGTATTTATTAGGACTTTTATCGTAATCCTATGTCATTGATGTGAGTTCATCGATAGTTTCAATTCGATGTTTTTGTGGTCATAATCTCATATTTTAACAAAATTCAAAATATTAAAACCGGTAAATAAAAACTTGATCCTAAATTTTCTAGGGACGACAGATGTCCATGTCATGTACAAGATTTTTTTGCTGATGAAATGCAATTAAAATAGTATTAAACAAAAAAAAACCACCAATGAGTTACAGCAATTCGTTCGTTACTTCGTTATTATAATAATTGTTCTTTGCCTATTGGATTAATCCGCTGATCTAATGTCTTTAATGAAGAGTATCGTTCCCATTAACAGTAACACTTTCTTGTAACCTGAACCCCTTTCAACTAACAACATCATCTGTTCAAGAAGGTTAACAATGAAACAAATCACATTATAACGGTGACCTAGTTAGTAATGGGCATATAAGTACAGTTTCCTGGCAATGGCATTTTGTACTTAAAACGTGAAACACCATGCTTGTATGCTGTTACATCACACAAACATGGGTTTAAATTCAACTAGTATGTATGATGGTGCGATAAAAGAAGCCTTTAATTTCATTATTGTGCTGTGTATGTCTGTATTCATGTTCTGGGAAATGAGCCGTTTTATTCGCTATAGTGTTCGTTGCGTTGCGTCGGTGTCGACCGGTTGCTTGCCTGCTGTAGTGCGCCGCCCGTGGCGTGTCGTTCGTGGACTGCGGTCAAACTGCACACATACTTCAACAGTCGACAACGGACTCGCTGAGAGAGTAGAGTAACATTTAGAAGGACTAAAACACTATCCATTCTTTGTGACTCAGCTCATTAGAATCCAAAGAACGGACGGAAGTACAATCTCGCTCTACAATTTACATCGTCAGATTATAGCAGCTTCTGACCCCGATGAATCGACTATTTACACTGCTGAGCCAGAAGTTTACAGTTCATTACGGAATCAACGAGTACAATTTATTCTGGAAAAGCTGAGCTCAATTGTCGATGCCATTTATAAATCGTGGATGGGCTGCAAAATTGTAAACTGAGGAATAGGTCGAATATGGGTCGAATGCACACATATCAAACTATACATGAAGCAACTAGCTAGTGTATTCAACGTACACCGTATTCGTTGAAAACGGACACTTGTAAGTCTTCGTTATAAAGGGACCTAAAGCTAATCGAAGGGTTTCTCGTACATTGACGTGTGAGTACACGCTCGCAATCCATATGACCGGCGTTTGTGGTGCAGGCTCAGGTTACCGCCTGTCATTGCAATATGAACGACAAAAAACAGGAAACGAACTAGGTAACACAGAATTAGTATGGTCAAATGACAGAAATACAGATTCAGTAACAGTTGTAGAATTGAACGTTGTAATTGACGTTGGAAGCGACATTACGTGCGTGGTTGAAAATGTACCAATCAAAAAACTATGATTACCCTAAATCACCTGAATTCAGGTAAATAAAACTCGCTTTGAATCGAATGTCGCTTATTAGTATGTTAGTAGTCGTTGGCTTCAAGTAAACGTGCCATAGGTGTGAGTCACGTAACGGAAACGGTTCTTTCGATATTGATGTCTCAGCTTGATGCGTTCCCATGTTTTACTTTTACATAACCTCGCTTCTTACTTTGCGAAGTAGATGAACAACTGTAATATTGAATACTTTTTATTACTGTAGCTGCTGTTTATATTACAAATCCCTTTATTGGCAAACATCTGCGCATTCGAGATACCCGAGCGGAGCACGTAAATTAAACTTAGTTAAACGAGCATTTTATTCTTTATGAAAACTCTTAAAAACTTTTGTTTGTTGCTCCATCTATAAATAATGAATTGACCCTTATAATTATGTAATTGTAGATTACATGGATTAGAAACAATAAAATGTGACGACTTCATTTAATGAAAATGATAAAATTACTTATCTTCTTAGGTATGCATTTTCGATAACAAATTAATTATGCAGAAACATTACTTTATTAATGTTGAGTCTAGTATAGGTTACCAGTAGCAGATAGCTAGCACCTAGTAAGACATATTCATTTGTTATTTCGATTTTTAGCCTACAATGTTATGGGAATAACAAGTTTTCACTTTATGATTGACTAGCTTTTGCCAGCGGCTTCGCCCGCGTGAAAATGACGATTTTCCATACAAACTTTCATCCCCTATTTAACTCCCTTAGGGTTGAATTTCGAAAAATCCTTTCTTATTCCTTGTCTACATTATAAAGGGAACCTCTGTGCAAAATTTCAGCTTTCTAGGTCCAAGGGTTTGGGCTGGGCGTTGATGAGTCAGTCAGTCAGTCAGGACTTCTCTCTTTATTTATTAGATAAGCCAAAGAAAACTGTGTGCTAGCTGTTCCAATGACCTACCTAGTGAAGGTAGGCGTATCTTATCAGTTTATCAACTTGGTTATTGCTAAATTAAGATAGACGAGAGCAAAGCTTCTTTTATATATATATACTGACACGTAGTATAATAAAGCAATTAAAATGGAACACCCATTTTCACCTTCACTCTATTATTCAAGGAATCCTTGTTCTAAATTTTAGAACAATAAAAGCAACATAACCTAACATATCGTCGTTGATCGGAAGTTTTACTTACAGAGCAAGAGATATGTAAAAATATTTATAACACATTTGCTCGTAAAGGGCCTCTTATTTCACCAATTTCAATATCGTAATGTATGTCATTACGTACTTGTGCGTAATCGTAAAGTAAAACGCACGAGTTTCTTTCTAATAAGGTAACACGTACGGTTTATCATGCTCCGTCTAAAACCAACGGTACTTTTTTAAATCTTAAGAAAAAAAAAGCAAAGAAAGCAAATCAAAAAGTTTTTATGTCAGAAAAGTGGTCAATATTTTATGAATAAAATTAACTTTGGGAGATAAAATATAAAAAATAAACATTTAATTCTTTAATTTAATTCATTTTGACAGTAAATTACATCTGTAACAGAAACAAAAAAATATTAATTTACTTTATTAGTAATACTGGCTGTTTTTGTACCGTTGCCTTAAAAAAAAAAGCACTGATGCCCGCGCATCGCTAATTTGTGAACAAATAAAAGATTTATTCGTTTAAGAAAGTCCGAGTTTTATTTCTTTCCTCGCAAATGTGTTATAAAACGTCGTATGACATACGTGCGCTTTGATAATTACAGCCTCTGCTCTCTTGTAGCCCTCGCCTACAGCTCGGGCTAGCAATATCGCCTCGGCTGTAATTTTCAACTTACCGCACTTATATCATAATGTACTATTACATATCTCTTGCTCTGTAAGTAAAACTTACACCCCTGAATGCCGGGGTGTATGACTATCATTACAGCATAGGTTTTGGAATTTGAAAAAAGAACTGTCATACTCATACTGCACGAAGAATATTTTTAAAAAGTTCGATCGATTAATTACTCGAATCGGAATCTAGACAATTTATTTTATAAAGATTTTATTTTAAATATGGAACTATTTGTTTCCACATCGTATGTTAGATGGAATCGATTTAAAAATCAAACTGGCCAGCAAGATTTGACGCGCTTGCGTGCGTGAAAAAAAAAAGGCAGTCTACTAGTACAAACTATAAATATAGGTACCTAAAAAGAACGTGACCATATCTCTTACAAATTGTAATAATTTTACTATTAATTTTAATTAAATACACATTTTTTTCTTCTTAATAAATGTTCATTGAAACCTGCTGTCTTGTTATTTACTTACCTCACAATCGATATGTAAAGCAGAGTATTTATCTCGGGCGTAAGCATCAATTGCATACTCGGGTTAATTAGCGCCTTCGCTTCGCTCAGGCGCCAAAAACCTCGTATGGAATTGATGTCATACAGCCCTTGGTTAATAATCTACTATTACGATTTTTTTTATTATTTTTCCCTGAATCAGCATATTCATGGCTCCAAAATATATTTTTTCTCGGTCTAAAAATAAAATCATGCATTTAAGGGTTAAAACATTTTTTTTAGTGATGATACAAAGGATAAAACTATATAAAAGCAAATAATATTATATTAAGGAATAATTTAGATTTGATTTAAAGATTCCAATACCTCCTTCCTACTTCTGTTCTCCTGGTAGTTTGTGGGACTTTACTAAGTACCTATCCTTTTTTTTTGCATATCAAAAAAAAATGTTTTCAATACCGTACCTCCCCTACCTACTTCAAAAAATGTTTTAAATGCCTCCTGCCTACTTATTCTCCTGGTAGTTTGTGCCGTAATTGTACCCTAAACTGTTACCGAACGGGTATTACCCGAAATAATAAGTAGCGTTCGTCAACACTGTGAACGAACGAAACTTTTTTTTCCCGATCGTCAACAGTGTTGACGAAAGGGTGTTACCGAGCGGGAATAACCCATTGGCGTCACGTCATCTCGTTTGTAATTTTTTTTAATCGTCCAATAAGAAGACGAGTATAAACAACATAACATAACATTTTTACCTTAATAATCTTACTTGTCTGCCTTTGTGTGTAATTAAAAAAAGCACATTTATAACAAGTCGTATAAGCAACTCTGCTTATGGCTAGAAATGCTCATGCTTTTATGAAATAATGCAGAACTTGCTAAATCATATTCATAGCTGTATTATCTGAAAACCTGGTACCTATGTATTTATTAGACATGCCTCAAAACTTCAACCTCACTGTTTAAATTATGTTACGCATTTGCTTAGAACCAAACTCGGAAAGCGTATTTTACTTATTCCACCCTTTACGCGTTATTAGATTGAAATAACGACCGATATTCAAGCAGCAGTTCAACTTGAAGTTTGTTGGAGAACGTATTAAAAGTTTGTTCGAAAGCGTTTAGCAAAAGCAACGTCAAATGTATGTACATTGTATTGTATTCATTTATACAAACAAGACTTCTGAAATTAGGTACACACACGACATTGTATTTTGAAGGATGTATCAAAGTATGAACTTGAACATAAAACGGTTTATGGAGATACAGGCTGACACTGCAAGGTGTTTGCCATCGTAAAATGTATGTGCCGAAGTGCCTGTAAACACTATGTTGCTTCCTACCATAATAAGAAACAAAACCATTACACAGCACGAGGTATAACCAACACCAAAATTATCCACACAGTTTTAACCAAATAATGGCTTACTTTCGTAATGCATATCATAACTCGTTTTACCCAAGACTCATCTCTACATCTATCAGCGGTAGTCGCTCGCTCGGTATCAATTAACCCATTGTGAATGTTTCCTACTTACCTCGGAGGAGAAATATTTTGGTAAACTTAACTGCTCCCGTTTAGGAAAAGGCTAATGTACGCTAACTACAAACCGTCGGTATGATACTCAACACGTGTTGACTGGTCGGTAACTGGGTCAGGCTCACTGCAGTCAATCAAGAGCCGGGTAAAAAGTAAACAAATTCACTGTTTCTCATAATTGCATCACAAGATCATGTTCAACGGTATGATTTTGATTAAACTTGTACCTAAAATAAGCCACAAAATAAAAGAGTTTTTAGAGTGCTCTTGGAGAAGGGTATGTCTATTGTCTACCCAACAGCAGGCATTCAAAAATGGCATGAAAAGTTTTTGTTCTCACTAGTCCTGCTCCTCTAACTCCGTATTATTTCCAACGTCATTATAAATTCACTGAACGTCCAAAATTGTTAACAAATGCTTACACGATTGTCAACGACTTACTAAGTTATTAGTAGTCCCTACGATACCACCATTATGTTCAACACGCGTATGCCTCCGTATAGATTGAAACGGAAGTCTGGATTGGTCAAAATTATCCTTTGTCATATCTAACTATGAGTAAATACTAGAGGTTTTAGGATCGTAATAGGATTTGCCGAAAATTTATACGTGGGCAGCTTAATGATCCCGCAGAGACAATTACTAACGAAAAGGGTCCAGAATTGAGGTCAACAATATGTTACAATCAATGTTAAATAACTGTCATCTATAAGGATTTTACTGTAAGTAGTATTGACGTGAAAAACTGCCTCCAACTTTTATCTTCGAACAAAGACTCCAGATACATCGTATTTTGGGAGCTTACTAACACCGATCTGTCAACGGCTTATTCGACGTGTTTAGTACCGATTTATTTCTTTCTCCTAGTTACCCTAATCGTGGCGCAGTATTTTTATCCATCTGTTTTATCGTGAGTTCCCATTACTATTTCGACCGAGGAGTAGGTTACCTCGGTTAAAACCATGTGCGTGAGCAGTAAGTGCAAGAATTTATGTAAGCCAGTTATTCTAAAATATTCGAGGTGGAAGCATATTCTTTTTTTACTGTCTTTTTCATCTAACACCGGTAAATGTAAAAGTAAAGTACTATACAATTTAAGAATTAACCTTTTCGATTGCCTAACGGCACACGTTGTATTTTGCATAGATATGTAAATATCTAATTCCATTCATTATTTTGGGACTCCGATAAGAATTCTGAAATTATTTTCTGTAAGAGACTATTCTTATTCGTTAGGTACAGCTTGGCTAGAAGGTTCGTGATGTCGAGTACGTCTCCCTCGGTATTAACAAAACGGAAATTAGCCGGTCTGTAATACGTCCTAGAAAAAAAGGAAGCTGCTTTAATCAAGACAACCACCCATGAAATGTTTTAGGATACCCGCGGGAGCGTAAAAACACGACATCCAACTTTTGACACAAAAGTTTTCTCATCACACCCGCTATCTGGCTCAACCACCCGGAAAAGACCGATATTTTAATTCCATTATTGTATTTGTTAACAACATTCATACGTTTTATGAATGTTATAATACTTATAATGTAAAAGGTTTCAAATTGTGATTCATGAGTTGTTCCGCAACGAGCTTCGACCATCCGCAGTAGCGATTTGATGGGAAGATAAATTCGGTCAATGAGCAATAGCCTCCTACAATATTGCTCAGATAAGTTCAAATAAAAAGCTATAAAAAAAACAGAATTACAGATTCACACAGAAATTAAAAACATATTTTGGAGATTCTGATGTTGATAAGCAACCAGCAGGAAATACTACGCATTGGCAATGAGGCATTGTGTTATTTAATGTTAAGTGGTACTTATTTGCTAGCAAAGAATCTTGACCAGGAAAATTATTGATTTTTTTTTTGTTTCTCTTTCAGTACAAATGCAGCCACCGCGGTTTAGTATGCAACCTTCATCTTCAAATAGTATAGTCAGAGAAGGAACAACAAAAATCTTACAGTGTTCTGCTATGGGTAAGTTAACTCATACATAACTTGATCAATGGACATAGTGCTGTGGCAATTTCGAAAATGTACTCACCAATCCCCGATAAATGTGGCCCTAGCATAAATAATTATGTTGTTTCTCTTATCATGGGTTATCATAATACACTCTGTAAAGGGGCATACTTCTTTAGGTGGTTCATGTCAGCGAGAGCTTATGTACGGTATTTTATATAATTTCAAATTCAAACGTTATAAACTTTTATAAATTATATAACTCAGAGTATAAAAAAACTTGGACTCCTTGAACTTTAATCATTTTGCACATTTTAGGCATACCACAACCAATGTACAGATGGTTGAGAAACGGTGTACCGCTCAGTGAATATTCATCAGAGTTGTTTTATAAGATTCATAATACCCAGCGGCAGGATGCCGGAGCATACCAGTGTATAGCGAAAAATGACGTCGGAGCAATATTCAGCGAAAAGAACAGCATTGTCGTCGCGTGTAAGTAAACTTTCATACGTCTCTTTGTACTTTCATGTGTCTCTTTGTTGTGTAGGCGGAATAATCTTGGAGAAAAAATATGACTACCGCCATGGAAACAAGTATTTGTATAAAAAATAAGTTTTTCAGTCAACCCATAAACATATGAATACGAAATGTTCTGTACTGTCTAGAATAATAGATGGTTAAATTATCATATGTTTGTTTTCAGATATGGGTGTCTTTGAGCCTATTGCTGAAACAGTAATAACTGTTGAATCAGGTAGAGCGGCAGTAATAGCGTTTCCCCAGATAGAATCTGAACCACCGCCGTCAGTCATATGGCAGGACGAGAATGGCGCTCTACGATATGATCAGAAATACGCAGTCACTGACAAACATGAACTCGTCATACTCTGTACTTCACACGAGGATGAGAGAGCATACAGGTTAGATACAATTCCAAAATGATTGGTTCCATATTTTATTATCACTGACGAAATGGTTATTCATTATTTACTATTATTTCAGAGTACGTGCCATAAATACTCAGTTAGGTAAAGAAGAAAACAGTCCATACATACAACTTAACGTTTTTGGAAACGATAGCAAGGAAATAGCACCAGAAATAATTATAAAACCAGAAGACACGAAAATAGTCAAAGGTCAAGAATACACGAGTTTATATTGTATTGCAAACGCTAGGCCTCTCCATGAGTTAGAAACGTTATGGTTTAAAGATGGGATAATGATTGACTTAGCTGGAATCACATTCGACCTAAACGACCAATGGAATAGAACCCTTACTCTTATATCAGCTAATCTGACGCACACTGGTCAGTACACATGCCAAGCCAGATTAAAAACAGGAGGGTATGCTACTGATTCTGCTTCTGCTTTTGTCACGGTGTTAGAGAAACCAGTGTTCCTATCCAATTTGAAATCTGAAACTTTTGGAGAATTCGGTAGCACTATAGTTCTGGACTGCAATGTTCAGGGTATTCCTTTGCCCAGTATTACTTGGTACAAAGACGCTAAAAAGATCGCGAGTGTCGGCTCTGGTGCGGAGGAATCCGATAATCCAGAAAAGGACGACGGCGGAGGCAGGTACCGCGTGGAAGTGGACCGATCTCTCGTCATTAGCCACCTCAAAATGGAAGATACTGGCATATACCAGTGTATTGCCAGCAACGAAGCAGGCGAATCTTCTATTTACACGTGGTTGAAGATAAAAAGTAAGTGAATTCATTAATTAAACTTTAACAACGCTATGACAGGTTATGTGTTATTAAAACTTGCATACGAGAAACTTAAAACAATGCATGTGAAGTTGTGAACTGATGTTTAGATGTTTAAAGTAATATCATGATTATTTATTATTCATTTCTGGAATTCGCTCTCCGGCGCGTAATGCGATTGTGAGTCTATAAAACCGTCAAGCTCTGTCTGTCTCAGGGTCGTTATCATATTGTATGTGTGTATTTAGGTAAAATAACTTTACTGACTAATTAACGTATGCCACTATCGTGCAGTGAAGGACAATAGGCGGCTTCCACGAAGTCACATGAAGTTAATACGAATGAGGACCTCCGATAAAAAAGCAAAAACGTTCAGATTTGACACCGGCAGTAAGAATTAATTACTTGTCATTTAACAATTCACTTATAGCATAGATGATTTTCTTTTCAGCACAGAGTGATGATTGCTTTATGAACCAATATTTTTTTATTCCCTTGCCTTAGGTGATATGCAATATTTTAATTACTTACTTTTGTTTGATTTTTTATTGGATTATACAGGTCTATTAGAAACCTTCCTGCATTATAAGATTAATGCATAATCCTTAGATAGATCATAGATGATTAATATATTAAACTAAGTAGATTAGTTTTAAATACATTTCTAAGCCACTTTTATTGAACCATATCTTATATTTATTAGCATGACAATTTTATTTGCTAAAATAATCAATATTAGATCATGTTATAAGACACGTAAATAATTAACTCGGGTGGAGGAAATGTGGGTAACATTCCTACTTTTATGTGTGGCAAGGTGCGTGTAAAACGCAAGAATTTAACGCACATCCTTCTAAAAAATTCATTCATTCCCAGCAAAATTATAGTGGGCCACGAGACACCTGTGCGGTTTACTAAGTGTCGGCGCTCAATATTGACCATTTAAAGTTATGGTGCTTAAACATATCCAATCCACCATGAAATTAATAAATGCCCAAATGATTTCATACTGATTCCCCTTTTTTTGTAAAGTAACCCATCGCGGCATTTTTTTAAACAATAGATAGAGAATAATTATATCTTGTATTTTATTTTTGGCAGCATGTGTATTACGGTACCGTTATTATTATTATTTAATCAAAATATTGATAATGCACGTGAAATGTATATACATATGTATATCTTTACTAAAATAAGTATATTATAATCGCATGCGCTTTTCACCCAGAGATGAGGTGTCACTGAATTCGTGTGTTACTGTTATACTAACATAGTTAAAGAAGATGTCGTACATAATTGAGTTAACCCGCTAGTTCGGCTCGTGTAGTCGTGTTCTAACAGTGTGCGTGTGGCTTGTAGCGTCCCCGCCCATAATGCAGACTCCGCCGAACAACCTCACCGTGCTGGACGGCAAGGACGCCACCGTCACGTGCCGCGCCGTCGGAGCACCCACCCCCAACGTTACTTGGTATTTTAATGGTTAGTAATTAGGACACTCCTTTGTCATTGTATATACTTTTAGCTGAACGTCCTGCATCAGGGGAATTTTGTTCTTTTGCCCAGAACTGAGCTAATTGTTTGGCACTTTTGGTAGCGTCCATCAGTTGTTATAGTAAACAAACAACAGGACAAGGACACGATATTCAGTTTCCCATTGTTTGTGGAACAGCACCACATTAACACTCCAGGGCAAAGTCTTATATGAATCTCCACCTGTCCAGGTTTTCCTTACCTGGAGAATTAATGATTAGGTAAATATAGTGGCAGACTATATGAGTAATCAAGTAGTCATATCCAAACGAATACAAATACTAATTGATAAAATAAAATCTACATAGGAATTAATCTATATATATAAAAATGTTACCTATGTTGGTTTGTGTACGCTTCAAAAACTCAAAAAGTTCTGCACCGATCGAGCTGACATTTTAGAATGATATATTATAATCCGCATCAAGGATTGTTTTTACAGTATCCACGCGGGCGAAGCCGCGGGCATCAGCTCTATAATTATATAGCTCTATAACTACATAATCGTTTTACAGAAGTCCATCGTCAAAAAGAGCAAAATATCACATTTTGGTCGTTATCTTGCAATAATTTACTGACATTGTTTTGAAACTCCGCAACTGTTACAGATTCTTTAATCATAAACTTATCGGCAAGACTACAAGCACTCGAAGAAGGCGACCTGCTAATCACAAGTACTACAACCGCCGATAGTGGAAAATATACCTGCGTGCGATCAAACGATGCTGGGAACGTATCCGGAGAGGCTTATCTCACTGTCCTAGGTGATTACCTCATCACTAGTCATCATCACTTAAACGTGTCGTTTAAAAATTTATAAATAATTCTACCTCATGTCAAGAAATTCTCGTTATTAGTTCCTTTGTAATATTACCGTAATTGATAAGTTATAATAAATTGTAGAGGTAACCGATAAGATTGGATTTATCAACGCTACGATAGGTGTCATCAATTTTTACTTTACTTTTAGTTAAAATGTTGTGGTATTATATCGATATCACGATTGTTATCACCGCTGCAGGGTGAGACAACATATTTTAACAAATCAGTTCAGTCTAATTAATATGGGTCATGTACAGAAGTCCTAAAATAATATCTGAGATTTAGTTAGGTTAGGTTAGACCGCCCGATCTATTCTCCGCTTATGTTAAATTAGCATTTCTGTGATGTTAGTTTATTTACCTTTTACCATCTGGAAACGCTCACTGAATTCGTCTCCACCGAAGGGGATTTACTAAAATGTGTAGTTGAGCTTTATACTGTACCGAGGCCAAGGAGGAAAGTGCAAGCGATACCCGGATTCGCGGCATTAGGTGGAAGATCCACTATCCACTGCGGTGGATTTATCGGTCGAGTCCGCAGTAAGCCTCGGGCTTTCACGGGGCAGAGGGTGAATTTTAAAGGAAAAATAAACCGAATGGTCCTCATGACTATATTATTCCCATAAATGTCTGGACTGAATGTGTGCAATCACTGTATATTGAATTCATACTAGACCATTTTAAGTAGCCATTTTCTATTAAAACACTTTTTTAACAAACAAACTCGAAGACAAAAGGGCAAAGGATTCATTTTCTTAAACCATTTAGATAATATCTTCAAAATGAGGGGAAAACCTTCCGAGTTTACAAAAGATACCTAACCCTTTTCAACGTCATTTTGCTTGATGAGATAGAAAAGTATTTTTTCAACCGATATTACACCGCTTTTGGTGAATGACGGGATTTACATACCATACATAGCCCTTTCTATATTTGTACGCAAATCTTTTGAATCCATCCTGCAGCGGAAAATGTTGCTTAGGCATAGGTATATGGTTTTTACATTTTAACTCTCCAAATACAATTTCCGTGAAAGAAATGCCACTAACATTTCCGTTTCCTATTTTTTTTAAACGAAACCCTACACACGAATCTTTCTTTTTTTAGTGAGAACGCAAATTATTGCTCCACCTGTGGATACACGAGTATTATTGGGTCACACGGCAACGCTACAATGCAAAGTATCGAACGACCCGAATGTGAAGTACAATATTGATTGGTTCCACAACAAACAGTGAGTTGGGAAACATTTGTTATTATTGCTTTGATTAAAAACTGGTGACGTGTAAACTAGTTATTGTTTTTTTCTAGGCCAATGACAGCTGGTTCTCGCGTATGGGTGTCAGCAGATGGGGCCCTGCAAGTGCAGGCCGTGCGTGCGAGCGACGCGGGCGAGTACACGTGCGTAGTGACGTCACCGGGCGGCAATCACACGCGACATGCGGTTCTATCCGTCATCGAGCTTCCGTTTGCTCCCACGAATGTTCGCGCCTTCAAACTCGAAGCTGCGTCACAACGAGCCGTCAACGTCACATGGACTCCAGGCTTCGACGGAAATTCCCCGATACAAAAATTCATCGTACAGCGACGTGTTGTTCCTGAGTTCGGTATGTCATTCAGCAGCGATGATGGCATTACAATTGCTAAATCACATGAGCATGTCTTTTTTAAACCTTAAATATTTTTTTCATAGGTCCAACACCTGATCCGTTGTTGAACTGGGTAACAGAGCCGATGAATGTATCAGCAAACCAACGCTGGGTCCTACTGACCAGTCTAAAGGCCGCTACATCATATCAGTTCAGAGTATCAGCCGTTAACACCGTGGGAGAAGGTCCTGCTTCTGACCCAACTGATGTCTTGACATTGCCTCAAGAAGGTATGTAATCTGAACATCTCATAAACTCTTATACGAACTTATGGTATAGACTGAATTACGGAAAAAAACCAACTAGTGCCACATGATGCCGGTATTCTACTTCCTAAATAACGACCAATTACCATACAATAAAAGATTAAGCGAAAAATACCTGACAAATTATTCAGTCGTCGTAGCGTAACACTATTCTGCCGGAACGGGTTTACCGATAACGACAGACATAAATTATCACAGAGCACGGAATAACAGCGCCGCTAACGTCTACAGACGGTACTGCTAAAATTCATAGCGTCTCAAAGTGCGTTGAGAATACAACTTCAGTTAATGATCATAGCATTCAAAGCCGAGTACGAGGAGTAAATGATAACAAACTTGGTTTGCATGGAATGTGCCGCCTCCAGAGGTGGTAGTCGAGGCGCATTCGTGCTCTGTGTAAATTTATTATTTAGAAAGACAGATGGCATTCGGCTTCGACAAATCGGGACACTCAGAGCTAAACTGCTAACTCTGTTAAAATGGTTCATACTCATTTCACATTTTATGTTGTTAAATACTAGCACAATAAATGGTTATCGCACTTTAAACATTTTATACACCTCTGTTTAATCTGAACTAAAAATTCAAAGTTTTGGGCAGGTAAGATATTTTTGTGGATGTTTTATACTTATCATATTAAATTGTATTCTCTTTGCGATCAAGCAGCCAGTGATCTTATATGCTGCCAAGGTATGAATATTATTGAAACTTTAGATTGCATTTGATTTGACCATGCCTTTTTCGTATTCTACCTTTTTGAATTTTACAAAAGCTGTTTTTAATTAGTAGCAACGTTTTATTTTAACGTAACTTAAATAATATACGTGTTTTTTTTCTTTTTCCAATACATAATAGTGATGCTTATGAAATTAATAAAATTAAGTAAGTTGTGATGTCCGTTAGGTTGCATTATTATTGTGTATCGTCTGCATGAAACGTGATTTGTCTATTACTATTACAAAATGTATGTCAGTAGTTACCAATATTTGTGTCCAATTGCATTATTCCTCGAATGCATGGGGTGCATGCAGATAAAACATGTTTATAAAAATAATTCAATATTTTTTACTCTCTTCATTGCTTGTACTGAAACACCAGTTATTGCGTATTCCTTTTTAAAAAATCTTTTTAATTTTATATTTATAAAAATAATACCACTTTACTCTCTAAAAAGAAAGAAAAACGGCATGCTTTTGGAGGAGCAATGTTTGCGTGAGGTATACTCATGTTTTAAACTAAAATTAAGAACAGTCATAATTAACTTAATTGTAATTGTTTCCAGCACCATCCGGTCCTCCCGTCGGCTTTATGGGTTCGGCGCGATCTTCATCTGAAATCATAACACAGTGGCAACCACCACTTGAGGAACACAGAAACGGCCACATCCTGGGTTACGTCATCAGATACAGACTCCGGGGTTACGACAACAGTCCTTGGACAAACCAAAACATCACCAATGAGGCGCAGAGGAACTATCTCATTCAGGATTTGATTACATGGAAAGATTACAATGTACAAATTGCTGCGTACAACGACAAAGGCGTCGGTGTCTTTTCGGATAGCTTCATGATAAAAACAAAAGAAGGTGTACCTGAAGCGCCTCCCGATAGCGTTCGGTGTGAGCCGTTCAACTCCACGTCATTAACTGTTTGGTGGACACCGCCTAATCCACAGAAAATCAACGGCATTAACCAGGTAGAATAACCACTTACGCACAGATGAATAATTTGGAATAATCTATGTACCTATCTTGAACAATCTACTAACATGAATCATTTCCCAGGGCTACAAAATGCAAGCGTGGATCTGGGACGAGAACGAGGGCGCTAATGTTGAGCAGAAACTTGTTAGCGTCCCTCCTAACCTGCTAGATCCGCTGACTGAACAATCGGCTGTCATCAGCGGTCTTGAGAAGTTTACTGAGTACAACGTAACGGTGCTGTGTTTCACGGAGCCTGGTGACGGGCCGCGCAGTGACTATGTACAAATTAGGACGGATGAAGACGGTAAGCAACCACCCACCACCACATATACATAAACTCACGTCCTCTTACCATGGGGGTAGGCAGAAACCACAGAACGCCACCTGCTACGATCCTACATCTGGTCATACACGCACGCCGGTTACGAGTACTACACCTGACCGTTCTGAAGAACGGCACCAATAAGATCAGTTTATGTCTTTCTAGGGCGTCCCCAAAAAACGCGTCTCCGAATTTGCGGCCTTATAATTGATCATACATTAATCTTTTGAGCGCCAATGTCGGCTACACCCGACAAAAAACTTAATAGTGTCAAATGAAATAATGATTGATGATTTTATTGAATAAAAAAAAAACATTGGACGAAAATGCAATGATAATTTTTTTTGCGATAAAATGTTGAAATATTTTTTGTAGGTATTTTGTGGCTTGACGTGGGACTCTGATGCCTTTACGCTCTGACGGACGTTCAAAAGGTTAATTAAATTAAACATGTTAAAATAGACATAAACCTTCACTCCTCTTATAGTTATAATCAAATTACAATGTAAACACTAGTTAAGTGCGAGTCGGACTCGCACATAAAGGGTTCCGTACTAAAATGGCAAAAACATCATCATCATAAAATATTTATTTTATTATGTTTTTAGTACTTATTTGTTGCTATAGCGGTAACTGAAATACATTACCCGTGAAAATTTCAACTGTTTAGCTATCACGGTTCATGAGATACAGTCTGGTGACAGACATACGAACGGACCCGTACGGAGCCCTAAAAATTAAATTGTTTTTTTTTTGTAGTTCCGGATGAAATAGGAAGTCTACTCTTTGACGATATATCGGATCGTGCTGTCAGAGTGTCCTGGACTGCCCCTAAGAAATCAAACGGAATCCTGATGGGCTACAAACTGTCTTACGAAATGAGAGATAGTAACGAAACGATACTAGAGGAGGTTCTACCGCCGAATGTCACTAGCATTAGAGTGGAACACTTACAGGTATGTGTAGTAATTGCATTCAAGTTATAAATTAAAAAAAAATAACAGGTGTCCCGTCTGATGGCACAAGAATATTGACGACACGGTTGGCGCAGTGGCTAAGCGATTGGACTGCTGCGCTACGTGTCGCGGGTTCGATCCCCGCACGGAACAAGTATTTGTATGGCCTACAGATAGTTGTTTCGGGTCTGGGCGTATTTGTGTATGTGAGTTTCAATGTTTGTAAACGCATCCACGATACAGGAGAAATTCCTAGTATGGGGCAACGTTTTAAAAAAAAATTGTGTAATACCGAAACCACCGCTGCTGCATACAACAGTGGCATACACATCTTTCATAGAAGAACGGAGTTCCACAACTAAAATCAACGTTTTCGGCATAAATACATCCTGTGGTAGAACTTCCGCAGGCATATTTCTTAACATAGACTCATACGAATGTTGAAACTTCACAGTTTAATAAAGGAAGGTGGTAATATCCTCTTCGTTTTCAGGCTAGTACACACTACAAGTTCTGGATATGCGCCATGACGGCGGTAGGCGAAGGTCCACCGAGGGCCGCAGTCATTCAATCCGGCGTGGAACCAGTGCTACCTGACGCTCCTCGCAACCTTGCACTCTCCAATATCGAAGCATTCTCTGTACTGCTACAGTTTACACATGGCTTTGATGGCAACTCTTCTATATCACTGTGGACAGTACAGGTAACATTTACCATAGTTTTGATTTTAATGAGAATATCAGTGTAAATAAATTAACAAAACAAAAGTCAATAAACTACTTTTTCAAGGGGTAATGATGTCTATACAGTCCTATTTGAAGATATTTAACTGATATTTGTGATATACAAAGTTATATCACAAATATCAGTTAGTTTTCAAAGCAATGAGAGAACATTGCATTGAAATATTGAAGTAAAAGAGACGTTTTTACTGATTCAAAAACATTGTTGCATCCATTATGAAAAACATAAACATACCTATGTATGTATGGTTTAATTTTCCGATAACAAATTGATTAATTTCCAAATTAACCTCAAACAGGCACAAACCGCTCGAAATTCATCATGGGTGACAATTTTCGAAATGAACGCACCGGATGCCCAGTCTATACACGTGACTGGTCTGATTCCCTTCACCACGTACCGACTGCGACTGATAGCCACTAACGTGGTTGGTTCGTCGGCACCTTCGGAGCCTTGTAAGGAGTTCCAGACTATTCAAGCGCCGCCTCAACACCCGCCTAAGAATGTGACCGTGCGCGCAGTCAGCGCTACTAATCTACGCGTCAGATGGATTGTAAGCTTTCTTTATTTATATTTTGCAAAAAATACATTGGTTTTTTATAATGTTTTGGTTTTTTACTTCGATCAATAATAGTCCATTATTGATCGAAGGTTTTGACGTGTTTATTCACTAATTCTGAATATTTTTGTATTCCAGCCTCTACAACAAAGCGAATGGTACGGTAACCCGAAAGGCTACAACATCACGTACACAAGAAGCGACAGTAATGACACATTACATAGCATCATTGAGGACCACACGGCAAACTCGCACGTACTGTCTAATTTAGAAGAGTGGTCGGTCTATGAGATACGAATGACGGCTATCAACGAAGTAGGGACCTCGGTTGCGAGTCCTACCGCCATGGAAAGGACGAGGGAAGCAGGTGAGTTCAAGAATAGGTTGCATGCATCATCATGATTATCTTGCCCTTATTCCAATTTATTAGAGTATCCTTCACACAGTCCATCCACTGTTTTTTTAGCATTTTTTATCATCATCAGCCTATAATGTGCCCCCACTGCAGGGACTCAGGCCTCCTCTCTAGGAGAGGGATGGGCTATATATAATCTACCACGCGGCCCAGTGCGGATTGGTAGATGTCACATATCTTCGAATTTTTTGGTTCAAAGACATGCCGGTTTCCTCACGATGTTTTCCTTCACCGTTTTGAGAACAGTGGTGATGAAATAAATTACACAAAGTAATGTGCCTGACGGGGTTCGAACCCACGACTCACTGTTCGTAAGTCGGGGCCACCACCACTGGGCCACCGCTGCTCTGGAGCCATATACCTGAAATAAAAAATATAATCCGTAGTTCTTCAGAAAAAAAAACCCTCAAACTATTATCAAAATGTTTCAGTTCCGTCACGAGGGCCCACAAACGTATCAGCCAATGCGACATCTTCAACAACAGTAGTCGTTCTCTGGGGGGACATCCCACCACCAGAACAGAACGGTTTGATCGAAGGATACAAAGTGTGTTACGCCGCAGTAGTGCCACCACCACGACCTGAACAAAAGAAGGTGGAATGCCAAGCAGTGCCCTCGAACCAGACTCATACAATAACGCTCACAGAGCTGAGGAAATACGTTGTGTATCAAATACAGGTGTTAGGGTACACAAGACTGGGAGATGGGGTCTTGAGTGACCCACCAGTTACAGTCAGGACTTTCGAAGACAGTACGTATTATGTTTTATTTACAGTATTTAGTAAACAATAATGTAATGTAACTTGTATTCAAAACATTAAAATTTTTCGTCAGCTCCCGGTCCGCCATCAAACGTGTCGTTCCCAGACGTGACATTTACGACCGCGCGCATCATTTGGGACGTTCCAGAAGATCCTAACGGAGAAATATTGGCGTATAGAGTGACGTACCACCTCAACAGCAGCACTCAACACATCTTTTCCAAAGAGTTCATGCCTTCGGACCGGACTTTCAGGTACACTGCGATCAAATTATCTTGGCAGCTCCGAACTTCGTGCAGGTCATTTTTAACCGACTTCAAAAAAGGAGGTTACTATGTTCGTGTGTATGTATTTTTTTTTTTTTTTTTTTTTTTTATGTATGTTACCTGATTTCTCCCCCGTTTGTGGACCGATTCTCAAAATTCTTTTTTTATTTGAAAGAGTATACTCCTGAGGTGGTCCCATTTTTTTTTGGTGAAGATCTGGTGCTGATCTCCGGAGATATACAATGGAACTCTTCAAAAATAGACGGCAAATCTGTCGTAATTGCTGGAATCACTTGGATGTTTATTGAATATACCAATATCATGACGTAACATCACGCCTGTATGCTCTGAGGGGGTATGCAGATGTGTACAATACACATTTTTTTAGTTGTTATATGAATTTCATAGACACGTATTACATGTTTCGTGCTTTTTCTGGCGCTATTCAAGTATTCGCATCTAGCAGTCATCACTTTTATTCATGTTGATGAGCTGATAATGGAAGGTATACTACTCCTCAACGGTTAAGAGTTGAAAGCAAAAATAGGGGAATTTTGAAGGTTAAGGGTTAGTAGGTTTCTTAGTTGAATGTTAAATGCATAGTAAATATTTGTATAGGATATAATATAGGTACCTATTACAACTAAAAATTAAAAAATAAAAAAAACTTTTTTGCAAAAAAAACAACCGACTTCAAAAACACCAAAAAGAGAAAAATAAACTTCAGAAGAAAAATCAGCTTCTGAAGTCGGTGGCAAAAAAATAAAATCAAACAAACAAATGTCACCGACTTCAGAAGCTGATTTTTCTTCTGAAGTTTATTTTTCTCTTTTTGGTGTTTTTGAAGTCGGTTGTTTTTTTTGCAAAAAAGTTTTGTTACAACGAATGTATAAAAGTGTTATGATATTTATTTTATTTGTATTTCTCACTGTTTAAATTAGATATTTTCTGATCGTTTAAGTATTGGTTTATGTGTACAATACACATTTTTTTATATTTATCTGGAAATATCAGTTTTATTCCCAAGTTTACATGCGTAAAATTTCGCAAAGCCTATGTTCAGAGCTGCCAAGATAATTTGATCGCACTATAAGCGATTGGATTTTCCCACTTGGTTTTTACTGAAGCCTATTCACATACCTTGTTATTTTCTAAAATTGATTCCATAATTGAGTTACTTTTCCGAAATCACGTAGTCTAGAATTTTAATAAAACTTTGAACGTAGTTAACTATTGAATTTTTACCCATTCTTCGCTATTGAAATTTATCCGTAACAGACTGGCAATTCACTTTCTGTATAACAGTCCGATATTTTACATCTGAATTTGCATGAGCTTTATTTTCATAAACATAAGGTAGATGTTGAGTTATTGAAAATAGTTAAGGCAGGAGTAAACTGACCGATAACAAAATGTAACAGGGCCAAGGAGCTAGAATCGGAGCGGTATTACTTATTCAGCGTGCGCGCGCAGACCCGACTGGGCTGGGGTGCGACGGGGCGCGCGCTGGTGCTGAGCACGGCCAACCGCGCCGCGCCCGCACCGCCGCCCCGACCCAACGTGGCGCGCTCGCTGCTGCAGCCACATCACATCACCTTCTCCTGGACCCCCGGTGACGATGGATATGCACCTCTCAGGTACACTCTTTTAGTTAGCATAAGTATAGCCTACAATGTTCTCATTGCTACGACCTAGGCCTCATATCTAGACTGTTGAGACTGGGATGGAGCTTAAAACAAGGTTCAGTGCCAACGATATTAGGAAAACAATATCATCCATGTCGAGAGGAAAGTCACCCGGCAATGATGACCTCAGCATTGAGCACCTGAGATATGCGGGTCCCCATCTGCCTAGGACATTGTCCATGTTATTCGCGTTGTGCATAAGTCATGCATATCTGCCTGCAGAGATGTTAAGAACGTTGGTAGTACCTGTGGTCAAAAATAAAACTGGCGATATAGCCGATAAAAATAACTACAGGCCCATATCATTGGCGACAATTATCTCGAAGATATTTGATGGTCTGCTTAACTCGCAACTAAATAAATATATAATACCTCATGACAACCAATTCGGGTTTAGGCCCGGATTGTCGACAGATAGTGCGATTTTGTGTCTTAAGCAGACTGTCAAATATTATGCGGATCGGAGAACGCCCATATACGCTGGTTTTCTTGACCTCTCGAAAGCTTTTGACCTGGTTTCATATGAGCTACTGTGGAAAAAGCTAGATGATGCTAAATTACCAAGAGAACTTATAAACATCGTCAAGTTCTGGTATGGAAACCAGGTCAATAGTGTCAGGGGGGCAGGAGTCAGATCTGACGCATATGGGTTGGAGTGCGGGGTGCGGCAAGGGGGGTTGACGTCGCCCACGCTCTTCAACCTGTATGTGAAGGAACTGATTGAGGAGCTCAGTAGCACCAGGGTTGGCTGCTATATAGATGGTGTGTGCTTAAATAATATTAGCTATGCAGACGACATGGTGCTGCTGAGTGCGTCGCCCTGTGGCCTCAGCAAGCTGTTGGGGATTTGTGAAACGTATGCATTAAAGCATGGACTTGTGTACAATGTGAAGAAGAGTGAAGTTATGGTCTTTGAGGCCGGCAGCAGTAGTGTACCTATCGAGATGCCTACCATTAAACTGAACAATGTTCCTCTGCAAAGAGTAAACCAATTTAAATATCTAGGGCACATTCTGACTGCTGGCCTCAGGGATGATAATGACATTGAACGGGAGCGAAGGGCGCTGTCTGTACGTGCTAACATGATAGCTCGCAGGTTTGCATGCTGTTCGAGTGAAGTCAAAGTAACCTTATTTCGGGCGTTTTGTACTTCATTCTACGCGTGTAGCCTGTGGGCTCATTTTACACTGAAGGCGTACAGCGCCCTTCGCGTCCAGTATAATAATGCTTTTAGGGTGCTGATGTGGTTGCCACGTTTCTGTAGTGCTTCAGGGATGTTTGCAGAAGCCCGCGTAGATTGTTTTTACACTGTAATGCGTAAGAGATGCGCATCCCTGGTACGCAGGGTGCGGGGCAGCTCCAACAGCATCCTTAAAATGATTTCTGGCCGACTGGACTGCGCGATCGTTAACCGGTGCTGCAAAATCTCTGCTGGACCTGTTTGCTAGTAGCGTTGTGCCCCATTGTTCTGTTGATTTCGTGTTTTGTTCTGTTTGTTTTCTTTTGTGTTTAATTTAGTTTACTAACATAGATATAAGAGAAATTGTTACTAACACTATGAGTCATGTTAGTTAATTAAATAAATAAATTATTATAATTATAAATAAATATCTGTGTGAAGGTTATCGACACGGGCTTAGTGCCGCGTATTGGTAGGTTTCACATGACTTCCATTTTTTGGATCTAGCTAGAACAGTCGTAGAATCGGTTCCTTCAAGCTTCAACGATAAAAACCGTTCTGAATGTCAAACTAGTACAACTTTTGTTTGACTTTAGTTAGACAAGAGCATAATTTACAAATTCTAAGGCAAAACCGGTTTATTTGTTACAGATACTACACTGTGCAACAAAAGGAAGACGGAGGAACTTGGCAAACGATTCCGGAGCGTGTGGATCCTTTCGTGACATCATACACAGCCGACGGTCTGAAGCCCTACACGGCGTACCAGTTCCGCATTCGAGCGACCAACGATATCGGACCGAGTCGATACAGCAACGCTACCGAAACTGTACGGACACTGCCTGCAGGTACAACATTTTTATTTATAACGGTGATGCTCGCAAAAGCCTGACCCATCGAGATGGGTTAGTTAGCGAAGTAGGCATCCTATTCGAACGATTGACAAGATTATCCTTAGTAAGGTTAATCTATGGTTAATCTTTTGAGCGCCACAGTCACGTATAGACGACGAGCCGAACTTAAAGCGAAGCCCGAAGGTACTTTTTGGCTTGTCGTCTCACTGTGGCGGTCAAAAGGTTAAAAATTCGAAAGTTACTCTCGTCTATTTGTCTAAGAATGTAGGTCACATAAGTCTCGACATTCACACGGGCGAAGTCACTAACTAAAGCTACTTACATATTTATGTACAACCAGTTTAATGTGACTGCTGAGCATGAGGTCCTAGGTTCGATACCCAGGTCGGGAAAAGTGTTTTAGGGTTTTTCTATCAGGAATTTGTCAGTAGCAACCATGTAGTCTGACATTGTTCGCTTCGATTCCCCAGCGCCAAGTAAAGCCGTAGAGAACCTGCACGTGGTCCCGATCACGCCGTCAAGCGTGCGCGTGCAGTGGACGCCGCTGGGCGACGCGCACTGGAGCGGCGACACGCGCACGGGCGGCTACCGGGTGCGCTACCAGCCGCTCACTGACTTCCCCACCGCGCTGCAGCAGGCTATGAAGCAGGAGGTGCTCGGCATCAAGGTATTACAATATTAGCGGACGTCCCGCGGTTTCACCCGCATAGATCCCGTTCCCGTGGGAATACAGGGATAAAAAGTAGCCTATGACACTCAGCAATAATGTGGCTTTCTATTGATGAAAGAATTTTTAAAATCGGTTCAGTAGATCCCGAGATTACCCCTTACAATTTAACAAACACACAAACTTTACTTCTTTATAACATTAGTATAGATTACATCATATCACTCCTGCAATCCACGAACGGTTGTGAGGGAGAGGAAGACCAAAGAAAAGATGGATGGAGTGCATGAGGAGGAAAAAAGGAATAAATGATAGCGTGACGACTGACTGCAGCATGGAAGAAAAAATGTGTTGCGCCGACCCCAAATGATATGGTATAAGGGCAGGAAGACGATGATGAATCCACGAATGCTTAGGCAGAGGCGTATACATTACCTATAGTGCTATACAACAGTGCACCTACATTTTCTCATTTATGTTTAACGCATGTAATAGAGGGCTAGCATATTTACGAGCAACTGGGCATAAGTCCTGATTCCTGTCGAAAGAACTATGTAACATTATGAGGTCAGTCAACCGAAATGGGACGTATAATAATTATGACCGTTGTCCCTACATTTACTAGAAATTCAGCAGTACCTTTGTATTTTTCTAACTTACGTTTTTCCTCTTTTATGTAACTTGTCTGTATAAACAAATATATAATATATTGACTGATTCCCTTGTCCTCAGAGCGAAGAGGTAGTCCTAACGGACCTAGCCCTGGACCGCAACTACGAGATCAGCGTGTGCGCCATGAACTCTCAGGGCGCAGGTCCGGGCGGCACTCCGGCCGTGGTGTGGGTGGGCGAGGCCGTGCCGACCGCGCCGCCCACACACTCGCAGGCGCGGGCGCTGTCTCCCACAGAGGTCACGTTGTCCTGGACGCCGCCCACGCAGGCGCAGCAGAATGGAGACTTGCTGGGTTACAAGGTATTAACTACATTGAAATTCTTTGCACAAACGATTTCATGTCTCGCGTGCCCTGGTGCTTGCATACTACAGGAATTGATGGACGCTAGTGATCGCGCCAAACCCATTGCTAAGTTCTTCTTTTTGTGTGGGACTGTGGGTATTAAAATAGTTCTTCCTAAAAACACGTACATATATTACTGGTTTACGTGTTTATAAAACAAATAGCGGACGCAGTATGCGTAGGCACTTATCGTTATTATTTCTATGGCTGTTACTGAATGTATCCCATTCCCATATCTTAAAGACTAAAGTAACATTACGTCTAAAAGTTTTTATTAATGACATCTTGGGAATCTTCGTGCCTTCTTTTCTAATTTTACTACATCATTGTTCAGCGGCCCGCAGAATACAATCACCTGCTTTCCAATTTTCATTGAAATAGCATCCAGATGAATAGATTTTCAATACACCTTTTGCTTTCCAGATCTTTTACCTCGTGACTGACTCTCCCGAGGACCCAGAACCCGGTCGTCGTATAGAGGAAGAGATCGAAGTGGTACCTGCCACCGCGACCTCGCATTCACTCGTCTTTCTCGACAAATACACGCAATATCGCATACAGGTATTTTTTATTTTCCGTTTAATTTAGAGCTTAAATTATTCGACATAAGGTTTACCTTTATTACATCAAAGGTTCATCGGTTCTGCTAATCAATTGATCTGACAATAATTTAGCTATATTATAAGGGTTTAAATGAATTTCTCCAGGTGCTAGCCTTCAACGCTGCAGGCGACGGTCCTCGCTCCACCGCAGTCATAGTCCGCACGCTACAAGGTCTGCCGTCAGCGCCGCGCAACATCACCTTCACCGACATCACAATGAACAGTCTCGTCGTGGCGTGGGACCCGCCCTATCGACGTAACGGCCTCATACAGGCCTACCTCGTCACCTATGAGACTATAGAACAGGATGAACGTAAGAAACTTTTTATAATAAATCATTATTTTATGTAGGGAGAGTGACTATTCGACTAGTATTAATAGCCATCATAATATTTTAGCGTTGTTTACAGATATCAAAAAGGAAGGGTTAACAAGATAAGATATTGCTATAAATAATGAATGATAAGCTATCCTTATATTAAATCGATTAACTTGTATCCACCGTAACGCAGGTTTCAGCAAGCAAGTGAAACAAAAGGTGACGGAGCGTCGCTTAGCGGTGGGCGGACTAGAGGAGGAGGTGGAGTACCGGTTCAGCGTGCGCGGCGTGACGGAGGGGGGCGGGGCGGGCGCGGGCGCGGCCGCACGCGTGCGCACGGGGCCGCAGCCCGGCGCGCCGCCACCCGTGCGCGCGCTGGCGCTGCAGCCCGAGCCCGCCGCGCTGCGTCTGCGCTGGCGGTACGAGCCCGGGGTACAGGCGCTCACCGGGTACTACTTCGAAGCTCGCCGGAAAGGTACGCCACCTTACTTACACGAACCAAATTATTAACTACACGTATCGTTATAGCGTCAATTAAGGGGCCGTCCATTAATCATGTGAACCAAAAAACTTTAAGGTTGATCAAATTCACTTAGCAACGGGGAAACAAATCGGCTTGTCCACCATACTGCCTTTTTTACACCAATTTAAAGCCTCGAATCACGTAGTCGTAGTCGTTTCGGTCTGGTGTTTAATGGCCATCAATTACATGAATGTTATATTTTTAATGCAGCCAAGGAGTCGTGGCAGGCCTGTAAGTTTATTCGCTATTGTGTGCACTCTGTAGAAAATCCTTTCACTAAATTAATATTCAATTAGACCCTGTATATTCAATCACTGTAACCTTACTAGATACAGTTATTTACACTAGCATCATAATGGTACGCATAATATACTTATTTTTGCCATTATTAATCCCAAAAACATCCTAAATTACATACTTATAAGTTCAACTAACCCCCTTCGTATTTAATAACGCAACAATTTTTGTTATGATTCTGATACAGATGACACAAGATGGGAAACGATCACCAGAACCAGCAATGGAATGCTAGAGGAGTTCACAATATCATACCAGAGCCTTCTGCCGTCGACGGCGTACTCGTTCCGGGTGATAGCATACAACACGTTCGGGATCAGCAACCCGACGTACAGCGAGAAGGTCATCGTAACGCCCTCAAAGCTGTACTTGGAGTACGGATACTTGCAGTACCGACCGTTCTATAGGAGCACGTGGTTCATGGTCGCGCTCGCGGCTGGTTCTATCATCATTATCATCATGGTCATTGCTATTCTTTGTGTGAAGAGCAAGAGCTATAAATACAAAAGTGAGTGTTTCTTATGTTTTATTTAGGACTGGTACATTGTAAAACGCCACGCACTCTAACTGGATGGCTTAAAGAAAATTTGAAATTGTTTGATAGCATCACAAACTGGTTTCTTTTAGCTTTTTAATATTTTCATGGGATTCAAAGTATATCTCTATTTTAATTTTTTATAGAAGAAGCGCAGAAAACTCTAGAGGAATCTATGGCGGGAGACAGCGACGAGCGCGGCACGCTGGCCATGGAGCTGTACCGCTCGCGACAGAACTCGTGCGCCAGCGGCGGCGGCACCATGCGGCGCGGCGCGGCGCTGGCCAAGTCTCCGCCGCGGCCGGCGCCGGGCTCCGTGGCCTACCACAGCGACGAGGAGAGCCTGCGCGCCTACGACGAGAACCCCGACGACTCCTCACTCACCGAGAAGCCCTCCGAGATGAGCTCGTCCGACTCTCAGGTGATTACCATCAAGATCAGCGTCGTCTAACTCTCGTCCAGAGCGTACGAACACTAAATCGCCCCTTATTTTTTTCTCCATCGCTCCCTGGAGCGCGTTACGGTAAATATCGACGACTGAGGTCCCGCTGCTGCTATCTTTATCATTTTGGACACGCTTTCGACGAATCCGCACTTTCTTAGTAGTATTTTTATTGGTTTGAATTAAATTTAGTAGACGGACGTCTTAGTGGCGTGTTAGTGTAATTATGTATCGTTAAATAGACTTTTATGAAAATACATGCTAAATAAAAGTAACTTAATATTACATCTTCAGTAAAATTTAAATAAATATGATACAATAAACAGCAAAAGTATAACGTTTCCTTCCTTTTTTAATTAACTAAATAATCATCATTATTAATTCAAACAATGTGTTTAGTTATCGTAAACCAGTACTTTTGATGTTTACTGTACATGACATAAAATACATTTACATAATTTTCTTTATTTTATTTTATTATCCATCACACCTTTGGGAGTATTCAAAATGAATAATAATTACATTTTATTTTCAACAGAATTCTGAGAGCGAAAACGAGAGTGTGAGGTCGGAGCCGCATTCTTTCGTGAACCACTACGCGAACGTTAACGATACGTTACGGCAATCGTGGAAGCGGCAGAGGCCGGTGCGCAACTACTCGAGCTACACGGACTCTGAGCCGGAAGGCAGCGCCGTGGTCAGTCTGAACGGCGGGCAGATCGTCATGAACAACATGGCGCGCTCGCGGGCGCCGCTGCCGGGCTTCTCGTCCTTCGTATGACAGGAGCCGGTCGGCACGGTGCCGCACGAAGCCGTGCACATGTAACTATTCACTGCCCATTCCCAATTATTAAGTTAATTCGTTGGCAACTATTGCTATTGTACATATCGAATATAATTTGTAAGCTTTAATTAAATTGGTAAAAGTATCTGAAATTAAATTATCATTCTTCAGATTTTCTATTAGGGATATTCTTAAAGTATATTCATGTAGCTGTAAGTACAAAATACACTTTAACATTCAATTATAAATGAGGTTTTTCGATTCAGGCAGCTTCTAATTAATTAGTAATTATAATATTTTATGCCATACCACAAATTAGAACTTTCGATAGGAAGCACATAAAAATATTGAATTAATATTTTTGAGTAATGGCAATAAATAAGGCAGCTATTTTATAAGACGTAACATATAGGTGGAGATCTCGTTTAGTTAATTTTCATGTTTTAACAATTGACTTAATAACATTTTGTGAAAAGAACGTTTCACAGTGTGTTTGTATAAATATCTTTGTGCAGGAATGATATCATGGAGCCCAAAGACTTTTCCTAGCCAACTTAACAAATAGACATTTTTAAAAGATTTGTAGCCCGCCTTCAGTAGTCTTTTACTAAATTGAATACCTCGTTAATCACAAACACACTATTACGCATGAATTTTAAAAAAGTCAATAATACTGATGATTGTGATCTTTCAAAGCACAATAGCTTGACAGTAGCGTAACCCATCACTTTATTTATGGTGTTTTGTTGACACAAATGCAATTGCATGAATTAAAAAAAACCGAATGCATGCGCATTGAGTGTGACATGGTTCTTATGGCGCTTCAGTGACATTATCAGGAAGCCGGGCGCTTATGGTAAACATTTGTAAAGTTGTATTGAAGTGACTAGACGTTAGTCCCGACAAACCTGCGGCAAAAGAAACTGACGCAGTCTACTTGAATCAAAAACTAAAATGTTGTTTGTAATGTCATTAGTTAGTTAATAATCATCTAATGTATTTTGTTTTATTTAGCCTCGCTTGCTCCACAAATCACTAAATACGTTTAACACCAAGTGAAATTAAATCATGTTTTAATTTGTTTTTTTTTTTGTTTATCGCTAAACGCATATGTTAGTGATTTGGGATACAAATGGGGCTTAAATGTATTGCAATCTATGAATTTTGCATATTACTTCACTTAATTTAATAAAAGTTATTGATAAATCAGTGATTAGAGCCTAGAAATGTTCATTATTGTAACTCCAGTTTCTCAAGTTAAACTTAGGCAAAGGAATAATAGTACATTATGGTACAAGTGTATAACGTTGGTGATTACCGCAGAGGCGCCATTGAGACCCGAGCCGTCAGGTGAGGGTCTTAAGAAAGCCGAGGACGGTAATCATCAATAAACACGTGTATCATACGACGTTTTTCAACACACTTGTGAAGAAAATAATACTAAAAAGTCATCTTCAACAGTTGAAACAAGTTCTGTTTTTTTTTCACAATAGCGGGCGTGCATCTACAGTTCTACCAACTTCAACAGTTACAACAAGTTCTGTTTTTTTTTTCACAATAGCGGAAAAAAATAATGCGCGCGCATCTACAGTTCTACCAAGTTATCTATGCAGGCGGGAAAACACGGAACTAAAATAAATGTACTAAGTTTGACGTAGCGATGCATTTTTTCTTGACCAGTGGCGCCACTACTGTAACAATGACGATCGGCCATAGACTAAAAGAATGTGGTTTCACTATTTTTGACTTTTCGCGGCTAATAGAGTTTTAGCCACGGACAAAATGGGTATTTTTTTTCTTTCTAACAGGAAAACAAAAGTTATATTATTTGAGTGAAAGATTCATTTATTAAAAACGTTTAAGTTGAAATTATCTATTTAAATTCAAAGTTGCATGAAATGGGGAAGCACTAGGTACATTAATTTATTTTTTCAACACACTTGCTCATAAAGTGGCTATAATTTCACCGCAATTAGGCACGTAATGACACCTATAATCAAACTGTGACTTTTTCATTGCTATTATTCACTAGTGAGTTATAGGGTTTTTTTTTAAATTTTATTGGTTGAGTTGCTATGTTTAAAAAAAAGTTTCGATACAAAAAAGATCGTGTTCAATAGTAAAAATAAAATAATGTACCTAGTGCTTCCCCATTTCATGCAACTTTGAATTTAAATAGATAATTTCAACTTAAACGTTTTTAATAAATGAATCTTTCACTCAAATAATATAACTTTTGTTTTCTCTGTTATAAAGAAAAAAAATACCCTTTTTGTCCGTGGCTAAAACTCTATTATCCGCGAAAAGTCAAAAATAGTGAAACCACATTCTTTTAGTCTATGGCCGATCGTCATTGTTACAGTAGTGGCGCCACTGGTCAAGAAAAAATGCATCGCTACGTCAAACTTAGTACATTTATTTTAGTTCCGTGTTTTACCGCCTGCATAGATAACTTGGTAGAACTGTAGATGCGCGCGCATTATTTTTTCCCGGTATTGTGAAAAAAAAAAAACAGAACTTGTTTTAACTGTTGAAGTTGGTAGAACTGTAGATGCGCGCGCATTAATTTTTCCCGCTATTGTGAAAAAAAAAACAGAACTTGTTTCAACTGTTGAAGATGACTTTTTAGTATTATTTTCTTCACAAGTGTGTTGAAAAACGTCGTATGATACACGTGTTTATTGATGATTACCGTCCTCGGCTTTCTTAAGACCCTCACCTGACGGCTCGGGTCTCAATGGCGCCTCTGCGGTAATCACCAACGTTATACACTTGTACCATAATGTACTATTACTATTGAACACGATCTTTTTTGTATCGAAACTTTTTTAAAAACATAGCAACTCAACCAATAAAATTTAAAAAAAAATACCTATAACTCACTAGTGAATAATAGCAATGAAAAAGTCACAGTTTGATTATAGGTGTCATTACGTGCCTAATTGCGGTGAAATTATAGCCACTTTATGAGCAAGTGTGTTGAAAAAATAATAAAATAGCGACGTGTCTGATAGATCAGGACGAATATTCGTAGTTAAGCATTTTATAATACTTTTACAATTACCTACAATTATTATATGCAATTGACTGATAGATGTAGTGTCTAATTCTTTACGTGTGTAAATATATGATTTCAAATGCATCCATGTGTTTGATCAATTTTTGGCACAATTTCTTAAAAATAACCTGTGATCTAATTATGTATTTGGATTGTGATTTTCTAAACAAATATATTTTAATATTTCACCTCTTTAAAAAAACTATTAGAAAAGAAACAATGTATTAAGTATAACATTAATATTCATAAAATATTGATTCAGAATTCATTTGAAAGTTTTTTGATTTGTGAACCTAAGATTTTAAAATCGGACCACTAAGTGTTACTAATAAATGTAAATACTGAATGTATGTACTTAAATTTTTCGTAAACGATGTTGATACAAAATATGGCAACGTCAATTCATTAAGATAAGTGCATGTATTTCTTAACTAAGATCAAGTTTATTAATATAATTATTTAAATAAATGCAGTTCAATTTTGATTTACATGTACACACATAATCTACAGTTTACAATATCGGCACTTTTGATATTTTTGCCTATTTTTAATCGGTGATATCCTCCCTTGGATGGTGATAACCAACATCAATATTTATGCCGTAAAGGTGTGCCATCATTTCGAAGACTAAATCAACATTGTCTTTATGTAGCTCTATGGTAGGACATAAATAATTTTTATTTACTTTATTAAATCGCATAAATTATTTACTTGTTTTTTCTTTATTAGCATTTAACACGTAACTTTGTTACTGCGGACTTTTATATGCCGCTACGATCTTCCTTAATACCCCTTCCACAAAAAAATGGATAAGAGGGTAGTTTTGGAAAATAAAACTTAACAATACACACCGAAGTATGGTACTGTACTGTTAGTACTTGTTAGTACGTATTTTTTTTTTAACATTGCCCCACACTAGGAATTTCTCCTGTATCGTGGGTGCGTTTACAAACATTTAAACTCACATACACAAATAACCAGACCCGAAACAACTATCTGTAGGTCATACAAATATTTGTTCCGTGCGGGGATCGAACCCGCGACACGCGGCGCAGCAGTCCAATCACTCAGCCACTGCGCCAACCGTGTCGTCGTTGAGACATCATTTATTTATTAAAATGGCAAAGGACTTAAGAGCGTATGCTACCTCAGATTAGCAACCCTATTTGTGGTGGTTCAAACTTCGCTTGTAATACTGTTAGAATAAAGTTCTAATCAGCTTGCACTACAAAGCGGTTGTTACGTCTTTCGCTGCGGCCGAATAGTGCGAAATTAGTGGTATTTTGCGATTTACAAAAAAACTATTGATTGGACTAAAAAAGTAAAACACTATGACTTTAGTTTGTTGCTTGTAGAATTATTTGGCAAAAAAATCAGAACGATGGCATGTATTTTTTTACTATGGTTTTTACTCGTTAAAAGAAATTTTTAGAGGTATCTTCGCGATTTTTTTCTATCGAGCAAAGTTAGTTGTATTATGTTTTCACAACACTATGGCACTAGCATATATCCTGAAGAATATCATATATTTTTCTGATGTTGATTACAGCAGTGAATCATATACTTTTACGCATTATAAAACTCGCGTTTGAGGTACCATACGCTCTTAGGATAGAAGTATATAATTATGCAATTTCACATGCGTTTCTGAAACGTAGCATTTGTGAATAATTCACAACCACTAGATTGTCCGTCGTAACCAAGCGAAATTACTTGAATTCGGATGTGTAAAAAGCGATTTCCGATAGTACGATCTCGGACAATCGAGTGGTTGTGAATAGCTATGCTGGAGTTGGCTCTAAAACCGTTGTGAGTGTTTGTTCACAATTAATTGTAAAACCGAAGTACCTAATAGATTCGATTGTAATTCGAGATGAACTGGGAAAATTTAAATGATCAATATCTTTGAAACTACCTACGCAAAGTTTCTCCGTCACAAATTCAGGTTATCATTATCGTCCCCGTCACAACATTTTGATACCATTGAAGGTCGTAGATCATCAGGCAGCGGAGATACACGTGTCAAGCCAGCCTGAGTTCAAGCTGGCTGGACTCTGGACACAAGTATACATTAAGTTTTCATTGATATCTCGTAAACCCTTGCATGTGACGGCATAAATCAAACGTTATTACTGTCACACATTGCGTCATCAAGTATTAGTAAAGGAACCATATTCGAAAACGCGCCCGTTACGTGGGATTCGAAAGTGCCAGCCAAAAGTCTACGTAAATTCAAGCTGGCTGGACAGTTTTTTGCATTTTTAGGGTTCCGTACCTCAAAAGGAAAAAACGGAACCCTTATAGGATCACTTTGTTGTCCGTCTGTCTGTCTGTCTGTCAAGACCTTTTTTCTCAGGAACGCGTGGAGGTATCAAGCTGAAATTCATATCAAATACTCAAGTCTATGGTCTCTTGGAGCTGTGAAAAAATCAAACTTCTAAGTCAACGCGATCAAAAGATACTCCCGTTTATGCCGCAAATTTTCGACACTCGCAAGGGAATCAAAACCTACAGGGTACTTCCCGTGAACTCAGAATCTTGAAATTTGGTACGAAGCAACGTCTTATAGCATAGATAAAGGAATAATTACGAAAACCATAAATTTTTAGTTACATCACATAATATATTTTTTTTACGGAACCCTCGGTGCGCGAGTCCGACTCGCACTTGGCCGGTTTTTTTCTACTAAACCACTGTACGTATCACAAAACTTTTAGCGTGATGTCTGTCACATGTTTATGTGACGCCCGTTGATATGCAAAAAGTCGTCAAAATCACTTCCGTTACGGAGATTGAGAGACCAGCGAAAAGTGGTTTTTCCAGCTGGCTGGACACGCCTTCGATCGATTATCTAAGATTCTGTAGCGTCACCTATTCTGAAATAAGGGTGTTTAGCCGTCACATAAAGTGCCCTATTGACCTAGTTAAATGCGAGCAGTTTTGAAGTTTTGTCCAGCCAACCTGAGCCACATCGAGAAAGTGTCATGAGCAATTTGATTGTTTGTGAATAGCTATGCTGATTGGATTGCACTTCCGATAGCTTTGATTAATATCTTCCTCTCAAATCACAATCGAATCTATTACGTACTCGGTTTTGGTTTTTGTGAATAGCGATTTTCGATAGTACGATCGATGGATTGGATAGGAACAGGGCCCCAGGCCTGAAATTTTGGAGGGGGTCACTCACTACACTAATAAAAAATAGGTACTGGAATAAACTAGATGTTATTTTGGCCATCGTACGTAGTTCATAAAAACACCACTAGATGTCAGCAAACTATAAATTTATCGCTGTTAGGGGATGGCTAGAAATTTTCTTTTAATATTTGGCAAATTTTTTAGATTTTACAATTTGATCTTAGATTTTGGGGGGGGTCATGTCCCCTGTGACCCCCCCCTTCGGACCGCGCCTGCAGGGCCCTGGGACAATCTAGTGGGGTTGTGAATAGCTAAGCAGGTTGAGGAAGAAAATTTCCACTCTGAATAATAAATAGTGGTTTAATAGTAGATTATACAACAAGTGAATAAAAAGGGAATTTAATTCGAGGTACGAAGTTGGATCCCGAGAGCAGCGAAGGATTCTAGAGTAGAATCACGAGCGTAGCGAGGGATTCTATACTCTAGAATCCTGAACGGAGCGAGGGATACAAGTACCTACCGAGAAAAATTTTTTATTCACGTGTTGTGTACTCTACTTTTTACCATTGACTGTGAGAAAATAATTAGGATGGTATTTATTTTCGGAGCTAAGCACTCTAGATTTCTTTGGCTTATTACCCACGGATAGACGTACTTTAAGTATGTCACTAACTTTGAGTATTTTGAAATATCAATGTTGTGTTTGATTCTCACTGTGGCTTTTATCATAGAATATATGCTCCAAAGTGTCGACGGCGGTCTTGGTTAATTCATTGAAATAGTTAAGAAATATGCACTCAGAGAAGGAAATTGGCGCCATTCATGGTTTTCCAGTCGCAGAATAAATTGTATGTTTTCAGGTACAACTGCCGAGATTTTGGCGGCAACAAATCATCTACTATAACTGCTGCTTTAGAACGAAATTATTCCGGAGTCAGTCTCTCATTTTCGTCATCGGAAGAACTCATTTTATTAAAATTACTTACCTAAGTAAATAGATTTTCCAATAACACAAAACAACCACAATTAAAGACAGAAAAGAACGTAACTAAATTGGCGGGATATTATTTTAAAATTTGGAATGGAATAGCTTCATTCAGCCACCCAGTACGTACTATTTCAGCAGCAGCGATTTTTTTGTCTAATGCGCGCGGAACTAGTTGGCCGCGCCTTAGGCATGTTTTTGTTTTTTTATTTAAGTATTCTTTTCAATAAATTGAATAATTCATATCTCGAGATTAGTCATCCCTGTCTAATTATAGTCTCCTGTGCATTGCGAGCTGTATAAGGCAACCCGCCCCCTCATCCCTGTCGCCACCTAAGGCGCGGCCAACTAGTTCCGCGCGCACTATACGTAATTCGTGTTTGTTCCTAATTCAAAATGTCTTTATTCACTCAGTGAATAAAAGAGCGTTTTATTCACTGTTATCGATGAAAAAAATGCCCTTTTTCGAGTGGCAATGGTAAAAAAAAATTAACACTCAAAACGTCGTATCATTAAAATTTATTGTGAAAGCATAATAATTACAATATAGTAGAGGTACATCAATTTACGAATTCAAGCATCAAAAAGTTATAAAACCAGTTTATCGCAGTTGTCGAACCAAGCTTTAGGAACGTACTTTGAGACATTCTTCCATTGCTTAATTACATTGTAAGCAGCCAAATCAACAATAGAGAACTGATTTTCATAAATCCAGTTTTTATGTGTTGTAAACAATTTCGTAACTACTACTTCTTTATTTTTTTCGGTTGTTCTTTCCAACACGTGGCAGAGGTCAAGTAAGTAGTCAACATGATGATCGTCAGAATTGTACGGTATAACACTTGGGTAAACATATGAAAGGTATCGTAATATGTTCACATTGCCAATAATAGGAACATCCAGAGTAGACAACTTCAATTCTGTGTCAGCCGAAACTGTAAATAAAATTGAGTGGCATTAATATAAGTTGCAGTCGCATTTACAACCACTAAGCCAATGAGGCTGTTATGTTTGAATATTTAAAAACTTTTTAACAAAAAATAAAACCGACTTCAAAAAAAAAAGTCAAAAATAAATCAGTTTCTGAAGTCGGTGACTTTTGTTTGTTTGATTTCATTTTTTGGTCACCGACTACAGAAACTGATTTATTTTTGACTTTTTTTTTGAAGTCGGTTTTATTTTTTGTTAAAAAGTTTTTATTTTTCACTTTTTAGTGGTTCACTTAATGTGGACAATGTAGTATTTTTTTTGAGTTTTGTTGATTTTTCAAAAACCGCTTGTCCGATTTCGATAAAAAAATTATGGGACCATTCGGGAAGTATACCCTTTCCAACAAAAAAAGAATTTTTCAAATCGGTTAGCAAGTGACGGAGTTATGCCCGAAAAAACATAAAAAAAAAAAAACAAACATCCGAATTGAGAACCTCCTTCTTTTTTTAGAAGTCGGTTAAAAATTAACTGGAGACTCACCACATTTAAATATCAGCCTTAAATTTATTTTACGGTCGTTTTTCAATACTTGAATGTTTTTAACAAAGTTTTTGATTTTTGGTACTTTCTCGTTGGGTACTGAAGAGTGAATATGCCATGAAACATTGAGTGCCACAGATGTTTCTTTTAAGATAACATTCAAATACCAGGGTAAACTGTCTGGACTAAGGACCAATACAACCTCTTCAGGCACAGGTAACTGAAATAAAACAAAGTAAGTAATATTATTTGAATGGATGTGATCAGTGAAAAGTGGTAACAAACATGAACATGAATTTAAGATTTGTGTAGAATCTGACTCTTATAGTTATGACTGAAGAAATATACAACATTATTTGTTACATAAACAGTACCAATGGTGATATATTACTAGCTTGCTAGGTTAAAATGTTTATTAAAATATAAATGATCTCTATCTTACACATTTTCCTGGTTTCCTTGTTTTAACATCTTGAATATTGTCTACTTTGCAATATGAACTAATCGTCTTAATTCTGTCATACAAGGTATCCAATTTTTTCAATAATTGGTCCTGGCGTTGTTCTAATTCAGACATTTTATTTGATCCCTGTAAGATAGTTCAATTAATTGAATCCCTATGCAAGTATAAATTTATTTACACACTAGCTGCCCCAGCAAACGTTGTATATAGGGGGATGAAAAATAGATGTTGGCCGATTCTCATAGATACCAGATAAGCACAAAAAATTTCATCAAAATCGGTCAAGCCGTTTCGGAGGAGTATGGCAACGAAATCTGTGACACGAGAATTTTATATATTAGATATAGGTTAGCATTGCGGCAATACATTTTTGGGGGGCTGAGGAACAGGGTGTAAAGCTCCTCATCCCCCATAGAAAAGGGAGGATCTTCCGACCGGACGGGTGTTGTGTCCGGCGGGCTAACTGCCCGACAGTTGTAAGTCGGGAACTCCTATATAGGCTTATGTCGCGGATAAAGTTGATAGCGCGATGTAGGATTTTCTGTCGATCGTTTGTTAGTACGCAGGTGTTGCGATAGATGTCGCTAGTCGCCACATCACTCCCCTCCGAGACCGGAGGTCGAAAGCAGGTTAAGTCTTGGCGCTTGTCAGCCAGTGGAAGGTTCCAGTGAGTCGGAACCGGATGCCGCATAGTTCACGGTGAGTCGGAACTGTCTGCGGTGATGCCCCAGTGAGTCAGGGTGATGCTGCATATTAGCTCCAGTGAGTCTGAGTGATGCAGTGCTTGCCGTGGTGCTGTATATTAGCTCCAGTGAGTCGGAGTGATGCAGTGCTGCGTTGTGGCTGGCTGCTGCGTCGACCAGGAAAGAAGTGTGTCTTTTGCTAACCGGCCGAAGTGCAGTGTGCTGTGCCAAAGTCGCTGATGAGGCTGGGGGTGATGTCCAGGAATGCGCTTCCGCTGCATGCTGGTGGACAGGATACCCCATGAAGCCGTGGCTGCTGGCTGACGTTATGACTTGCTGCTCGAAGGCGAAGGGGAAGTGATGACGACGTATGAAGTGCTTGCACGAAGGCTGCGCTGACGTTCATGCTCGGGGTCACCAGTTTGGGGGGTATGAGGAACAGGGTGTAAAGCTCCTCATCCCCCATAGAAAAGGGAGGATCCTCCGACCGGACGGGTGTTGTGTCCGGCGGGCTAACTGCCCGACAGTTGTAAGTCGGGAACTCCTATATAGGCTTATGTCGCGGATAAAGTTGATAGCGCGATGTAGGATTTTCTGTCGATCGTTTGTTAGTACGCAGGTGTTGCGATAGATGTCGCTAGTCGCCACACATTTATAAGTTTCAACCACAATCCTTATATTTAAGAAGGAAAAGCAAAAGTAATTAACATGTAAGAATAGGACACCCCATTGAAAAAAGCTATTTTTTTATTTACGTTTAGTTTCTATAAATCATAATAACAAGTCAACTCTTGTATTTGATAGAATATAGTAAACAAAACTACTATATGTAAAAAAAGAACCACTATCACCAAGTTCAGTAAGTATATTCATCCTTTCCTTGGGAACCCACAAATATCGTGATATTATCTGGTCATCATGAATAAACGCACAGATTTTGGTTAAGTAGCGGGTGGGGATGAGAGATGGAGTCTGGACCTTTATTACCTATTTGCAAAGAATTCATCTTGGTAAAAATTTCAGTTAAGACCCGCCGCTTTCAAGGGGGAGGGGGAGGGTGAGGAGGGGTGCTACCCCCCAGTACAACTCCCATTTTTCGGAGCCCCATGGTTTCCGAGATACCCATGGTCATAGTTTTGAGATTAGAATAGCGCTAAAACTCGAAACGGGTACAAATTTTGTGTCGTTTAACGGGGGAAGGGTGAGGGGGTGGTGCCCACTGTGCCCTGGCACCACTCCCATGTAAAGGCGACGCACCATTCTTATAATAATAATATAATGACGTCACTCATACATGCAACGCATGTACTCCATGACGCGCGCTCGCTTCGCTCGCATATTAAATAATACTAATATCTTCTGTCCCCGAAGTGCCAGGCCTCCGCCGGCCTCCTACGTCGGCCTACGGCCAGGTGCCCATGCCGCCCATATAGGATACGTAGTACAAAAATTATGAATTTCCTGAGCGGCGGGTCCTAATGGAAATTCTATCCTTCATCTTGAATTAGGATTCGCGATCGCGTTACCAGTAACAAATTACAGCAAATTTTATGAGACATCCCTATAAGTGTTAATTTGTGTTAGTCATAAAGCACAACATTCACAGGTACACATATATAAATATATTTATTTAATAACTTCAGTGACAAAAACCTTAAGAAACTTGATAACCTGGTTACTGATACGGATGTCGCTATCATCTTCATTAGCACAATCTGTCCGATATTTTACGGAATACATGCAGGTCGGCAAAGGAATTTCTTTATCATGTACAATTATTTGCTTCATATGATACATCATTTTGCAGAGATGAAAAAAAAATACTATTTTAAGATTTTATTATTGTTCTTACCAAACTGAATTGGAATGGAATAAACTTTAGAAGAGAGCCACGTTTCTCGTTCGGCGTTCGAGAATCGAGATCGATCGTTATCACAGAACTGACAGAACACAATTTGACAAATGACATTGACAGTTGACACCAGGGCCGCGTTCCGCGTTACAAATCGCTCACAGCGCTCACGCTCACGTCTATATTTTGCGTTCCGATCTAGGGTGAGTTCCGAGTTAGAGTCTGTCAAGCGAGTCTAGTCCCATGAAAAACGCTGAAAACTTATTGATACTTGAATTTTAAAGTAAAAGGGTTGTGGACTCGACTCGCTTGACAGACTCTATCAATAAGTTTTCAGCGTGCTATATCAGTATTGACACCTGAAAGATTTTTGAATTTGCCACCTTTTTCATGGGACTAGACTCGCTTGACAGACTCTACGCTGTAATCGATTTGAGCGTCCATAAACCCGTACCGAATTATTGTGAGCGCGATATCGATGTCCCTTGAATCGTCATAGATGACGTCATGACATGCGCCATCTTGCGATTACACCGACCATGCCCCAAATAAATAAACCCGTACCGAATTACTGTGAGCGCGATATCGATGTCCCTTGTATAGTCATAGACATGGACCTAGTTTTCAGCGTGCTATATCAGTGTTGACACCTGAAAGATTTTTGAATTTGCCGCCTTTTTCATGGGACTAGACTCGCTTGACAGACTCTACGCTGTAATCGATTTGAGCGTCCATAAACCCGTACCGAATTATTGTGAGCGCGATATCGATGTCCCTTGAATCGTCATAGATGACGTCATGACATGCGCCATCTTGCGATTACACCGACCATGCCCCATGAAGAAATAGATAAATAAGTATGGAGGCCACACTTAGAACAAAAGTTTGAGTCAAATACCTACGATTCTCTATCTCACTCTCTGTGGGCTTACCTCTCTTTCTAAGGTGGACGATAGTATTGCTATCTCGTTATTAAAATCTCCTTATTCATTTTTAAAAAGAGTCACCACACAAATGTAATCAGAAGTTAATACTGTCAAATAATGTGCTATTAAATAAAAAGCTAAACTAAGATTACTGAAATTAAAATTCCAAAATAGTATGTCACGAATGCTTGACAAGGTTGGCGAATCAGTGAATTATTTTCGCATTTCCTAAGGATGTGGTAATGTGGCAACATTGGCCCCACATGTCAACATAAATCGTACCAATATGGCGCACACACCGTGTTATTTCTGTTAGTTCTTTGAAATAACATAATATTTTCGTGAATTTTTAACAGTAGTCAAATAGCCAATTACTATTTAAATAATACAGTAAATGTAATGAATAATAAAAAATTATATTCTGATTTCACACTCTTCTGGTTTTAGGTCAACAGCGAAGCCCAGGTCTCTACGAAGATTGATAGGGACGTACAGGTGTAAATAAAATCAACTGAAGAAATAATACTGCAGAAGAAATCTAAGATTCTTAAGCAAAGAGTTTTACGACAGACTAAAAAAATCAGGACATGTCTTCGTAATTTAATAAAATGATTTTAATTTAGAAAGTGTTTTTGTTTCTTTTTGAGGTTTTATACATATGTATTATCGTTCCTATTATAGCCCCGTATTTAGATGAAAATATATAATATTAAAAATTCCACAGTGGTAAAAAACCTTAACACTGACTTACCCAGAAATCTTTAAAAAAAAATTCAAATTCAAATTCAAATTTATTTATTGTTTGTCACAGGTGAAATATTAGGTCTTATGATTACAATATATTGGATCGCTGCAACATACCTATAAGGTGTACAATTTTTGATGCTGGTTCCACATTTATAACATTCACTACATTTTACTGAATTTCAAAACAATTATTCGCTCTAAGTCAGCGTCCATCATTCATCATGCATTAAGGCGCTGACAAGAGCCAAATAGGCTTGTATTGAACAATTTTTTAGCCAAATCTATACAGTTTGACACGGCGAAAAAAATATATGTTAATCTTGAACATATTTCTGATAATTTCGTTGTTTTCAAAACACGTTTTTGAAAAGTTTTCTCGATACAAAAAAATGGTAAACTAACCTCTTAAAATGATCTTCCAACAAAAATATCTGTATTACTGATCAACGTACGTTGGTAAAATTTATAACAATAACGTACCATATTTAAATACAAAATTTGGTTGTTTTTAATTTTTGATTATTTAATAAATTATTTTGATGTAATTAATCATTATATGGTTTGTAAGAAGTTCGAGCGTTGCGTCATCGCGCTCTCTTTCTTACCTAAGCAATCCGACAGTGAGCGCTTAGGCGCGGTGCTAGACGGACGTATGTCACTTTGCGCCCCACTGACAGCTATCCGTTCATCTATAAATTATTATTGACCGCGTCACAATGTTAGTCCAGGATCCACGGTACATTTTTTCACTTGATTACTATCAAGCTAATTTTCCGTGAGCAGCTGCATTTTGATGAGACGCCAACATTACCCTATACGAAAACTCTCGATTGTGGTAGGTAATAGGGGCAGCAGGGATAAAATATAAATTGATTATATATTATTATTAGTGTCCGACCGAAACACGATTTTCAGCCGAAACCGAAACCGTAACCGAACCTTCGGCCTTGGTCCCAGTTTCGGCCGAAACCGAAACCGAAACCGAAACTTATTAAATATTTATGGAATGTAAAATCTATTGTATTTTTACGCATATATACACAGATAACACGTGTAAAAACATGCAACAATTAAAGTAGGTAAGTAATTAGGTAACAAAAATAGCTCTTTATTTGTAAAATTAATAATGTGAATTTAAAAAAAAATACAATCAACATATTTGTCTAACTTTAAAAAAAATAAGCACTACATTTTTAACATTACTGTATTTGTTAATAATTTCCAAAAAAAAAAACAAAACAAAGCACCTCGCATACTAAAGGGAAAAAATGCGACATGACTAAAGAAAATATATGAAACTTTTTAGTAAAAAAATTATATTGGTCGATATAACTTTTTTTCTAATTATTTAACAAAAAAAGTAGGTACATCATATTATCATTTTCAAAGATGGTGTTTTAAGAAATAATTTTCATTACGAACTTTTTAAATTATATTAATTAGTTAAGATTTTAGGCGCTTTGCACATGGAGCAACTATTGCAGCAACTGGCAACTAGCTGTTTACATATATTTCAATTGGATTGCGCACACATAGCAACTCGATTTTCGAGTTCCGGCAATCGTCAACAGTTTTCAGTTGCTGCAATCAATGACTGAGTTAGTTGCTAATTGCCGGAACTAGCAAGTAGCAACTGTTAAATATTATACCAATTTTTAAAGTTAACGTAGACGGCGACGACGTAATAAAATTAGAGCAATTGCTGCTTCTTTGAAATTCATCATCTTCTTTTTCTTATTCTTCTTATTATGGGGTTCAGGTTTCCGCACTTAGTATTTAAGGTGGACCATTGTGCGTGAGCCGTGGTGGCCGATTACTCCAACCAGCCCACCTCCCTCCAGAAGCAGATCAGACTTCCCGGTCTCCTCAGGGCATCCGCAAGGGATCGTGGTGTTCCACCCTCCTCACGAATCTTGATATAATTATATTCATCGTCACACTGAACGCTGTTCGCAGCGTAGATTGAGCAACTCGGTTATGAATGTTGCTCACAGATTGCCATAAAATTGCTGCAACCGTAAACGTTGTAGCAACTATCAACTAGTTACAGGAAACTTTTAAAATTGCTTAAGTTGCCTCAACTTAAGTTGCTCCATGTGCAAAGCGCCTAAATCACCGGAGATAGTTGTGTATCGGAACTATGGGGCGGTTCGAATATGGGTACAAAATTAAATCCATCAATAATTACAAACAAATATATTGTAATGTTTGAATCAAACATCACAGGTATCTTTACACATCTTTTAAGTGTTAAATTAATTTCTACATAAATTCACATTTCACATTCATAGTTCATTCACAGTTCTAGGGAATAACTCAACAGAACCAAGTAAAATATCTAATGAATTATTTTCTATACACACCTACTTACAACCTATTTATTTTACACTGTAGCACAAGACCCTAATGAATGCCATAAAAATACATCATCATTAATCATAAGTAAAAAAAAATACCTAATTATTGTGCGAGAAAAATCACACAACCTCAAATCATCACGATCGCGCCGGCTAGCGAACTCAACTGGCACTCGAAGTTAGGTGAATGATGCGCGACAATTCACGTATACCTTGTTTCGGCGGGGCCGAAAGGTTCGGCCAATTATTGGCCGAAACCGAAACTATGGCCGAACCTAGATTTTTTGGCCGAAACTAGCCGAAACCGAAACCGAAACCGAACCTTCGGTCGGTCCTTAATTATTATAATTATTTAGGTATTTGATGATTTTCAAAAATCTATTACTAACTATTTTATTTTTATCTGATGATCATTATCTAAATCCAACATGTATTGATAACGAGCTCATCAAAAATTACTACAAACCAGCTGTTTTTTAGGGGTCCGTAGCCGAATGGCAAAAAACGGAACCCTTATAGATTCGTCATGTCTGTTTGTCCGTCTGTCCACCCGTATGTCACAGCCACTTCATTCGGAAACTATTGAGACTACACAGTTGAAACTCTACAAGTATTCTGTGAACCGCTTTACGATTTTTATACAAAAATAAAAAAAAGGATTTAGGGGGTCGCCCCATACATGGAACTGAAACTATATTTTTTTTTTCATCAAACCTATACCTACGTGTGGGGTGTCTATAGACATTAGACAGGTCTTTAAAAATGACATTGAGGTTCCACAAACAATTTTTTCTCAAAGCCAATCGTTTGGAAGACAGACACTTCCAAATTTGTAAAATGGCGACCGGCCTCGCGGTCGCTTGCCTTCGGTATTGCCAACAATGACCAGCTTTTCAAGGCTGCTATCTCCTCTTTGCATTATGTGGCCGAAATAAGACAAAATACGCTGTAGGCAAACTGTTGACAATCGAGTCTTGATATCAAGTTGGTAAAGGATAGACACATTTGTGCGTTTGGCCGTCCATGGAATTCGGAGAATCCGCCTAAAACACCACATTTCGAATGCGTCTATCCTCTGTCTTACTCTTATTTGGATTGTCCATGTCTTAACTTGTGGGGAAAAATGCTCCTTCCGAGAAGCCTGTGCCTGAAAAGGAACCGATCCAGGCTGATGATGGTTTCGTGACGGTGTTGAGGAGGAAGCACCGTCAGCGAACCATCAAGAACCGCTGCGGCACGGCTCCATCGGAGCCCAATGTGCATATTCGTGCCGCAAAGCCGAACACTCCTTTGTACCTATCCCGTCTACATTACACCACTACGACGGAGGACATCGTGGAGTACGTGCGCCAGAAGGTCAAGTACGTGGCGAGAGTGCAGCTGCTCGAGTCGCGCCGCAACGTCAACTTTAAGGCGTTTGTGGTGCGAGTACCGACATGCTACCTGCACCTCGTCTTGGAAGAGGACTTTTGGCCGCAGGGGGTGATGTTTCGACGCTTCCGCGGGCAAGTGCCACATGATCGCACAGTGACGTAGTGCAAGTGTAGTGATACTAATATAGTTTTAAGGTTTTGTTTACTAACACAAGCTGTCAATTATATCGTATGTATGTTAGTCTGTAAGGTATTTATCTATGGGCCAAAGTAGCCTGAAAATAAATAAATATTATTATTATTATTATTAACTCTATGGAGGAAAATCAGGAAAACTAGTGCTCTGACCAAACGGGCCTTCGTTTTAAAACTTATACCACGTTTTTCCCAGATGTTCCGGGGGCGTAATATAGCATCTTTAGCCATGGCTATCCGCCGTTTCATTACTTATATTGGAGCCCAGTTAATCGAAGCTGTCCACCCACAGTATAGATGCCTTAGATGTTATAGGCGCCCGATAGCTTTCCCGCACGATCTACCACCATAAGCTTGGTTTTCTGCCTATTTATTGCAAACCCTACTTTGCCACTTTCCACTTCCAATCTGTGCCGTATCTCTTTCATGTTGCCAAATGTTGTAGCAAGGAGAACGGTGTCATCAGTGTACCTCAGATTGGAAATCCACTTTCCACCAACAGTAAACCCCTTGTCCCAGCCCTAAAGAGTCTTGAATGATATTACTCTTCATACATATTGAAGAGCAGAGGTGAGAGGATGCATCCCTGCCTAACGCATTTGAACAGTCGGTGTCTATTTTGACGAAAGAGCGGTTGTTGATGTGTAGGTAGAGGCATCGGACTATGTCAATAAGATGTTGAGGCGTTCCCATGTCTTTAAGAACCCCCCACAGCTTGCCTCACTCCACGCAATCAAATGCTTTGGTATAATCTATGAAACATATCAATACAGGGCTGTTAAATTCCCGGCTTTTCTCTATAATTTGGCGAACGTTCAGGATTTGTTCCCGCGTGTCTTTGCCTTTAACAAAACCTGCTTGCTCTTCTGGAATTTGTGGCTCCAGAAAGTGTATTAGCCTGTTGTTTATGATGTACAGGAGTATTGATGGTGCGTGGAGTAAGTGCCAAACACTTAATATAATTTTTAGAATCTTGTAGGCAACTTGTAAAGAGTGGGTTTAATAGAAAATATCCAATCCCCAAAACCCAGTTAGTAAGTAATCATTTTTAATGACTTCGTTATCGATACATATTGGAAGGAAGGAAGGGGACTCTTTGATCAAACCATACATTTTGTAGGACAAATATTTTTTCAAATAATTTAGATAATTATCATCAGATTTAACAAAAAAAACCCAGCTGATGATTCTCAAAAGTGTTTGTACTTAACACTTTTGAGAATCATCAAACCAACATATTTTATCCCTGCTACCCCTATTACTTACCACAATCGAGAATTCGAGAGTTTCGTGCAGGAAATTGTTGGGCGTCTCGCCGTCTCATCAAAATTAGCTTGATAGTAATCAAGTGCAAAAATGGACCGCGGATCCTGGACTATTTGTTTCTTACTTGGTAGTATGGCGCTAGGGTATCGGAAAAATTGTGGGCGTGTCCAAAAATACTGAAACATCAGAAGTCAATAGCTATTGTCATCGCCTTAATATAGTTACAAGTTCACGTAGTCAGATAAACAAATTAAATTATCCAATTGATTTCATGAAAATCATCTTATATGTATCATTTTCATTAGTCTACAAAATAAAAGAAACATCTAATTTCTTTTTTGTGATTTCATGATTTTATAGTAAGATAATTGGTGCCGATTCTCTTGTCACAAATTTCTCTAAACTAGACTAAAAATCATTAAAATTTAGTTTAATCCTGTCAAACGACGTTATCCATTCTGAAATTGACTAAAGTGACATAGCTTAACTAAATTATAGTCTGACAGCACTAAGTTATTCAATTTAGTGAAAATGGCAATTTTGCTATTCTGAAATTGACGTTTTTCACCTAAAATTATGATTGTCAAACTAAATCAGACCATTTTTAATCGCGAATAAAAAGGTGTGGAATAAAATTAGTTGACATAAACTAAAATTTACAAAGCATATTTCTCTATTATTTTTCGAAAGTTTGGATGACTTTGAGTTAATTATGGAAGCTTATGTGATTGCCGCTGTTGGCGATGCGGCAGAAAGGTAAGTTTAGTGTTATTTTATTATGATACAATACAAAATGCATTCGTGAAAACTTACAAAGGATTTGTACTGAACATCTAATGTACTTGCTACATTATTAGTTGGAAAAGAAGTGGATAAATGCACTTCTCATAATCATAGCCACTTCCAGGCTCTGAGTATTATCTAATAGACACTTTCAAGAAAGAATTCATTTGGAAAGATTGCGAGACCAATCCAACCAATTCCAAATGGCAGAGGAGAAATTTAAAAAACTCTTTAGACTCCCTAGAGCGGGAGCACTTTATTTGGTGGATATGCTAAGGAATCCTCGGTTAGATGAAGGTTTTATCCCCAAACACCGAAAGGTTAGAACAGTTTTGTGCAGTAATTCACTTGCATATACAAGTTTTTAAGAATTTATAGTTTAGTCGAGTGGTATCTCACTTTTATTATATTTATGGGTGATCTAAACCTAGTCATTACATAATTGAGATCTTTCAGTCGAAAACCGCACGCCCCTCCACTAAAATTTCTTTACAAACATTTGAACGACCCACTGACCGAAAAGCAGTGGCGCAACATGCATTTTTAGAATGAAAAATTTCTACCTACCTACCTGTATGATAATAGAACTCATTTGCAGATTCTAGCTGCACTAAATCTGTTTGCTCAAGGCAGTTATCAAACAGCTGTTGGGCAAGACAACTTACTTGACAACTTAATTCTTCTGAAATCTAAATAAGTGTATCTTTGCAGACGAAGAAGATATCGATGGCAACGAGGATAACAAGCAGAATGCTATTGTGGAGGATCAGGATGCTATTGTAGAGGATCCTGGCGCAGACTTCCTTGCTGAAGCAAGGGAAATTCGGCAATTACTTGTCAATAATTTTAATTAAATTAAACATTTTATTTCTTTATTATTAAAATTTTAATTTTCTTATCACCTTATTTATTAATTAACCTATCTAAGAGTGGCGATTAGGTTTCTATCACAAATTGAAACCGCATATTCAGTTCATGTTTTGTATAAAAAAATAATTAACAAAATACAATAATCAACAAAATATGCCAAATATTTGCCTCTTCTCTACAGAGAAGGCACGAGCACTGATCACCATGCATGCTCAAGACGGGTTCGCGATTTCAGACTTATTAGGTATATTATAATAATTATAGTCCAGATTTCCTCACGATGTTTTCCTTCCGACCTTCATTGAAATAAAAATGAGTAAATAAAAGAAAAATGTTCGTACATATTTTTTATTAATGTTATGTTTTAACTTTTGTACCACTGTATGCCCATTTTCTCTTGCCCGTTTTATAAAAGAATTGAATTTTTTGTCGAATTGCACTTATTTATGTTGAAGTCATCCATTTCTTTCTTAGGACGGCCTGATCTGTGTTTGCCTTCATCTACAATACGCCTCACTGTACTCTCAGATTTTCCTGAAAGAAAGATTTAAAAAAAGATGTAGTATCTAATGGAAAATACATAGCACTATTTTTATTTCAAACATGTTAAAACTTATTCATATTTAAAATCATCGGTAAATTTGATTACCCAAAAGTATCAAAACTTAGCTACTTACATTTGCAATCTAACCTATAAATGCGCAATGTAAACAATGCTTATTTTAGTCACAAAATCGTATATTTAGTAAATTTGTGACTTCTGGTAGATAAAAAACAAACAATAACACGATTACATACCTGTCATAGCTGCTGTTCGAGTATAAATATCCAAATTTGATAAAATTTGTCCAGCTTGGTGTTCTAACAAACATCGCAAGTCACATTGCTGATATACTTTGAAATAATTTCCCGAGCTCCACTCCTATTTGTTTTCCTCATATTTAACACGTTTCTTCGAAGTTTTGTCGACGTAGATTTGAAAAACATTTAAAAATGCAAAAGGTATCAAGATAAAATAATAACAAGTTGATGACAGACAGCCGATGACATTTGATGTACTATGATTTAGTGTTACCCTACTTTTGAATAATCCATGGTATAATAATATAAATAATCTTAGTTCCTCAAACATTAATTTCTTGACTATACAGACAGACTGTACTTCATTAATGATTACTGGTATACAATTTTAATTAAATATTTGATTTACCTCAGGTTTTTTTTTGCAATTCAGATCATTTCGTTCACTTTCATTCAGCTTTTGTCTATGGTCTACTGCAATCTTGGTCTATGCTTTATTCAACTTAACGAATGTCAAACTCGATTTTAGGTGTGTCAAAACTATATTTAAATTTAGAGAATCTTGTTTTCAGAATAACTTACCAAAACCAACTAACTAAAAATAAGAAATTTTAGTTTTAGTTTAGGTTAGTTCGGTGTACAAGAGAATCGGCACCAATGGTGCCGATTCTCTTGTCACAAATTTCTCTAAACTAGACTAAAAATCATTAAAATTTAGTTTAATCCTGTCAAACGACGTTATCCATTCTGAAATTGACTAAAGTGACATAGCTTAACTAAATTATAGTCTGACAGCACTAAGTTATTCAATTTAGTGAAAATGGCAATTTTGCTATTCTGAAATTGACGTTTTTCACCTAAAATTATGATTGTCAAACTAAATCAGACCATTTTTAATCGCGAATAAAAAGGTGTGGAATAAAATTAGTTGACATAAACTAAAATTTACAAAGCATATTTCTCTATTATTTTTCGAAAGTTTGGATGACTTTGAGTTAATTATGGAAGCTTATGTGATTGCCGCTGTTGGCGATGCGGCAGAAAGGTAAGTTTAGTGTTATTTTATTATGATACAATACAAAATGCATTCGTGAAAACTTACAAAGGATTTGTACTGAACATCTAATGTACTTGCTACATTATTAGTTGGAAAAGAAGTGGATAAATGCACTTCTCATAATCATAGCCACTTCCAGGCTCTGAGTATTATCTAATAGACACTTTCAAGAAAGAATTCATTTGGAAAGATTGCGAGACCAATCCAACCAATTCCAAATGGCAGAGGAGAAATTTAAAAAACTCTTTAGACTCCCTAGAGCGGGAGCACTTTATTTGGTGGATATGCTAAGGAATCCTCGGTTAGATGAAGGTTTTATCCCCAAACACCGAAAGGTTAGAACAGTTTTGTGCAGTAATTCACTTGCATATACAAGTTTTTAAGAATTTATAGTTTAGTCGAGTGGTATCTCACTTTTATTATATTTATGGGTGATCTAAACCTAGTCATTACATAATTGAGATCTTTCAGTCGAAAACCGCACGCCCCTCCACTAAAATTTCTTTACAAACATTTGAACGACCCACTGACCGAAAAGCAGTGGCGCAACATGCATTTTTAGAATGAAAAATTTCTACCTACCTACCTGTATGATAATAGAACTCATTTGCAGATTCTAGCTGCACTAAATCTGTTTGCTCAAGGCAGTTATCAAACAGCTGTTGGGCAAGACAACTTACTTGACAACTTAATTCTTCTGAAATCTAAATAAGTGTATCTTTGCAGACGAAGAAGATATCGATGGCAACGAGGATAACAAGCAGAATGCTATTGTGGAGGATCAGGATGCTATTGTAGAGGATCCTGGCGCAGACTTCCTTGCTGAAGCAAGGGAAATTCGGCAATTACTTGTCAATAATTTTAATTAAATTAAACATTTTATTTCTTTATTATTAAAATTTTAATTTTCTTATCACCTTATTTATTAATTAACCTATCTAAGAGTGGCGATTAGGTTTCTATCACAAATTGAAACCGCATATTCAGTTCATGTTTTGTATAAAAAAATAATTAACAAAATACAATAATCAACAAAATATGCCAAATATTTGCCTCTTCTCTACAGAGAAGGCACGAGCACTGATCACCATGCATGCTCAAGACGGGTTCGCGATTTCAGACTTATTAGGTATATTATAATAATTATAGTCCAGATTTCCTCACGATGTTTTCCTTCCGACCTTCATTGAAATAAAAATGAGTAAATAAAAGAAAAATGTTCGTACATATTTTTTATTAATGTTATGTTTTAACTTTTGTACCACTGTATGCCCATTTTCTCTTGCCCGTTTTATAAAAGAATTGAATTTTTTGTCGAATTGCACTTATTTATGTTGAAGTCATCCATTTCTTTCTTAGGACGGCCTGATCTGTGTTTGCCTTCATCTACAATACGCCTCACTGTACTCTCAGATTTTCCTGAAAGAAAGATTTAAAAAAAGATGTAGTATCTAATGGAAAATACATAGCACTATTTTTATTTCAAACATGTTAAAACTTATTCATATTTAAAATCATCGGTAAATTTGATTACCCAAAAGTATCAAAACTTAGCTACTTACATTTGCAATCTAACCTATAAATGCGCAATGTAAACAATGCTTATTTTAGTCACAAAATCGTATATTTAGTAAATTTGTGACTTCTGGTAGATAAAAAACAAACAATAACACGATTACATACCTGTCATAGCTGCTGTTCGAGTATAAATATCCAAATTTGATAAAATTTGTCCAGCTTGGTGTTCTAACAAACATCGCAAGTCACATTGCTGATATACTTTGAAATAATTTCCCGAGCTCCACTCCTATTTGTTTTCCTCATATTTAACACGTTTCTTCGAAGTTTTGTCGACGTAGATTTGAAAAACATTTAAAAATGCAAAAGGTATCAAGATAAAATAATAACAAGTTGATGACAGACAGCCGATGACATTTGATGTACTATGATTTAGTGTTACCCTACTTTTGAATAATCCATGGTATAATAATATAAATAATCTTAGTTCCTCAAACATTAATTTCTTGACTATACAGACAGACTGTACTTCATTAATGATTACTGGTATACAATTTTAATTAAATATTTGATTTACCTCAGGTTTTTTTTTGCAATTCAGATCATTTCGTTCACTTTCATTCAGCTTTTGTCTATGGTCTACTGCAATCTTGGTCTATGCTTTATTCAACTTAACGAATGTCAAACTCGATTTTAGGTGTGTCAAAACTATATTTAAATTTAGAGAATCTTGTTTTCAGAATAACTTACCAAAACCAACTAACTAAAAATAAGAAATTTTAGTTTTAGTTTAGGTTAGTTCGGTGTACAAGAGAATCGGCACCACTGGGCAAAAATCTCTCCCAAATCCTTCCAGATTCATTATCTTGAGCCACCCCACCAGCCCTTGCGGTAGGCAACCACCGTGGTCGTGTCACCACCTCTTCTGTCATTATGATTTACTAGCTTTTGCCAGCGGCTTCGCCCACGTGAAAATGGCGATTTTCCATACAAACTTTCATCCCCTATTTAACTCCCTTAGGGGTTGAATTTCAAAAAATCCTTCCTTATTCCTTGTCTAGATTATAAAGGGAACGTCTGTGCAAAATTTCAGCTTTCTAGGTCCAAGGGTTTGGGCTGGGCGTTGATGAGTCAGTCTGTCAGGACTTCTCTTTTTATTTATAGATAGAAGATCATTAATTTCGTATTGCTACAGGAACTAAAGTTTTATACTGGCCATGGTCTATATTCTATTTCTGTGCGAAATTACGTAAGACTTTTTTGCGTGATTGAAAATGACAAACTGCCAAAAAAATCAGGAACTTTCACTCTGTAAGCAAACAGGTTCTTTCGTAATTTATCATTGGCATCTTTCATCAATCTAGAAGTGAACAGAGATGTGGATATATTAATTTAATCAAACACAAGTTATGAAAAGGAACTACGTAATGTCCTAGGTAAAATAAAATAAAGGTTACCCTACTTAGAAAGAGAGGGTCAGCCCACAGAGAGCGAGATAGCGATGCATAAGTTTTGCTTCAAGTAGGTATTCGAAGTGTGGTCTCCATATTTATCTATAACTTCATGCCATGCCCCAAATAAATAAACCCGTACCGAATTACTGTGAGCGCGATATCGATGTCCCTTGTATAGTCATAGACATGGACCTATAGGCCTTTTTTTATAGGTCCATGGTCATAGATGACTATATCATAATCGTGATATCTAAGGCCGCGTTCCCTATTGTAATACGGAAATAATCGCTCACAGCGCTCACGTCTATATTTTGCGTTCCGATTTAGATATCACGATTATGACAGCTATGAGCTGTCATCAATTCGGAACGCTCGTAAACGCGTTTACAGTGCTCACTCGTCACTCGATAGCAAAAACATAACCTGCATGAGAGAAATTCGTCGCCCGTTAGGCTCGTCTTGTATATTTACTTGAATACTCATGGTTATGAGACTCTAACGAGATTTCAAAGAACTAATTGAATGTATGTGCGACTCCAGCCAGTGAACCTCAGCTGTGAACACGCACACACACCCATACACACACTCACGGGTCTTTTGGTGTTTGTATACACGCGGACGGCGGAGCGCGCGTCTGGCTTAGTAGCGTAAGCATGTTTGTGTTCACTTGGTGACTGGTGTTCACATTGGCCTCCGAACATTTTGCGTTTCTTACTTTACGGTGCGGCTCATAGTGGGGACGCGGCTTTGTGTACGGTCAATTTTGTTCCTAATAATTTTTAGTTTCACTCGCATGAAAAATGCGAATTAGATCTTTCTTCTGGATTCTAACTATCTACTAAACGACTGTCTATGATTCCACGGAAATCCAATCATTTTTCTTATGTTGCATAAATCAATGGACACCAAAAACAATTTCATGCACAAGTTGACTATATCCGTTTTAGCCTTTTTGTACCAAAACAACGCAAAGTATGATTATATTCATACGAAAGTAAAATATAAAATTATTTTCTTCTTATTCAGTTTTAACTGTGCAGTTAGTACGAAGAAATGATATATTTATATCTAAAATAAATTAAAAAGTCTTCTGGTCGAATCGCTTCGAAAGAAAGAAAATGGCTGCCGATGTGTTCTGTGCGGCAACTAACACTCTTGCCAGTGATAACTTTTGATCAATTATTCTGCAATACAGCTCCAATCTGTTACATTTTATTTTATGAATTATTGCGTGTGCATCAGTTAACTTGAAACATAATGTTAATTTGTCGTACCCAAAATTCAATACCTACAAATTATGAAAACGACATGGCGGACTGACAATCAACCAATAGGAAGCCAGCATCAAGCGTTTCAGAATTACATGTACTCGCATTTCGCGTCATTACGTTTTGGTGCCTTCTTTCTCCTATAAAATTTATGTGATCTTTTGATATCAGTGAGTTGATTGACTTTTCAGTTAATTACTAAGAAGACGGTGTGAATAGTGTGTTTAATATTGTTATGAGACGATCGTGTGATGTGAAGTACCTATCCCGACGGCTGGGATCATGACTGCGTTGGATTTAGGATGAACTGAAATGCAATACCATCTTTTTGTTTTTGTAAACAAGACTATGTTTTTACGATACACGTGCGAGACTGTATACAATTGACAGTTGTTTTCAATGATGACGGGAAGGGGGGCAAAGAGACGCGGAAGGCCTCCAAAATCGGGGAGTTTCGAGAAAAGCAGGAAATTCCAGTATCATTTGTTGAAAAAACCAAAATATTTACTAAATCAACAAAATGCGGGGTCGACTTCTTTGGTTAGCACACCCTCCGCATCAAGAGCATCGTCTCCTCAAGGTAGCGATATAAGTAGACCAAGTACACGAAAACAAAGAGGAGGAAAAGCGCATAAAAATAAAAGAGGTGGAATATCAGGTTCGTATTCACGAAGAGGATACAACCCACAAGCTGCAGATTACCACGAATCGGAATATCACTATGGATCTGATTTTGGAGATGAATACAGTGATAGGTCTGAAGCAGAAGAAGATCGCGCCAGTGAAAGCTCTGAAGGTAGTGTACCCGATGCTGCCGCGAGCGATAGTGACTTTTCGGTAAGCAGCTTCAGCACTACCAGTGGTACACCTCGTAAGGTTAATCATTTACTCAGACCACCTAGTCCAGATCCACTATGGCTACAACAGGAACGACAAATTCCAGCTCTAGGCCTTCCTCCTTCATCAGACGACTTGCTAATTCCACAGAATTTAATTTTGCAAGTTGTTAGTGTTTATGAAGTGTTAAGACACTTCAGGCATCTGGTGCGACTGTCACCATTTCGCATAGAAGATTTGTGTGCAGCTATAAGTTGTGAAGATCAGAGCAATCTACTTGTAGAAGTGCATGTGATGCTACTCAAAGCTTTGTTAAGAGAAGAAGATGCTCAACAGACACATTTCGGTCCACTGGACCATAAAGACAGTGTTAATATTACTTTGTTTTTGTTAGATGTCATTACATGGCCTGAAGTCCTTAGAATTTACATAGAAAGTGACAAATCATTTGATCAAAATGTGGTCAGAATTTTAAATGCAAGTGAATATCCATTTACAACAGTAGAGGATCGTCTTGCAGTTCTTCAATTCTTATGCAATCAATTTTTAATAACTAATCCAGTTCGAGATGATCTGCTTAGTGAAGGTGAGTTGAGTTTAACATAAAACTATGTACTTAGCTTTTAAATGTTGCAATTTTGCCTTGTGTAAGCTGAGACCTGGCAGAGTTAATGGAGAATCAGTACTTACTAATATTTCTTCTCAATGTAATTTTTGCTTTCCAGCCAGAGCCAGTTAAATCTATTTACTCTAATTTTAACTGTATTAAACTACATACCTGCATCCCTTTTTTATATAAATTATTTATAACTAGCACTTTGCCCACGGCTTCGCCCGCGTGGATGTCGGTTCAACTACAAAAGTGAAGATTTTCCATACAAACTTTCATCCCCGTTTTCACCCCCTTAAAGGTTAAATTTCCAAAAACTCCTTCTTAGTGCTCCCCCACATTATAATAGGAAGCCGTGTGCAAAATTTCACATTCCTAGCCCCAGTAGTTTCGGCTGTACGTTGATATGTCACCTTAGATATATTCTCTAGGTACCTAATACTAATTTTGAAAACTATTAGTAAGAACACATTTACAAAAACAACTATGATTACAAATCCATCTTCCTTAAATCTGCCCAAAGTTTTTATATTTTTGTCTTTTAAATCTTATGATTCACTCCCAAGTCTCTGAACCCATTATAGTTTTACTGCCTCTCTCAAGCTGTGTAATGATTACTGGGTCCATATTGGCTCACCTAAAGTTCTTTACCCGAAATTGTTCTTCCTAACGATTTGTAATCCGAATGATCACTCTTCCTAAAATTTTTCATCCTAAAGTTTTCATTCATACTATTTGTAGTGCTACCGACGATGTTCATAACACTCATGTTTCCGAAAATTGTAATTCATAATATTGTTATTGTAAATATATTTAAAAACTCCTACTGTTTTTTATCCTAACGCTTTTATTCCTAAACATTTTTCACTTATACAACTGTTTAGAATGATTAAAAGTCGTTTCACTGATTTTTGTCTTAAATGAATTAAACTCAGGTCAGAGTGTCGTCTTGGGGGCACTATGAAAAAAAAAAACAGAAATTTCGCGACCAATTTCGAGGTAGCTAACCTAACCTAACCTATGGATATCTTAGCATAGTATATAATGTCCCATTAAAATAGGTGGACAAATTTTAACACAGCATTTAGTAAGCCTAACTAAAGACATCTAAACAAAAAAAAAACACTTTATAAAGTGATTTTATTTTGACTTAAAATAATAAATTGTCGGCACTCTAGAACAAACTCATCCTATAAAAGTAGGTATTTTAATGTCTTTCTTATTTTTTTTTTTTACTATAATGTCCTTATTTTAGCGGTCTGAATGATTTCTAAAATTTTGTCCACCTATTTTAATGGGACCAATAATACTGATTACTATGAATAAAAAGTAATATAAACAAAAAAGATATGACTTTGAATAATAGTGTAAAAGATGGTTATGTTGAGAAAATATAGGAACACAAAAATAATAGTGTAATAGATGTTTATTGCTACTGACATTATGAAGTTGAATGCTTCGGAATTAAAACATTAGAGACAGAGTAGTTAGGAATTGCGATTGTTAGGATGAAAAATGTTAGGAAGAACATTTTCGGATTTCCAATTATCGGAGTTGAAATTTTAGGTGAACTTTGGCGCACCCATGATTACCATTATCTATACTATCTATACTAATATTAGAAAGAAGTAAAGTTTGTGTGTTGGTTAATTGTAAGGGGTAATCTCGAGATCTACTGAACCGATTTTAAAAATTCTTTCACCAATAGAAAGCCACATTATTGCTGAGTGTTATAGCCTACTTTTTATCCCTGTATTCCCACGGGAACGGGATCTACGCGGGTGAAACCCCGGGACGTCCGCTAGTCATTTATAAGTTCAGTGTGGGATGTAAGTCAAATTGTAACATATCAGATTAAGAACATCTGAATTATTTTCTTATGAGATGATGGTAAATTAAAGTCAATTAATGTCTCTGAGTATGGTTAGTTTATTTGCATGCATTTTCACCAAAATATGAAATACTAGCTGAACCCGCGCATGCGTTGCAATGCGTTTTATCCTACCTACCTATCTACTACCCTACCTACTACCCTACCTACCCTACCTACCCTACCTACCCTACCTACCCTACCTACCCTACCTACCCTACCTACCCTACCTACCTACTACCCTACCTACCTACTACCCTACCTACCTACTACCTATTGCCTTTTTTTTTTTTTTTTTTTTTTTTTAAGTATCCTATGTCCTTCTCCTGGTTCTTAGCTACCTCCCTACCAATTTTCATCTAAATCCGTCCAGCCGTTCTTGAGTTATAAATGGTGTAACTAACACGACTTTCTTTTATATATATAGATGTATCTCTGGCTTGCTTTAGTGTGAACTCCTAAGACAAGTTGTATAATTTAGTAAACAATATTAGTTTAAAGTTTTCATACATAACCTTTCCCAAGTTATTGGATATTGTTATTTTAGCTGATCCTATTATTTGAATTCTTACACTTAATAATAAGTAAATTTTAAATTTATTTTACAGTTCCTATACATTATGACGATCATTGCCGAGTATGTCATCGTCTTGGAGACCTTTTGTGTTGTGAAACATGTCCTGCAGTGTTCCACTTAGAATGTGTGGACCCCCCATTAGGCGATGTACCATCTGAAGACTGGCAGTGTGCCCTGTGCAAGCAGCATAAAACAATGGGAGTCACAGATTGCCTTCCTGATGCTGAAAAACAAGGTTTAATGTGCAGACATGAGCACTTGGGCTTTGACAGACATGGGAGAAAATATTGGTTTATAGCTCGACGTATAATTATGTGAGTATTCCTGATAAAATATTAAACTACAATAATCTCATCAAGTTATTGGGCAATTTCGCAATACTTGAATTTGCAAGATGCATGAATTTTAAATTAAGAATAAACTAAGCATATTTTTTATTAATTTTGATTATTACTGAGATACTTAACTTATTTTTCTATGAACTCAAGAAACACATTAATAATTTCTGTTTTTTTTCCTTTAGTGAAGCTGAAAATGGTGAGGTATGGTATTATTCATCACCTCAGCAATTCGGAGAACTATTAAATGTATTGGATTCTGATGAGATGGAAGCTCCACTAGTTCGGGAACTATCGGAAATGAAACAAGAAATTTTAAGACAAATGGATATTACAGAGCGCTTGACAAACCAAGTCAAGGGTAATCGGAAATCCTACTTGGAGATTGAAAACACTAATATAGTTAAACAGCGCAAAGTCAAAGAGGAACAAAAACGAAATGAGAACAATCCAGAGTTAAGACTAGAAGATGATAAGCTTGATAATGTTTCATCTTTAGTAGGTGATGGAGATGTGGTAAATGAAGTGACAGTGGTTAGTGAAGATACAACGCATGAAGATAATGATGAGTCTATAGAAGATGATGATAATATTAAAAAAATAAAAGGCAATACAGTTAGTAGAGGCAAACTACCGCTTCAAAAAAAACATGAAGAAGGTACTGCACTTATATTCTATTCTTTACTAAAGGTTTTTTTAATAATTATTTTTTCTTTAAGTGCTGCACTGGTACTAATAGTGTATTTATTTCATAAGTCTAAATAGTTCAGACATACCTCCAGTTTGCAGCAGCCCATAAAATACAAACATAAAATTAAAATCACATAAACATAATAATATTTTTCTTTTTCAGTGACGGAAAGGCTGACAAGATTAAAGTCCAACCAAATTTCTAATGGAACTTACCTCTTTAAATTAGGAAATGAAAATAGTTTTAAAAATTACATAAACCAGTACTCCACGAATCCTTTAGCTTTAAACAAGCCTCAGAGAAATGAAGAAAGAGACAAAAAACGATATATGTCCCATAAGTTTTCTTTGTCTTCAGCACAAGAATTCAAATGGGTAGGCTTGCTAAACGGTAACTATAATAAACCTACTAAAATCGGTTGTTGATTACTTCTCATGCATGTATGCAAAATGTTTCTGATCATTTTATTCTTCTTCAGCTACAAAACCATTATTGGAGGCTACACTTAGACAAACCCTACTACAGTTAGAATCAAACATAGTATTACAATTCATGCACCCAAACTGGTCACTCTTGAGAAAGCCATGGGTACAAGCAGTACAACTTTGTCAAGCACCTCGCGATTTCGCTAGAGCCCTCTGTGTACTACAGGTTTGTATTTTTGTTTTAATAAGTGAGTTTCATTTTTTTTGATAGTAGGTAATTTAAATGTCCTTTTCACAGGCATGCATAAAAACTGCTGTTTGGGTACCCGCTTGGCATGAACAGCTAGGTCACGTTAGGTTGTCACGCACGACTGCAACCGAAAGGGAAGAACGCAAAAAACTAGATAAGAGAGAAAAAAAGGAAAGAGACGAGGAAGAAGAAAGATACCGAACAGCTTACAATTTTGTGAAATATTCTCTTGGTCTTCGACATCAGGTATGCATAATTTTTTTATCTCTAAAACGGATGTATTATTAACTGCTGCCTCGAAACTGGCATCAAGTGATAACACCTTTTGTTTTGAAGTACGTGGCGATTATCATCCATGGTACTTATTTACATACGATATCTAATTAATCTGCACTCACTGACAGACAACGCTCAGCCGAAATACTGTGTACAGAAGAGTGAAATTTTACAATTTTACGCATTCAATTCCCAAAAGAAACTCCGCAGATGTGACGTGTACCCAAAAGAAAACGGGTGAAACAAAAAAAAAAACCGTTTTCCAGTGACTACACTTGCAGTTGTTGAACCTTTTTAACAATATCAATACTTTCACCCATCATGTCTTTTGAGTTTCACTAGCCAATTTAATTTATTCCTTTTTACCCGACTACGGCGAAGCCAAAAGGAAGGGTAATGATTTTGGCAGTCTATGTATGTATGTATGTTCCACCGTAGCGCCTAAACTACTGAACGGATTTTAATAAATTAGGTGTCAATAGATTCGTAAGAATAGCCCGGGTGACATAGGCTATATAAATTTTATAAATTATTTTTATGACGGAATTTAAATGTCAAAAACTTACCTCAAAAAATATTAAATTGAGATAATCATAGCAAGTTTGGTATCAAATGAAAGGTCTTGGCGAGCACATTACAAATATGTATAACTAGCTTTTGCCAGCGGCTTCGCCCGCGTGAAAATGACGATTTTCCATACAAACTTTCATTCCCTATCTAACTCCCTTAGGGGTTGAATTTCGACAAATCCTTCCTTATTCCTTGTCTACATTATAAAGGGAACCTGTGTGCAAAATTTCAGCTTTCGAGGTCCAAGGGTTTGGGCTGGGCGTTGATGAGTCAGTCAGTCAGTCAGTCAGGACTTCTCTTTTTATTTATATAGATATTATAGTTTAAGTACACACAAAAATAAAATTCAAATAAAAAAATTAAGTTCAAAAATCTAAAACCCGACTACTAACAAAATCGCGGTCTTAAAAGTAGAAAACAAGAAAGTAATTCTTGTCTGATATTCTTCGTAGTCGCATGACACCTTGCTAATGGCAATTAGCAGCTGACTTCTGTATCAATGAGAACGCCATGAAGGAGCATCAGGTATCAGTGGCATGCGACTACGAAAAAAAAAAACTCCGCAGATGTGACGTGTACCCAAAAGAAAACGGGTGAAAAAAAAGAAACTCCGCAGATGTGACGTGTACCCAAAAGAAAACGGGTGAAACAAAAAAAAAAACCGTTTTCCAGTGACTACACTTGCAGTTGTTGAACCTTTTTAACAATATCAATACTTTCACCCATCATGTCTTTTGAGTTTCACTAGCCAATTTAATTTATTCCTTTTTAATTAATAATTGTATGCACTACAAAATATTTTTCACAAACTCATTAGTTGGCATAATTTGTTAACTTTTTTATGTTTAAAAAAAACATTTTATAAGTCGTAGGTACTTTCGAAGTTATTTTAGATGTTTAATTGTTCTATTTTTTTTTAAGTTTTTAAACTACGAGATAACCTCATGCTACAATATAATTCTGCTAATAGCTTATCAATAATTTTCACCCATCATTTTTAATCAAATTTATTATTTTGAGGCATGGAAACAAAAAGGAGAGGAGTACAGAATTCATGGACAGTGGGGATGGTTGTGGAATTCTTCTACCAGAAAATATAAAAAGCATAGTAACGCCAAAACCTGTCTTTTGAATGGTCCTGCTAAAATAGCAGTGCGAGTGAGTGAAGGCAGTACCATTAAAGTTTTAGCTGTTGAACCAAAAACTTATGACTATCTCATTTCAAAAGAAGGCGAAAATTATGACGTATTGGAAAAATGTATGTATAACATAATTTTTTAGTGTATTCATAAAATAATATAATGTGGGCGAAATGTTATGATTCGTGATGATGATTTTTATTAACAACCCTTTGTTTTATTACAGTGCCACCATCCATGCGTAATTTAAAAGTTGATAAGGATGAAGATGGTTTTGAAGAAATAGATGTTGAAAAGGCATTGAGCTCTTCTACAAGAAGATATTACCCAAAAATTGCAAAAAAATCTAAATTAGATGAATTTTTAGCACGACGAACATACTTAAAATTCATGGAAGAAAAGAAGTTAGCTAGCTTGATAGCTAATGTGAAAAAAGAAGATTTAGAAGTTAAAAGCGAGGATGATAAAAATATTGATGTTGAAAATGATGATCCAGAACCTGACATGTCAACTATTTGTGGTACAGTCAGTGGGAGCAAACAAAAGGATGCAACCAATACTGAAAACGTGGATGCGCTGAGAGATGAATATCAAAAAATATCTCAGCTAACAAAAAGATATCAGTGTTACTCACATTGTTGTAACAAAATTGATACATCAAATACTTTGCAAAGTTCTGGAATAAAAGTTAACTGTTATTCACCACTGTGCATTAAAAAAGGAAGACTTTTGTCTCAATTAGTGACTTTATTAAAAGGTGGAGTGGTAAATTCAAGTAATCTAGTTGGAAATTCTAAAGATAACAACAAAATGTCAATATTGGAACAATATCTGTTAGGTAAAAGTTCTTGTACAAGTTCAAATGAAAACATACTGACTGACCTATTATCGGCAGTTGCGTGTGCTCAGGAATGCGACAATAAAGGCAGTGACTGTTATGTTAAGAGAAAATTAAGTGGTGATGACAGTAATGTTGTTAATTATAAAGTTGAAGAGGACGATATTGATGATAGCGAATGTGTAGTTAAGTCTGAGAGTACACTTGAAGAGTCCGCCGTGCCAGCCGTAGGGAATGAAATGGATATTGACATAACATGCAACAATAATGAAGAAAATGAAGTTGAAATAGGTCCACTAAAAGAATTAACTGATTGTGAATCATCAGAACAAGATAATAATACTAGTACCGCTAATGATAGCAACGAAAGACCGCCCATCCCTAAATTGAAAATAACAAGAGGTAGGACATCTAAAGCATCCTCTAGTACTCCAAGTATCGGAAATAATCATGAAACAAAAGATTCATCTTACAAATGTTCTGTTACATCAGCTAAAACAATTGACAAAGCAAAATATCGTGCGATGATCAATAGGAGATTTGGTGCTGCAAGGTCTCATAAAAGAGAGGATAAATCTATCAAGGAAGAAAAAACAGAGGGGAGTGTAGTAAGAGTATATTCCACAGAGAACCCTTCTGGAAAAGTATATCTTAAACGAGTTCAAACATCAGCAGTGGAAAAGAAAAAGAAAAGGACCCCTGTGAAGTATCCACTTTGTTCAACATTCCATACAAGAAGTAAAGCCAAAACCATAATGGTTTTACCGCATCATGAATTGCGAAAACTATGCAGACAATCTGGGCATAATTCGGTAGCTGGATTTAGTCATAACGCCAAACCTAATCAAGCAGTTTGGCCATATCCATGTCCTCGGCCATTATTTAAAACATGCTGGCTGTATCGCACTGTAAATCTCCAGTGGTTAGCGAGTGCGGCTCTGCAACTTCGTATTATGTGGGCTTGCCTACGTTGGGACGATATGGCAGCCAAACCTGCTTCTGCTGACGGTAAACATCAGCTTACTACTGATACAGAAATCGTATCACTTGAATTGTTAAAACATCGACATTTAGGGCAATTTTCGGAGCGAACGCAATATCTTCGACGGCGGGTAGTAATACCACTAGAATTACCCAAAACAGTACGTGAAGTGACATCAATTCGTAGTGGTTTAAGGAAAAGGAAGCGCGCCGAATCTCCTCAAAATACCGAACCTCAGGTAATTATAAATTTATAATTAACAACTCACTATCAAATAATTACACAATTAACTACAAATTATATTATTACAGTTATTATGCTGTTTGTTTGCTAAAATGTATTGAACCACAACAAATAGAATAAAAAAATTATAATTATTATGAATATCGTCATTTTGAACAGAGAAGAGAGATTTTTTAATGATGTTTTTTTATTTGTTTAGGTTTCTGAAGAATGGGTAGATGAAGAAAAACTAGAACTTTGGGAAGTGCGTCAATACGGTGAGCGCACGGAACGTGCTACACCTGTCACCCGTACTTCTACCGGCAAGCTGCCGCAGCGCAATGTGGCGCCGCCGGCTAATGCTGCTGATCTAAAAGATAAAATGGAGCAACAGCTACGTGAACAAAGAGCTGCCCATCAACAGAAAAGAGCTTTAGAAATGTCACAAGGTATTTATTTCTAGCAATTTATGTGTGATACTAATAAAATAGGGTCAAAAATAATGTCTCCAGCAGTCACCAGCATCAAGTCATCAACTGACAAGTTCATGAATTCATGAAATATTGCGTGTGGCAGTAGTGTCCGACTGAAGGTCATGTTCTGGCAGAAGTTTCGGACTGCTGCCAGAAGTCGACCTTCGCCTATTCGCTACAACCTTCGCTCGAAGCACAAGGTAGCTGAACCCTAAGAAATTCAATTTTTAAGTGACTGTACGAGATGATTTAAATTACCTTACAGCTTGTTCGCCTATGTATCACTATTGTACATGATCACTACATATCTAATATATAAAATTCTCGTGTCACAGTTTTCGTTGCCATACTCCTCCGAAACGGCTTGACCGATTTTGATGAAGTGGGCAACTATCATTATTATTTTGATTAATTGCACTTTCTTATCAAAATAATCTTACCCATAAATGAATTTTCAAGTTTGTAATCAGAAAAAACGAAAGAATTTAAATAGGAATGTTGTACTTCTACCGCCTTATTCATAAAAATAGTTAAGAGTTGTTTAACTTAAGCTTGGTTTATCTCGCATGCCGTCACTTTCATTTGAATATTATTGAAGTGAGACGGCATGCGAGATAAACCAAGCTTAAGTTAAACTACTCTTAACTATTTTTATGAATAAGGCGGTTAATGCTTACTAGACTGTCTCATTCGATTATAATAATGATATTTACCATCATTCAGTAAATTAGTAATCATCATGTAGGTCTCGTAATGTCTCGTAATCTGGATTTATAGGAATATCTGACTTTATGTTTGACCATCTTTGTTATTATTGCAGAAAAATCAAAATCTACTCCAAATCAGAACTCTGGGAAAAGTACACTCACATCTTTGCTGACTACAAATGCAACCACTCCCACCGGCCAGAAAACAGTTATAGGTACCAGAAGAATAATTATGACAAAAGGTGCCGACGGTTCAACTCGAGTAATCAGTCAGCCTATCGCAGGGTCGACAAAATCGGCACAAAGCGATGGAGTTACTTCGAAAGCCAATGCAACTCCACAGAAGGAAGGGCCACAAAAGGTTCAAATAATTCGGGCCCCCGATGGAAAATTAACCGTGAGGGGTTTGTTAGCGGGACAGCAGTTAATTCAAATGCCCGATGGAAAGTTACATGTAGTAATGGCAGGACAACAGGGTGCCACAGGGCAGCTAGTAGGGGTTTCTCCGGTAACTAAATCAGTCGAAAGTGGCAGCTCTCCAGCCGAAGTTCCTCAAGTTAAAACCGCGATCGAAGAGACGAGACAAACGCCACGCACGGCCGTGTCTACCGCTCAGCAGGTGGTAGTGCATAGTAACCGGCAGATCGTGGTGCAGCCGGCGCAGCAGATAGTCGCGCAGCCGCAACAGCAAGTAGTGGTGGCGCCCGCGCAGCAGGTGCTGGTGCAGGCGGGCGCGCGCACTCCGCGCGTTGCGGGCGTGCAGACCGTACTGGTGCAGGGCCAGCTGCTGCCTCGGCCTGCTGCGCCGCGCACGCCCGCCGTGGCGCCGCGCCCCGTGCAGCAGGCGCCGCGCCCTCGTCCCGCACAGGCGCAGCAGATCGTCGTCAATAACCCTGTGCTGGTGCAACAGATCGCCGCGGGTAAAATTCAACTGGCGACAGTCAACGGGCAGCAAGTTCTCATACGACCCACTGGAAATAACCAAGCGCAGATAGTTGCCCACATTGGGCAGAGTCCGGCGGCCGTCAGCACGGCCCCGGTACCTTCTCCGGCCCCTGCAATTCGACCTACACCGCCTCCGCTAGCCCCGCAACCCGCTCCATCTCCCGTTCAGCCGCAACAACAACTGACCGAAGACGAAATTGTAGAGAAGCGTCTTTTGGTCGGCCAACCTCCTGGAACTGTTATTAAGACAGTAACAGCACAGGTAATTATTTTTGTTAATAAGTCTGATTTTATTTTCCGTATTTACCCCAACAAAAGTATGAAAATAGGAAATCAGTTAAAAATGTGCGCATACCTCTTAGCTGGTTATTGAGACCATCAAACTGCATAGCTATTCACAAATAATCCGATTGGGAACGAATGGATTAAACTATCACAAGTGGCAAATAAATGATTTTATTAAGTGTTACGAAGATACTGAATATCGATCGATCGAGTAACTATATATACATACTAGCTGATGCCCGCGGCTTCGTCCGTGTGGATGAACCGATGTGGGTTATTGCGACCAAAAGTAATCTTTTCACCCCCCCTCCCCCCTTTCAACCCTTTTTCACATTAAAAAGAAGTCTTATGTCCTTTCTGATGCTGTCCTTTTCTATCATTTGAAATAATAGGGAGGTGCCCAATGCCCATAAAACACCAAGCAGGTAAAAAATTCAAATTGATGCTGTAAATATTTTGAGAAATATTAAAAAAAAAAAGTTCCCTGTAAAATTATGCAAAATGGCGGTTACGATCTTCTTCCTGAAAAGGCTCGATATGTGTACCAAAGGGGTTTGAACTTTTTTGTATGGGAGCTGGCATATCGACCCACCGCCGTTTTGATTTTTTTTTCGAAATCGCGGCCCACGTTGAAAGTGTAAATAAAAATATATGTATGTATGGATAGAGGACGTAATAGATGAACAAAAAATTACCAGTGACATGGTACCCCAAAGTGTCACGTTACCGAGATATTTGAAGGATAAACCATATAATTGATTGATTGATTTGATATTTGAGGTTTTAGGGGGATATTCGAAGAGATGAAGAAGAGACAGAAATATGCACCGATGCGACGCTGTGTGCGTAAAATTATGAATGAGTTTAGGCGTGGTTTAGGCAAGTCGATTGTTAGTCTGTATTATGATTCGTTTTATTCGTAGTACCTGTCAGTGAGTGTTAGTTACGAGTCCCGGACGCGAAAAATTGCCATAAGTATTTTAACAGGAGTAACTTTTTTTTAATACTTATTTTGTACATAGTATAATTTTATTAAATAGTTAATTCGTTATAAGAAATGCTCCGTTGGTAAGGTAGGCTAAGCCTAAGAAAGAGCCTTTATAGGGCGCACGCGCCTGGATCTGAACTCTGACTCTTCGTTATGGTAGAGTGCATAATGGTTACTTTATGATGAAGAAACTATAAATAAAATTGATTGATCATTGTCTCCTGTTTCTGTCGATGTGAGGCACACTGATGATGGTCCCTAGATCGCTGAACTTCACTTCCGCCAGTAAATAGCCGTCGGTAGTATTGATGTCTCATGTCGAATCACAATCGAACACATTTTTCTGTTTTGGCTTTTCGATTGTACTGACGATCGATAGGTTTTAACAGCTAGCTTTCCCTACATCTCAATTCGACTGACTCAATTAGTATGAATCGTTCATTTTTTTCCGTTTTACTAAATGAAAATTTACCAGTTTTATGGTCTCAGTACGTTATAATGTAGACAACAATAGTAAGTTCGTTTAATCATCAATTATTATACTCGTGCTTCGTCCTCGAGATTAGTTACCTGAAATAATAAACCTATTACTTATTTACACATGTAGTATCATCCAGGATTCACCACATCAAATATATCCAGATGCTTCGACACAGGACAATTTTTATATCCAGATGTTTCGACACAGGACAATATTTCAATATTTTTTTTCAATGTTGAGCACCCTATGCCTATTAACAGATAATATCATCTGCTAGGCTAGCACCGACGGCGACAGGTTAACGACCGCATCGTTATAAACATTACACACATGTTGCCAACTTATGTGACTGATTGACTTACTTCAAAAACCTTCGCCATTGCGAATTAATGCAAGTTATACCTTATGTCTGGATCCAATCCTACTTATATTATAAACGTTTGTTATGTATGGATATTTGTTAATCTTTCACGCAAAAAAATACTGAACGGATTTGGATAAAATTTGGTACACATATAGTTTATAACCTGGATTAATACATAGGATAGTTTCTATCCCGATTGTATCTTCCCGTGGGATAATTATCGAGTTGTAGCGACCGAAGCCGCTGGCAACACTTAGTATTTCATGTTTATGGTGTTCTATTTCGTTTAAAGTTTTATAATTATAATTTTTAACAAACTAAATGAGTTTGTTAAAAATTATAATTTTGAATGGTTTCGATGTTAGGATTTGTTTGATAATTGAATTGAAACGTATTCCTATGAATTAGTAATGACAGTGCTTTCGTTTATTGTGGTCTTCGTCTTGTATGTTTTTCTTACTGTTAGTTAGCCCGGAATAAAATTCAAAATGGTAGGCATTGATAATAGGCCTACCATTTTCATTGCAAATTATCGCTTGTTGCACTATAGCACAAAACAATGCCCTCGCTCGTTTCTTCTTGGCAGTGGGACAGGACAGGTGCATAAAAGTGAAATTGTGTGAAATCATTATTTACACTCGCAGATGGTTGTTTTTCCTCATATTATGATTAGGTTTACCAACAGCTTCTGTGTACAACATATCTTAAATATTAAGTATATAGGTTTAAAGTCTTGGACTTTCACAGTCGCCAATTACTGGGTAACACAAGATAGTTCCATCAAGGTTTTTTGACTCCTCCTCTAAAGTAGATTGTGACGTTCTTGTTATGGTTTTCCCATTTATATACACCCACCCCACCCTGTATATAATATCCACACACAAAAACTCCAAAGTAGTAGGTAGTCAGAAAAGGGGGTACCCAACTAAGCCCTCGCGTCTCCACTCCCTCCCGAACCGCATACATACCTCAGGAACAGTCTCACTCTCACGTACAGAATGCACGGTTTCGTCCAGTATTTCAACCACGCTTTCCATTATTACAGGTCATGCAGACGAGTAGTGGACCTAGTATAGTTCTACAGGGACTGCATGGATATTCTTTGACACCACAACAGCTGGCATTAGTACAGCACCAAGTGAAACAACAATTGCTAAAAGGTAAATTAGTACATACCAAGATTTTGTGATATTGTTGAAACTTCATGGTAATCTAAGCATTCATTGACTGCACTTTTACAGCTCAAGAGTCTACAGGCAAGCAGGGTATGCTGGGTCCCAGGAAGATGTACCTGGCCGTGCAGCCGGCGCCAAGCGCGCCGCCGCCGCTCACCCCGGTGGCGCCGCAAGCTCTGCACACTTTACAGTCACTACAACCACTACCCGTGCCTACGCATCAGGTAATATATTACTATTAGATGACGCTCTGGACTCGAAAACTATTTACTATGTATGTATGTATATTGCGCAACGTATCATTTAAACATACATCATTTATTGTAAATGGATTGACCAGAATTTCCTTACACAGACAAATACTGTTATTTTATTGCCTTACAAAAATCTGCCATATATTCAATATTATAACTTGAGTAGATGAGAAATGGCAGATTTAATAACAGACTCTGCTCAGTTTCATATTGGGGTGGGATCAAAATGAGCGCTGTATTTTTATATACCTTTAGTAAACAAATTTAATTTCATAAATGGTTGCAAGTCCAGATGAGGAATGCGGTTTTTGTTGGATGCACTTGTTATGATCAAACCCTAACTATTTATGTACAAGACATGTCTGCGCATACAATAATGTATTATAATTTATATAAGACTGGTACATAATGTTATTAAAATGGTGTGAAAAATAGTTACTACTACTATAAGTTATACTAGAAAAACACCAAAGATTTGTGTAAATATTAAGTATCCATGTATATTATAATTTATATTAATAGGCTACACACATCTATCCTTCTCTGATTAAATTATAAGTAGTTATATAGTCAAACAGTAGCAGAATAAATCGCAGTATTATATACACTCAAGAGCAATGAATCCGGGTCACTTAAAGAATGTTAAAAATCTCGGAAACTAAAAATTATAGGTTAATGCAATAAATTGTATTTAATAGACAATGTAATACTCCTTAAATGAATGTTAAAAAAATATGAGTCACCATACATTTTATTAACACAAAATTACATAAAGAAAAAAACTGCTGATCTCTCCTTAAAACAAAAATAGGAAACATGAAATTTTTGAACTTTATTACGATTTTCTTGAATTTTAATACTTCGTATTGCCTCCTCGTGCTTCCATTACTGCGTTTACGCGGTTTGGCATGCTGTACACCAAGTTCCTTATACGATTTTGGGGAATATTCTCCCATTCCTCTGTGAGAGCAATTTTGAGCTCACGAAGCGTGATTGGGGGAGGTTTCGTTGTTTTACGCATCTGCCTAGCTCGTCCCAAGCATGCTCGATCGGGTTGATATCCGGGCTGCGCGCTGGCCACTCCATACGAGTAATGTTCATCTCTTGAAGGTAGTCATTCACAATCCTACCTGTATGAGGTCGGGCATTGTCATGCATAAATATAGCATCCTCACCTAAATTGACCATAAATGGACCAACGTGATAATTGAGGATTTCTTCCACATATCTTTCGCTAGTTAAAGAGCCGTTTTCTATGATCACCAGCTCTGTGCGACTTTCAGAAGAAATTCCGGCCCACACAAGTACAGACCCACCACCGTAGGCTACTTTTTCTTCGATGCATGCTTGCTTGAATCTTTCCCCTGGTCTTCGATACACTCTGTGTCTTCCATCGTGCTTGTAGAGTATAAATTTTGATTCGTCGGAGAACATAACTTTTGACCAATCTTCAATACTCCAATTTACGTGGCTCTGGGCATATCTTAGTCTTGAAATACGATGCCCACGCTCCAGTTTAGGGCCGTTTGCAGGTCTAAGGGGTTTTAAGTTAGATTCAGCAAGCCGACGTCTTACTGTCCATGCACTTGGGTTACTTCCTCCGAGGAGTCGAAACTGATTTGTGAGTTCAGTTCCTGTGAGAAAGCGATTTCGAAGCATGGTGTTCACCAAGTATCGGTCTTCTCGTGCTGTGGTACACCTGGTTCTGCCCGTTCCTGGTCTGCGTAGGTTAGAACCAGTTTCTTCGTAACGTCGGAGAACTCTTTGTACTGTTGACAGCGACACACCGACAGTCCTGGCTGTATCGCGCTGACTCCGGCCGGTTTCTAGCATTGGAAGTATTCTGGTGCATTCTTCAGGCGTAAGCGACATAATTTCAGCTTGAATAATGAATATAGAGCACTATCAACATGGTTTATGTACCCACATAAATGACAGATTACAAACAAAAGCAAAACCAAATGCTGTAATTTCGTAGTTCCATCTTCGAAAGTGGCCCTTTTTCAAATTTGATTTTTTTATGATATAACTTTACAATAACTAAGAAGTTTTAATACCTTCATTTAAGGAGTATTACATTGTCTATTAAATACAATTTATTGCATTAACCTAGCATTTTTAGTTTCCGAGATTTTTAGGATTCTTTAAGTGACCCGGATTCATTGCTCTCGAGTGTATTTACAGTCAGTATGATATTTTTCCATAATATTTTAAATAGCCTCACTGAAGAGACTTAAGCGGAGCTACAGCAGTACCTACCAGGATTCACATCAAACAGTATTGCGGTTTGTTTTTGTTTTCGCTATCATTTACGATTTTTAGCCATGGTTGCCCTGCAAATCTATTCAAATCGTTACACACCAATCTCGCCGCAATCGTTCTTAATGACAGTGCCCTCAGACGTATCAAAAACCATCCAACTGTCTGAACAGACGCGAGAATGTATGAAACCGTAATATTGACAATTATTCCAATGTCATAATGCCATATAATTAAAGTACGTTCTATTCTCTGACAGATTCTCAGGCTCTTACTATATAGTGGGAATCTACATAAATCTGTATGTATTGTATACACTAGCGTTATTAGCGTTGACCACAATAGATGTGTGTCTATGGGGTGTTCCTGGATTTAGTGTACTCACTTGATTACGTTGTTTAAATTTTCTGGAAATTGAATCCTCTAAAGCAAGTCTTCTTTAAATTCAAACTGCAAATATTTTTTGCTGTGATGGTGTACTGCTCCTTTTTACTAGTTCTCGTACATATCGCTAATCAGTTTAAGTCCCTAGTCTAAAACAATATTTTTGCCAAAGGCACTACGCGTCGCCGAAGTGTTTCCAATGTACTTTTAAGGGTAGCGCATATTTTGGCGTGCCATCCTGCAAAGCGAAACTTAATAAATCCTGCTACTTACGTTCATATTTAAAAAAATCAAAAGACTACAAGTAGGCCGCAGTGGCCCTGATTTTGTACTGCGGCCTAATGCGTCTTTAATATGCGCTTTCCTTTATAGTTACCAAGAGATAGCTATACGTGCGTCGTTTGTGTATCAAAAGCAAAGTGAGAGAGAAGTGTATGAATAACTTGACAAACAAAAATGTGTCTGACAACCGAATAAATTAGATAGATTTCTGCAACCGAAGGCAAATGTTTCCTGCCCCATTTTTTTCGTCCTTTTTATCTTTTGATTGCAACCGTTACAATAGATATTTTATGCCGCAACATTGTAAGAACATTCAGGTAGCATAAAAAAATGCGGGTTGTAATATAATTTTAATTAGAACAATATTAAAATGGCCTTAATATTCTTGACTATAGTTACAGATTTGGCATTGTTATTTTCTTTTGTCAGTTAACTCTCTCTCTCTCTCTTATACAAAAATTATAATTAAATCAAAACAAATAACAATATATTATGTTCCAGTACTACTGAATTTATTCCCCTCGAATCTTTAAAGAAGTATAAGCTACCGGTCTAAAGAATTGCTCATACACCACCTGTTAACATGTATTATACCTGTAAGTTATTACAAATTGATTCCTTAATATATTGATAGTAAATTAGTATCATTTAAATAAAATGTGAAAAGTAATCATTGACTTTTATTTAATTACGACCTGTTTTATTTTATGTAGTTATTATTTCTTTTTATTTTTTCTTACAAACGTTTTGTGGGGGTGTATGGGCAATTTAATGCTACCATGATTGAATTTGTTTGAATTAATAAATAGGGATTGTTTATGTTTAATTATAGTTATTAAACATAAAAAATAATATTTAATTCAGTTAGTACCGCAAAAAATACTATTAATACTTTATAACTTGAACTGATATATTCCCACAAACGGATGTTGATGGTTTTTATTAGTTTTTCTTTTCTTTTGTTTTTACATGAGACCCTATTTCTTAATTTGAATTTTCAATAAGGTAAGCATTTTTTAGGGAAAAGGAAAGGAAATAAATGGTGGTACATTTTTTGACACATATAACAACCTTTTACTTATAGGATGTAAGTGAAGAAGATCAAATAAAAAGACAAACACTTTTGAATGGTGAAGAAAATGTGGCCGAGGCGGCTAGTCACAAAGAGGCGACACCTTCAAAACCTGAAGATATCAAAGAAAATAACACGAAAACAGATCTTATAAATTCTGGCCCAGATGTTCTACAAAGTAATAAATTCGTGTTGACCCCAGACTATATTCAACAAAGTAAGTATTTATTTTATAGTTGTTATGTCATTGTTTAGCAACCAACAGTAATTTTCTACAGTCATGTTATAAAACTCGCCAGTTTTCTCATTTTATAAATGAATTAGTATGCATCGTCGCCCAATTACAGTGCAATCAAATTATCTTGGCAGGTCCGAACTTCGTGCAGGTTATTTTGTTACAACTAATGTATAAAAGTGTTATAATATTTATTTTATTTGTATTTCTCACTGTTTAAATTAGATATTTTCTGATCGTATAGGTATTGGTTTATCTGGCAATAACAGTTTTCTTCACAAGTTTACATGCTTAAAAGTTCGCAGAGCCTATGTTCAGACCTGCCAAGATAATTTGATCGTACTGTACCTGCGCCGAACGACCCGCATGTCGGTGTAATACTGTAGTTCAGTGTAGGGTATACGGTTTCCAACAGCGCACGCGGATGACGTCATCAAATTCGGCGCGTGCGGCTAGTGCCGATCAAAAATACATACTGTTAAAATAAAGGAATACGATGCGGATAGGTTCGCAAGTCCATCCGAAAATGCTATGACTACGGCGCGTCCACCTTTATAAACTATTTTCGAGTTGATACAACCGTCAACCGTACAAAAAAAAAAAAAAAACGTTAAATGCTCTTGTAAGAACTAGGTGTTGTTTTTGAAAATGCTAATTTAATACATATTTCTAGTGTATTGATCAAGGTACTGAGTTTCAAAGTACTCTGACCGAGTGTTAAGATTCTTTCATACAACTAACGCCCTTTATAGGGTATAGAACCGATGTAGCATATCAACCTGCCCGCCATTTTGATTTTATTTCTAAATCGCGGCCCGCGATGAAAGTGGTATGTTTGGATAGAGAACATTTAGACGAACAAAAAATGACCAATAACTCGCTACCCCAAAGTGTACCGTTAGCGAGATATTTGAAGGTAAAGATCGACAAATGAGTACAACGACAATAATCACTATATTTAAATATACCTCTAAAGTATAAAACAAAGTCAAAGATCTTTAAAACTACGCAACGCATTTTGATGCGAGTTTTTTTTTTAAAGAGTGATTCAAGAGGAAGGTTTTTGTATCTTTTTTTGCATCCGTGCGAAGCCGGGGCGGGTCACTAGTTAAAAATAGACTTATTAGGGGTATAGGCGCTAAATTGTATCCAAATTGTCCTCTTCCCATACATACCAATTTCATCGTGGGCCGTAATTTCTTAAATAATTAAAATGGCCGTAGGTCGAAATGTCGTTGCCAGCGTCCATACAAAAAAGTTCAAACCCCTTTCGGTATGGGATTTGTTTTTCAATGTGTCACCTGAATGCGTATCAAAATATGTTTTTAAAATATGATTGTGAGTGGCGTGCATACAATAGGGATTTTTCATGACTAAAAAATATATGATTATGTTTAGTCCATCTGTTAGATTATCGAAAAATATTGAATTATGTACTTTTTTTATTTTATAAAATTAATTAAAAGAAATTTTACTTTCAGTAAAACTTGTGTGTTTTACTGGGACTAAACTTTGTATTTCATTGGGATGTAGAATCAATCTAAAACAAAAACACAACGTAGATAGTGCAAGTCTACGTAAGCCGCTCGGACCTGCTTTAAATCCTTGAATGTCGGAAGCCTTTAATTCTCAGTTTACCTTGTAAATCTTGAATTTGCTATTAAAAGAAAAATACTATATTCCCCTTTCCACTTGATGACCAAGTATTAGCAGTATATTGTGTGACAAAGCCCGCGACGAACACTTTATCATAATCATAATGGCAGTGTTTAAAATATGATGTCACACTGTTGTATCTTACGGGGGCTCATTCCAAATACAATGAGGTCGCAGCAAACAAGCATACAATGATGAATGGTTATATTAATTTATGGACGGTCCATAACATAGCGAGACCCCTCCGTGCCTTGGTAAAGATTGAAAAACATGATCTCCCATTTCCCATACATCCCTTATGAAGGAAAATGTTTTTTGTTGTTGGGATTAACTATTCAACCCAAGTAAGGAACCCTTGACTGTCTACCCTACTGCCACTGACACGATTTCGTCATTGGACGAGCGGTGTCGTGTCATTACCACCTTAATTTTGCTGCCTTGGAACGAAATGCAGGATATCTACCTCTTACATGCGGGTTGTGTACGCCACGGTGTCAGAGGTCCATTTTGTTGTTTATTGTTATCAAAACAGTTTGAATTTTATTTTAGTTGTCGGCCGATTCTATGTCGCAAAAAGTCGATGTTGATTGATCTAATAGGTCTTTACCTATGTAATTGGAGATTCTATAACCGGCATTTTCAGATTTAATTATCTGTGGATTGGCGCATAATTCGAAATTCAAGTAAATTTTATTCGAAAGACGTCTTAATTTAATTTCAAATTCAATTCATTTGTTTTATGATAGTTTTTTGTTTTTGTGACATTGTGGTAGTTTTTGGCGCCATGGATAAACTGCAAATTCGTACAATTTTCGAATATGAGTTCGTACGTGGAAATACCGCTGCGCAAACAACATGACACATTAACGACGTGTACGTACGGGCTTAACACTGCTTGCATAAACACGGTCCATTACAATCGGTTCAATCGTTTTCAATCTGGAAATTTTGAGTCGAAGAACGAGCCTCGCGGTTGGCCGGTAAACATTGTCGACAACGACGAATTGACGGCGATAGTGGAAGCGGATCCAACTCAATCTAAGGCTGAGCTTACTGCAGGCCTTGGAGTTAGTGTCAAAACAACATTGAGGCACTTGCGTCAAATTGGAAAGATGAAAATGCTAGATAAGTGCGTGCCACGCGAACTAATCGACCAACAGCGAGATTTACGTGTCGAAGCATGCATAGCACTACTGAATCGGCATAGAAACCATAAAATTCTTAATCAAATTGTTACCTGCGATGAATAATGGATCCTGTACGACAACCGTAAGCGTTCGTCTCAGTGGGTGGACCCGGGTTCATCACCTAATCAGTGCGCTACAAAAAAGATTACTTATAGGAAGATGATGGTGACTGTCTGGTGGACCAGTGCCGGACTTATATACCACAGCTTCTTACCGAATGGCACAACAGTGACGGCAGATGTTTATTGCCAAGAATTGCAAACAATGATGGAGAAGCTCGCAATTTAACAACCAAGACCAGTCAATCGTTCATCCCCAATTCCCCATTGCTTCTCCACGACAACGCGCGAGCTCACACTTCACGAAAGACCATAGCAAAGCTACAAGAGTTACAGCTGGAAGCTCTCCGTCACCCACCGTACTCACAGGACCTTGCCCCAACAGATTTCTACTTTTTTCAAAATTTAGTCATTTTTTATGTGGTAAAAAATTCGACACTCGAGAGGCAGTACAAAACGCTTTCGCTGACTTCATCGCCTCCCGTCCGGCAGACTTCTACAGTAAAGGGATAAACAAACTGCAATCAAAATGGCAAAATTGTATTAAATTGTATATATCATTTGGGCCAGTACTTTGATTAGCTGAAATAAAAAAAAAACATTTTTTTTATATTTTGAAATTCTCATACAAATCTCCAATTTCATAGGTAAAGACCTAATATTAATATCTAGTGGATAGTCTGTACAGTTCAAATTAGACCTTTCTGGATTATTAATTCAAGTTAAAAATTTCAATCTATTCATTCTCCATCTTGATAAGTAGGTACTTACTTTTCATTAAGTAAACGTGCATCATGGGTTATGGATTCTCTGTGACACATTATGGTATTTGGTGGAAATTCAAATAATTTTAAAATTGTCTAAAGAGGTTCTGTTAAACTCGGATTATTCATATTTATTTAAATTAAACCATTTACAGAGACTTTTAAATAGCTTAGGAGAACAGTCATAAAGAAAACAGTTGCAAGATAGACTAATCTGCATCGAGTCGCGCATAAACTCGCCGCTACAGGCGCTTATATTTACGGTTGTGGTCAAGATTGAGCCATTACTGATAATTTGCTTGAAGATTTTATATGATAGCAAGTTAGGATCTAATGTGTTAGTATGCCGAGGAAGAATGATTTTTGCAAATTTTAATGAACAATGTAGCGTAGTAATTATATATCTGCAATTCACTGTTGTTTTAAATACTAAAATACACTTTAATGAAATCATTGGTACTTGATATGGTTACAGCTATTAAAAGTGCGCTGAAGCAAGAGAACTTAAATCCTGAGATAGAAGAAAAACTTCTTCAGCTTCAACGCTATCAGGAAAAGCGAATGAAGCCGGAAGTTCAGCCGGAGAGGGAGAGGGAAACGCGGGCGATCGCCGTGGTCGTTCGTTCGCCGACGCCGCCGGCGCGCCGCCGCGCCACGTCTTCGCGCCACGACGACGACGACGACGAGTGGATCGACAGCAGCCCGCGCAAGAGGGGCCGCGGCGGCCGGCCCGGCTCCCCGCCCCCGCCCACGCCCCCGCCCCCGCCCACGCCCCCGCCCCCGCCGCGCCCGGCGCCTGTGCGCGTCGCTGTCCCGCCGCCTGCGCCCGTCTCTGCGCCTGCCACACCCGTGGTCGTCGCGCACCCCTCGGGGATCGACGAGCGGCGTCGAGCCGCTTCCAACAATTCCCGTCTACAGATGTTACTCTTCAAACACAAAGAAATGCTGAAGAAGGACATCATTAAGAAACGAGGACTCCTTGAGAAAGAGCTTGGTGTCGAAATCCAGGTATACTTTATAGACTCTGCTCCATTCTGACATGTGAAGATAACTCTTACAGAATGTTTAAAATTGTTCATAATATTGCAGAAAGAGCTGTCTGCTGAATTGGCACTCCGAACGAGAGCAGAACGTAGCAAACAAGAGGAGGTTAAGGGTGGCAAGCGTCGAGGAGCGACCGCGCCGTCTACGCCCAGACCTAACAAGAGATCAGGAAAGAAGGAGAAATTACTTTGTATATGCCGTACACCATACGATAACACCAAGTAAGCAACTTAACTCTATTCTTATTATCGGCCCACTTATATTCCTTCATCATATCGACGGTTGAAAGGCTAATTGATCTAAGCGACATTTTGTCCTTGCAGGAGGACAGATCAAAGTGATTTTATTTGGAAAAAAAAAACATAAAAAATCAACTACTTGATAGACTTTTATTTAATTAATACAGTGTAAGTTTCCTAATTAAGAGGAGCTCGTGGCTTAATAAGAACTGCCACTCAGGTCGATCTTTAGGAAAAGCTGTGCTTGCCTAGGTTGGTCTGTGAATGGGTGATGCGTTTAATAAAAACTTGTTAGATATTACTCGTAACTACATGTTATTGGAGTGTAAGGACTATTTTAAGGAATAATCAACATTAAAAAGCTGATCATTTCGGAATTTTAATTCTTTTGTGTATAGGACTCTAGCTATTATTTTTAATGTTTCAGAAGATTATTCGTTAAAATAGTCCTTACACTCCAATAACATGTAGTTACGAGTAATATCTAACAAGTTTTTATTAAAAAAACAGCTTCGAAACTTTGAGTAATGTTAATATACTTCTGATGCTGACCGTACCATCGATGTAGTGTACCGTCGATATAGCGCACCATCGATTTGGTGTACTGTCGTGGTAGCGTGCCATCGATTTGGGGTACTGTCGAGTCATTAACCCGTCGATGGATCGTTTTCAATACAGCGACCATTGATGTAGTGACTGGCGATGTTATGAACCAGACCCCAGTTGAATATACCCAATGTGCAAAATTAACATGATAGTGTCGCACCAGAGTGAAGTAGTTTGATGCAGATGCCCGAGGAACTGCAAGATGAACCGTTACTTACTTGATTATAGTAGATATTGCTGGGTACTCCCTTACTTCTCCTAAAATTGTTTGTCCAAAAATCATTTTTTAATACAGTTGCTCAAAAAGTGGCGTATTGCAGGGACGTATAGCGTTCGGGATGTGGGCTATTACGTACTCGTGCTTTTTCTTTACCATTTCCGAACTCGTGCGTTCTCTTTCCCAACTGTCAAAATAATGTCCATTAAAAAAAAACCAACGACGAAGTTTTTCCTAAAAAAAATCATAGAAGTTTTTATGATTCATGCAAATATTTCTAAAGAAGCTACTAATTTGTTTCAATATCAGATTTAATTATTTGATTCAATGAGTTAAAGGTTTCATTCCATTTCATCTCATTAAATTTCATTTTCATTTCATTTTCATTTCATATCAATAAAAAAAATCTACTGAAGACTTGGCTGTATGGTTCCCTTTGCTTACCCAGAATGGGTGAAGAAAACAAAAAAAAACTCTGCTTATATTCTTTTACGGTTGGCGCCATTTTCCAAAAATGTTCTTTGCGAGTTTCATTACGGTTTTATTATTTTATTAAATTGCTTCATTTTTTCGCAACTGTATTAAAAATAGTTGTTCAGTACACGTGCGGAACCGTCATTGCAACTTGTTCCGACTGTCAACCCTCGCCGTCGGCTCTGCCTAGGCTCGGGTAGACATTTGTCGGAACTCTTTGCAATGACACGCTTTCCGCACTTATAATGAAATATACTAATCCATAATACGTTTGCCATAAACTTCATTAACCATAATGTTCAAATTGCCGAAATTTTGTTTAACATAATTATCTTTAGTTCTAAAAGTATTCTGTCATAATAATATTGATTACTATAATAATTGAATCTCCTTATTTTACATGACCTAAATTAATATGTCCTAACTATTGCTTTACCTAATGTGTATTATTCCGAATGTTCGTTTATAATAAATTTTATAGTCCTAAAAAAAAAATCGAATGTCTAGTCGTCCGATTAGCGGATGAATAAAATTAATTAGTCGTCCGATTAGCCGGATGAATAACCAAAATTATAGGCTGTTGCTAGTCGTCCGCTAAGTGGATGAATCACCGTCTCGCGACAGTATCCTTTATGGGCGGCATGGGCACCGGGCCGTAGGCCGACGTAGGAGGCCCGGCACTTCGGGGACAGAAGATATTAGTGTTATTTAATATGCGAGCGAAGCGAGCGCGCGTCATGGAGTACATGCGTTGCATGTATGAGTGACGTGACCAAAAGCTTTGTTATACTTTGTTCTAATAATATTAATATTATGATAAATAAACATTATGTTATTTTAATTTAGGACTTTAAAACTTTTATGGAAAATGATTTTATGTCTTTCGTATATTATTGATTGTAATATTTATGACAAATGGATTTAGGACATATTATATTTAGGGATTTCAATTTTATGGCATGTGATATTATGTGATATTTAGTTCGGGTAAGTTATCATTCGGACAAATGATGATTAGGACAAAAAAAGTTATGGCATTTTAAATTATGGATAAAAAAGTTAGGTGACACAATAGAGAACCATATTGATGCTTAGGCCATCATAAGTCAGCAAAGTTCAAAGGATATTTTTGAGGTTGGAATGCCTCTTTATATCAAATCAAAAAGGGGCCAATCGACATAGCTTATTGTTTTGGTTTAATGCAAAATAGGCCAAACGACAAAACCACTACCAAGGCGAAAAAGTCAAATGCCTTAATCGACATCCATTATAAAAGTTAGAAAATTTAAATAGCTTAAGTCATCGAGTCCTCAAATTTGACTAATTTTGTGTCGTATAGATCAATGAGCTTAGAAATGAGGCCTGTTTTGCAGTGGGTGCTAATGCTAAGCGCCAAAAATGTAATAAAAATTTTTTGAAACCTAACTCAAACGAAGGAGAAAAATTTGCCGATTCCGAATATTTATATAACTCAATGTCGCAAAAAATGTCGCTTAGACCAATTTAGCCTTTCAACCGTCGATATGCCTAACCTTTCTCAACTAAATTATATCTATTAATTGTTTTTCAACACACTTGCTCATAAAATGGCTCTTAATTCACTGCAATTAGGCACATAATGACACCTATAATCAAATTGTGACGTTTTCATTGCTATTATTCACTAGTGAGTTATAAGTTTTTTTTATTGGTTGAGTTGCTTTATTCTTAAAAAAGTTTCGATACAAATAGTACAAATAAATTTATTTACCTATTTCTTGCTCATTTCATGCAACTTCGTATTTATATTAAATACATAGATAATTTCAACTTGTACGTTTCCAATAAATAAAACGTACACTCAAATAAAAAAAATATTTCTCTGTAATAATGAATAAAACTTTCCATTTTACACGTGGCCAAAACTATATCCGCGAAAATCCAAGTACTTGTAGTCTATGACCGTTCGCCATTGTAACAATTTTATGGTGGCGCCACTGGTCAAGAAAAAATGCATCGCTACGTTCCGTGTTTTCCCGCCTGCACAGATAAGGTAGATGCGCGCGCATAGGTTATCTGATTAACTCTTCCCGCCATAAAAAAAACACAACTCGTTTTAACTGTGGCGTATTGCAGGAACGTATAGCGTTCGGGATGTGGGCTATTACATACTCGTGCATTTTCTTTACCTTTTCCGAACTCGTGCGTTCTCTTTCCCGACTGTCAAAGTAATGTCCATTATAAAAACCAACCACGAAGTTTTTACTAAAAAAAAAATCATAAAGTTTTTATGATTCATGAAGAACAAGAAGCTACTAATTTGTTTCAATATCAGATTTAATTATTTGATTCAATGAGTTTAGTTAGGTTTCATTCCATTTCATCTCATTAAAATTCATTTTCATTTCATATCAATAAAAAAAATCTACTGAAGACTTGGCTGTATGGGCATAGTTCCCTTTGCCTACCCAGTGTGGGTGAATAAACAAAAGAAAAAAAAAATCTGCTTAGATTCTTTTACGGTTAGCGCCATTTAGCAAAAATTTTCTTTTTTAAATTGGTTCTTTTTTTCGCAACTGTATTAAAAATAGTTGTTCAGTACACGTGCGGAACCGTCATTGCAACTTGTTCCGACTGTCAACCCTTACCTTCGGCTGCGCGTCGACTCGGGTTGACATTTGTCGGAAGTGTCGGAACTCTTTGCAATGACAGGCTTTCCGCACTAATAATGAAATATACTATTTTAGTATTATTTTCTTCACAAGTGTGTTGAAAAACGTCGTATGATACACGAGTGTATTGATGATTACACACTTGTACCTAGGGATTGCAAAATCCGGATTTTTTTGAAATCCGGATTTCAGTATTCTTGTCCAAGTAAAATCCGGATTATCCGGATTTTTCGAAGTTGAGTGTTTTAAGTTGATTTGATAAAATTGGAATTAAATAGCATAAATTATTTAAAATCAGTATTTATTCGCTCAAATCACAGCACGACAGAATAAAATCAACTGAAATAATCAACAAAACTTAGGGTATACGTCATTTTTCCCGTTATAAATTTTTAAAAACATAAGTAACATTTAACATAAACTGTTCTGCGACTTTAAAAAATTAGGTAACATAACATAAACTTAAGATAATTGACGTATTCTCCTCCTCCTATTTTATAAAAATGTAGTCTCACGAAAAAAGTTTAACGTAATTCATTTTCATTTTTATCAAATCAGTCAGTCATATCATAACAGTAATTAATACGTATGTTAATCAGTATTCTATAGAAAACGAGATCTTACAAACATGAACGAGTAGTCTTTTTTTAAATAGATGGGCTTACTCTTGACCTCAATCTTGCCCTAAGGGCAGAGATGAGGTCGACGATGGAACGAGCTTACCCAGAAGAAGCCTGTTTACTCGCGACTTAAATAGATTAGGGCTATATGAACTCGGAAAAACCCACGCAGGCAGGGAGTTCCACTCCTTGGCTGTGCGCATAATAAAGGACTTAGCAAAACGCTTCGTTCGAATGTGTAGAACGTCGACTAGGTATGGGTGATAACCTGCAGTACGTCTAGTCTCCCGAGTCCCGATGGAAGAAGGGAGATGGTGGAATCAGCTCATGGAGCTCCTGAGCACACTCTCCGAAGCACAGTCTGTAGAAGACCGACAGACATGCGATTTTGCGGCGGTGGGCCAGGCTATGTAGCTTGGCAACCAGCTTATCGTCACCAATTAGCCTCCTGGCTCTGCGCTCTACAGAGTCGAGTGTGGCAAGTTGGTATTTGGTTGAGCCATCCCAAATGTGACAGCAGTACTCCATGCCGGGCCGGACTTGATCTTTATATAATACTGAAAGCTGTCCAGGCTTGAAGTACCGCTTAACCTTGTTTAGGATGACCAGCTTTTTGCCGCAGTTTGAGCTTTCGACTCGATGTAGGCGCCGAAGTTCAGACTCGCGGTCTACTTCGAGCCAAGAAACTCGAGACTGTCAGTAACTTGTACAGACGCACTCCGGAAAGTAGAGGCCAGAATAAACGGACTCCTTTTGGCGGTGAACAGACACACTTGCGTTTTGGTTGCGTTGAAATCAACCAGATTCTCGTCACCCTAGTCGGAGACAAGTATTAAGGCTGAATTCGTTCGCTCTACCATGGCCTCTCTCAATGCCGGTTTTAGCGCTGGATGTATAACTCTCCATGACAATGCTGTCATCTGCGTATCCAACAATACCAGGAACAAGGAGGTCATTGATGTGCAGCAGGAAAAGTGTCGCGGAGAGAACAGACCCCTGAGACCCTAACTCCGGCATTGATAGCCATAAGGTCAGGAGCAGCCATCAATGACCACTCGGATCGACCGTTCACTCAGGAAGTCAGATATCCAGCAGCAAAAGTAAGCGGGAATGCCGTATGCCGGAAGTTTTCTCAACAAACTTGCGTGCCATACCGTCAAAACGCTTCGAGATGTCCAGCGACACGGCAAGGGCTTCGCAGTGTTTCTCGATGGCCTCGCCCTAGCAGTGCGTAGCTAACACCAGAAGATCCCCAGTTGACCGTCCCCGGCGAAAACCATACTGACGGTCGCTGAGTAGATCGTTCGCTTCAAGGTGCGCCAGCAGCTTACCGTTGAGTACCCTTTCCATTACTTTACAAAGTATGGAGGTGATGGCGATCGGTCGATAGTTACAGGGGTCGGCACGACTACCCTTCTTGGGTACTGGTCGTACATTGGCAACCTTCCAGGAGTTCGGCACTATTCTGGGTTTGAGAGAGAGGCGGTAAAAGCGTGTCAGCACAGGAGACAACTCAGGCGCACAGTTCCTTAAGACCCTTGTGGCCGGACCGCTAGCCTTATTCACGTCTAGGCACTGAAGTACTTCACGAACCTCTTGCAAGTGTATTGTGATCTCGGGCATTGAAGAATCACAGCGAGGAATCGTTGGTGGCTGTTTTGACCCAGTATCTAGACGCGAATTGCTCGCAAACAGAGATGCAAATAAATTTGCCTTCTCGGTAGCGGAGTGAGCGCCCCGTCCGGTTTTTGCAGGGGGGTAGTCTCATCGTTTAGGCGCGATCTTATTTTATTGCAGTAGAAAAAGCTCTTTCAGACTCAACACTGGTCGGCACTCGGCAGTATAGAAAGCAACCTGTTCAGAGCTTTTTTTAGGATTTCTCCACGACTTCCACCGTTTTCAAATAACAATGAAGGCAAATCAGTTGCGTTGATCACACTCGTTGACTGGTGATGATCACTACCCACACTTGCATTTGCACGTTACAGTAGGTAGGTAATATCGATCTACCGATTACTTACACTGAAAATTTGTGGATAAATACAAATATTATTCGTCAAAATCGGTTTTGATTGAAATCCGAATAAACCGGATTTGAGTCTTAAAAACCGGATTTAAAAAAGTCATGAAAATCCGGATTTTTCAGTCATTTTCGAATTTCGAAGAATCCGGATTGCAATCCCTACAGTTGTACCATAATGTAATATTATTACATTTTGTAATCAGTGTAATGTTGTAATAGTACATTATGTTAAAAGAGTGTAACGTTGGTGATTACCGCTGAGGCGCCATTGAGACCCGAACCGTCAGGTGAGGGTCTTAAGAAAGCCGAGGACGGTAATCATCAATACACACGTGTATCATACGACGTTTTTCAACACACTTGTGAAGAAAATAATACTAAAAATCATCATCTTCAACAGTTAAAACGAGTTCTGATTTTTTTTCACAATAGCTGGATAAATTAATCGGTTTTCCTATGCGCGCGCATCTACAGTTCGACCAACTTATCTGTGCATGCGGGAAAACACGGAATTAAAATAAATGTACTAAGTTTGACGTAGCGATGCATTTTTTCTTTACCAGTGGCGCCACCATGAAATTCACACTTAAAATGGCCATACTGTAACTATGGCAACCGGCCACAGACTAAATGAATGAGCGCGATAGAGTTTTAGCCACGTATAAAATGAGTACTTAAAAAGTTTTCTTTAATACAGAGAAAATAAAAGTTATATTATTTGAGTGAAAGTTTCATTTAATAAAAACTCAAAAGTTGAAATTATCTATTTAAATTTGCATGAAATGAGCAAGCACTAAGTACATTAATTTATTTTTACTAATGAACACGATCTTTTTTGTATCGAAACTTTTTTATGAACGTAGCAACTCAACCAATAAAATTAAAAAAAAAACTATAACTCACTAGTGAATAATAGCAATGAAAAAGTCACAGTTTGATTATAGGTGTCATTATGTGCCTAATTGCGGTGAAATTATAGCCACTTTATGAGCAAGTGTGTTGAAAAAGTACTTGAATTGACCATTATGCTCTGAAGAAAATACTATGATTTTGTGTATCCTGACATTCTTCAAAGAGCTTACCCCTGCTTACCCTTTGAGAAATAGTAAATAGTGCCACAAACTAATTAAATCTTGTATTTTTTTAGGTTTTATGTTGGCTGCGAGCACTGCAGCAACTGGTTCCATGGCGATTGTGTTGGAGTGACGGAAGAAATGAGTAAGACGATGGAAGAGTATATTTGTCCAGATTGTCGTCGTGCTGAGGAAACACAAGAACTATTCTGTCTCTGTCGACAACCTTACGACAATTCACAGTACGTCTATTAAATTTGTAATAAAATCTTCAATAATAATTATTATAACCAGATACTGCACACTCCACACAATATTTCAGTAACATAAAAAATTTATTTTCATGTATTTTTTTCAGATTTTACATATGCTGCGATCGCTGTCAGGATTGGTTCCATGGTCGTTGCGTTGGAATATTACAATCAGAAGCAGATAACATTGATGAGTACATTTGTCCAAATTGTCAAAAGAACAATTCTGTCAATTACGCTAATATGAAAGAGCTTACTCTTAAAGATTTTGAAAACTTAAAGAGACTTGTCAAACAAATACAGCTTCACAAAAACGCATGGCCTTTTATGGAACCTGTAGACCCCAGAGAAGCTCCCACCTACTATAAAGTTATCAAAGAACCAATGGGTATGTTTTAGTTTTTCTTATTATGTATCATTGCAATAAACTGATATGCTTTCTAAATGTATGTTTACTTTTTTACAGATTTACAGACTGTGGAACGTAAAGTGAATGAACAAATATATAGTACATTAAGTGAATTTATTGGTGATATGACAAAAATATTTGATAACTGTCGATATTTCAATCCAAAGGACTCAGAATTTTATCGATGTGCTGAAGGTCTTGAAGCCTTTTTTGCACAAAAAATTAAGTACTTTCGTGAAAAGTTATTTGAAACGACTCCATGATAAAAGTGCTAGTGTACAGTGTCTAAAGTATGAAATGTGATGAATTCGGTCTATAGAACACATGGTTCGCTGTTTTCACTTCTCCGTTTTGTTTTTATGATCTGTCTGTAAATTGTAAACTATGTGATGAAAATTACAAAGAATAATTTATATTAAAATTGAAGCTGAAGGTATCTAATGGGGTTGGTCAGTTTTGGTTCACTGTTAGTATTTATTGTATTTATTACACATTTCAATATTATATTCCTGAATAAAGCTGACACTCTTTAGATATTATTATTAAGCTCTTGACGGGAACTATTATTATGTATACATTTGTGAGATATTATGTTAGCTAATATAAATTAGCAATTACTTTAGTTATGTTAGTTGTATTTAGAATAAGACAAACGTATTGTATGTAAGTAATAAATTTTTATTAACAACATCTTGATATCAATTCTGCAAATTAAATCCTACATTTGAAACAAAATCTCTATGTAGAAATTTTTTAGATTTGTTTAAGACAACATAAGAAATAGTGATGCTCATAAATGTGATAAATCCTGGATTTTTGCTGAATAAAGACTGATAACCACTAACCTATTGTAAGACATGTCAGTGTTATTTGATTTAGGTGCATATTTATTACAACGAAAACAAAATAATGAAGTATCTCACCTAACACACCAAACCCCTAAAACAAGCTAATATAATGACTCATGCCAAACAAATAAACACGCAGTGACATTTATGGAGAATTTTGGTATCATTTCTCTGGTCCACCAAAAAAAATATACAAAAAATAAAAATAAGTAAGTAAAAATTTTTTTGGAGTAAGTACCTATTCCATAAATACGTACGTGTACTGGCTCTTCCTCTGATTGTTATATTCACGGATTTATCCAATTTTTGTTTTGGTCTACAACAATAAAGAGGATTATCCTACGAGCGGGCACCCGTACGATAATCCTCTGTACTACTGGGATACAAATTATCTTATATCCATAAACCCAGGTCATGCATATAGGTACACTTGCTTGTGTCAAATCTGTTCACCCGTTGGCGGTGTAAGGGTTGTTACCTTAATGAAAGTAACGAAACTTTTACTATCTATTTGACTGTCCGTCCGTATATCACAGATATTTTACTCAAGGCTGTTCACACCATACAATTGATATTTGGAGATTAGTGGCCTTTTAACCGTTACACTTTGTGTAAAATGTGAATTTATGAAATAAAAGAGATTCCGCATCTGTTCCGCGTCTGAATTTGTTTGTACACACGGCTACACATCAAGCTATACAAAACCAGTATAATCTGATCGTTCATTGTGCGAAAAGATCTAGTAAAGTGAGGCCAAGATTAACTGGTTTTGTATAGCTTGATGTGTAGCCGTGTGTAGGTATACGTCGTGCAGGTGCCCCTAAAACACCCTTTAACATTACAAAAGCGATTTTCAGGGAGCCATCGACGTCTCTTCGCCCATCGGGTATTTATAGACAACCTATATAGTTGTATATTGCAACTAGTATTTGCGTGGGTGCGCGAGCTGCGCGCAGCTCGCGAGGCGTGAAGGTGGGGAGAGGGGGAGCTTTGAAAAAAAAATTTCGACTAACGCATTGCTCCTTTCAATAAATCTGAAAAAAAAATATGTTTCAAGTCTCTTAACTTCCGAGATCCGCCTAAAGGGGGGGAAAAGGGGGCAAATTGGTCAATTTTGAAAAATGGTTTTTACTTTCCCGAGCCTCCTCTATATGAATCTCACGTGTGACACCACCGTCCTACACCTACTTACCACCTACCTACCTACCACCTACCTACACCTACCTACTACCTACCTACACCTACCTACTACCTACCACCTACCTACACCTACCTACTACCTACTACCCCTACCACCTACCTACTACCTACCTACTACCACCTGCTACCACTAAAAAACATTACCCTAAAGTTTGCTTGTCGTCGCCCCTGAGTTACGCTTCACCCACTCAACCTTCGTTACGCTAAGGAGGTCGCCGGCTCGCTTCGCTCGCCACCTCCCCCCTTCGCTCCACTCAGGACCTACCTACCACCGGAAAGCTATCATGACATTATCCCTACGCTTCGCTTTACCGGTACCACCATTTTACTTCCCCGAGCCTCCTATCCTATACGAATCTGTAAACAAAACAGAAAAAAAGGGGTGAAGAGGGGGGGGGAGGGGGAGAGGGGGGGAGTTTCTAAAAATGATTTCGACTAACGCAATGCCCCTCTCAATGAATCTGAAAAAAAAAATGTTCCAAGTCTCTTAACTTCCGAGATCCGCCTAAAGGGGGGGTTAAGGGGGGCAAGGGTGGTAAAATTTGAAAAATGGTTTTTACTTCCCCAAGCCTCCTCTATACGAATCCCTAAAAAAAAACATGGAAATTCTCTTTATTTTCGAGATTCGCCTAAAAGGGGGGAGAAGGGGGAAAAGGGGGGCCACTTTGAAAAATGATTTTTACTTTACCGAGCCTCCTCTATACGAATCCCTAAAAAAAAACACTTCAAGTCTCTTTGTTTCCGAGATACGATAGGGAGGGGGGAGAAGGGGGGGGGGAAAGGGGGGTTTGGGACTTTTCCCATACTCACGAAACTGACTTGTTTACGAATCTGTCAAAATATACCTACCCACCTCCCCATCCACCATCTGGGAGATCAATTCTGTCAGTGAGTCAGTCAGTGAGTGGTAATTAAGCTTTATATAGTATAATAACTAGTATTTGCGTGGCTGCGCTCGCTGCGCGCAGCTCGCGGGTCTGCCTACCTACACCTACATGCTACCTACCTACACCTACCTACTACCTACCTACACCTACCTACTACCTACCTACACCTACCTACACCTACCTACACCTACCTACTACCTACCTACACATACCTACTACCTACCACTTACCTACCTACTACCACTAAAAGAACATTACCCTAAAGTTTGCTTGTCGTCGCCCCTGAGTTACGCTTCACCCACTCAACCTTCGTTACGCTAAGGAGGTCGCCGGCTCGCTTCGCTCGCCACCTCCCCCCTTCGCTCCACTCGGTCTCGCAGGTTCGCTTCACTCAGGACCTACCTACCACCGGAAAGCTATCATGACATTATCCCTACGCTACGGGGGTCGCCGGCTCGCTTCGCTCGCCCGCTCCCCTCTTCGCTTTACCGCTGTACCACCACCGGACAGGTTTCGACGCCTACTATAATATTTGTTCAAACACCTAATGGCTATCTCTAACCGTTATGAAGTTACACCCCTTTTAATTTTAGGGGAGGTTGGGGAGGGGAGGGTATACAAATTTCAACGCCCCTCAATAGTTTTATGTAAGAAAAAAAAAAAAAAAAAGGTGGAAAGGGGTGGGGGGGGGTTGAAGGGGGGGTGAGGGGGGTGTCTCGAAAAATGATTTCGATTAACGCAAAGGCCCCTCTAAATGAATCTGAAAAAAAAATCGTTCCAAGTCTCTTAACTTTCGAGATTCGCCTAAAGGGGGGGAGAAGGGGGAAAAGGGGGGCCACTTTGAAAAATGATTTCGACTGACGCATTGCACCTCTCAATGAATCTGAAAAAAAAAATGTTCCAAGTCTCATAACTTCCGAGATCCGCCTAAAGGGGGAGAAAAGGGGGGCAAAGGGGTCAATTAAAAAAAATGGTTTTTACTTTCCCGAGCCTCCTCTATATGAATCTCACATGTGCCACCACCTACCTACACCTACCTACTACCTACCTACCTACACCTACCTACCACCTACCTACATACTACCTCCTACTATCACTGAAAAAACATTACCCTAAAGTTTGCTTGTCGTCGCCCCTGAGTTACGCTTCACCCACTCAACCTTCGTTACGCTAAGGAGGTCGCCGGCTCGCTTCGCTCGCCACCTCCCCCCTTCGCTCCACTCGGTCTCGCAGGTTCGCTCCACTCAGGACCTACCTACCACCGGAAAGCTATCATGTCGATATCCCTACGCTACGGGGGTCGCCGGCTCGCTTCGCTCGCCCGCTCCCCCCTTCGCTTTACCGCTGTACCACCACCGGACAGGTGCCTACTATAATAATAATATTATTATTATTATTATAATATTTGTTCAAACACCTAATGACTATCTCTAACCGTTACGAAGTTACAGCCCTTTTAATTTTAGGGGAGGTTGGGGAAGGGAGGGGAGAGTATACAAATTTCAACGCCCCTCAATAAGTAGTTTTATGTAAGAAAGAAAAAAAAAAAAGTGAAAAAGGGGGGGGGGGGAGAGGGGGGAGTTTCGAAAAATGATATTTTCGACTAACGCAATGCCCCTATAACGAAATCTGAAAAAAAAATCGTTCCAAGTGTCTAGGGGTCGCAAACCGGGATCCCGGATACCGAAAATACCGGGATACCGGACCGAAAATGGTCCTTCACAATACCGGTATTGAATTTTAGAATACCGGGATTTACGATATTTTCGGTATTCATCACAGAACGATGCAAATCGCAAATCACGGCACTTTTCCTGCACCGCCGCCACTTTTCCTGCACTAGTTCTAACGCGTTGCTGCGAGAAGAATGTTGATTATTACTATTATAATAGAATATGCTTGTTATAATTTAAGATTTTACAGATTTAATTAAACGAAGAATATTGATTACTTAATTCATTTTTTTTTAATATGGCTTTCATTAGCGCAGGTAGCGAACTAGCGATGTTGCAATTTCGATGGGAGGGAGATAAATCGTATTCTTTGTTAAAAGTTGATTTTCTTTTAATTGCTGACTTCCCAAAAAGAAGGAGGTTTCTATATTCTACCGATTTTTGTCGCGATGTCGAGAGACACCGCCAAGGCCACACCGAGAGACCGCATTCTCCGTCGTGAGGGTTCTCACGCGTATGCTGGCATCCACCGTCGAGCGCTTCTTGCGGAACACCAATTTGGTTAATTCGGACCTATCCCCTCAAGGGTTCGGCGAGGCGGTTTGCATTTATAATCAAAGAGCTTGCCCACCTCGTCGAGCAGCACAATGGGCCGGTATGCGGACGGCGAGTCTCAGCTTCTAGATGAGGACCACCTTCCCCGTCTTCCAATAAAGTGGAAATAGCCTCTTTCCAAGCATGCGCTTAAGAACCCTTCCAGTCGGGGCCGAAGAGCCTCTGAGGCCAAGACCCAGTCTTTGCCAGGCAACCCATCGTGTCCCGGGCAGTATTTTTGGCTTTAAGCTTACGTACCGCCACTCTCAGGTCTATCTACCCCAGTCACCTCCTGAATGTCGTCATCGTCTCCTGAGTGGTCCGCTTCCAGCATCGCAGGTGGCGGAGCCATGCTGATACTCCCCTCGTGAATCACCACGTCCTCCACGAGGTTAGGCCGGAGACTCTGCGTCAGCTGGGGGGGCCGGGTGCGGAGTTTATTCCGCTAATTCTTATAAGGGCGCCCTCACGGATCTCTGTTGAGAGTCTCCAGCATCACCTCGCGGGCCTGATCCTTGGCCCGCCGACGAGCCTCGAGGAAGGCGGTCTCCGCCGCTCTATTCCCTTCATACAGCTCCGCTTCAATGGCTTCCGCATTCGGAGGACGAATGCGGAGCCTGCGATGCCTGGCGTACCGGCGCCGCGCAGCCACATACTGCTCACGCAGGTGTGACAGCTCTCGCGACCACCAGTACACCTGACGCCGGGCGCTTCCTGGCCGGACTCGGGGCATTGCCATGTCGCATATCTCACATGGCCTCCTGGAACCAACCCGCCTCGTCGTTGACGTCCGCAGGCCTGACCGGTAATGGCACTCAGGCCCGCACGATCGAGGCTTCTAGGAGGAGCTCCCGGTACAGCTGCTTCAGCGCCCATCGCGGAACACTTGGGGTCTGTGGGACCGGCGCGCTTGAGAACTGGGCAGAGACCTCAAACCGGATATACTGGTGGTCGAAGTAGGTCTCCACACCCCCTCCATGACGCGCCAGTCAATGACACGCTGTGACAGAGCTGAGCTGGCTAACGAAATGTCCACCACCGACTCGCCCCGCGTCCGTACAGAACCCCGGTTCAGGATGTCCAGACCATTGCGTGGGTGCGCGAGCTGCGCGCAGCTCGCGAGGCGTGAAGTGGGGGAGAGGGGGCGCTTTGAAAAATGATTTCGACTAACGCATTGCACCTCTCAATGAATCTGAAAAAAAAAAAAAAAACAATGCAGCTCGCGGTACTACCTACCTACACCTACCTACACCTACCTACACCTACCTACACCTACCTACACCTACCTACTACCTACCTACACCTACCTACCTACACCTACCTACCTAGCTACACCTACCTACCTACACCTACCTACACCTACCTACACCTACCTACTACCTACCTACACCTACCTACTACCTACCTACACCTACCTACCTACACCTACCTACACATACCTACTACCTACCACCTACCTCCTACCTCCTACTACCACTAAAAGAACATTACCCTAAAGTTTGCTTGTCGTCGCCCCTGAGTTACGCTTCACCCACTCAACCTTCGTTACGCTAAGGAGGTCGCCGGCTCGCTTCGCTCGCCACCTCCCCCCTTCGCTCCACTCGGTCTCGCAGGTTCGCTCCACTCAGGACCTACCTACCACCGGAAAGCTATCATGACATTATCCCTACGCTACGGGGGTCGCCGGCTCGCTTCGCTCGCCCGCTCCCCCCTTCGCTTTGCCGCTGTACCACCACCGGACGACAGGTTTCAACGCCCCTCAATAGATTTATGTAAGAAAAAAAAAAAAAAAAAAAAGGTGAAAGGGGGGGGGGGGTTAAAGGGGGGTGAGGAGGGGAGTCTCGAAAAATGATTTCGATTAACGCAAAGGCCCCTCTAAATGAATCTGAAAAAAAAATCGTTCCAAGTCTTTTAACTTTCGAGATTCGCCTAAAGGGGGGGAGAAGGGGGGCAAGGGGGGCCACTTTGAAAAATGATTTTTACTTAACCGAGCCTCCTCTATACGAATCCGTAAAAAAAAAAAAATACGGGTCTTCTAGTTTCCGAGATACGATAGGGAGGGGGGGGAAAGGGGGGGTTTCGGACTTTTCCCATACTCACCAGAGTTACTTGTTTACGAATCTGTCAAAATATACCCACCTCCCCATCCACCATCTGGGAGAACAATTATGTCAATGAGTCAGTCAGTCAGTGAGTGGTAGTTAAGCTTTATATAGTATAACTAGTATTTGCGTGGGTGCGCGAGCTGCGCGCAGCTCGCGGGGCGTGAAGAGGGGGAGAGGGGGCGCTTTGAAAAATGATTTCGACTAACGCATTGCACCTCTCAATGAATCTGAAAAAAAAAAAATTCTATGCAGCTCGCGGTACTACCTACCTACACCTACCTACCTACACCTACCTACCTACACATACCTACCACCTACCTACTACCTCCTACTACCTCTAAAAGAACATTACCCTAAAGTTTGCTTGTCGTCGCCCCTGAGTTACGCTTCACCCACTCAACCTTCGTTACGCTAAGGAGGTCGCCGGCTCGCATCGCTCGCCACCTCCCCCCTTCGCTCCACTCGGTCTCGCAGGTTCGCTCCACTCAGGACCTACCTACCACCGGAAAGCTATCATGACATTATCCCTACGCTACGGGGGTCGCCGGCTCGCTTCGCTCGCCCGCTCCCCCCTTCGCTTTGCCGCTGTACCACCACCGGACAGGTTTCAACGCCCCTCAATAGTATTATGTAAGAAAAAAAAAAAAAAAAAGTGAAAAAGGGGGGGGGGGTTGAAGGGGGGGTGAGGGGGGGAGTGATTTTTCATCATTTTTACAAGATGGCCGCCACACTGTCCGCCATCTTTTTTTTCTGAAAAGTCATAATTTTCCTGAAATCTCAGGGATATAGGCCACCAACTGGTGTACTTGGTGTTGCCAACTTTTGAGTTTAGTAGAACAAACTAATTCGCCAAAGTCGAGTCTGACCCAAAAATTGAAGCGCCAATGGCCCTCGGGGTTGCCAGCTGAAAGTGATGAAAATGGTCAAATGTCATTCGGGGGACTACATTCTTGGTGTTAATGTAAAATTTTCATTCGAAATGTCGTTATTTCCACTATTCATGTTTTTGGGAAAAATCTGGGAAAATACCCAAAAAATGGGGAATTTTTTTAAATAAGGCAACACTGCTCAACAAAACACACAACCGCTCGGTACAACACAATCCAGTCGGGAGATGCCAGCTGTCCCAATTATCGTGTCGAAAATTCGTATTTTTCGGCCTTTTTACAAGATGGCCGCCACACTGTCCGCCATCTTTTTTTTCTAAAAAGTCATAATTTTCCTGAAATCTCAGGGCTATAGGCCACCAACTGGTGTACTTGGTGTTGCCAACTTTTGAGTTTAGTAGAACAAACTAATTCGCCAAAGTCGGGTCTGACCCAAAAATTCAAGCGCCAATGGCTCTCGGGGTTGCCAGCTGAAAGTGATAAAAATGGTCAAATGTCATTTGAGGCACCCCATTCTTGTTGTTTATGTAAAATTTTCATTCGAAATATCGTTATTTCCACTATTCATGTTTTTGGGAAAAATCTGGGAAATTTCCCTAAAAATGGGGATTTTTTTTAAATAAGGCAACACCCCTCAACAAAACACACAACCGCTCGGTACAACACAATCCAGTCGGGAGATGCCAGCTGTCCCAATTATCGTGTCGAAAATTCGTATTTTTCGGCCTTTTTACAAGATGGCCGCCACACTGTCCGCCATCTTTTTTTTCTGAAAAGTCATAATTTTCCTGAAATCTCAGGGATATAGGCCACCAATTGGTGTACTTGGTGTTGCCAACTTTTGAGTTTGGTAGAACAAACTAATTCGCCAAAGTCAAAAAGTCCCAAAAATGAAAAAGTTCAATATTTTTTGGGGTTGCCAATTAAAACAAACCAAAATGGTCAAATGTCATTTGGGGGACCCCAATGTTGCCGGCTAGTCAAAGTCTCTATTTAAAATGTCATTATTTCTACTTTTCATGTTTTCGGGGAAAATCTGGGAAAATACCCTAAAAAAGGGGTTTTTTTTTGCACCAGGCAACACTCGTCAACAAAACACACAACCGCTCGGTACAACTCGAACCCGTCTGATGTTGCCAACTACCCGAAAAATGGATATGAAAAAAATCGAAATATCCAACTTTTTACAAAATGGCCGCCCCAGCGTCCTCCATCTTGGATTTTTACAATGTCATAATTTTTCCTAACTGCCATTGAAATTACCAACAAATTGGCAAACTCTTTGTTGGCGGTTCTAGAATTTTGTAGAAGAAAACAATTCGTCAAAGTCGAGTGAAAAAAGTCGACAATTTCAAAACGTCCTGGCGCGGCCGCCATCTTGTTTTTTTTTTTTTTTTTTACTTTTTTTTTAAATGCTCTAACATTTCGTATAGGACCTCTGAGTCGAAATCCATCCAAGTCTTTCCCCCACCGAAACCGGAAATGGACTCGCCCTCCATCTTGGATTTGAACTTTCCCTATAATTTTCCTCTACTCGATTGGTCAGATGTCACATTTTTGCAAAACATACCCCTAACCCATCTCTCACCCATTCCGAGAAACGACATGTCAATCAGTCAGTCAGTGAGTCAGTGGCTTTGTAGTTTTATATAACTATAATAACTAGTATTTGCGTGGGTGCGCGAGCTGCGCGCAGCTCGCGGGGCGTGAAGTGGGGGAGAGGGGGCGCTTTGAAAAATGATTTCGACTAACGCATTGCACCTCTCAATGAATCTGAAAAAAAAAAAAAAACAATGCAGCTCGCGGTACTACCTACCTACCTACACCTACCTACACCTACCTACCTACACCTACCTACCTACACCTACCTACCTACACCTACCTACCTACACCTACCTACCTACACCTACCTACTACCTACCTACACCTACCTACCTATCACCTACCTACTACCTCCTACTACCACTAAAAACACATTACCCTAAAGTTTGCTTGTCGTCACCCCTGAGTTACGCTTCACCCACTCAACCTTCGTTACGCTAAGGAGGTCGCCGGCTCGCTTCGCTCGCCACCTCCCCCCTTCGCTGCACTCGGTCTCGCAGGTTCGCTCCACTCAGGACCTACCTACCACCGGAAAGCCAGCATGACATTATCCCTACGCTACGGGGGTCGCCGGCTCGCTTCGCTCGCCCGCTCCCCCCTTCGCTTTACCGCTGTACCACCACCGGACAGATTTCGACGTCTACTATAATATTTGTTCAAACACCTAATGGCTTTCTCTAACCGTTATCAAGTTACAACCCTTTTAAATTTAGGGGAGGTTGGGGAGGGGAGGGTATACAAATTTCAACGCCCCTCAATAGTTTTATGTAAGAAAAAAAAAAAAAGTTGAAAAAAGGGGGGGGGGGTGAAGGGAGGGGGGGAGTCTCGAAAAATGATTTCGATTAACGAAAAGGCCCCTCTAAATGAATCTGAAAAAAAAATCGTTCCAAGTCTCTTAACTTTCGAGATTTGCCTAAAGGGGGGGAGAAGGGGGGCAAGGGGGGCCACTTAAAAAAATGATTTTTACTTTACCGAGCCTCCTCTATACGAATCCCTAAAAAAAAACACTTCAAGTCTCTTTGTTTCCGAGATACGATAGGGAGGGGGGAAAAGGGGGGGTTTCGGACTTTTCCCATACTCACGAGAGGGACTTGCTTACGAATCTGTCAAAATATACCCACCTCCCCATCCACCATCTGGGAGATCAATTCTGTCAATGAGTCAGTCAGTCAGTGGTAATTAAGCTTTATATAGTATAACTAGTATTTGCGTGGGTGCGCGAGCTGCGCGCAGCTCGCGAGGCGTGGAGAGGGGGAGAGGGGGCGCTTTGAAAAGTGATTTCGACTAACGCATTGCCCCTTTCAATGAATCTGAAAAAAAAAATGTTCCAAGTCTCTTAACTTCCGAGATCCGCCTAAAAGGGGGGTGAAGGGGGGCAAGGGGTTCAAATTTGAAAAACGGATTTTACTTCCCCGAGCCTCCTCTATATGAATCTCACGTATGCCACCACCTACCTACACCTACCTACTACCTACCTACACCTACCTACTCCTACCTACACCTACCTACACCTACCTACACCTACCTACACCTACCTACCCCTTCCTACACCTACCTACACCTACCTACACCTACCTACACCTACCTACACCTACCTACTACCTACCTACTCAACCTTCGTTACGCTTCACCCACTCAACCTTCGTTACGCTAAGGAGGTCGCCGGCTCGCTTCGCTCGCCACCTCCCCCCTTCGCTCCACTCGGTCTCGCAGGTTCGCTCCACTCAGGACCTACCTACCACCGGAAAGCTATCATGACATTATCCCTACGCTACGGGGGTCGCCGGCTCGCTTCGCTCGCCCGCTCCCCCCTTCGCTTTACCGGTACCACCATTTTACTTCCCCGAGCCTCCTATCCTATACGAATCTGTAAACAAAAGAGAAAAAAAGGGGTGAAGAGGGGGGGGGGTGAAGGGGGGGGAGAGGGGGGGAGTTTCTAAAAATGATTTCGACTAACGCAATGCCCCTCTCAATGAATCTGAAAAAAAAAATGTTCCAAGTCTCTTAACTTCCGAGATCCGAAAGGGGGGGTGAAGGGGGGCAAGGGGGTCAAATTTTAAAAATGGTTTTTACTTCCCCAAGCCTCCTCTATACGAATCCCTAAAAAAAACACGTAAATTCACTTTATTTCCGAGATTCGCCTAAAAGGGGGGAGAAGGGGGGCAAGGGGGGGCACTTTGAAAAATGATTTTTACTTTACCGAGCCTCCTCTATACGAATCCCTAAAAAAAAAACACACGGGTCTTTTAGTTTCCGAGATACGATAGGGAGGGGGGAAAAGGGGGGGTTTCGGACTTTTCCCATACTCACCAGAGTTAGTTGTTTACGAATCTGTAAAAATATACCCACCTCCCCATCCACCATCTGGGAGATCAATTCTGTCAGTCAGTCAGTCAGTCAGTGGTAGTTTAGCTTTATATAGTATAATTAAGCTTTATATAGTATAATAATAACTAGTATTTGCGTGGGTGCGCGAGCTGCGCGCAGCTCGCGAGGCGTGAAGGGGGGGAGAGGGGGAGCTTTGAAAAGTGATTTCGACTAACGCATTGCACCTCTCAATGAATCTGAAAAAAAAAATGTTCCAATACTACCTACCTACAACTACCTACACCTACCTACACCTACCTACACCTACCTACACCTACCTACTACCTACCTACTACCTACCTACACCTACCTACTACTACCTACCTACTACCTCCTACTACCACTAAAAGAACATTAGGTACCCTAAAGTTTGCTTGTCGTCGCCCCTGAGTTACGCTTCACCCACTCAACCTTCGTTACGCTAAGGAGGTCGCCGGCTCGCTTCGCTCGCCACCTCCCCCCTTCGCTCCACTCGGTCTCGCAGGTTCGCTCCACTCAGGACCTACCTACCACCGGAAAGCTATCATGACATTATCCCTACGCTACGGAGGTCGCCGGCTCGCTTCGCTCGCCCGCTCCCCCCTTCGCTTTACCGCTGTACCACCACCGCACAGGTTTCGAGGCCTACTATAATATTTGTTCAAACACCTAATGGCTATCTCTAACCGTTATGAAGTTACAGCCCTTTTAATTTTAGGGGAGGTTGGGGAGGGGAGGGGAGGGGAGGGTTTACAAATTTCAACGCCCCTCAATAGTTTTATGTAAGAAAAAAAAAAAAAAAAAAGTGAAAAAGGGGGGGGGGGGGTTGAAGGGGGGGAGTTTTGAAAAATGATTTCGATTAACGCAAAGGCCCCTCTAAATGAATCTGAAAAAAAAATCGTTCCAAGTCTCTTAACTTTCGAGATTCGCCTAAAGGGGGGGAGAAGGGGGGCAAGGGGGGCCACTTGGAAAAATGATTTTGACTTTATCGAGCCTCCTCTATACGAATCAGTAAAAAAAAAAAAATACGGGTCTCCTAGTTTCCGAGATACGATAGGGAGGGGGGGGAGGGGGGGCAAAAAGGGGGGGTTTCGGACTTTTCCCATACTCACCAGAGTTACTTGTTTACGAATCTGTCAAAATATACCCACCTCCCCATCCAACATCTGGGAGAACAATGATGTCAGTGAGTGAGTGAGTGAGTCAGTGGTAGTTTAGCTTTATATAGTATAAAAACTAGTATTTGCGTGGGTGCGCGAGCTGCGCGCAGCTCGCGGGTCGTGAAGAGGGGGAGAGGGGGAGCTTTGAAAAGTGATTTCGACTAACGCATTGCCCCTTTCAATGAATCTGATAAAAAAAATGTTCCAAGTCTCTTAACTTCCGAGATCCGCCTAAAAGGGGGGTGAAGGGGGGCAAGGGGTTCAAATTTGAAAATCGGATTTTACTTCCCCGAGCCTCCTCTATATGAGGAGTGACATTTCAAAGCGACTTATTTCCAGTCTCGATAAAAAATTAAGTAATGATGGGAATCCATTTTTAGCATTCATTCGCAGCTCTATACAAAATTATTTATTACAAAAACGCTTAATTCTTCTCTAAAATTGACTTCCAATTTACGTATTCAAAACAAAGAGGCATATTTCCACGCCATTTGCTCACATAATTTTAGACGAAAAAGTTCTTATACAAACCGACTTAATTCCAATACATAATTCTGGTCTAGTCACTTTTCTCTAGCAAACAGACTTATTTCCATTTCATACATTACAAAGCGTAGAAAATCACCATTGTTTTGTGTCGTTTACATGGCAACTCAAGTGGCCAAAAGGCCTAGCCAGAACCGTAAAACCGAAGAACAATAGTTAACTTTTTAAAAATCCAAAGTTTTGCTTACTGTATCTATAAGTGAGTGAGTGACAGACCATAGAGTGCCTTTTGACCGACTGTGGTCGTGGACTGTGACATGTTGAATGAAAAATTAATGTTTTCAGTTTTTTCGATTGGGAATTTTGTTGATATTTTGAAAAATTGTTTTCATGTGATACAACAATGGCAGAAGTTTGTGTGGAGGATATAAATACAATCGTACATTTCTGTATAAGCATACTTCAAAGACAGATCAGGACAGATATTTGAGTAGATTGATGGCACCTTTTGAACCGCAACGGAGAAATAAAATTCCAAGTCAGGGTATTGCAAAAAATCGCAAGTTCAGTTGCAACTACTTCATATTGTGCAAAAAGAAGAAGCTTAAATCAGTATGCAAAAAATGTTAATAGGTAACTAATGTTTCCCAGAGGCAAAACAAAAAGGTTTATTTCCATAAGAGTACCTAACAAAGGTACTTATTTCCTTTAGAGTATCTAACAAAGAGGCTTATTTCTTGTAGTACTGAACAAAGGGACTTATTTCCAAACTATTGAGTAATATTTTCCTACTAGATTTAAATTTTAAAATTAATGTGCTACTGTCACAATAAGCTAAATACGAGTCTCTATAGGGCGAAATGAAAAAAGTATACTTATATTAACATATTAAAGCACATTGAGGTTTTATGGATTTATTGAAAAATCGGATAAGGTGGAAATAAGTCGTTTTGAAATGTCACTCCTCATATGAATCTCACGTATGCCACCACCTACCTACACCTACCTACTACCGACCTACACCTACCTACTACATACCTACACCTACCTACTACCTACGTACTACCTACCTACACCTACCTACTACCTACCTATCACCTACCCACCACCTACCTACTACCTACCTACTACCTCCTACTACCACTAAAAAAACATTACCCTAAAGTTTGCTTGTCGTCGCCCCTGAGTTACGCTTCACCCACTCAACCTTCGTTACGCTAAGGAGGTCGCCGGCTCGCTTCGCTCGCCACCTCCCCCCTTCGCTCCACTCGGTCTCGCAGGTTCGCTCCACTCAGGACCTACCTACCACCGGAAAGCTATCATGACATTATCCCTACGCTACTTTGCTTTACCGCTGTACCACCACCGGACAGGTTTCGACGCCTACTATAATATTTGTTCAAACACCTAATGGCTATCTCTAACCGTTATGAAGTTACAGCCCTTTTAATTTTAGGGGAGGTGGGGGAGGGGAGGGGAGGGTATACAAATTTCAACGCCCCTCAATAGTTTTATGTAAGAACCTCTATACGAATCCCTAAAAAAAAACACGTAAAATCTCTTTATTTCCGAGATCCGCCTAAAAGGGGGGCAAGGGGAGCAACATTGAAAAATGATTTATACTTTACCGAGCCTCCTCTATACGAATCCCTAAAAAAAAACACGTAAAATCTCTTTATTTCCGAGATCCGCCTAAAAGGGGGGAGAAGGGGGGCAAGGGGGGCAACATTGAAAAATGATTTATACTTTACCGAGCCTCCTCTATACGAATCCCTAAAAAAAATCACGTAAAATCTCTTTATTTCCGAGATCCGCCTAAAAGGAGGGAGAAGGGGGGCAAGGGGGGCCACTTTGAAAAATGATTTTTACTTTACCGAGCATCCTCTATACGAATCCCTAAAAAAAAACACTTCAAGTCTCTTTGTTTCCGAGATACGATAGGGAGGGGGGAAAAGGGGGGGTTTCGGACTTTTCCCATACTCACGAGAGTGACTTGTTTACGAATCTGTCAAAATATACCCACCTCCCCATCCACCATCTGGGAGAACAATTCTGTCAATCAGTCAGTCAGTGAGTGGTAATTAAGCTTAAAGCCGCAATTACATCTACCCCGCCCCGCGTGTCGCAATGCGTGGGGTAGCTATCGGTTACATACATTTAGTATTGGAGTGATTACATTAGTCCCGTCCCGCGTGTCGCAGAGCCTGCCGACGCCACGACGACCGAGCGATTTCGATCGGCGTGGGGTCGGTGGTGGGGGTTGTGACGCGTCAGCTCAGTCGGGTCTAGTGTAATCGGCGCGTGGGCACGCGCAGACAGCCGAGTGGCGACGTAGAACGAACGACACAGTACTGACTGAGACGATTTTTCGTGAGGCGGCGTGGCGACACGACACGTAAATGTAATCACCCGCACGTTGCGTCAGGCAGCGCGGCGACACGCGGGGCGGGGTAAATGTAATTGCGGCTTTATATAGTACTAGCTGACCCGCGCAACTTCGTCTGCGTCACATAAATATAGCTATAACCTTTCTCGATATATCGACTATCCGACATTAAACACTGTTTTAAGCTGTCACGGTTTTTAACTATATTTAAAATGTCACTTACGGGATATCTTCCGTGATTTTGATTTGTTTTGAGTTCCCGATATTTCGACGCTGTTGCAAGCGCCATGATCGCGGGTTAACTGGAAGATGCGGGTGGATGGAAAAATTGTTAGGAGCAGACGAATCTGTCTACCCTCTTTCTTTGTCTTTTGTTACGCGCACTACTGGAACTCGACACCAAGTCACGGCAAAACACACTCACAGTATCACCAGGTTTTTTGAGGTCTTTACTATGTTGCTGGCTGCTTTTGAGCATACTCAAAACTGGATTCCACGTACTTGACAATTTAAAGCCATCTTCTGTAACAAAAGACAAAGAAAGAGGGTAGACAGATTCGTCTGCTCCTAACAATTTTTCCATCCACCCGCATCTTCCAGTTAACCCGCGATCATGGCGCTTGCAACAGCGTCGAAATATCGGGAACTCAAAACAAATCAAAATCACGGAAGATATCCCGTAAGTGACATTTTAAATATCCGACATTAATTAAACTAAATCGTCACAAACAAAAAATCTTATCTTTCCTCTTTATTACAATAGTTTAGATGGTTTAGATTAGCTTAGATGATATTAAAGTGTGAATTACTATAAAATCTATCTCTTACTGTTAAATATACCACTCTGTACTTGTAAACATTATGATGCAGTAAATATTTTGAATTTGAATTTCCCGGAGGCCAGCCAGAATCCCCCGTACCTACATTGCGACGCAACCCGCGTAATTATTTTTCCGCGCGGGTATTTTTACATTGCGATATCTTCTAAGATATTTGTTTAAACTGTATAGGGTAAAGAGCACAAATATTCTATATTAAATTTTCGTTCTAACGAACACATTTATTTAGATATAGATTAATACCTTATGGGTTAAATAAGCTTCGCAAAAAATAATTCTTTTTAACCTAACATTTTAATAATAAAAAATGGTTACAGTGAGCCAATCTTAAAAGATAGACAGATGCTGTCGCGGACTTTTTTTTAGAACTTTTAAAGACGAATAATTACTTCATACATGATATTCTCGTAACTTAAACCGTTTTCGCAGCGCACGCAACGGAAGCTCTCAGAAAGGAATTTTCTTTTCCCGTTTTTGCAACATTTCTCATTTATGCTCCGCTCCTATTGGTAGTAGCGTGATGTTATATAGCCTATAACCTTCCTCGATAAATGAACTATCCAACACAAAAAGAATTTTTCAAATCCAACCAGTAGTTCCAGAGTTTATCGCGTTCAAACAAACAAACAAACAAACAAACTCTTCAGCTTTATAATATTAGTATAGATAACTAGTATTTGCGTGGGTGCGCGAGCTGCGCGCAGCTCGCGAGGCGTGAAGAGGGGGAGAGGGGGAGCTTTCAAAAATGATTTCGACTAACGCATTGCCCCTTTCAATGAAGCTTAAAAAAATGTTCCAAGTCTCTTAACTTTCGAGATCCGCCTAAAGGGGGGGACCTACCTACTACCTACCTACACCTACCTACTACCTACCTACCTACACCTACCTACTACCTACCTACCTACACCTACCTACTACCTACCTACCTACACCTACCTACACCTACCTACACCTACCTACTACCTACCTACTACCTCCTACTACCACTAAAAAAACATTACCCTAAAGTTTGCTTGTCGTCGCCCCTGAGTAACGCTTCACCCACTCAACCTTCGCTCCACTCGGTCTCGCAGGTTCGCTCCACTCAGGACCTACCTACCACCGGAAAGCTATCATGACATTATCCCTACGCTACGGGGGTCGCCGGCTCGCTTCGCTCGCCCGCTCCCCCCTTCGCTTTACCGGTACCACATTTTTACTTCCCCGAGCTTCCTCTATACGAATCCGTAAACAAAACAGAAAAAAAGAGGTTAAAAGGGGGGGGGGGGTGAAAGGGGGGAGAGGGGGGACCTATGAAAAATGATTTCGACTAACTCTATGCCCCTTTCAACGAATCTGAAAAAAAAAAATTCCAAGTCTCTTAACTTCCGAGATCCGAAAAGGGGGGGTGAAGAGGGGCAAGGGGGTCAAATTTTCAAAATGGTTTTTACTTCCCCAAGCCTCCTCTATACGAATCCCTAAAAAAAAACACGTAAATTCTCTTTATTTCCGAGGTCCGCCTAAAGGGGGGGAGAAGGGGGGCAAGGGGGGCCACTTTGAAAAATGATTTTTACTTTACCGAGCCTCCTCTATACGAGTCCCTAAAAAAAAACACTTCAAGTCTCTTTGTTTCCGAGATACGATAGGGAGGGGGGAGAAGGGGGGGGAATAGGGGGGGTTTCGGACTTTTCCCATACTCACCAGAGTTACTTGTTTACGAATCTGTCAAAATATACCCACCTCCCCATCCACCATCTGGGAGAACAATTATGTCAGTGAGTGAGTCAGTCAGTCAGTGAGTGGTAATTTAGCTATAAATAGTATAAAACTAGGAGAACAATTATGTCAGTGAGTCAGTCAGTCAGTCAGTGGTAGTTTAGCTTTATACAGGGTGGGCCAGAAATTTTTGCACTTTTGAAACATGAATAGAAATAAAACTATAAATGTTATTTTGTTGATAATTTATTTAACGTAATAATCATTTAATGAAATTTATTATTTAAAAATGTAATCATCCAAATGTGCGTCGTCTCGTTTTTGGCACTCCTGCAATAGACTACGCCAATTTTGGAAAACTCGCTGACACATGGTGCGGGGGATCGCTGTTATTTCCTCGTGGATTTAATGTTTTAATTTGGATATTGTCGTCGGTTTATTAAGGTACACTCGACTTTTCAGCTATCCCCACAAGAAAAAATTGCAAAGTGTAAGGTCCGGGTTTCTCAGAGGCCATGGGATATCACCTCTGCGAGAAATCAATTTGTTCGGATTCATTTCTTTGACTACCGGTAAACTCACATTTGACGTATGGCATGTTGCTCCATCTTGTTGCGTCCAGGTCCTGCTGCTGTACCCTTGAAATTCATGCAACTGCGGCATCAAAAAGTGTTGCAAAATCTTGACGTATTCCGTTGAATTCACAGTCACATTATTTCCTTGATTATTTTCAAAGAAATACGGACTAATTCCCTTTGCTGATATGGCAGCCCATACTGTCGTTTTATCGTGGCCGCCCTGTTTGCTTAATAATAATTTTCGATCCCGTTTGATCGAACTTCTCGACCCAAGCTTGGATCAAATTAACACTTTGACACTCACTTACACGGCGTAATCCGTATTCAATTCTAAACAGGCGTCGTACAGTAACGTAGGAATCATTGTTTTTGTATTTTACACAAAAAGCACGCTGTTATCTTGTGAAGCGCAGAAGCGCTCTATCGTAACTAAAATTGCATGAAGTGGCGCACAGTTTCCCGCCACCTGGGCGCCCCTCCCTCGAACGTTTTTCAAAAAAACCTAGTGTTGCTATTTGCAAAAATTTTTGGCCCACCCTGTATAATAGAACTAGTATTTGCGTGGCTGCGCTCGCTGCGCGCAGCTCGCGGGTCTGCCTACCTACACCTACCTGCTACCTACCTACACCTACCTACTACCTACCTACTACCTACCTACTACCTACCTACACCTACCTACACCTACCTACACCTACCTACACCTACCTACACCTACCTACACCTACCTACACCTACCTACACCTACCTACACCTACCTACACCTACCTACACCTACCTACACCTACCTACACCTACCTACACCTACCTACACCTACCTACACCTACCTACACCTACCTACACCTACCTACACCTACCTACACCTACCTACACCTACCTACACCTACCTACACCTACCTACACCTACCTACACCTACCTACACCTACCTACACCTACCTACACCTACCTACACCTACCTACACCTACCTACACCTACCTACACCTACCTACACCTACCTACACCTACCTACACCTACCTACACCTACCTACACCTACCTACACCTACCTACACCTACCTACTACCTACCTACACCTACCTACACCTACCTACACCTACCTACACCTACCTACACCTACCTACACCTACCTACACCTACCTACTACCTACCTACTACCTACCTACACCTACCTACACCTACCTACTACCTACCTACTACCTCCTACTACCACTAAAAAACATTACCCTAAAGTTTGCTTGTCGTCGCCCCTGAGTTACGCTTCACCCACTCAACCTTCGTTACGCTAAGGAGGTCGCCGGCTCGCTTCGCTCGCCACCTCCCCCCTTCGCTCCACTCGGTCTCGCAGGTTTGCTCCACTCAGGACCTACCTACCACCGGAAAGCTATCATGACATTATCCCTACGCTACGGGGGTCGCCGGCTCGCTTCGCTCGCCCGCTCCCCCCTTCGCTTTACCGCTGTACCACCACCGGACAGGTTTCGACGCCTACTATAATATTTGTTATCTCTAACCGTTACGAAGTTACAGCCTTTTCAATTTTAGGGGAGGTTGGGGAGGGGAGGGTATACAAATTTCAACGCCCCTCAATAGTTTTATGTAAGAAAAAGAAAAAAAAAAAAGTTGAAAAAAAGGGGGGGGGGTTGAAGGGGGGAGTGGGGGGGAGTTTCAAAAAATGATTTCGATTAACGCAAAGGCCCCTCTAAATGAATCTGAAAAAAAAATCGTTCCAAGTCTCTTTACTTTCGAGATTCGCCTAAAGGGGGGCAAGGGGGGCCACTTTGAAAAATGATTTTTACTTTACCGAGCCTCCTCTATACGAATCCGTAAAAAAAAAAAAATACGGGTCTTTTAGTTTCCGAGATACGATAGGGAGGGGGGGGAGGGGGGGCAAAAAGGGGGGGTTTGGGACTTTTCCCATACTCACCAGAGTTACTTGTTTACGAATGTTTACGAATCTGTCAAAATATACCCACCTCCCCATCCACCATCTAGGAGAACAATTATGTCAGTGAGTCAGTCAGTCAGTCAGTGGTAGTTTAGCTTTATATAGTATAACTAGTATTTGCGTGGGTGCGCGAGCTGCGCGCAGCTCGCGAGGCGTGGAGAGGGGGAGAGGGGGCGCTTTGAAAAGTGATTTCGACTAACGCATTGCCCCTTTCAATGAATCTGAAAAAAAAAAAATGTTCCAAGTCTCTTAACTTCCGAGATCCGCCTAAAAGGGGGGTGAAGGGGGGCAAGGGGTTCAAATTTGAAAAACGGATTTTACTTCCCCGAGCCTCCTCTATATGAATCTCACGTATGCCACCACCTACCTACACCTACCTACTACCTACCTACACCTACCTACTACATACCTACACCTACCTACACCTACCTACTACCTACCTATCACCTACCCACCACCTACCTACTACCTACCTACTACCTCCTACTACCACTAAAAAAACATTACCCTAAAGTTTGCTTGTCGTCGCCCCTGAGTTACGCTTCACCCACTCAACCTTCGTTACGCTAAGGAGGTCGCCGGCTCGCTTCGCTCGCCACCTCCCCCCTTCGCTCCACTCGGTCTCGCAGGTTCGCTCCACTCAGGACCTACCTACCACCGGAAAGCTATCATGACTTTATCCCTACGCTACGGGGGTCGCCGGCTCGCTTCGCTCGCCCGCTCCCCCCTTCGCTTTACCGGTACCACCATTTTACTTCCCCGAGCCTCCTCTATACGAATCCGTAAACAAAATAGAAAAAAAGAGGTGAAGAGGGGGGGGGGGGGTGTTGAAGGGGGGAGGAGGGGGGGGGGTTCGAAAAATGATTTCGACTAACTGTATGCCCCTTTCAATGAATCTGAAAAAAAAAATGTTCCAAGTCTCTTAACTTCCGAGATCCGAAAGGGGGGGGTAAAGGGGGGGCAAGGGGGTCAAATTTTAAAAATGGTTTTTACTTCCCCAAGCTTCCTCTATACGAATCCCTAAAAAAAACTCTCGTAAATTCTCTTTATTTCCGAGATCCGCCTAAAGGGGGGGAGAAGGGGGGCAAGGGGGGCCACTTTGAAAAATGATTTTTACTTTACCGAGCCTCCTCTATACGAATCCGTAAAAAAAAAAAAATACGGGTCTTTTAGTTTCCGAGATACGATAGGGAGGGGGGAAAAGGGGGGGTTTCGGACTTTTCCCATAGGTACTCACCAGAGTTACTTGTTTACGAATCTGTCAAAATATACCCACCTCCCCATCCACCATCTAGGAGAACAATTATGTCAGTGAGTCAGTCAGTCAGTCAGTGGTAGTTTAGCTTTATATAATAGAACTAGTATTTGCGTGGGTGCGCGAGCTGCGCGCAGCTCGCGAGGCGTGGAGAGGGGGAGAGGGGGCGCTTTGAAAAATGATTTCGACTAACGCATTGCACCTCTCAATGAATCTGAAAAAAAAAAATTCAATGCAGCTCGCGGTACTACCTACCTACACCTACCTACTACCTACCTATACCTACCTATACCTACCTACACCTACCTACACCTACCTACACCAACCTACACCTACCTACTACCTACCTACACCTACCTACTACCTACCTACACCTACCTACACCTACCTACACCTACCTACACCTACCTACACCTACCTACACCTACCTACACCTACCTACACCTACCTACACCTACCTACACCTACCTACACCTACCTACACCTACCTACACCTACCTACACCTACCTACACCTACCTACACCTACCTACACCTACCTACACCTACCTACACCTACCTACCTACTACCTCCTACTACCACTAAAAGAACATTACCCTAAAGTTTGCTTGTCGTCGCCCCTGAGTTACGCTTCACCCACTCAACCTTCGTTACGCTAAGGAAGTCGCCGGCTCGCTTCGCTCGCCACCTCCCCCCTTCGCTCCACTCGGTCTCGCAGGTTCGCTCCACTCAGGACCTATCTACCACCGGAAAGCTATCATGACATTATCCCTACGCTACGGGGGTCGCCGGCTCGCTTCGCTCGCCCGCTCCCCCCTTCGCTTTACTCGGTCTCGCAGGTTCGCTCCACTCAGGACCTACCTACCACCGGAAAGCTATCATGACATTATCCCTACGCTACGGGGGTCGCCGGCTCGCTTCGCTCGCCCGCTCCCCCCTTCGCTTTACCGGTACCACCATTTTACTTCCCCGAGCCTCCTATCCTATACGAATCTGTAAACAAAACAGAAAAAAGGGGTGAAGAGGGGGGGGGGGGTGAAGGGGGGGGAGAGGGGGGGAGATTCTAAAAATGATTTCGACTAACGCAATGCCCCTCTATATGAATCTGAAAAAAAAAATGGTCCAAGTCTCTTAACTTCCGAGATCCGAAAGGGGGGGGGTTGGAGGGGGGCAAGGGGGTCAAATTTTCAAAATAGTTTTTACTTTCCCAAGCCTCCTCTATACGAATCCCTAAAAAAAAACACGAAAATTCTCTTTATTTTCGAGATTCGCCTAAAGGGGGGGAGAAGGGGGGCAAGGGGGGCCACTTTGAAAAATGATTTTTACTTTACCGAGCCTCCTCTATACGAATCCCTAAAAAAAAACACTTCAAGTCTCTTTGTTTCCGAGATACGATAGGGAGGGGGAGAAGGGGGGGGAAAAGGGGGGGTTTCGGACTTTTCCCATAGGATTGAGAGTTCATTGTTTACGAATCTGTCAAAATATACCCACCTCCCCATCCACCATCTGGGAGAACAATTCTGTCAATAGATCAGTCAGTGAGTCAGTGGTAGTTTAGCTTTATATAGTATAACTAGTATTTGCGTGGGTGCGCGAGCTGCGCGCAGCTCGCGGGGCGTGAAGAGGGGGAGAGGGGGCGCTTTGAAAAATGATTTCGACTAACGCATTGCACCTCTCAATGAATCTGAAAAAAAAAAAATTTCAATGCAGCTCGCGGTACTACCTACCTACTACCTACCTACACCTACCTACCTACACCTACCTACTACCTACCTACACCTACCTACCTACACCTACCTACTACCTACCTACACCTACCTACCTACACCTACCTACACATACCTACTACCTACCACCTACCTACGACCTCCTACTACCACTAAAAGAACATTACCCTAAAGTTTGCTTCTCGTCGCCCCTGAGTTACGCTTCACCCACTCAACCTTCGTTACGCTAAGGAGGTCGCCGGCTCGCTTCGCTCGCCACCTCCCCCCTTCGCTCCACTCGGTCTCGCAGGTTCGCTCCACTCAGGACCTACCTACCACCGGAAAGCTATCATCCCTACGCTACGGGGGTCGCCGGCTCGCTTCGCTCGCCCGCTCCCCCCTTCGCTTTGCCGCTGTACCACCACCGGACAGGTTTCAACGCCCCTCAATAAGTAGCTTTATGTAAGAAAAAAAAAAAAAAAAAAAAAGGTGAAAAGGGGGGGGGGGGGTTGAAGGGGGGGGTGAGGGGGGGAGTCTCGAAAAATGATTTCGATTAACGCAAAGGCCCCTCTAAATGAATCTGAAAAAAAAACCGTTCCAAGTCTCTTAACTTTCGAGATCCGCCTAAAAGGGGGGAAAAGGGGGGCCACTATGAAAAATGATTTTTACTTTACCGAGCCTCCTCTATACGAATCCGTAATAAAAAAAAAATACCGGTCTCTTAGTTTCCGAGATACGATAGGGAGGGGGGGGAAGGGGGGGGGGGGAAAGGGGGGGTTTCGGACTTTTCCCATACTCACCAGAGTTACTTGTTTACGAATCTGTCAAAATATACCCACCTCCCCATCCAACATCTGGGAGAACAATGATGTCAGTGAGTCAGTCAGTGAGTGAGTGGTAGTTTAGCTTTATATAGTATAACTAGTATTTGCGTGGGTGCGCGAGCTGCGCGCAGCTCGCGAGGCGTGGAAAGGGGGAGAGGGGGCGCTTTGAAAAATGATTTCGACTAACGCATTGCCCCTTTCAATGAATCTGATATACCTACCTATATACACCTACCTACTACCTACCTACCTACACCTACCTACCTACACCTACCTACCTACACCTACCTACCTACACCTACCTACACCTACCTACACCTACCTACACCTACCTACACCTACCTACACCTACCTACACCTACCTACACCTACCTACACCTACCTACACCTACCTACACCTACCTACACCTACCTACACCTACCTACACCTACCTACACCTACCTACACCTACCTACACCTACCTACACCTACCTACACCTACCTACACCTACCTACACCTACCTACACCTACCTACACCTACCTACACCTACCTACACCTACCTACACCTACCTACACCTACCTACACCTACCTACACCTACCTACACCTACCTACACCTACCTACACCTACCTACACCTACCTACACCTACCTACACCTACCTACACCTACCTACACCTACCTACACCTACCTACACCTACCTACACCTACCTACACCTACCTACACCTACCTACACCTACCTACACCTACCTACACCTACCTACACCTACCTACACCTACCTACACCTACCTACACCTACCTACACCTACCTACACCTACCTACACCTACCTACACCTACCTACACCTACCTACACCTACCTACACCTACCTACACCTACCTACTCAACCTTCGTTACGCTTCACCCACTCAACCTTCGTTACGCTAAGGAGGTCGCCGGCTCGCTTCGCTCGCCACCTCCCCCCTTCGCTCCACTCGGTCTCGCAGGTTCGCTCCACTCAGGACCTACCTACCACCGGAAAGCTATCATGACATTATCCCTACGCTACGGGGGTCGCCGGCTCGCTTCGCTCGCCCGCTCCCCCCTTCGCTTTACCGGTACCACCACTTTACTTCCCCGAGCCTCCTATCCTATACGAATCTGTAAACAAAACAGAAAAAAAGGGGTGAAGAGGGGGGGGGGTGAAGGGGGGGAGAGGGGGGGAGTTTCTAAAAATGATTTCGACTAACGCAATGCCCCTCTATATGAATCTGAAAAAAAATTCGTTCCAAGTCTCTTAACTTCCGAGATCCGAAAGGGGGGGGGTGGAGGGGGGCAAGGGGGTCAAATTTTCAAAATGGTTTTTCCTTCCCCAAGCCTCCTCTATACGAATCCCTAAAAAAAAACTTGTAAATTCTCTTTATTTCCGAGATCCGCCTAAAGGGGGGGGAGAAGGGGGGCAAGGGGGGCCACTTTGAAAAATGATTTTTACTTAACCGAGCCTCCTCTATACGAATCCGTAAAAAAAAAAATACGGGTCTTTTAGTTTCCGAGATACGATAGGGAGGGGGGAGAAGGGGGGGGGAAAGGGGGGGTTTCGGACTTTTCCCATACTCACCAGAGTTACTTGTTTACGAATCTGTCAAAATATACCCACCTCCCCATCCACCATCTGGGAGAACAATTATGTCAGTCAGTCAGTCAGTCAGTGAGTGGTAGTTTAGCTTTATATAATAGAATAATAAGCAACGCTTCTTTTTTATTTCAGACTGCTATTACCCCCGCGAACCGACCTTCGTAGGTACGTGGTTCGTATTACGTGTGAAATTATTATAAACATATTAAAAAAAAAAATGTAACGTGTGTGCGTGTGTGTGTAATGTGTGTGTGTGTGTGTTTGTGTTTGTATTATATATAATTCTCGCTTTAAATCTGATTTTGACAGCAATTTAAAAGGCTTAAAATGTTGTGCACGGAACGCTAATCCTTTTTGTAAAAATATGAAAGACTAGCACTTTGCCCACGGCTTCGCCCGCGTGGATGTCGGTTCAACTACAAAAGTGACGATTTTCCATACAAACTTTCATCCCCCTTTTTACCCCCTTAAAGGTTAAATTTCCAAAAACCCCTTCTTAGTGCTCCCCTAGTCCATAAATTTAGGAAGCCGTGTGCAAAATTTCACATTCCTAGCCCCAGTAGTTTCGGCTGTATTATATAGTATAATAATAAGCAACGCTTCTTTTTTATTTCAGACTGCTATTACCCCCGCGAACCGACCTTCGTAGGTACGTGGTTCGTATTACGTGTGAAATTATTATAAACATATAAAAAAAAAAAAATGTAACGTGTGCGTGTGTGTGTAATGTGTGTGTGTGTGTGTTTGTGTTTGTATTATATATAATTCTCGCTTTAAATCTGATTTTGACAGCAATTTAAAAGGCTTAAAATTTGTGCACGGAACGCTAATCCTTTTTGTAAAAATATGAAAGACTAGCACTTTGCCCACGGCTTCGCCCGCGTGGATGTCGGTTCAACTACAAAAGTGACGATTTTCCATACAAACTTTCATCCCCCTTTTTACCCCCTTAAAGGTTAAATTTCCAAAAACCCCTTCTTAGTGCTCCCCTAGTCCATAAATTTAGGAAGCCGTGTGCAAAATTTCACATTCCTAGCCCCAGTAGTTTCGGCTGTACGTTGATAATTATGTCAGTCAGTCAGTCAGTGAAGTACCTAGCCTAAGTTCTTAAAACAGCCCCGAACCTTTATAAAAATCAAAATAATAAAGTAAATATAAAGACTTGATGACTTTGACTAAAGTGGTGGCGGCCCCGACTTACGAACAGCTGGTCGTGGGTTCGAACCCAGACAGGCGCATTACTTTGTGTAATTTATTTCATCACCACTGCTCTCAAAACGGTGAAGGAAAACATCGTGAGGAAACCGGCATCTCTTAAAACCAAAAATTCGAAGATATGCGACATCTACCAATCCGCACTGGGCCCGCGTGGTGGATTATAGCCCATCCCTCTCCTAGAGAGAGATAGAGAGGAGGCCTGAGTCCCTGCAGTGGGAACAATTATAGGCTGATGATGATGATGAAAGACTTGATGAGGATTAAACGAAAAACACGAGTCTATCTGTTTTCGCTGTGGTCACCACAATTGAAAGTAGTGGTTGCAGAAGAAAAGTGCTTCATTGATTATTATAGGCGTTCGATTGCGTAAGATGGAACTGTTTGTGGAACATACTGCATGAGATGGGAGTGCCCCAAGGGCCCCAACACCTCGTGGGGCTGATTGCAAACCTGTATGAGGGCGGAGTGTCTATGGTAAGAGTTAATGACACCATCTCGGGACCGTTTACGCCGGGAAAATGAGTGAGACAGGGATGTATTCTATCACCAATCCTCTTCAACATTTATGGCGAATACATTATCCGAAAAGCCTTAGAAGGATGGGAGGGAGGCATTTCTGTCGGTGGCGTAAAGATAAATAACCTGAGATACGCGGACGACACTACTCTTTTTGCGTCAACTGAGGCAGAACTCGCTGACTTATTCCGTAGAATGGAGTATGAGAGTGAACTGGTTGGACTCAATGTCAACAAATCGATAACCAAAGTAATGGTGATCGATAGAACTGGTCAATTTTCAAAAACTGGAGAACTCTCGGATCTCGAATTTGTCAGTGATTTTATTTACCTGGGAGCTTTACTGTCTAATCAAGGAGGATGTGAACAGGAAATCAGAAGAAGGACACAGATGTCCAAAAATGCTATGATGAGCAAATTAACTCTCATCTGGCAAAATCGGAAAGTTTCTAATGTCACCAAAGTGAGACTAGTCCGGACATTGGTTTTCTCAATATTTCTATACGCATCAGAGACATATATGGACTAAGCAAAAGACCGGGGAAAAATTGACGCTTTTGAGATGTGGTGTTGGAGAAGACTGCTCCGCATACCATGGACCGCGAAAGTAACAAATAAGAGTCTATACTGGCTCGGCTCCACATAAAAACTAGACTATCAACGATGTGCTTCCAGCGTATTCTTGGGTATTTTGGTCACATTGCCCGTCGTCAACCAAATGACCTAGACAAATTAATCGTAGTGGGCAAGATCGAAGGAAAGAGACCCCGCGGCCGATCACTTAACCGTTGGTGTGACCAAGTTACTGCACTTACTGGACTCTATTACAACTGCTCTAAGGAAAGCCGAACATCGAGAGAAATGGAGACATATTGTACGAACTATGAAGGACTTTCATCAGGGATACGACCTTCAGTAATGAAGAACACGACTACAAAGAAAGATACTCAATAAAATAATCTAAAACACATAATAACAATTGACAATACAATAACATTTGCCCTTAAAGTAAAAGTACTCGGTGCATTTGACACGTATATTTTCTTCGGACAGAATAAACAAAATCTGAAGGTCTATTGTTGCTAGGTAACACCAAAATCCATTAACCACCGACACAACTTTGATAATCTCGAAAACGCATTATGTAGTTAGAAAATTTTGATACTTGTTAGTATTGATGCCAGCTACCATTTCATGTAGAATTTAGGAATGGCCATTTTTTTATTTTAAAATGAAGGTGTCGGAAGTTCGGCAGAACACGCTTGTCACACTCGTTGTCGGCGTGTAAAAAGTTGCACCGTTTTTTTAATACACTCTTAGGCCTTTTTTTTTTTTTTTTTGGTGGGTGGAAAATCATCGAATAACCCCCCCCGCTCTTGGGCAGAGCGAAGGGGAGTGTCAGACTTCTACTGACTAAAAACCAACCCATGTTCCCTCTTCTTCGCCCTTGTGTCGGAGCCGCGGTAACCTTTCGATATCCACAGCCCCGACGGGCGTCGGCCCTTGCGGGCCCCTCCTTGCTGACATCTCTTTGAGGCGCGCGTGGAACACGTACGCGCCGCCGACACGGTCTGTTGCCGTCATGACGACGGCCGGACGGCGAGCTAGCCCGTTACTCACCGTCCACAGGCCCGCGTCTACGGTGGCCGGAGGTCATCGCGTGACCCCCGACGCCCGGAGCGCCTTCCGCGGCGGCTGGGACGTTGAGAGGTTCTCTCCCTCTCTCGTTCCGCCACCTCCTTCGCTAGCATCACTGCTTCGCAGAAGGAGGCGACGGCGTCCCATTCCTCCTCGCTCCGGACCATGGCTTGCACCAGGGCCGGACGCGAGAGGTCACCGCCGCCGATCGCCGCTACGAGAACACGGCGGGGCTCCGCCCAAGCAGGGCACACCTCCACAGTGTGCTCCACCGTGTCCTCCGGTCGATCCTCGCAGTGGAAGCATCCGGGCGTTTCCTCCCGCCTGATTCGGTGCAGGTACCTCCCGAAACACCCGTGTCCGGTGAGGACCTGCGTCAGACGGTAGGTGAGGGCGCCGTGGCGCCTCTCCAGCCACTCCTCAAAGAGGGGACTTACCGCCACTATCGTGGCGTGCCCTACACTCTTAGGCCTCAGCCTCGAATTTTGCGGGCAGCGGGGCGGCGGCGCGGCTTGTATGGAGTGCACCGCTCGTTGCCCGCTCCCGCGCCGCTGTTTTCCGAGAACTGGTCCATTTGATTGTACGCTTAAGATCCTGCCGCTCCCGCGCCGCCGCCGCCGCCGCCGCCGCCCCGCTGCCCGCAAAATTGGAGACTGAGGCCTTAGAAATGTGTAAGCTTAACCATGGGTACAGCGACTATGTCTCAAGCGCCAAAAAAGAACCATGCTGACATAGCGTCGTCCACTAAATATTACCACAGTAACTGTAGGTAACCAATACCCGCGTTCAAAGTTGGCACAGACACAGTGTTTGAGCGATTGACTACTGCGTATGACTATGCGTATCGCGGGTTCGATTCCCGCACGTAACAAATATCATGTGTACGGCCTAAAGATAGTTATTAGGGGTCTGGCTGTTTATGTGTGAGTTAAAAAGTTTATAAACGCCCTCACTCATCATTCTCTTGCTCTTAACCCAACGGTCACGGCAGTTCAGCCTTCTTCCACATACTTCTTCTCTCTTTCGTCATTTCACCAGACACGTTTCTTGTCATATCAACCTTAACACAGTCCTACCCATCGTTTCTTAAGTCTTCCTCTACTTTTATACCACTCCACATTCTTACTCAAATCCATTTAGGACAACCGATTAGTTACCTCAACTTTTTAGCCACCGACGCCACTTTCAGACTATGTCATAAGTATTCATTCCTATCAAATTCATTGAAAGGGGCAATGCGTTAGTCGAAATCATTTTTCGAAGCTCCCCCCTCTCCCCCTCTTCACGCCCCGAGAGCTGCGCGCAGCTCGCGCAGCCACGCAAATACTACTTTATTTATACACTAGCTTTTGCCCGCGACTTCGTCCGCGTTTCGTCCTTTTTCGTAAAAACGTACCGTATAATTATGTCCTTCCTCACGGTTCAGTGGTTTTGATGTAACAGACAGATTAACTTTCGTATTTTAGTAGGGAAATACAAGGGGTGATCCAAAAGTAATGATAATGAAAATAAAAGAGAATGAATATGGTTATAAAAATAATTTACTTTTCTACATAGCCTCCTAACAAGTTAATCTATTTAGTTCATCTTTTTTCTAAACCTAGAATTCCCTTAGAAAAAAAACTTTATCTTGACTCTCCCAAAACGCCTCAAAAGCAACCATCACTTCGCTATCGTCTTCAAATTTTTTTACCTCGGAGGTGTTTTTTGAGCTGAGAAAAGGGGTAAAAGTCACTGGGGGCTAAATCTAGCGAATAGGGTGGGTGTTTGAGTAATTCAAATCCCGTTTCTTGAATGGCAACTATCGCAACTGCGGCTTTGGGAGCGGGTTTTTTGTTCATCGGTTAACATTCTCGGTACCCAACGCGCCGAGACCGTTTTCATATGCAATTCGTTTCAAGTAAGAATTCTTTGAATGCTACTAGGTATATGAAATCCCTGTGTTCTCAGCTATATGCCTGATGGTAACTCTTCGATCTGCCATAACAACGTCTTCTACTTTTTTCACGTTATCTTCAGTGAGAGACGTGGATGGACGTCCCTCGCGATGTTCATCTTCAGTGGATGTTCTACCCAGCTTAAACTCCTTAGCCCAGCGTGCAACTGTGGAATATGGAGTAGCAGAGTCCCGTAATGTTTCCACCAAGTCGTTGTGTATGTCTTTCGTAGACATTTTTTCAAACAGAGGTACTTGATCACCTAGCTCTAATTTCGTTTTTTTCCATTTTGATGTTCTCTCTTCGACGGCTCGTATTCTGTTCAAATGAATGTAGCTCCCGGAAATCGTGGTCTATTTACACGATTTTTTTTTTGTCGACTTAGTGGATAAACAAGCTAGCATTAAACATTTTTTTAGGATTTTTGTGCGAAGTGGAAATAACCGATTATCATTACTTTTGGATCACCCCTCGTATAATAGGTATGTCAATCCACATTATCCACAATACTGTTGAAAAATATCGCAATAAGGAACCGCAGAATATTATTATTAATAGCCCGCAACTCCGTCAGCGTGTAACTCCAATGTATTGGTAATATTGTTTATCACTTTCACATGAGGGAAAATACTTCAGCGCAAAGCTTCCGGGTACACACGGCTACACATCAAGCTATACAAAACCAGTTAATCTTGGCCTCACTTTACTAGATCTTTTCGCACAATGAACGATCAGATTATACTGGTTTTGTATAGCTTGATGTGTAGCCGTGTGTACACCCCACACTATGGACTTCGCAAGAAAAAAAACATGACATGGCGAAAGTATAAGGGTTCCTTGTTGACTACGGAACCCAATTTTATACTGTGTAGGTAATTGGTCAATTTTTATTTGATGACTATTCACCGTACATATTTTTAATAAAACACCGCGGTTCAGAAAATGGCATCAAATGAACAACGCCATCTATCGAAGACGAAGATAAACTGCTCAAATTCAATGCATGGAAAGCGATCAATCACATTAAAGGGTTTAGGCCATAGAGTAAAGTAATATAACGGTTATAGAGAGCCCTCTCGCAGAATTTTTTGATGACCGCTAATGTCAATTGATCGGATTAATAGCGCCATCTATTATCGCCATCCACAAACTTGAGATATATATAGCTATACTAGCTGTAGGTACTACACTAGTGCCATAAACTGCTTCCTTACTAAAATGCTTGTTTTTAATTTGATAAAGTTTTATAGTCTAGTCAACAAGTGCTTTTTTGATCAACTTTTTTCAGCAGTCTCCGAAAATTATGATTGAGGTGTCATTCGATTCGGAATGGCATCCCGATGATTTTTGAAAAAATTGAAGTTCCGCTTGCAAAAATTGCAAAAGTTATTAACAATTAACTAAAAAAATTAAAATGGTTTTAGTTTTTTGCAAATATCTCAAAACCTGATTAAAATTTTTCAAATTTGAAATAAGATTCAAAAAGTGGAGGAAATTTCCTAAAGAATGTTCTAACTTTCGGAATTGTAGGACCAATATTAATAACTTTCCGATCGGGTTGAAAATACGCCCGAAAACTGGTACTCCGTCTTGCGCAAGCTACGCTCCATTCGGACCTTTAATGAATAAATGTTATTTAAACTTATTAAATATGAAAATTAAAAATTGAAAAAATTCAGGCGCCTGCAGGATAGATCAATACACAATAATCTGTGATCTAAAAATTTTTATCGCGAATTTTTAATAAGTTATCCATTAATTAATTAACAATTTTTTGTAGCACGAACACTGACATTGCAAGTGCGATAATTATAACACTATTCATCTGAGATTTATTTCCTTTCGTGGAGCTATTTTTCAAAGGTCTTAGAATAGGCTCTCGTTGGAAAAATTAAAAAAATGTTAATTTTCGTTTTTTTATTAACAATTTACTGAAATGAAAAATTTCAAACCTTCATTAGACATTAAAAAAATCTTTTTTTTATTATATTATTATTGAACCGTTTTTGTATGATCAGAAGCTACTTAAAAATGATTTTTTATATTTTTTATATCCTGTTTTTTTAAATATTTTTATAAACAAATGCGTTGTTTATGAGATAATTTAATGTTTTTTTTTAATATCGGATAATAATCATGATTTTTTTTTTTAAAAACCGTTGCTTAAAAAAAATGTTTTATTGCTTAAAAACGCATTTGTTGATTAACAATTATTTTCTCCCACTTCTAATTAATATTAAGGTATCATTTTTTTTAAATCACCATTATTTGTTTTTTCTTTTCGATATATAAAAAAAAATATTGTTTTATTAAAACTTTCATTGTTTATGTAATAAACAATTTGTAAAAAACAAATAAATTTTTACTTTATATTTTTTTTCTTGTTTTACTTATTGTCACAAAAACAGATATGATTTTTTTTTCAAATTAAAAAAAAAGTTGAAAAAAATATTAAATGAAAAAAAACAAAATCATATCTGTTTTTGTGACAGTAAGTAAATATTGTCACAAAAACAGATATGATTTTGTTTTTTTCAAATTAAAAAAAAAACTGTAAAAAAAATTAAATGAAAAAAAAAGAATCATTCTGTTTTTGTGACAATAAGTAAAACAAGAAAAAAAGTATAAAGTAAAAATTTATTTGTTTTTTACAAATTGTTTATTACATAAACAATGAAAGTTTTAATAAAACAATATTTTTTTTTTATATATCGAAAAGAAAAAACAAATAATGGTGATTTAAAAAAAATGATACCTTAATATTAATTAGAAGTGGGAGAAAATAATTGTTAATCAACAAATGCGTTTTTAAGCAATAAAACATTTTTTTTAAGCAACGGTTTTTTAAAAAAAAATCATGATTATTATCAAAGATTACGATATTAAAAAAAACATTAAATTATCTCATAAACAACGCATTTGTTTATAAAAATATTTTAAAAAACAGGATATAAAAAATATAAAAAATCATTTTTAAGTAGCTTCTGATAATACAAAAACGGTTCAATAATAATATAATAAAAAAAAAGATTTTTTTAATGTCTAATGAAGGTTTGAAATTTTTCATTTCAGTAAATTGTTAATAAAAAAACGAAAATTAACATTTTTTTAATTTTTCCAACGAGATCCTATTCTAAGACCTTTGAAAAATAGCTCCACGAAAGGAAAAAAATCTCAGATGAATAGTGTTATAATTATCGCACTTGCAATGACAGTGTTCGTGCTACAAAAAATTGTTAATTAATTAATGGATAACTTATTGAAAATTCGCGATAAAAATTTTTCGATCACAGATTATTGTGTATTGATCTTTCATGCAGGCGCCTGAATTGTTTCAATTTTTAATTTTCATATTTAATAAGTTTAAATAACATTTATTCATTAAAGGTCCGAATGGAGCGTAGCTTGCGCAAGACGGAGTACCAGTTTTCGGGCGTATTTTCAACCCGATCGGAAAGTTATTAATATTGGTCCTACAATTCCGAAAGTTAGAACATTCTTTAGGAAATTTCCTCCCCTTTTTTGAATCTTATTTCAAATTTGAAAAATTTTAATTAGGTTTTGAGATATTTGCAAAAAACTAAACCCATTTTAAATTTTTTAGTTAATTATTAATAACTTTTGCAATTTTTGCAAGCGGAACTTCAATTTTTTCAAAAATCATCTGGATGCCATTCCGAATCGAATGACACCTCAATCATAATTTTCGGAGACTGCTAAAAAAAGTTCATCAAAAAGGCACTTGTTGCCTAGACTATTACTTGTATCTTTATTATGTTACAATCATAGTAAAACTTTATCAAATTAAAAACAAGCATTTTAGTAAGGAAGCATCAATTTCAAGAGATACACAGTGGATGCATAAAAAAAACAACATATTTTACATAAAACATTTATTTAAGTTTATTTTTATAAGTTTGCGCTGCTGCTTTAGTCTCATCCTCACCATGATAAGTGATTTATCTACAGAAAGTGAGAGCACTTTTTCCTCTAAACTAAATCTGCGACCAGAAGGCTTCTTGCTTGTCTGGGTGTACTGCATTTTCGTGAAAATGTTTGCTGCTGGTGTCATTTTGTTCGTAGCTCAAATCACAGAATAACTTCGTAAAATTCTCACACTTCACTACGGACTCGACTCAACGCGGCTCGGCAGATTAATTTCTCGAAGAAAGGCACAAATATGGACGAAAACTACAAACAAGCTCTAGCGCAGGTAGGAAGCAGTCGCCATATTTGTTATCTGACAATTTGGTAATCATTACCAAATTAATAATTCACTGTGTTGCTATTGTAATTATTACACTGCTTGCAATCTACACATATATTTGCAAATAACAATAAAACATGTTAAATAAAATAATAAGGTTACGAAATTATATTTAATAAATAATATTTTTAATCACAAATTAAATTGTGTCGATGGTGTCGCCATCTGTGGTGAGATAAAGTAACTAAATGTTTTGGATGGTGATACAAGGTGTCGCTTTGTGAAAAAAAATACCTCAAATCTGTCAATGTATGGAATTGTCCTACCCCTGGTTTAGGCTATGTAGACTTTGAAAGCAGCGTCATTTAGACTACGAGAGAGTACCTTTAGCTACCACATTCGTTTAATCGATGTCGTTGCATGTCTCATTCTTGAACACCGATTACGATGAAACAAAAACTAAGTAATACCTCAAGTTACGCACAATATTTATCTACAAAAGTTACCTACATTAGTTTCGTAAATTTTACGTGATGCTTAGTCATCGAAACAGATAAACAGACAAAAATTCCAAAAATGATGGAAATGAGTTGGTTTATCCTCTCTGTGGCCGCGCGAAATAATTGACCCCTGCCCCTCCCGCACCGCCTGGTTACGTCATCGCATGCGTCATCTGACCTTGTTCACTAAAACGCTTATTGCTCGAGTTCTGTTATCTCTTATCTCAAACCGTAAACAGTTTCGTGTTTCTGAAGAGCTAGACGATGTATTATTATATAAACAACTCTTTTATAGCTTATTTAGAATTAAAAATATCGTATAGTTAGGACAGATCTCGCCGCCACTCGACCTGTTTCGTATTTTATTTTGTTTTGGTAAAACTACTGAATCAATTTACACGAAACTTTAGAACTGATATAACAAATGTACAAGTAATATAGTGACAGTGTTTTTTTAGGAGACCTACATACATTATTCTAATAAGATCCCAACTCAACTCCCTCACCGACCGCCTAGTTACGTGATTACGTCATCGCATGCGTCATCAGTATGCTTAGTGCGAGTGTCATAATAAAATTCGAGTGACGCCTCGATCGCGTTCAATCGAACTAACATGAAACGAATCGACTGTCATTAATTTGCGAGTGTGAGTTATTAATTAAACACCCATTCGAATCGCGTTAGCTCACCGTGAGAGGAGACGATTGGTGAACGAACGAAACGAACAATCGACCGAACGGCCTATAGCCCCCGAGCGGAGTTGATGCCGAATTATACCTTGTGTCAATAGCACGAATGGCTATTTCTCCATGACAAAAATTATGCCTAATTTCACTATGACTAAGCAACATTTTTAGTAATGGCAATATTGATTTGTGAATAAAAAATTTAAAAACCTGAAATTAAAGATAAATAATATAAATAATTATGCCTATAAATATTACAACATACTTTGTAAATAAAAATAATCATATTTCATAATAAAAGTACCACAGTTCAAAGGGCTTGTTCTTAAACATTAAAAAACATCAAGTGTAAAAAACGAAGTTTTTGTTTACATTTACAATAAGTGTCAAAGTAAGATAAACGATATAAATCATTCATTTTATCTAGATAAATATGAAATTCTTAACAAAACAGTGTTAATGTAAGCACAATTATGAATAAAATTTGACTTAAAAATAAGTCAATTTGTTACTTTTCGGCATTTGTGGCATCAGCAGAAACCCCTTTAATTTTTTTCTATATTTTAGGTTCTCAAACTAATTGGGATGACCCTGGGCCATCAAGACCATATGTTACCCCAGCCGCAGCACATTCACCACCTATGTTTATAGAGACAGCATTGCTGACCCCAACTAGGCCGTCAACTTAAGTCCAAGGTGGGCACAGGCTTGCTTCATCCGTGCAAACTACTCCTTGTTAAGCAAGCAGAAATCGAGGTTCACCTCGTAGACGAGCGAGGCCCAGCACACATTGAGCAGGCCACACAAAACTTTCTGCAAGCTGACTCGTTTTGGAGAAACGTCAAAAAGCAACGGCACCGAGATAATGCGAATTAAGAAGAGAGGAGAATCTATTAAGGGATTTGGAGATACAGGCTCAGAGGGACTGGCAAACTATAGGCTTAAGACTTGTGAATGTTTTGGAAAAATTAACTGATAAATATTGTATAGGTTAATCAGCGATTAAACTTTACAGTATTTATCAGCAATGTTTCTGTTAATAGGAAAATAATATAATTATAGAGAGAGGCCTTTAACCAGCCATATTATAGTTACAGGCTGGTATTGTTATTTTATTTAGAATAGCTTTATTTATTATACACTCAGTGACTAGGTGACACAGAGTCGCGCTTATCTTGCATATTCTATGATAACATAAACTTTCAAGTGTTTTCAATGTTTATTTCTTATGAGAGGTACAAAAAAGTTTACTTTTAGTCCAAGATAGCAATTCTCTTCTTTCTCACTACGGAGTCACTTTATTTTTTTGTGAAATTGTGTCACTTGAGTGATTTATGATGTTATTCCCCTTGATGCTGATGCAATTTACATTCTACAGACTGGAATGTTTTTCTCGATATATCTGTTTATGTTAATTTAAATGCTGAAACTATGATGAAGTCCAACTCTTTGGTGAATTATCATGATCTTAATTTCAGAATTAATATGTGTAAATAGTTATCTATATTTGAAGTGATGTAAAAAAATTGAAAATAAAATTCACAGTTTGAACCATGATGTTACTTATTAAAAGTATTGCAAATTGCAACCTTAGTATTTGGTATTTTTTTATTTAATATTGTTCCTCTATTAATTATTAAAGTAGCTTAGCTTCATTTTACAATGGGCTCACTAGGTATTTATTCTTACAAATTCAAAACTTATAAAATGTTTAGTTTTATTATTTATTCTACTTGGTATGCAGTGTGTAATGTTACACAGGCAGTTGCTCTATATAAAGAATACCATACCTATGTGTTTTAACAGCCCAACGGCTGGCCCAGCCGTAGTTGGGCCAGCCGTACGGTCTGATTTTGGGTAGAAAAACAAGATAATATACAAGTGTTTCATAATTTATTCTAGACCAACAAACTATATACTTACATTAATTATACTATTAAATAAACTAACTAAAATTAAATAATGTTCAAGTCTTCTATCTAATTGTTCTCTTAGAACCCTTCCTCTGATTAGGTCAGACGTTTGAGCACCTATTACTTTCTCTGTGGGGAATGGGCTCATTCTGTTGTTCTTCATGGTGCAATCCTAAAAACAAAAATAATTTAATATTCAATATGATTTGTGCCGTTGTTTTTTTTTTTAATTATTAATTTATTAATACCAACCAATGATGTCCACTTCTTCTACAATATTAAAATCAATGCCAATATTATGTAGAACGCAGCAAGTTTGTATGATTCTTGCACATTTGAGTGGCTTGTTGTGGAGCACTCAATCTTTGTTAAGACATTGCCATCGATTCTTCAACCGCCCAAATGTATTTTCTATGACGACTCTGGCTGCACATGCTATATGGTTGTAATTGGCTTGCAAGGTGTTCGGAGCAGCTTCTAAAATCGCAGTCATCAGCCATGGTCGTTGTGGATAACCAGAGTCTCCTACAATGATGATCAATATATTAGTTTATTGCCTTAGCCTAATGCACAATGTTGTTCAAACAATATTTTAGTAACATCTTCAATTTAAACACTGCACATTTATTGTGAGACGTTTTTAGCAACTCCCACTGGGCGCTGGTAAGACCCAGTTGCATAAAAACCAGGGCTGTAAGGACCTAAAATAATAAACAAAGAAAATAAGGACATTGTGCCATAGTGAGATTTAAAAAGTGTTTCAAAAGTACACACTGATACATTACCTTATTTTCCAAGGATATAGGGCAAGCTGCCTCAGCTCTCGACACAAAAATCTGACGGCTGCCTTAGGAAGCCTATATCTTCTCTTAAATTCAGCCTCCGGAAGGTCTCTAAGCGGATTCCTCGAGTTACGTGCTCTTGCACGACCAATGGACGTTAAATTACGCTCATCTTGTGCTCTCGCGGTCTCAAACATCCTCCAAGCGAAATACAAGCGAGATGCCATTGTAATTTATGTTTTTTGTTAATACACCACTGTCACGACGCTCTCACCACAAAATCCTAAGTGACAAGTCACACGCGTCGCAAGGTGACTCGTAATGACTCTTAAACTTATTCGAGCTGTCAAAACTGTCAAAATTGTAACTCACACTCGCGTTTTCATGCAAACGTGCTCGAAATGGGCCTCACTTTCGACAAGTACTGGATTGTCACTATCGACGACGTAAATTCTAAAACTTACACTCACAAAATTTAGTTCTCACGTTTGACGCAGGGTGGCGCTTATCCAGCGCCATACTAATTTGCGTTAACGTTAACGCGCTCGATGAGTCCAAAAAACTCGCACTAAGCATACTGACCGTGTTCACTAAAACGCTTATTGCTCGAGTTCTATTATCTCTTATCTCAAACGGTAAACAGTTTCGTGTTTCTGAAGAGCTAGACGATGTATTATTATATAAACAACTCTTATAGCTTATTTAGAATTATAAATATCGTATAGTTAGGACAGAGGTCGCTGACCTCGACTCTGACTCGACTTGTTGCGTATCTTATTTTGTTTTGGTAAAACTACTGAATCAATTTACACGAAACTTTAGAACTAATATAACAAATGTACAAGTAATCTAATGACAGTGTTTTTTTAGGAGACCTACATACATTATACTAACAAGATTCCAACTCAAAATTCTTATAAGATTCTTATTAGCGAACTGTCATTTTAGAATTGCGAAATAACCTTGAAATATAAATAAATACGAAATTATTTGCTTCGAATACACGATATAATGATTTATCACTATATTTTACGTTGATAATAATGTTTCCAAGACCATTATTTCAATGAAAAGGAGTCAAATTCATATTTTCAATTCGGTCATTCAATGACGACGACGAAATCTTTGTTATGATATTTTGTTGGCTCGAAACATAATTTTGGATATGAATTGTCAAGCAAATTATTATCTACAAAGTTGCAATAGGGACTTCTAACCTAATAAACATTTACTTACCAACGTTTCACAAACAAACTCAACACAAAACACAAAAACACTACGACACCTACACTTTACCACACCGTTTTTTGCATCAACTGTCAAACGTCACTATGGCGCCTCTCAATATTTTTTTAAAAGTGTTCCGGGTTTATGTTTAGTAATTTCTTGCTGCCATACACAGCTCTAGCTAGTTTCCCTTTGGCACAAATTTTGTCAAACGATTTAGAGCCTTATTTTACGTAAAAATAAGGTTTGAATTTGCTGCGCCCGACTGGAACGATATCGTTCCAGCGGGTCTCAACGGAATTTTCTCACTGGAACGATATCGTTCCAGTCGGGCCTGAGCGGTTATTATAGAAAATACAGATTATAGATATGACTTGACACTGACCGGGAAATTGCAAAAAACGTATACTTCGTCACATCAACCTTTAGTGTGCCCACCCATTTAGACGCGTCCCCACTACGAGCTGCGTGGCTCGACGTATTTCTAACAGTCTTACTACAAAAATAATTTTAAACACAGTTTGAATACGTGTTTAGCTAAACAGTGTCTAAAGACTTAGACCTCGTTTAGGAGGGTGTTTAACACTTTGTACCACAAAACCGTGTTTTTGCTTTTGTTTAGAAAAACATCTGGTCAACATGTGTTTACTCTATTCATTTCGTGAAGCATAGCAACATTCACTCAATCGTCCCATCATTCGTTCATTGTGGTTCAAGTGTACTTCATTTTAAGCAGATAGATGTCAAATAAATCGCAAGTTCTCGGCAAATAGGAATTAAAAAAATAAAAACGTACAAACTTAAATACAAATCGTAGTAAAATTGTAGTGTTTTCTTGTTTAACAGCACAATTATTATAATAAATAATTAGGTACACTAAAAAAACTGACAATATTGAATTTTATTCGGAGAAACGGAACGATTTTACAGCTGTCAGCATCACTGTCACCGGACGCGGACGGCCAGTTATTGACTACCCTATTGAATAAGTTATACAAATTCAAGATACCTGATGACGAGCCCAACACCGTAATGCACATGCTACTTGTATTTGTGGATCAATGGAATTACCACGAGGATCACATGGAAGATCATCTTTAATTAAATCCTTAAATGTTTACGTAGCCGCGGGTTTAGGACTCGCTCACTTCCACACTCACGAGGCATGGCCGCGCGGCTCTCACGGAGCCGCGCGGCCCTAGTGGGGACGCGGCTTAAGACACATCCGTTGCTTATTACTGTAACTATTTTATAGTGAAAACACAAAATGGCGGATTAAATTTCGAATTTGGCCATGGTTAATAATTTAAAATACAAGTTGTATCGTAAAGTCTACATTGATTTGGTATAAAAACTGATTTAGACAGTAATTTATCAAAAAAAAAGTAAAGTAAATTAAAAAAATTAGTAAAAAATATAGAAAAGAAAATTGTCTTTGGTATGCATATCCGAAAACCGGAAAGCGGACAGTCGTGAGGTTATGTTTACTGCATAATTTTGTCGAGTCAGAATTCAGTCGCTATCTAATTTAGAACAAAACTTGCTCAATCATTAAAAAGTTATTTAGAGAGTTATCAAAATGTTGGTGACGCTGAAGACTCTACAACAACAAACTTTTCAAATAGAAATTGACCCAGAAGAATCAGTCAAAGCGCTCAAGCTAAAAATTGAAGTTGAGAAAGGTAAAGATTATGTTGCTGATCATCAAAGACTTATTTATGCAGGGAAAATCTTGCTTGATGACGATAAATTAAAAACCTACAACATAGATGAGAAAAAATTCATTGTTATCATGGTAACGAAACCGAAATCCTCTGAAGTCCCGGCTTCAACTGCGTCTGCTCCAGAAGCTGGTGAAAGTGCTTCAACGGAAAGCGGCGACGGTAAACCCAAACCCACCGCTGAGGAAGCGCCCAAACCACCCGCTGCCGCTGCAGAACCTGAACCTGTGGCCACCGCAAATGAACCTGACTTTGAAGCTACAGTCCATAGCATTATGGATATGGGATATAATAGACAGCAAGTGGAACAAGCACTAAGGGCCTCATTTAATAATCGTGAAAGAGCTGTGGAATATTTAATAACTGGCATTCCAGAAGAATTACTTCAAGAACAGGATGCTGAAGAAGGGACTGATGAAGACCCACTGGCTTTTCTTCGCGATCAGCCTCAATTCCAACAAATGCGTGCAGTTATCCAGCAAAACCCAAATTTGCTGAATGCAGTACTTCAACAGATTGGTCAAACTAACCCAGCTCTGTTACAGGCAATCAGTCAACACCAATCAGCTTTTGTCAGAATGTTGAATGAGCCGGTGAATCCGTCTGCTGCTGGTGCTGTAGCAGAGGAGAGTGCGGTAGAGCTTCCGCAAGTAACACAGCCACAAGTCTCACCGCAAGACAAAGAGGCCATTGAAAGATTAAAAGCATTAGGCTTTCCAGAACATATGGTCATCCAAGCATACTTTGCTTGTGAAAAAAATGAGAATCTTGCTGCTAATTTCTTACTTTCACAGAATTTTGATGATTAGAGTTTATCTTTCATGGATATCTTTAAAGTGAAGAGACAAAATTAAAAAGATAACACAAGAAATGTATTGAATATGTTGTCTACATCAATAGCCTAATATTAGTGTTTACTGCTTGAGTTTCATGTGTTTTTTACACTGAATTTTAAACATTTTGTCATAATTCAATATCTAATAAAATTTCTTATTGTTCCAATAATTATTTTTGTTTTTCATTTTATCTTAAAACCTGTTTTGTTATGAATTTATGTGGCGGAAAAGAAATTAATGTAATTGCACCTAGTAGTAATAGAGCAGTGTCCAAGCATATTACAAAGATGAGATTTATTTAAAACATTCATATTATTAGTACAATTCTTTTGTCACACACAGAAATTTTTGAAAAACAAGAATTAAAGGGTGTTCTAAAATAAGTCCTCATCACTGTCAAAGGGAAAGTGTCAAGATGGTTTGGCAGCATTGCTACATTGGATGACTATGCGGTTTCTGTGACCAAGAAATGGGTCAGCCATCTAGTCACAAGAACAATCGAACATCAGCTTGGCAACATCCTGAAATTCTAGGTGGGCATTATTGAACCCCATATTTCTAATATTATTAATTGGTGTTGTTTTCAGCAACTGCCGGCCGTCCTAGGAACTTTCACTACAACTTTCAAGGCATTATGGTTATAACCCCTGGTCTCTTCCAATAATTGGTGGCAAGGGCACACAACGGATGATGTCAATAATGCTGGTGGAGTACTATCTGACCTGCACGAATGGCCAAAGCACAAAGTTTCATTTGACCACACACATTCTCAAATCTTTATATTATATAATTCTACTGTGTATGTCACTGAACTCCTTCTAAACGGCTGGACCGATTTGGATGAAATTTGTTGTGCGTGTTTGATAGATTCACAATTGGACCTGGTAGGTGGCACTGCTGTCCGGACAGGGCGACGTCTGCCAGGCCCGCTTGTATATACTAAAGTCGTTCGAAACTTATTTGGTAGTAGGTAGGGTGGGGACCCTTTTTTTTTTTTTGGTGGGTGGAAAATCATCGAATGACCCCCCCCGCTCTTGGGCAGAGCGAAGGGGAGTGTCAGACTTCTACTGACTAAAAACCGAACCCATGTTCCTTCTTTGCCCTTGCGCCGAGGCCACGTAATCTAGTACAAAATACCGCGGCCCCGACGGGCGTCGGCCCTTGCGGGCCCCTCCTTGCTGACATCTCTTTGAGGCGCGCGTGGAACACGAACGCGCCGCCGACACGGTCTGTTGCCGTCATGACGACGGCCGGACGGCGAGCTAGCCCATTACTCACCGTCCACAGGCCCGCGTCTACGGTGGCCGGAAGCCATCACGTGGCCCCCGACGCCCGGAGCGCCTTCCGCGGCGGCAGGGTGGGGACCCTACCAAATAGATTTTAAGATCTTCAGGAGCTTGATATACCCGGATGTAGCAATAGTCGATTGTAAGCTGTCTAATAGCCAGTTATTTTATTCTAAGTTCTTTCAGTGTCAAAAGGCCATTTTTCGAACAAAACATTTTACACCCTACGACCTAAACGTATGTCCGTTTCTTTGCCCCTCGTAACTCCTTAAAAGAGCAGCGGTGGCCACGTGATGTGGCGGCCCCGACTTACGAACAGTAAGTCGTGGGTTCGAACCCAGGCAGGCGCATTACTTTGTGTAATTTATTTTATCACTACAGCTGCTCTCAAAAACGGTGAAGGAAAACATCGTGAGGAAACCGGCATGACCTAGAACCACAAAATTCGAAGAGACTTGTGACCGGAATGGGCCCGCGTGGTAGATTATTAGCCCATTCGCCTCTCAAAGAGAGGTGTCCCAGCAGTGGGAACATTAATAGGCTGATGATGATGAACTCCTAAACAAATGGATAACGTGATAGATTTCTTTTAGTGGCGCGACTATCTAGTTACATATTTTTTTTAACTTTTTCATTGTACTTGTCACTTTTTTTAGCTCTTGGAGCCAGCTGTTTTACGAGGCTAATTAAATCAAAGTTGTACTGATTGTGTAGCAGTGAAACTCATTTTTATAGAGCTTATTTCTCGGAAACTGTTAGGCAGGCAGGCGGAGTCCTAAACAGTAATTTTATTACTTGATTGAAAGTTGAAATAATTGGTCTGAACCTAACCTAGGTTGCAGGAACCCGCTGGATGAGAGACGCACGGGACCGGTCAATGTGGCGACGCCTGGGGGAGGCCTATGTCCAGCAGTGGACGTCTTTTGGCTGAAATAATGAACCAAAGTTCAAATCTTACTAAGATGGCGGGAATTATAAAAATGAGAAGTCTGGCTGGACACCGCATTGATAATAATACATTCAAAAGTGTATATCCAGTATATCCTGAATCACTGCTAATTGCATTTTCAAAAGCCCAAGTCAATAATAAATGTTCAAAGTTATTAAGCTAGACACACCCCCTGCTACTTTCACTACCTCTTGGTATTCTGTGTATTACTGATACATTGAATACCAACAACGGTGTCACTAAACGTTTAGAAATGTTTTGTAAATAAATAGCAAATGTTTGGTTTGGTTTCACCACTTCCCACTCCCCCCTTGTTTCCCCCACGTGAAATCAGAGGATATGTATCATGAAATAATAAGACCACAATAATACATCAAACAGTTAATATTATTAATTTTATAAATAGCATTAAGTTAACATAAAGAGCTATGTTGGTATAAATTTTATTCATTCTAAGTAAAGGCACTTTCCACAATGTCTATCATTAATGCTAAATCATTTGCCATGATCAATATATCCTAAAAACATGGTCTGTTAAAATCAACAAGTAATATTAAAATATTGTGAACTTTACACATACAAGGTGTAACACCTGTATACAGGATGGAAAGCTGAAACGGGCCCAAGAGGGGAATTACGTTAAATATTAATGTCTCCTTAATTTGCTTAAATGATATATTCGCTTCTTTTCTGAATATTAGTAACATTAATACTTACTTAAGATATACCTTGCTTCGACTTTGCACCCTGTTTAGCATGTAAGTGTTGACTACATTCATGAACAATTTCATTGTTACAAAACTATACAATTAACATAAAGAGGTATATGTATCAATCATGGCAAATAAAATATATAAAATCTTACTTTAACTCTGGTAGTCAGCTAAAATTACCCATTCACAAAAACAAAATAGAATGTGTATAATAATTGATGTGGATGACAGAACTTGTTACTAGTTGTTTAAATAATAACATTATTATGTTTATCCCTTAAGATTTTCGTTTAGTTAATGGGTGACACATAAAACTGATAGAAATTGATTAAAACTTAATTCTCTTTCTCATCCACATTATTACACTATTATAATATATACAAAGATTTTTTATACATTATTTTTACATATCTTTCATCTATACACAATGTACAAAATTCTTATTCTCATTTATTAAAGGTATGTATCATTTATTAGTTTAAGAAAAATAGATAACTGTACATTGCAATATGGATATTGCACAAAACAACTAAAAATATTAACTTTGGCTTATCCATTATAAACACCCTGTGTGGTGTCAAAATTAAAAGGTAATAATCAGCTTACACAGTGTAATGTATCTATCACTTGTCAGTATGTTCAATCACATACACAAATATGACAACTTGCAGCAGCATCCTGTTCGTTAGCTTTACATAAAGAATATCGGATTCTACCCAAGGACAATAATTATACAAATAAAAGACCAATTCTGGAAAGGCACAATCCTATCAATGACCGACTAACGTACTCGTCCCGCCGCCGATAAGAACGACTAGCAAGCATCATTTTCTCCTTACAAGAAATCGCTAAATTTGTCGTTTGATTTGACATAAATATATACAGACATAATATGGTAATCAAAATTTATAGTTGATCGCTGACTGTTCACAATATGTGTGTTAAGAGTGAAAGAAAAATGTCTCTCAGGGAATCCCCCTTTGCTTGCCAACTCGTTCCCACAGACAATATTTATATAAGGAGACTTGTTCCTAGCTAAATCACAGCTCGGTTAGCATATCGGCAGCGGGACCCATACTGGATTATAAAGTACCTAAAATCGAATAATAGATAACCTGTTTTGATAAAAAAAAAGGTTTTAAAAGAAATGTTCATATTCGTTTATAATTCATATTGGACAGATAATGGCTGTAGACAGAATTTCTATTTTTTATATAAGATCTTTGATCACGATGTTAGAAATGTTTAAAAAATTTCAAGAGTTATCTGAAACATGTAACGACTGAGACATATCGCATTGCTTATATCCTCCTGAATCACGATATGTACATTTTGTACGAACAATAAGGCAGAACAGCGAGTCGCAGAGCTAGGCTTTGTGTGTATTGGAATGCTATGCGCTGCAGTCCTAGACAGCTACAAAATGCCTTGAGGAGGCCAGAGATTAAAATATTTTTTTGCATATTATAGTTGGGGTGGGTCAGTTTTTAATTTGAAAAATAAATAATAAAATGGATTTTTCTTCGAGTAAAGTTAGGTACCTAAATATTTGTTGTATGGACACAATGTCATAAACTTAAGTTTGTTGTTATGTACAAGAAGAAAAAATAATACTTATTTTTCCTTTCAATATAAAAAAAAACTTAAGATGGATTTCTAACACCAAATCTTCCTATCTGTAATAGTACGGGAGGTACCGCTTGAATTTAAAAGGCCGTTTATTGAACCAGATAGGTTGGTCAATGGTTAGTCAGTCGCCGTGCCCGTCGTAAACTCGAGGAATGACATCACACCATCGAAATCGGTACACCAGAATTACTCTAAAACCCGCTAGATAATTGAAATGAAATAAAGTAAGAATTACTTATTTTTAAGAAAGTTATTTAAAGATATCGGTATCTTTGAATGAAAATGAACAAGATAAAGAGGGTTGGTAATATCAGCCAGTATAAAACGATTTTTTCGAATGTAGCAGCACCTCCCGTACTATAATGGTTTAGCATAGCTGTAGTGTTACTATTTGAAAGACCATCGTAAGGTACATTTATAATATTATTACGATATAACAACAAAATATGCAGCAGGCATTTTATACATAAAAAAAACAATACTATAATTCATAATCACCTTGTTCAAACACTTCGTCAATAATTTGTAAGATCATTCATTTATAGACCCACAAAAACATTAAAAGAAAAAAAAACAAATATCTCGGCATCAATAAATTACAGCACTAAACTCAGAGACTCATTTTCAACAATGACATAATCATTATAACATTTCGACTCCAACCATGGCACCAAGTCGAAATTGTTTGAAATGTATGCTTTAAAAACATTTTGGAATGGTATGTAAAGCTATGACTGAAGTTTTCATGCTATTCAACTCATAAGCTTACAGTACTTTTTTAAACAGTTTAATATGTTAAAATCAAACAAGTGACATAAACAGCTACTAATATTGGTATTGAGTCTGTTATTAATATTATACTGCATAAAAATCAAACAAATGATATTAAAACAACAATAGAAAATTACAAAACACATTAACAATTCAATACATCAAATCTAACAATACTTTAAGAAAACATGGATTGATCGATCAATGCATGACCAATTTGACTTGGCTTATCAACTGGTAAACCAGAATTACAAAATTGTAATCCATTTGAAGTTGGAGCCAAATGAAGCAATCTGAATGTAACACTTTAGCACAGACAGTACAGTAACAATGTGTGCCTTTAGGCTCGCTGGCAGGCAGCGGCACACCCGTTAGCCAGCTGGACCTCATTCTGTCTTTTGCTGGCAATATAATTCTTTCAGGGACTTTAATTCTTCTATAAGTGCTTTGTTTTGATTTTCAAGCACTGCAACTCTGTTCTCTAGACATTTAATGTATTCTTTTTTCTTACGACGACATTCTCTTGCTGCTTCACGATTTTTCAATAGCCGTAGTTCACGTTTGCGCGTTTGATCTTCTAGCATTGGTCCTGCAATTATTGTAAAAGTTACTGATTCATCGATTTATTTAAACGTGATAATACAGTAGAACTGTGATTTTCTATACCAACCAGGGACATAAAAATGTTCATCTTGATTTGTTGCATACTGCACAATGGCACCACCTGCCCCTCCTCCTGATACAGCCAGCGTATGTAAACCACTGTCTGTCTGGAGAGCTCCAGCAGGAATTACTAAAATTAAAGTAAGAAATGTTAGTCCATTTAAAATAAAATCAGAGAAATTTTAGATGCCACACAATAGTATGATGCATGAAAAAAGTGATTGTTATATAAACCAAAAATTATTTTAAGTGAGAAGTCCTGACAAGCTCCGTCAGCTCCATGCTGGGCTTAATTCAGTCAGCGGCGGAGTTTTTGGAACATTATCATATCAGTTGGTAAATTATTATTTATAAGAATCAGAGAGAAATTTCTTTTTAAAAATTATGCAAAGAATTTCAATGATAAAATTTTGTATAAAGATTGTGCTCTGTTTAATAAAAAAAAAAACATATTTAAAGAAGAGGAATAACCGCTTCAACAGTCAAAAAGTAACAGTTTTTTTTTACAGCTATGATAAATTCAAAATTATCTGAAACTAGTTCTTTGCCGGCATGGATTGCTTACTTTTGTCATCAACCTCCAACACTGGCTTCATAAAAACAAACTGTATTTCTGTTTTTGAACTCTGCTGGGATTGCTTTTTGAAATTGTTTGACTTTATAAATATTTATACCATTTCCAGTCAATGAAAATAGGCAGTGAAATACTCCCTTACTAACTTAATTCAGATTTCACATACCCCATAAATACTGAATTATATCTGGTACATGGTGGTTGACCTTTAATAGGTCAACGACTATGTAATTACTGGTTTTTAATAAACCAGTAATTTTTCAATGTTTTACCATGTTTAGAAATCTACCTGTAAACAACACTTCTGCAATTTTGCTAGTTAACTTAATTTCCATATAGAAGATAGATTTGTCGACTTTAACAGGAAAATCAAATACGTATTATATTTATGTTATGTACAAGGTGTATACGGATTCATTACGGAGCCGTCAACCAGGAATTCTGTACATCAAACTAAATAACGCTACACAAAAAAAACGCTGTTGAAAACTGCTTTAAAAAAAAAAAACCAATAACATTAAATAACTTGGGCAGAAAACAGATTAGTGATTCATCACATAAAATATGCAACGTTATATACGTGGTATACACGGAGACATTTAAACCTATACTTTTCCAGTGAAACATGGCCACGCTTTGTATAGATTTCTCGTACAATATGGTCCACTTCAACTGGTATTGCATAGCTTGATTGGTCGTCGTGCGTGTCGGTTTTTACCCACGACGGAACGGAGACGGTATATGCGTTTGGGGTGAGAGGTTGTTTGTTTGTTTGTTTGTGTGTTTGTGCAAATACATGTTGCCATTTTTCTCCAAAACTACAAGTCCGATTTTGATGCAGTTTTCAGTTATGGGTTTGGGTTTGATTGGTGCATGTTCTTAGATAGGTGTTACGGTGACAACTCACCAGGGGGCGCTGCAGCAAACATTTTTTGTGCAAATCAAAGTTGCCAGTTTTCTCCAAAACTACAAGTCCGATTTTGATTCAGTTTTCAGTTATGGGTTAAGGTTTGATTGGTGCATGTTCTTAGATAAAAAAAATAAAAATAAAAGTAAAAAGTTTAAAATAAAAAGCAAAATTAAAAATTTTGAAAAAACCCACGACTGTTTAAAATTAATTGAAAAAAGGATAAAATAACATAAAACACCCACCTTAAAAAAAACCCAAGAATGTCCGTCAAGAGCTGAACATTGCAAAACTAGTTCATTTAATGTCAGCCCCCGACGGACATTCTTGGGTTTTTTTTAAGGTGGGTGTTTTATGTTATTTTATCCTTTTTTCAATTAATTTTTAACAGTCGTGGGTTTTTTCAAAATTTTTAATTTTGCTTTTTATGTTTGATATTAACTTGATCGAGAGACTTGTGATCACAAACGCTACTGAGTTCTTTAGACCCACGTCGCGCATTATGTCATTGTCATTTAACATTAGGAATATCCCATTAGCAGCCTTTTTTTGGGTGGGACATCATCAAATGACTCCTCCCGATAGAGCAGAGCCTAGGCAGAGCGGTAGTGAGTGTCAGACTTCTACTGACTAAAAACCACCCATGTTCCTTCTTAGCCCTTTGTGCCGAGGCCGCGGTAACTCTTTCGAACTACCCGCAGCCCCGACGGGCGTCGGCCCTTGCGGGACCCCTTCCATGTTGCTGACAACTCTATGAGGCGCGCGTGGAACATGAACGCGCCGCCGTCGACACGGCCTGTCGTCGTCATAAGACGGAATGAGCTAGCCCATTACTCACCGTCCACAGGCCCGCGCCTACGTTGGCCGGAAGCCATCACGTGGCCCCCGACGCCCAGAGTGTCTCCCGCGGCAGCTGGGATGAGCGGTTCTCTCCCTCTCACGTTCCGCCACCTCCTTCGCTAGCATCACTGCTCTGCAGAAGGAGGCGACGGCGTCCCATTCCTTTTCGCCCCGGACCATGGCTTGCACAAGAGCCGGACGCGAAAGATCGCTGCCGCCAATCGCCGCTACGAGAACACAGCGGGGCTCCGCCCAAGCGGGGCAGGCCTCCACGGTGTGCTCCACCGCGTCCTCCGGCCGATCCTCGCAATGGTAGCATCCGGGTGTTCTTCCCGCCTGATTCGGTGCAGGTACCTCCCGAAACAACCGTGTTCGGTAAGGACCTGCGTCAGACAGAAGGAGAGGGTGCCGTGGCGCCTCTCCAGCCATTCTTCAAAGCATACGCGCATATGCCCCGTTGATAATATATCTAATGTGATGAGAATGTGGATGTACTATGAGTACGCCTCTGCCTAAGCCTCGGGGGAAAGCAGGGTCTTGTAGCGTTTTTTTTTTACTGAAAGTAATAAACTGACTACAAACACAATGCCAAGCTACTCTTCTAGTTATAATATAACCCTTGCTCAAAAACGTTTACTCGATAGTAGGTACTTTAATAGTCAAACGAACTTACCTGTAAGTGAAGTTCGATGGTAATTATACTTGTTGTTGTATTGTCCGAAGTTGTTGTTGTTGCGTCGGTGACTAAAAGCCGAGACTACACTAGTTTTCCTAATCATCGAGGACAATACAAAAACAAACTTGTTTTTACTTTAATTATACTTGTATAATTACTTGAAATCGATAAATAATAATATGAGCGCGAATAATTAAGTATCCAAATCTTGCTATTTTTCTAGCTATTTAGAACTAGAGATAGTATTCCAGCAAACGTCCTTTTATTCCAAAATAAAATAAAAGTTTAATGTCGACCGTAAGTACTGAATTTTCTCGAATATCTTGGTAAAATGATGAAAAGATAAATACAGATAAATACAGTCGATAGATACAGTCAGTCAGGCCAGTAGCGACGCTAGCATAGCCATATAATAATAAACAAGTATTAGACAAATCAAAATACCATAACATTTTATCGTGAATCTGAAATAAATATGAATAAGCAAAGTAGGTTGGTGTAGTAGGTATGCCGTCATCATGCCTTCTCACCGCGGATTACGTCACCGGGCAGAATATTAATCAGGTCTCACCAGTGATGACGTCATTATTGTTGGAATTTGTACCTATAAAACTACTGAGTTTTTGAGCTACAAACATTTTTAAGTAAGTCGATTTAAACATTATAAGAGATCTAGAAGGAAACTTTAAACTTTATGCATCCTAACTTGAAAACATTATTCTTTGCAATCGAATTACTTTTCCCATGTTTAAAAAAGCCAAGTTTAGTTCATCAGGGAGGCAATTCACTTACATTTGTTGTACAAATGTAACCGAGATGTCTATTTGAAGTTAAGTAAAAAAAGTACTGAATCAAAGTTATAAAATTGTTATAAACGAAAAAATAAATAAACACGTTTTAATGGACCCGGTAATCTGTGGGCAATCAGTATATTATATACGTAAATATGTCAATTTATTATTTATTCATTATCACTCATGCCTTTTTACCATGGGGGTAGACAGAAACCACAACGTGCAACGCCACCTGCTACGATCCTTAAATTCCTTTTGCCTCGTTCACATTCATACATCTGGTCAATTTATTGTTGTTGTCGATTATTATTTTAGGCCCTACTATGCAAATGTTTAGATCGTTTGAACAAAATACTGATAAAACTAACGAAAAAATGATTTATTTTATTTCAGACTTAGTAATCATCCTTTCTAATTGTTCTGGTGTTCTGAAATACAGGCGTCCCTTCTTGCTTAGTAAGCACCAGTATTCCACAGTATAATAAAACTATGTATTGTTCACAAAATCGAATATTCTAATTATAAAAAAATCTTTAATCAATATTGTACATTCATCTCGACTGACCCTTCACTGTGGGTGACATGCACTTGGTCGATTTTTGTCTACAATGAAGAAAATTACAGTAGTTATTGCGAGTGTATTATTATTTAAAATACCAGCAACAGATTTTAACTCATCAAAAAGGAGAGATCCAAGGATCAATCAATTGGTCTAAACTCGAGTTCTACTAAAATCCCATCGTACCTTTACACCAATATTGATGCTTCAATATTGATCTTCTGATCACGGAAGAAAAAATAATAACAAGTTATCATTTTTGTCTTTATACAATTTCGGTGGTTTATAGACTATGACAACATTGGCTTACTGCTTTTACTACAATTAAAATAGATTCAACCTATATAAAGATAAAATGAACATTGAAGAGTTTTTCTAAAATGTTCAATATCTATTGAATAGTGTCATATTTTGATTGAAGCCCACAAAACCAATCTACCCTAGGGATATTATTACTAAAGTGAGATTTAGTTTCTTATTCAAAAAGTGAATGTAGGAATTACAAATTTGATGGGATGTAAAACATGACAATGACTCCTGAAGCTAGTGGTTATGAGCTGTGTACCAACACAATGTACTTAAAGTTATGTATGATGCGTTGTAACAGGTTAGTGACACATGTTGCACACAGAAACAAAGAGTGTCAACGGCAGCACATATAACTGACCTGGCGCAAATGATAAAGAAGATGACAGCGACACTTCGTTCTCGCTTCCTTGTTTAGATCCCATGCGATTGTCTGTAATATCATCAGGTTCTTATACTTATGAGTATTTTGGTTAAATCTGTTCAACCTTTTTATGTTGTGCTAGACCTGCTATTTGAATATTATTTTGCTTCTAAACCTACATGACCTAAGCAATTTATGAGGAAAATTACTTGTTATTGTATGATTTGTTTATTGTGTGTTAACACTTTATTAAATTCTGTTTTGCAGGCTTTTATTATTTATTGCTATGATTTTAGGTACAGCACAATGACATATCAAATTAAATTTCCAGTGTAAGATGATTTAGTATTTTACAGAAAGCTAATATAACGTAAGGCCAGTTCACATTGGAAATGTACATATTGATAATTATGTCGCCGTCGGTCATAACTTAACGCATCATCACAATTTTAAAGTGGCAGGGCCTTGATGTCTTTCGCACTAAGGACAGGTGTACTAAGCATGTAGTAAACCAAAAAAAATGGGATTTACATGATAAAGAGTTAATTATTATCTGTCATCAGCATTTGAAAAGTTTCAAATGTACACAATTTTCATGAATATGATTTATTTAACTCGATGTTGTTCATGAATAATTATGTGAGCAATTTGTATTTAATATTTTTTTAATACATCCGACATGAAACAGTCAACATCCTTCACCATTTCAGGCTACCTATCTGTCGAATTTCATACTAATAGGCTGTGGTTTAGGCGTAAAAGGCTTTTCCCGCCATTTATTTTTACGTAAATTTTGCATTTTGCCCTCTAATATTTTATAGTCTTCTGGATGTACTATGCTCATGATAATATTGTTTGTTTTATTGCTTTTACAGAGAACAAAATTCACAATCTCCAATGTAAGTTTGCTATGGTTGAATAAAAGTGTGATCCTGAAGATTAAGTAATGTTATACATCTTTATCACAGCACAATCTTTATACCAAGATTAATTGTATAATTGCTGATTCATTAAATCTATGACACAACAATTTTTTAGTAAGTAATAAGCTTATTTTACAGACTCACCAGCAATTTCAGCACCTCCAAGATCATTTAAGATTTTGCGGTATGAAGGACGCCTGGTCAGCATTTCCCTGTACTTCCGCTTTGGACTCTCATCACCACTACAACTGTCATCGCTGCATGATTGGCCTTGAGTGCTGATTAATGTTGGTTCAGGTTTAATCTATAAATTCAAAAGTGCATATTTTTGTTTTTTTCTATTTGTGTTCTATGAAGAACAGTCATGAATCAAATACTTCTTATACTCTTTAACTTCAGAGAAACATTATTATTATAAATTAGTTACCTCTAAGTATATCCAATATGGCTGTCTCAGCCTAAGAATATTAAAATAACACACCAATTTTTGGAGAGTTGTGTAAAAAGCTTAATCAAAGTTGTAAATGAAGTATTCATTAGAGTTAAACCTAGGTATGTAAAAGCTAGTTGTATACTTACATAGAACTTAAATACTGCCATTCTAAGCCACTCATTGTGTACAAGAATGTAGTACAGAAATGGGTGTGCCAGGGAGCTACTTCATTTAAACTGTGAAACAACCCATTCACAACAACAACTTCATTTACTTAAAGCTAAACTGTTGACTGTTTAAGTCAACCTGTAATGAGGACCTTCAGATTCTATTGATAGTGTTGTGCATTAGCAGATAAGATTTTTTTTAAGGCCAAATAGAGGAATGCCTAAAAGGTGTAAAATACAGAATAAAGTCATAAAATATTAATAAAAAAAGCACACTAAGCATTACATATAAACTTTACCTGTAATGTTTGCAATGTCCCTTGGGTTGTGTGTATTACAGAACTTGGTTTGCTGACGAGAATCACATTCCCTTTTGGTAACTGCACAGACTGTATATTGGATGCTGTCTGAATAACAGATTGTTGGTTTGGTTGTATTACTGATTGAACCTGAAAATATAAACATCCATAAGTTTCTAAGTTTCAGTTTAAACTAAGTTAAAGATAATAAACAAATCAAATTCATCACAAGAATACTTTGATAATGATAAGCTGAATCTAATATAGATTTAATCCACACTGATTAAGTTACCTACTGATAGGATTGCATAAAATATAAACATGCAAACAGCAATCACTCAAATGCTAGATTATTTCACTTAGATCTTGATAGATAAATAAACAACCACCATTAGGATAGGAGTTACTATAATCACAACTTGTTGTCAATAGTAGAGAGTACCAATGAAAATAAATAAAGATCAAAATAAACACCTGTGCAGATGGAGCTTGAGCTGGTAAAGTGAGTTGCACTATGCTTGTGACGGCTACTACGTGAGCAGCGGACGCACCCGCCGCGGAGCTCGCACTGCCCAGCGGGTCCGAGGAGCCAGCACCGCTTGAAGTGCCATTCTCTTCCACCATTCCATCCATGCCCACTAAGGTCACCTAAAATTCAAGGTCAACTTTCTGTGCATTCCTTGATCTTCAGACATGCTCAAGGCAATATCTTTCGTTGAATATAAACACTCTCTGGTTTTCTGACAAGTTTCTTGTTGGCTTGGAAATCCTAAAACGGAATCATCGCGTCATAGACGGGACGCGGAATTTCCTATTGCGTCTAATATACACGCAACATATTTTAACGATATTTACTACATTTGGGGATCCCAATATCATAAGGTTTAAACATTATTTGCGAATCCAAATATAAGTAACCATGACAGGTCGCAAGGTTTGTCTTCACAAGCACTCACCAGTTACGTATTCCTCGTCACCGTCTATGCTGCGTCCGGAGTGGGCGAACGGGATGGTACGTAGTAGCCACGTCAACTGCGAGAAGACTCGTCACTGGCGGAGACCGTCCTATGATCTTGTATGCGTCATAACAATATGGCCGAAAATTGTCAGACGCATGCGCTAAATGTGCTGTTTCTGTAAGTTACCCACCTTGGAATCTTGGAAATCGAGAAAAATAGGTACAAAGTTTGACAGTTCTTTGTTATTTTGAAGACTGGTAACATAGGGTGCGTTCCGAATTACGCTGTAATCGATTTGAGCGTCCATAAACCCGTACCGAATTACTGTGAGCGCGCTAACGATGTCCCTTGAATCGTCATAGATGACGTCATGACATGCGCCTTCTTGCGATTACACGGACACCGACCATGCCCCAAATAAATATCACCGTGAGCGCTGTCAAAATCAAAGTACAAAATGACAGATGTATGATGCGTTTGTGTGTGTGTCTGGGTGGGTGTGTGTGTTCACAGCTGAGTTTCACTGGCTGGAGTTGCACAAATACATTCAATTAGTTCTTTGAAATCTCTTTGGAGTCTCATAACCATGAGTATTCAAGTAAATATACAAGACGAGCCTAACGGGCGACGAATTTCTCTCATGCAGGTTATGTTTTTGTTATCACGTGACGAGTGAGCACTGTAAACGCGATAACGAGCGTTCCGAATTGATGACAGGTCTTAGCTGTCATAATCGTGATATCTAATTCGGAACGCAAAATATCGACGTGAGCGCTGTGAGCGATTATTTTGTAATACGGAACGCGGCCTATAAATTATCTTGTCAACCCCAAGGACGCACGCAGCTCAAAGAATGGCATAGACAGATCCACTCGTTATAAAGATTGGTTACTTTTATCTATCAAGTTGAAAGCGCCAGGGGTCATCATCTTCCTGCCCTTGTCCCATTTTATTTGGGTTCGGCGCATCACGTTTTTTTCTTCCATCCTCCACTATCAGTCGTCAAATAGAGTCTGTCAAGCGAGTCTAGTCCCATGAAAAAGGCGGCAAATTCAAAAATCAACACTGATATAGCACGCTGAAAACTTATTGATAGAGTCTGTCAAGCGAGTCGAGTCCACAACCCTTTTACTTTAAAATTCAAGTATCAATAAGTTTTCAGCGTGCTATATCAGTGTTGACACCTGAAAGATTTTTGAATTTGCCGCCTTTTTCATGGGACTAGACTCGCTTGCCAGACTCTATAATCGTGACTTGGTAACTATTATTTCCATGAATCGTGATTTAGTAACTATTAGTTCCATGAATCATGATTTAGTAACTATTCATTCCATGAATCGTGATTTAGTAACTATTAGTTCCATGAATCGTGATTTAGTAACTAGGTACTAGAGCCGTATCGTTGACAACAAAATGACTGTCACTGTCAAATTGTCAGATTTTGAAGAATTCAAAAAAGAAAACAAATACAAAATCAAATTCAAATCTTTAAAAAATAATGGCCCCAAAAGGTTCTTTTGAAAATCAGTATGACGACTATTCACCCGACCTTACTACCAATATTCTAAACAATTCTCAAGATGCGGTGTGTTTTTCCAATTTATTTTTAAGTATATTTGTTTTTTTTTTCTTATTTAATAATTATTAGGGTCCATAGAATGTTATTATATGGAAGACTTAGTGTTTGTAGCATAAATTTTGATGTATCAACAACTCTTATTTTAGAAACCAAGTGTTGTTAAGGATTTTATTAGTTACCAGCAATTAGAACTGTATGCCTAAGAAAAAAAATGTGATTTTCAATTGTCATGCTTGTATTTTACAGATATCAGAGAGGTTTCAAACAAAATTGCTTAAGTTTAAAAATGAGAAATTGAAAATGCTCAAAACACAAATGGAAAGCGACATATTCTATGATGGCACAGTATACACTGGGTCCGCTGGCCTAGCACTGTATTATTTTATGAATGCTCTGAAAAATGATAACAATCCCGAAACACTAAAGGTTAGTGTTCAGGAATTTAAACAGTCCTTATTAGTTATGTATATGACTAGTCTGTGCTGAAAGGGGTTTGAACTTTTTTGTATGGGAGCTGGCATATCGACCCACCGCCATTTTGTTTTTTTTTCGAAATCGCGGCCTACGAACACGATGAAAGTGGTATGTATGGATAGAGGACTTATAGACGAACAAAAAATGTCTAGTAACACGGTACCCAAAGTGTCACGATACCGAGATATTTGAAGGTAAAGATGGTCATATGAGTACAATGACCACATAAAAATTAGACCTTTTACGTGTCTATAGGCGTTTATTATTATTATTACTGGTTACTGAAAAAGAGTAGGTACATAACATACTACTAGGAGCACGAGAAAACTATTTTTGACATAACATAGCGTTTCATTGCGATGCGAAGCTATTTTATTGTGCGTAGGTATAATAATAATCAACCTGGAAACTATTATTTGGATACAATTTAATGCATATACTCGTAAAAAGGCTATTTAAAAAAATATTTAATGATTGTCGTTGTACTTATTTGTCGATCTTTAACTTCAAATATCTCGGTAACGTGACACTTTAGGTACCGTGTTACTTGACATTTTTTGTTCGTCTATATGTCCTCTATCCATACATACCACTTTCATCGTGGGCCGCGATTTCGAAAAAAAAACAAAATGGAGGACAGGTTGATATGCCACATCGGTTCTATCCCCTTTAATTTATTATCCCTGTTGATGCTATAGTAAAACTTTGTTAAGTTCTAAGATTAATACACCAATTGATTTTTAAATTGGCTTCAAATATTATTAGACTGGCCTGTTGGTCTAGTGGTTAGTGACCCTAACTGCTATGCCGGAGGTCGTGGGTTCGATTCCCACCCAGGACAAATGTTTGTGTGATGAGCACGATCATTTGTTCTGTGTCTGGGTGTAATTTATCTATAATATGTATGTCGGAGTTGGTTATCAATTACAATGTGGGTAAGTAATTCGAAATTTTGCTGCCAGTTGATTTTGTTATTATTAATTTAAGTGATTTTTTACTTTTAATTAGTGTCTGATAAATCATAACATAATTTATTAAGTACCTAGTGTACACTCTAATGATTTTTGGCTACTTATTTCGATAAGTGTGATTAATAGTTTTGTTCCGGACAAATGATGACCTTGCTTTTATTTTAAACTAGTGACCCGCCCCGGCTTCGCACGGGTACAAAAAAGGTATTAAAACCTTCCTCTTGAATCCCTCTATCTATTAAAAAAAACCGCATCAAAATCCGTTGCGTAGTTTTAAAGATTTAAGCATACAGACAAACAAACAAACAAACAGACGCGACTTTGTTTTATACTATGTAAGGATGATTTACTTTGTTAATTCACAGTTATTTATTTACAATAATTATTCTTGTAATATTTGATTATTGTATAACGTAAAATCTTATTAGATTTAGCACATTTTATGTGTCTTGTAAACACGTGACGTACTTCCGTGCGTCAACGGACAGAGTTGTTGTTGGCGGGAACTTTTTAGAAAGCTAGCGGCGTCGTCTTATAAAAGGTCGAGCGCTCGGTAAGCTAGTCAGTCGGTCTTCGGATTCGACTCAGTAAAGAGCTCCTTGCTCCCGACAAAACTGTCGGTTTACCTGCACATGTGCATTAGGGTGGCTAGACCACTGTACGAACTTTAGACTTTAAAAAGTCTGTTCGCCTTATTGACTTTATTTTCTATTGTGTTTCATTGTGTATTGTGTACCAGTGTGTGATAAGTGAATTTTAAGTATCGTGTTGTGTGCCCACTGTGAATAAACTCTGTTGTAATTCATATACAGACTTGTTTTTCCCAAAATGGGGACTCCAAACCCTGACGACAAACCGCTCGGCAATCCTGATCCTACATCAGAAGTGGGATTAGGTTTAGCCCGGGAATCGGAAGGTGTTGGTGATCCATGGTGAGCTATGTTAGAGCTTCATAATCAAAATATGATTCAATTGATTGAAGCAATTAAGACGCAGTCTTCCTCGTCTGCTGTCATTTCTTTGCCAGTTTTTGACCCAGACCTACCCGATTCCGATGCTCATGCTTGGAGTGCAACGGTGGATATTTGCCTATCGGAAAAACCTCTTCAGGGTGGCACTCTTATTATTGCCCTCACTAAAGCCTTAAAGGGCAGTGCCAATGTATGGCTTTCCCAAGTCTCATACGCAGGGATGACCTGGACAGACTTTAAGAGTCTCTTCCTCTCTCGCTTTGCCATTTCGGAAACTGTGGCTGCTACCCTCATTAATCTCCATAGTAGTCAGCTAAAAGAAGGAGAATCTCTAGCCGCATACGCCAGTCGGCAAGTCACTTCACTGACCTCCAAGTGGAATAGCCTGGATGTCGAACACGTTGCTGTTTCCACTGTACTGGCCCATGTCTCAAAGTTTGATTCTCGTGCTCATCGACTTGCCTTTACTACCGAAGTGCTTACAAGAAATAAACTGCAACAAGAATTGAGTGTCTTGTCCCACCTCAAGAGAAAATCTCAGTCTTCCTCTGACCAAGATTCTTCACAACCTAAGAAGTCCAAACCAGGTGCAATAGTTTGTCACTTTTGTGGTATAGTGGGGCATAAATCTACCAACTGTCGTAAGAAGGCCGAGACATCAAACAAGCCTTCTGGATCAACTAGCTCGTCTCATAAGGCGACATCTAAGAAGATAGTCTGTTACCGCTGTGGGGAAGCGGGACATGTCGCTCCTCGTTGCCCTAAAGCGACTGGAAGGCAGCCGGAAGGTTAGAGTGAAGATACTGGGAGTCAGCCTACGAGCAGCCAACCAGCTGTGAAGCGAGTTGAAGCTTGTGATGTTCGACCTATCACCGCTGTTTTATAGCAATCTGGTGAGTCGCTTTCATTTTGTTATGACTCTGGGGGTGAATGTTCTCTTATTATTTTGGCACACAGTGCATGTAGATGTTACAGGGAAACTTAGTGGATGAGTGATCTCAAGGAGTACCTACATCATTGTTTTAATTGATTCTTTTACAAAGTATTCTTTATTGTACCATACCACCCAGATTGGCGCATCAAATTGCGGGTTACTGATTCTAGTCCTTTAGACTTATTGATTGGTCGAGTTGCTATACCTTTGGGTTTGATGTCTGTTGCCAGTGATGAGATAGAAATAAATCTGTCAGTTTCAAGTTGGAGACTTTGTTATTAGATCCTAAATTTAAAGGTCCCTATAGAATTTTGGAAGTATTAGATGGTGTCAGATATTTGTTAAAAGCTTTGAATAGCAATAGAATTTACAAATATGCCCATGATCGTGTACGAAAAATGCCTGAATGTCCTGTTACTGTTAGTGATGATGTCAATACTGACACTGATGATGATTCATCTGCTGCTGACATAGTATAGCTGAATTTACAAGATGTTCTATGTTGACTCTTGTTGGATGTCTATGTTGACTCCTGGATTTGGTTGTTGAACTTGACGCTTATGCGGGTTGTCTATGTTGACGCCTATGCGGGTTGTCTATTCTACTCCAGATTACTTGTCGAATCCCATGGTGTGATTTCGACTGGGAGACTATGTCTCTACTTTAGTTGAGCTATGTATTGTCAGTAACAGTTTGATGATTTTAATGGTTGCGATGCAACTACTTTTGATAATAGTTTTATTTGACTAATTCAGGATTTTTTTCCTTTCAATATCCATTTTGTTATGGCTTTTTGTTTGTCAGAAAGGCCGATCGATACTCACATGAGATTTTCTTTTTCAGAATCACACGAGGTCGTGTAGAACGTCAGTTCTGGCCGTGTCGGAGTTGGTTATCAATTACAATGTGGGTAATTCGAAATTTTGCTGCCAGTTGATTTTGTTATTATTAATTTAAGTGATTTTTTACTGTTAATTAGTGTCTGATACATCATAACATAATTTATTAAGTACCTAGTGTACACTCTAATGATTTTTGGCTACTTATTTCGATAAGTGTGATTAATAGTTTTGTTCCGGACAAATGATGACCTTGCTTTTATTTTAAATAATTTACTTTATTAATTCACAGTTATTTATTTACAATAATTATTCTTGTAATATTTGATTATTGTATAACGTAAAATCTTATTAGATTTAGCACATTTTATGTGTCTTGTAAACACGTGACGTACTTCCGTGCGTCAACGGACAGAGTTGTTGTTGGCGGGAACTTTTTAGAAAGCTAGCGGCGTCGTCTTATAAAAGGTCGAGCGCTCGGTAAGCTAGTCAGTCGGTCTTCGGATTCGACTCAGTAAAGAGCTCCTTGCTCCCGACAAAACTGTCGGTTTACCTGCACATGTGCATTAGGGTGGCTAGACCACTGTACGAACTTTAGACTTTAAAAAGTCTGTTCGCCTTATTGACTTTATTTTCTATTGTGTTTCATTGTGTATTGTGTACCAGTGTGTGATAAGTGAATTTTAAGTATCGTGTTGTGTGCCCACTGTGAATAAACTCTGTTGTAATTCATATACCTACAGACTTGTTTTTCCCAAAATGGGGACTCCAAACCCTGACGACATACCGCTCGGCAATCCTGATCCTACATGTATGTATTTAGAAATATTTACGTATGTTTATCAGTTGTCTAGTACCCATAACACAAGCTCTGCTTAGCTTGGGACTAGATGGCGTTGTGTGATAGTTGTGGAATATTATTATTCGTTATTATTAGTTATATTATTATTATACTTTGAAAAGCTATTAAAAATATAAAATTGGACTTACTCAAAAACTTTGCATTCCGTTTTTTCCTACCAGTGGGTCCCCAGACTATTACAAAACAATCACATAGGTACCTAATTTGATTCTTACACTTTTTACAGACCGCATTAGAATTCATCAATATTGAAAACCTAAAATCAGGCAGAATTAGCTTTTTGTGTGGAGATGCAGGACCACTAGCTCTGGCAACAGTAATATCATATAAACTAGGCACTAAACGTCCTGATAACATGCTGCCTGATTACAAAACTTTAGCCCAAAGGTAAGCCATATTTTTTTTTTAAAATTTAACTAAAAGATACAACCAAGTCGAGATCAGAAAGCAAACTGTTTTATTATTCTTTTACCCTCATTACAAAAATGTTACAATTGACAACTAATGAAAACCATCAACAAGGTTCAAACATAAGCAGGTAAGCAGGCGGGGTCCATTCTATTTTCATTTCATAATTTAATATTCAAATGAACCCCGCCTGCTTCCAAGTTTTGTTTAATTTAAAATGTGCTTGTTTTTTGCTTTTCCGTTTTTTCAGTCGGGTTTTTTAGTTTTTTAACTAAATTTTTTTATTTAACACTTTTTAGTCAGTTTTCATTAACTTCGTTATTACTTACTATTATAAGACGGTAGATTTCGATTCGATTTTATATTCATTCCGTACACGTAAAAAAATCCGGTTTTATGTAAGAAATGCGATATTGTTTGTTCTAATAACTTTAAATCGTTATATATCCTAAACGGTTTTATAAAATGAAAAATGATAAAGGAAACCTAATATTCATTTTCAAATACCTATTCAACAATACCCCACTTGATGTGGTTTGTCAATTTTTTTTTTTTTTCATTTTGACAATATGGCGACTAGTTGTTACTATAGTGAGTATTGTTTATTGTAATGTTTTTAGTGACACTCGCGAGGTCAAGACGAATCGATTGACGTACGGATCATCAAAATCGGCCAAGGCGTTTGGCCTCTACAATGCCACATAGGAACAAACATACATACATACATACATAGACTGATAAACACATAACCCTTCTTTGCTTTGCGCAGTCGGGTAAAAAGGGAGCCTTCTAACCTAGCAATCAACTACACTAATAAATCATAATCAACTAAGTACAACAATCAGTAACAAGTCATTCATTAGGAATTCCTATATCTGACCATAATTCAGGGGGCGGAATCACAATCGGCAGATCCTGTGATAATTCAGAGTCCGTATCATTGGCTGGCTGACTGTCAATTACGCGTGACCCATTAGCAGATGTGTCCGGCGGTCTAGCCAGTATTTGGTCTGCGTGTCGCCGATGCAGCTTTCCATCTTCCGTCCTCACCACATAAGTGGCCGGCCCCTCCACCGTCTCCACGGTGGCCTGCCGCCATTTGTTCCCAGGCCCGTACATGCGTATGAGCACGGGCTGCAGCAACGTAAAAGACCGCGCAGGCGGCCGTTGTGCCGCCGCCTCCAGTTGCTGCTCGGCGCGACTCGGTGTCGAGTCAGGGTGTAAGCTCGACACTGCAGTCCTGTATCTTCGCCCATTCAGTAACTCAGCAGGTGTCTTGTTAGTAGAGCTATTGGGCACAGTCCGTAAATAGTAAAGAACTTTGCAAAGTTTCTCCTGCCACTGTATTCCCAGTATTTCCCAGGTTATCTAGTTTCTTCATTTTGTTCTTAAATGTTTGAATCGTGCGTTCAATCTGCCCGTTAGTCTCTGGGTGGTAGGGCGGTGAATACAAGTGTTTAATTCCATTATTTTTAAAGTTATTGAATTCCTCCGAGGTAAACGCACGTCCATTATCGGACACCAACACGTCGGGCAGACCTTGTGAAGTGAAATTTTTTCTCATAAAACTGATATCACCGTTCCACTGTTCATCGCTGGTATGATTTCAGCCTCAAACCATTTGGTGTAGCTGTCTACTAGGACTAGAAACGTTTTTCCCTGAAAGGGCCCCGCAAAATCCACATGCACGCGGCTCCACGCCTTCTGTGGAACAATCCAAGTCTGCGGGTCCTTTGGTGGGTTATTTCTCACTAGCTGACATTGCTGACACGCGGCCACCACACTCTCAATTTGCCGATCCATGTCGACCCACCACACGTAGCCTCTTGCTTTGTCTGGACAATGCCCGCATGAGGAGCATGTGGCAATTTTAACACTTTCTCCTGTAAGGATGAAGGTATTATGATTATGACTCTGTTGCTCCACAATAAACAACCTTTATTATGTGAAAGAGCCTCTCTCCGTGTCCAATAAGCTTGTAGGCTCGGGTCTATGTTCTTTCGTGGCCATCCGTGTAAAATGTGAAACCTTACTTTTTGCAATACCACATCTCTGTTGGTCTCTGCGGCTATCTTAGTAGCGTCCAGCTCCCAGCCACTTGGCGTCTCCTCCAGCAGCAGCACGTCGCGCAACACCTCCTCCTGCACGCTCGACGTGTCCGGAGCGGTCCACCTGCTCAAACCGTCCGCGTTGCCTATTAATTTACCAGGCCTGTACTGTATATCCTTATCCTTACATAGTATAAAACAAAGTCGCTTTTTTGTCTGTTTGTTGGTCTGTATGCTTAAATCTTTAAAACTACGCAACGGATTTTGATGCGGTTTTTTTTAATAGATAGAGTGATTAAAGAGGAAGGTTTTAGTATATAATTTGAACGACATCCACGCGGGTGAAGCCGCGGGCATCAGCTAGTTGTAATTATAACTGGAAAGTTTCAATGACCAGCGCAACATCCTCGGTGATATCTGGTCTGGAATTGGTTTTGTGGGATTGAATAAACCGACCAACGGCTTATGATCTGTCACAATACAAAATTTACGACCCGCTAAAAATTCGTGGAACTTTGTCAATCCAAATATAATAGCCAGGGCCTCCTTATCAATTTGCCCATACCGTCTCTCGTGCGCCTGTAGTGTCCGTGAGGCCATCATCACCGGCAGCTCTGACCCGTCCTCCATGACGTGTGCAATAATCGCTCCGAGACCGAATTCCGAAGAATCACAAATGAGCAGTAGCTCTTTTTGCAAGTCATAGCCCACCAACGTGCGATCTGATTACAGCAATCGCTTCGCTTCCACAAACGCTTTCTGTTCCTTCTCGCCCCAGTTCCAGGCTCTTTTTGATTCTAAAAGTCGATACAATGGTTCCAACACAGTGCTCTTGTCAGGCAAGAATTTTTCATAAAAATTATATAAGCCCAGGAAGGCACGCAAGGTCTCTCTGTTGGTTGGCGCCGACTTTTCCTGAATCTCTTTTACTTTTTCAGGTGCTGGGTGAAGTCCCTCCGAGTTAATCATGTGCCCGAGGAATGTGATACTGTTCGCAGCGAACACGCATTTCTTTACGTTGAGGCGTAGTCCCATCTGTTGCAGCTTGCTCAGTACTTCTCTAAGTCTTCGGTTGTGTTCTTCCATCGTGGCTCCAGTGACAGCGATGTCATCTAATAGACACGCGACTCCGTCCATACCCGCTAACGCCGTCGACATAAGACGCTGGAAAATCGCTGGTGCCGCGCTGACACCGAATGGAAGGCGATTCACTTTCATTAGACCGATAGGAGTGTTTAGTGTGAGTAGCATAGCTGTCGCGTCGTCTACCTTCAGTTGTGTGTACGCGTTTTTCAAGTCCAGCTTACTAAATATTCTGCCGCCACTAAGTCTCACAAACGCTTCCACCGACGACGTCGGCAGCGGATAAATGTCTGTATCTATAGCGGAGTTCACCGTAACACGAAATCACCACACATTCGTACTGTTCCGTCTTCTTTCATCACCGGCGTCACCGGTGTGACCCCCCACCCCCCACTTCGAATAACGAACAGGTGTCAGTACCGGGGGCCTCAACCATCTCGTTCAACTGTCTAATGACTTTTTCCTTAAGAGGATAAGGCACCGCGCGCGCCTTTAAGAAGCGGGGCGTAGCATCCGGCCGCACGTGAAGTGACACCTCTGGACCTTTGTACTCGCCGAGCCCTTCTTTAAATAGTTCCGGAAATTCTTTCTTATATTGGTTTATCTCCTCTTCAGCCCAGCACAATCCTGATACCTGAAGGTCTAGTGTATGGAACCAGTTCCTGCCCAGCAGATTTGAACCGTTCCCCGACACCACAACCAATTCACATTGCGCTTCCTTATTACCTAGCACAACCCGCACGTCTGCTAGTCCTAAAACTTTCAAAGGGTCTTGAGTCCATGTCACGAGCTTTAGATTGGTAGCTCGTAGGGGTGGTGGCGTCAACCGGTGCGATGCACCCGAGTCCACTTCCATAGATACATGAACGCCGTCTATCCTAACGTCTGTGGTAATAGGCGGTGAGTAATTATCCACGCAGACATATACGCCCATCATCTTCTCAGCTGAAGTGTCCACACTCGTGTTGGCTTCCCCCGTGTCGTTCACCTGGTGTACACGACCTGTCTTCTTAGAGCAGGCCGCCGCAATGTGCCCCAACTTTTTGCAGTAGAAGCACTTCGCCTTAACGAACGGACAGCGTTCGCCCGGCTTGTGTGCGCGTGCACACCGTCGACACTCGTTCGAGTTAACATTACCAATGTCCATAGCTTCAGTCTCCGTGACACTGAATGGAGTTTGCTTAGACTCACTAGCACACGCAGGGTACAAATCAGGGAACGTCACTTGATAGTCCAGACACATCTGTAACGCGACTTCGTACGTCAAGTCTTTCTTTTTCAATAAGTCACGTCGCAAGCGATCGTCCCGCACCCCCAGCACTAGTCGGTCTCTCAACTGACGTTTCAAGTCCATGAAGTTGCACTTTGCCCCAAGCAGACTTATAGCCGCCACAAAGTCTTGCACGCTCTCACCTTGCACTTGTTGACGTTTGTAAAATTTTCCCGCTTGCAAAATTTCGTTAATCTCGGGTTCATAAAACTTATCCAAAATACTAAAAATGTCCACTAAAGGTACTTCCGTAGGACGTTTTGGAACTAAAAGTGATGCAATTAACGCGAAAGTGTCCTTGCCGCACTGGGAAAGAAACAGCGATCGTCCCATTGATTTATTATAACCCTAGATGCACAATCACGAACAAAACAAACAGTCGAAGCTGTCGCCAAACACTCACCAATACACGCACTACTACTTATGTAGTTATCGTTACACTATAAACATATTTTTTTGCAAATTCAACCTTACGCAGATTACTTAAAGTTGTTTTTACAATGCAGTTATAAAAAGCAATAATAATTTTACGACCGAAGTAAGCCGGTAGGACAAGGTATGGAGTGGAGACGAATAGGTATTTTTATGTTTTTTTAATACTTAATTATTATTTTAACAGTTAGTTAAATTGTGTTTTAAACACATAATTTTACTTTTATCTAAGGGTAAATGTTTTTAGTTAGGATCTGACTGTGTTAGTGTACGTGTAGTCGTGTATAATCAATGAAACAAGTATTATCCATTCAAATCATTTATTTACATTTTTGGTTTAAAGGTATTAGTAGAACATTATTATCGAAACTAAGTAGTTATTAAGTTTAAGGTGTCAAAAACGAAGTCAAATTGACGACCGAAGAGGTCGTCAATTTGAAATCCAATTAAAAACTAATATAATATGTAACGTATAATTGTTAAAAACATAAAACAAAAAACTTATTGATTAAAAAAACACAAATAAACACAATAAAAAAAAATCGACTCCATTCGATACGAACAGGGTCATTTGTATAATGCGACTAAAAGAAAAGTCTTGTAATACATCGTTCTTACGCTAACAAAGCGACCATTGAAATATGCCGTATTATACTCGGACCGTTTAGTAAAGTTTTGAGAGAAATTAAATCAAAATCACGTATTGCTTTCTATATTACGCCATAAACGCAACAAAAATAAATCAATAAACATTTTTACTTACCGAAAATACGATATCCCATCCTTTTTTAATGTCTTTGAAGCTGTATTTTTGCAAATTCTCAGTGAACACTTCGGCATTTTGTACGACCGTGCAGAGACGCGAGCGACGCGAGACTATTTGAAATGAGTTCACGATTTGTAATTTTGCACTCATTTTATGCGGACGGTTTTGAGACGCGGTTTGTGTATCTTGGGTTTTTTAATACATCAATGGATCGTCCCTTCTCGAGGTTAATTTTGTCACAACCCGCCGCATCAAGCGCGCACAGTAATTGTTCTTTATAATCACACCACTTATCAGTTTTTGGGTTAAATTGTCCGGGAAACACTATATTCGTTACATTTGTCATTTTCACCGAAATTCAACTTATTTTCCGTAGTCGCCAATAAAAGATACAACCAAGTCGAGATCAGAAAGCAAACTGTTTTATTATTCTTATAGCCTCACTAGCTGACCCGTGCCCACTTCGTTGGGCATAATTAGTCGAAAGTAAGCTAATTACGTTTCGAAAAATTCAATTTCGGGGACGTCCGCTGCGTAAGGAGCCGACCACGCGTCTGAGCCGCGCGGGTACCTACCTCTCAGATCAGATGTAAAAGGCCACGCCCCTTTCTCCCGAAGCGGGCACGAACGCGAACCGAATTAAACCCGAAACCATCCCGCGCCCGCCGCTGCGTTGCTTTTTTCTCCGATTCACTTTGCAAAACGGACTACCACGTAAAAGCCTTTTTATTTTTCGGTTTTTTATATAGCCTATGACACTCAGCAATAATGTGGCTTTCTATTGGTGAAAGAATTTTTAAAATCTGTTAAGTAGATCCCGAGATTACCCCTTACAATTTAACAAATATACAAACAAACTTTACCTCTTTATAATATTAGTATAGATAGTATAGATTACAAAAATGTTACAATTGACAACTAATGAAAACCATCAACAAGGTTCAAACATATCACAACCATAAACATAACATCACACCAGTTAAGGCGAGGTGTACAGTCACAAGCATGAATATGTAAAAACTTCTGAAGATTTAAGTGATTTTCTGGAAGAAAAACTTATGGCACTTTTATTTTAAAGACCTATTAAACATATAAGTCTTTAATAATATTTTGATACACATGCAATTATGAAAATTTCAAACATTATGTTCATAATTACATTAAATTACAATCACATGATTAGGTCTTTAGGAGATAATCACTTTTAATAGTCACTATGTGTATACAATACATGTGCTGTGACTGTACTTAACTGGCGCAATGTGTACACCCACATTTATGTTAAAGTCTGTGAAAAATGTAAGTAGTTAAAAAACTAAAAAACCCGACTGAAAAAACGGAAAAGCAAAAAACAAGCACATTTTAAATTAAACAAAACTTGTTAGCAGGCGGGGTCCATTCTATTTTCATTTCATAATTTAATATTCAAATGAACCCCGCCTGCTTCCAAGTTTTGTTTAATTTAAAATGTGCTTGTTTTTTGCTTTTCCGTTTTTTCAGTCGGGTTTTTTAGTTTTTTAACTACTTACATTTTTTTATTTAACACTTTTTAGTCAGTTTTCATTAACTTCGTTACTACTATTATAAGACGGTAGATTTCGATTCGATTTTATATTCATTCCGTACACGTAAAAAAATCCGTTTTATGTAAGAAATGCGATATTGTTTGTTCTAATAACTTTAAATGGTTATATATCCTAAACGGTTTTATAAAATGAAAAATGATAAAGGAAGCCTAATATTCATTTTCAAATACCTATTCAACGATACCCCACTTGACGTGGTGCGTCGTTTTTTTTTTTCATATTGACAATATGGCGACTAGTTGTTACTATAGTGAGTATTGTTTACTGTAATGTTTTTAGTGACACTCGCGAGGTCAAGACGAATCGATTGACGTACGGATCATCAAAATCGGCCAAGGCGTTTGGCCTCTACAATGCCACATAGGAACAAACATACATACATACATACATACATACATACATACATACATACATAGACTGATAAACACATAACCCTTCTTTGCTTTGCGCAGTCGGGTAAAAAGGGGCGAGCTTATTGCCATTAACCGAGCGCAGATCCAAACACTGTTGCTGCTACTGACAAATTACTGATGGCAATACCCAATAACACTTTGATTGACTTGAATATAGAACCCAGAAGCTTTTCTATAACAAATTGATTGATATGTTATTTTATTGCATTGAGCCAGTCTGGCTTTTTAATTTTTCAGATTAATGTCTCTAAGTTCCTTGTTGCAAGAATCACCTGATGAGCTTTTGTATGGCAAATCTGGATATCTCTTTGCCTTACTATTTGTGAACAAACATATTAGTGGAAAAGAAGTCATTCCTGCAAAACACATTGAAAAGGTAAGTAACACAAAAAATAATATACTCTGTAAGAAAAGTAATTGATGAAAATTTAAATAAATGGATCAGTAAACATAGTGTTAGTGTGACAAGTCCTGTTTTACCTTAGCAAAATTCAAGAGATTTCTCATGGTACCTATATCGATTTTTTGAGATTTAACATTCTATGTTTGTAACCATAATAGAAAATCACTTTTAAATGGTGATTGTTAAAAAGTGTGACAAGTCCTGTTTGTACCTTAGCAAAATTCAAGAGATTTCTCGTGATATATCGATTTTTTGAGATTTAACATTCTATGTTTGTAACCATAATAGAAAATCACTTTTACATGGTGATTGTTAAAATAGGCGAAGTCCAAAAAGAAATCGATGTGTATCTAACCTCAGCCCGATAATCCCCGAAGGGTGGAAGAGAAAGAGAAGGGTGGGGAGACAGAGGTGTACCTAATAGTACACCCACTTTTCACCAGTTATGTTTAAAGATCGTAAGGTGGCATTCTGTAGTTTCTGCCTACCGCCATGGGAAAATGGCGTGTGCTTTTGTATGTATGCAACAAACATGGCATGCATGTGATTTCTGGCCTAATTTGACTATAAAGTAAAATAAGCTAGAGTTATGAAAAACTAATTGAAACACATGCATTGCAACTTGCAGGTGATTAGCAGCATATTGAAGTCTGGGAAACAATACTCTGCGGCAATGAAGAGCGCGAGCCCGTTGTTATGGCAGTGGCACGAAAAAGTTTATTTTGGAGGTGCTCATGGAATGGCGGGCATACTTTATATGCTGTTGCAGGTAAATAATTATTATTAATCTTCGTAATGTGATGTACTAGTCCTATAATTTTTTCAAGGTTTGCCAGATCACAAATAAATATGATTTGGATACTGATTTATAGGAAAATGAATAGGATAGCAATGGGTTCCAGCATAGATAACAGAAACAACAGGGTTCCAGTCATTAGAAAAATAACAATCATAAGAGCTGTACCTGCTTTTGGTACAAAGATTTTTAGACGCGTGTTAAAATCGGAACTTACATGTGTTGTTTTTTTACCAGTAGCGCCTCACTGCCATCGAGCGCGAGCGGTCATCATCTGATCTTTGTAGCTCGATATCTGTATTTGAGTATTTCTTATTTTTTATTGCACACATAAAATAACAAATATAAACACAAATTACAATCTATACATATAATAAATCTGTAGACAAAATATTTTTGTACATTCAAAATATTTAAAAAAAAATACTTAATAAAACTTATGTACAAAGGCGATGACAGGCAATATGGCAGGAACTTCTGAAGACGCTTAAGGTTGCATAAGCCAGTCATTCTTCCATACAAACGTAGTATGGTGATTACTCCTCTGGTTGACGGTGTAGGTTCAAAATTAAAAATTGTATCAACTGGTCTTGTCATTATCTAGGCCTCTATGGAAACAGATTTGGAAAAAAAATATTGATTTGGATGTTATGACCGTCGAAACTTTCATATTTTAGCACTAATTTTAACCATCTTTGGGCGTAAATAAGTTACGTATATAGTACGAAAATGAAAAAAGTGAAACCATACAGGCATAGATTAGTTAATAAAGAATTCAAATAATTTTATTTTGAACAGATACATTCAATGGATTTTTCATGGTATCCATACCACAATATAAATATGGACAGTACGGAAACTGCCTACAAACGCTCGAAACCGCACACTCACACAAACATGCGCATCGACAGGGCCAGCTAGCGATCACCGCAGTGCTCTCAGTTGTGCGTGCCGCGCCGAGACGAGTGATTAGTTTACGTAAAAGTTTTTTATTGAAATATCCTCCAATATTTTTTAAAATGCCGGGAACGTATACGGGTGTTTGAACTCGGCTTCATCAAAACCGGAGATATTGTATTTTAAACTTCTTACTAATTTTGAAAGGTAAGAATGATTTTTGTTATCGAATTATACCTATTATGTTGAATTTTTATTTGTTTGTTATATCGACGCTGCCTACTTGTTATTGTCTAACTCAACAACACGCCCAACGAATACCAACGGGGCCAGAACGGGGTAATATTATTATAATAAGTAGCAAGCGGTGGCGCGCTGCGGTCCTACGATGCACCGTTTCAGAGTTAAGGGCGTTCAAAGTTTCTGTAAAAAAAAAAAATTGAAATATCTCGAAAACGGAGCGTTCTAGACAAAAAAGGACCAAAATTTTGACCTCCCTCTGCCACCCCCGTGATATTTAAGTGAGAATCACATAACACCAAAAAAATAATTTCAAAAAAACAATAGTAAAACATTTTACAAGGGGTGACACAATGGGCGGTCTTATCGCTTAAAGCGATCTTTTAAAGACAACCTTTGGATGGATATATGGAAGAAGGAGAAACAATACTGCAGGTAGCCTGTGGTGTACCATTTACATAATTATATACAATAAATATACACATATACATACATAAAACATACATACAATACATATTAAATAACATTTTATTAGTCTAAAACTGTGTGTGTGTGTGTATGAAGGAAAGTTCATTGTTACTGTTAGCCTGTGTCATCCCACTGCAGGGCAAAGGCCTCCCCCCCATGATTTCCAAATTTTGCGATCCAGGGCCAATGTGGACCACTGGTCGTTTGTTCTGTCAAGCTCGTCCCGCCATCTCCTTCGAGGTCTACCACGTCGCCTTTTGGCTGTGTCAGGGTTCCAGAACGTGGTTGTTTTGGCCCACAGCTCGTTGGGCATACGTACGGCAGACACGGCCAGCCCAGTCCCACTTCAGCTTAGCGGCTTTTTGAGCAACGTCAGTGATTTGTGTTTTGGAGCGCAGTGTGGTGTTGCGTATTGATAATTCATTGATAATAATAATTTAAAACAATATAATAATATACATGTTCTTAATATTAATAATATGTTAATTATTTATAGCAGAATTGCACATCACTAGTTGTAGTAAGCTAGTTATTTCAATTCGATTCATGATCACAACAGAATAAAAATATTTAAGAAAACAAAACAATATCATCAACATTAAAAGGGACAACCCTATGGCTTCAATGGAGCGTAGGTAGTTATCGCATCAAATAGGCTTAGTTTCGGTACTGTCCATATTTAGTTTCGGTACTGTCCATATTTATACTGTGTCCATACTATCAAACGTCTCCATAGAAACAATTGCGCGCCCGTGTTAGTTGTGTCTCTTTCGCTCTATGCATTTCGCTCGTGATGTCGGATGAAATAGCATGCATTTTAGCCCCGCCCACCAACTAGTTCGTGCCGTTGGCTTGTTTACCCTTAAGAGACCGATACGACCAAAACATCCTCCTGATAACGACGGCTGTCAAAGACACATGGGCAGACACGGGCTGGGAGTTCGGAACGAGAACGGGGAGAGATTTTTGGAGTTCTGTCAAGACAACGATCTCACCATCGGAGGTACTCTTTTTATCCACGGAGAACACCACAAGTACACCTGGAACTCACCCGATGGTGTAACCAAAAACCAAATAGACCACATTGCCATCAGCTCCAAGTGGCGCTCATCGCTGCTCGATGTTCGCAACCGTCGTGGCGCGGATATCGACAGTGATCACCACCTAGTCGTAGCCGAGGTGCGGCTTAAAGTAGCCGTAGCTCGAACGGCTAACGCGACCACCAAGGCAAGCAAACGGTTTGAGGTAAACAGATTACGGGATCCGGATGTAGGGGATACTTTCAGACTAGAGCTGCGGAATCGCTTCTCGGCACTTGAGACGGACTCTACTACTTCTGTCAACGCGGAGTGGAACCACATCAAAATGGCCTATGTAGAAACCAGCTCCGTCGTTCTTGGACACAAAACACATACACGTGAAGACTGGATGTCACAGAGAACCTGGAACCTCATTAAAGATAGGCGCGAACTCCATCTTCAACTCCTGGCAACCAACGATACGGCGGTGCGTGAAGATCTGAGGCTGCAGTATAGACAGATACGCAGAACCATCTACCGCAGTACCCGTCATGATCGGCGAGTATGGGCGGATAGTGTGGCGGATTGCGCCCAACGTGCTGCTAACTCCGGTAATCTAAGAGAGATGTACAAGGCGACGAAGACCTTGGCCGGAAACAGGAACCAGAGGAAGAAGAAGCCCTTGAAGGACAAAGGAGGCCAGCTGATCGTGACATCGGAGGGACAGCTTCAACGCTGGCGGGAGCATTTCGAGGAGATCTTCCGAATCCCAAACGACCCCATCACTACGACACCTGCTGCCAGCTTGCTCGCACAAAGCCTCGACATTGACGTGTCTCCCCCCACTGAGGAGGAAGTAGTGAAAGCCATCCGATCACTCAAAAATGGCAAAGCCCCAGGAGTCGATCTCATCACGGCAGAAATGCTGAGAGCGGACGTGCCTACAGCCGCAAACGCGCTGACACCCCTCTTGCGGAACATCTGGTCAGCCGAAGAGTTACCCGACGACTGGAATAAGGGCCTTCTCATCACCGTGCCCAAGAAAGGAGACCTCAGTGAATGTGGCAATTGGAGAGGCATTACCTTGCTCTCGATCCCGTCTAAGGTGCTGTGCAAAATTATCCTAGACAGATTATCGAGGGCCGTTGAACCTCTTCTTCGCAAAGAACAAGCTGGTTTCCGACTCAACCGATCGTGTACGGACCAGATCAATACCTTGCGCATAATCCTCGAACAGGCATCAGAATGGCAGAGGGAAATGTATTTGACCTTCGTGGACTTCGAAAAAGCCTTCGATACGCTGAGCTGGTGTTGCATCTGGGACCGATTGCGAAAAATTTGGGTCCCCGAGAAAATTACCAACATGATCAAAGTCAACTACGGGAAGTACTCCTGTAGAGTGACACACGACGGCCTCGTCTCAGAGGACATACCGGTACATGCGGGCGTACGACAGGGGTGTCTGCTCTCACCTCTCCTATTTCTTGTTGTTCTCGATGGCATCATGAGCAATGCAGTATCTAACAAGCGTCGCGGCATAGAGTGGGGACTATCCAACGTCTTGGAAGACCTGGATTATGCCGATGACCTATGCCTGCTGAGTCACACAAGAACAGACATGCAAGCTAAGCTGGATGACCTACAACGAGAGGCAAAGGAGATGGGACTGAAAATCAACACCCGGAAGACCCAGGAAATGAGGCGAGGGGCAACAAGCTCTTTGCCGCTGCACATTGGTACAGAGGCTGTGGAAAGGGTCCACAAATTCACATACCTCGGTAGCGTAGTGTCGGAAACTGGAGGGACCGAAGAGGACATCGCTTCGAGAATCGCCAGGGCAAAAGCAACCTTCGCACAGCTGCGCCCTGTATGGCAATCACGGAAGCTGACTAGGAGAGTTAAGCTCAAGATATTCCGGTCCAACGTGAAAACCGTGTTGCTGTACGGATGTGAGACGTGGAAGGTGGCTAAGGACATCTCGCACCGGCTCCAGGTCTTCATCAACCGCTGTCTTCGCCGTATTCTTGGTGTTTACTGGCCCGAGAAAATCTCCAATGTAGAGCTGTGGGAACGCTGCGATGAGACCCCGATCGACCAGCAGATCAAACGCCGCAAGTGGAACTGGATCGGCCACACGCTCCGAAGGGACCCTAATCACATACCGAGGCAAGCCCTAGACTGGAATCCCCAAGGAAAGCGTAAGCGTGGCCGCCCAAAGCAAACCTGGCGGCGGACGATCATCGCAGAGGCGAAGAACATAGGGAAGACTTGGAGCGAATTGAAACGCGAAGCTCAAGACCGAACGGGATGGCGGCGCATTGTGGAAGCCCTCTGCCCCATCTAGGGGACACAGGAATATAAGTCAAGTGATTTTGTTGGGTTAACTAACAGTCCAAAATTTTTAGCCCACTGTCTGATGTTTTGAGAAGCTCATTATTGACATTTCATTTTTTTTTTTTTACGTTATCGAGAATATTTATGTTTTATTTGTTCCAGGCTCGTGTATTTATCAACGTGGTTGAAATACGTACCTTTGTTAAACCAGCTATAGACTGGTTATTAAATCAGCGCTTTCCTAGCGGCAATTTCCCGTCATCCATGGGGAGCGCCTCGGGAGACAAGCTGGTTCAATGGTGTCATGGAGCTCCGGGATTTGTACCATTGTGTATTCTGGCGTACCAGGTAATCATTAATACTCATCCCTCTGATTCCTGAACGTGGAGTAATGTAATTATACATAGCCTTGTTTGATACGCGCCAGTATACACGTCGAATTGTGAATAACCTCCTATATTTTTGCCCGTTTTTTTTTTTTTTTAACTAGCGACCCGCCCCTGCTTCGCACGGGTGCAATGTACATAATATGCATGTATACTACGTACAAAGGTTCCTCTTGAATCACTCTATCTATTGCTGATCTGCGTTTTAATTAAAATCCGTTGCGTAGTTTAAAAGACAAACTGCTGACTTACTGCCGCACTCAGAGATATTTAATGATTACTTAAGCTGTCACTTAGTAAAGATGTAAAAAAAAAAACCTTTACTAAGTGACGGCTTAAGTAATCATTAAACGTCTCTGAGCGGCAGTAAGTGTACAAAGAGCGGGAGCGACTTTGTTTCATACTATGTAAAGATACAATGGATCATAATAATGTGTTTCAGACTTTTGAAGAAGATAAATATATGAAAATAGCGTTGCAATGCGGAGATCTTATATGGAGCCGTGGGTTATGTACTAAAGGTTACAGTATATGCCATGGCGTCAGCGGAAATGCGTATGCATTTATACAACTATACCAGGCCACTAAGGTGTCTATAATACTTTTAAATATTCATTTTAGAACCGCATAGTACACACATTCATACAGAAGCTTTACAAACCGTAAACTTAGCAACTTACTATATTTCTCACTTGAGCAAGTACTAACATAACATCACGCCTGTAATCCCCGTAAAAGTTAGGCAGCGGTGTATCTAATAGTGCAGCCACACATCGCCAGTTCATGTAATAGGGGGCGAGCCTATGCCATCAACCTTGCACAAATCCAGACTCCGTGGCTGCTACTGAGAAATTTCTGATGAGAAAAACTCTTTACCACTTAGACCGATCTATAAAAAATGATTTGTTATTGTTTATTGCCAATGAGCCAATATGTAAATAGAGCATCTCACGTATTCGTCTCTCATGCCTCAGAACAAGCACTCCCTATAAGCCACACATTTTTATGTTTCAGAACCCGATGTATCTATACCAGGCGTGTTGCTTTATGGAGTGGTGTGCAGTGGAGCGCTCGGGCACAGAGTTACATCACCCGGATAGACCAGCGTCATTGTTCGAAGGATTAGTGGGCCGTCTTTATTTAGCCGACGATCTAATCAAAATCTCAGAAGCCAAATTCCCAGCATTCAGTGTGTAAATTCATTATTAAGTAATAAAAAAATATCTCTTTGTAAAAATATTTAATAATGTTTTAATTCTTATTCACACTTAAATTAGATTCATTAATATCACCCAGCTTAAATTATAAATGTAAATAATGCTACCAGGCGGCAGTCCAACAGTTAAGCTTATAATATTGTATCTCTATACATATAGATATTTTGTAAATTCTAATTTGAACACATTATACAATAATTAAGAAAGAAAAAAGAAGTAGTGGAAGTATTGTTGCTTATTTTAAATACGGAACGTAATTACATAAAATATACCAAGACATTAACATAACATTATTAGGAATAGTATCATAGTATTTATATAAAATAATAGAGGAATATTAAATCTAGAGGACACGAGGGGGCAAAGTGAACTATAGACAATTAGACCTGTATAAATAAAATCGCCTTCAAAGGCTAAGTTGGGAAAGTGTCATTAGCATTGATTTGGCAGCACATACATTTTTGAAATGATAATTAGTCTGTGCCACTGTGTGGATACACAATATACTTATAAAACTTTTGTGAGACTGTTTTATTGATACAGGACTTAAACAGCCACAAATCTGCCAATCGAGATTGTTTGCAGTTGTTTTCCATATTTTTTGGAATGGGAGAGTCATATTTAATTTACCTTACCCCCACAAACAATATCTGTTCCCATTTCCATAGCCTACTTTGGCAAAATTGGCAATTACATTTATGTTGCATTGTACCTAATTTGTATGTTTACTTACATTAGAACGTATAGTGTTGCATTTTTCCATACGTAAGAACCTTGAAGTAATATCACGAGCTGCCCTTTGCCTCTCATCGTCGACCATAATAAAGGCCTGCCGTGGTCACATGGTGTTAATAAGTGTTATTTTATTATTTACGACGTCATAACGAAGTACACTTAATTCCTCGAGCGTAAATAATTGGTACACGTAGAGTTATAGATTGAGACCGTCACTCTCACAAGTATGAGTGCCAGACGAGAATCGCTCTACAAGTTGAACTTTTCTGGGACTGCCAGATTAAAGTCACTTATTATAGGGTGTGACGTGTACGACGCTTTACAATTTTACATACGTCTTCCACGCGTCATTAGTATTTTGGTAATGAAATGTATGTGTCATCTTAACACCAACCACCCATTGTATCAGCCTTATTGTATTATCATTTAGTTGTGTGCACCATCCGTAAATTAAAATCGGATTGTGGCACGTCAACACGAATACTGTCGTAAGCACCTAAAGTCGGCCTGACAAAAGAAAAGCCTATCACCAAGTCCTAAAACAAACAAGTTGCAATTATTTGTCTCAATTTGTTCAAAACACAGAGCACGGCGACGTCTCGGCGGCCTGTGCTTTCTTGTTACCCATACATAATGAACGCGATCATTGCTTTTAATGGAACACGGCCTAATACGTAGTAGTGTCCTTTAGATGGATAAAAATCTCCACATCTGCAAGGACACCAATACTAAGTGTTTCTTAACCGTTATTTTCGTAGATCTTTTAGTAATACAAATGAACGTCTGACGGATCATCATTCATTTAGAAACTTGCATAACGAGGGTTAGTAAACCACGAGTTAGTAAACTGTCGTGTTTGTACAGATCCTCAAGGGAAAGTATGTGCTTCGGGAAATATCGTCTATCCTAGGAAATACGAAGACTCGATTCATTATGAGATCTAATATAGCGCTGTTACACCATGAAAGTCTAGTTTGTATTACCACGATTATAAAATTATAAGTTGAGACTGTGTTTCCACCAGACATCTGCGAGGTAGCTATATAGGCGGTGCGATGATTATGTGGCAGCCGAAGTTAGTACCTTGATGGTATTTCGAGTACTTAACAGATGACGATCGCTATAAGATTAGTTAACCTGGCAGGGCGAAAATTTAATATTAACGCATAATGTCAGTGCACTACACAATGCCGATAAAAGTTAATAGCTTTGCGTAGTGAAGTTACTCTGTCGTACAAACACGAAGATTACCGAAGTGCATACTTTTTCTGGTTTAATTGTTTTGGATTAGATTGTAATTTTCAAGATCAACGTTGAATGCCTCATAAATAGCAAAAATCATTCAAATTGTAAAACAAGTAGGAATTTCACAGTTGTGTCTTGGACGAATTTATTATATTCTAAATACACGTCACAATATAATTAGATACCTACATTATAAAAATGGAAACATGAGTTACCTACACCATCGATTGTTGTTTTAAATTGTTTCATTGTTTTATCAAAAATGCTAATATATTTGTACCTTCGTCCTCGATAGTATTATTTGGTTTGTGATCAGTTCGGTCGCGGGGTGTCAGAGCAGGGCGGCGCCGGCCTCAGCGCGCGAGTGCGGCAGCGGCGGCGCCGTACGCCACGTGTTGTCGCGCGGCTCGTACAGCTCCACGCTGGCCAGCGTGGTGCGCGCGCGGTAGAAGGCGCGCTCGCCCGCGCTCTCGCTGTCGCCGCCCGCCACCACCAGCACGCCCTCGGCCGCGCCCGCCGCGCAGCCCGCGCGCGCCTCCTTCAGGTGAGCTACCTCTTCCCATGTGCCCTGGAAGCAATGCAGACGGCTGGGCTTTAGTATGCGTTATGGTCTTCATACATATTGCAGGCAAATTCTAGGAAGAAATAATATACGACAAACTAGAGGAAAGAGTTAACTTTAACGGTTTGCTTACTCACTAGACCCCGCCACCTAACCTATCCAAGTTGGGATGCCACAAGTCCCGAGCTCGCTTTGCTTGCTCTCGCTTTGCTCGCTCTCGCTTTGCTCGCTCTCGCTTCCTAGGTTCTCCTTGCCCCATAAATACTTTTATTAGTATATTGGAGAGTTTCCCGTAACTTGCAAAAGCGACTTTGTTTTATCTACACTAATATTATAAAGAGGAAAACTTTGTTTGTTTGGTTGTAATGAATAGGCTTAAAAACTACTAGACCGTTTTTAAAAATTCTTTCACCGTTCGAAAGCTACATTATCCACGAGTAACATAGGCTACTTTTTATCCCTGTATTCCCACGGGAACGGGAACTATGCGGGTAAAACCGCGGGACGTCCGCTAGTACTTTAAAAAGAAGATTACCTCATCAAAGTTGTAACGTTCCACGGACGTGAGAACTGATCGCCGCGGTGCATTCCCGCCGATGACGTACAGGTAATTATCAAGAACGACTGCTGCAGCTTGACTACGCGCATGATGCATCGGTGTCAACGTTTGCCATTTCCGAGACGCAGGATGATAACATAATAAATCTCTGGTGTGTCTCCAAGTGTGAGTACATCCTCCGACTATGTATATTAGCCCTAAAAAATAAATGCGTTAGATATCGGAACGGGTAAATAAATAAATATAGTGTTTTATTGGAACAACTATATTACCTTCAAAATTGATGACGCCCATTCCAAACCTTGGCTCGGGCATTCTGCCCACTAATGTCCATTCGTCAGCGACTGGGTCATACACCTCAACTGATGAGCCCATGTCTGATCCCACCCAACCTCCAAATGCGTATAAATTTCCATTCCAACCTGTGAGCCCAAACTCACAACGCGCCTCCTTCATTGGTGCAATGTTCGTCCACTTATCCGTCTAAAAGAAAACGTTAATATAAATTAAGGACGCGTTTACGGATTCTCGCGATAATTTGTTTTTTTTTTTTTAGTTATGCTAGTACAAATATTTTGTGTTCGTAGAGCTATGTTTTTCAACACGAGGTGCAGCTAAAAAACGACACAGGGTCCACCCATAACGGTGGCAGAGCGCAGATTAAGTTTTATCATGACAGTTACCGCTAAAATGAACCTTAAGTCAAATAACGATAAATTTGCCGAAAAATTAGCTTTGATTGTAATTTTTTTTCTGGCTCTGCTTGTAATATTATTATATTGTTTAGATACCATTTATAGAAATTATTGGTGTTGAACATGTCTACTTCCATAAAATATGTTTTAATATATAAATTTATGTCTTTTATGAGAGATTAATGTACCTAATTAAAGTCAACACGATATCGCTTTTTTTGTGCGGAGAGGCACAGAAAATATTTTTTAACCAACATTTTTGAATAAAAAGAAGTAATTATTGAAGATGAAGGAGTAATCTATATGTGTTACTGTGTTAATTATTGGTTTCATTTGGTTTAGTTTCATTATTTTGTCCACATAAAGTACCAAAAAACTGCTTATTTTCGTCAGATTTGTAAATAGGTCCTTAATTTAAATGGACACATTTGATATCAATAATCTCATTTTACATGAGGAAAATCACTGTTGATAAAGCTATAAATAGTTAATTTTATTGCATGTGTGTCAAGTTTGTCATTGTATTCGAGGCGTGATTCCGGCATATAATAAATGCAGTCTCGACTCTCTCGACCCTAGAGGTCACGCATATATTTCATAGAACGGTTTTAATATTAACGTCTAAAGGAGTCATTTGTTTTGCTGTGAAAATATAGATAGATCGTAATACCTGTGGATCGTAAACCTCTCCGTTAGCAAGTATTTGACTTCCTTGTTCACCTCCGACGGCATAGACCCGCCCTCCTAGTGTGGCCACGCCTGGCTGGATTCGTGCTATTCCCATAGGTGAAAGTTCTTCCCACTCTCTTGAAATCATAAAACATATAAATTATATTATATTACCTATATAGAGGGAAAGGGAGTGTCAGGCTTTTACTGACTAAAACCCACCCATGTTCCTTCTTAGCCCTATGTGTTCCGAGGCGGCGGTATCTCTTTCGAACAGTCCCGCAGCCCCAGAATAATCGCTCCCTGATACATAATGTGTCAAAAATTTAATAATCTCAGATGGACTCAAAGTGAACTCCGTAATAGTAGTTTAAGCGACTATGCATAATGAAGGGCCTTACAACACAAGTGTGGGTTTAAGAAACGAGCCGAAGGCGAGTTTCTTAATAGCATCACACGAGTGTTGTAATCAGAGCCGTCTTAGACTGTGCTGGGGCCCTTGGGCACACAAGAATTTGGGGCCCTTTTGGAATGTAAAGAAAGTGAAATACATTTTTTCCGACTGAAAGTTTTTCATAATTTATCCGGGGATTCCCCCAAGCCCCAACCATAGACAAAGTCGACATTTTTTATGGTCGCTTGAATTTGGCATTGGAGCGGTTTGCATGGATGATCGCTAGATGGTGTTCTTAGTAAATTAGGTAGGATGCGTTCAGAAATACTTTTAAATTACTGAATAACTGAATAAAAAATCAAATGATATGTAACTTGAAAATATACATTATAGACTCTAGATTATAAAATTTATAAACTCAAGTAAATGTCTGGTAAGTTATATCAGACCAAAAACAGCCCTTTAGTACAGCCAAAAAGCGCACTAAGTTTAAATTAAGCAAGAAGCTACCGTGTCTTTATACCGCACACAACCGAGACCCTGTAGGCTTGATGTCACTCAAATTCATATAAATATATTGATTCGAATAAATCTGAAAATAATCGATATTCGGGCATTGAGAAAAGTGTAATGAGTTTTTTGAGATTAAATGTGAGAGAAATTGTCGGCCCTTCGGGGCCCTCTGAGGATGGGGGCCCTGGGCACTGGCCCCTTGTGCCCTTATGGTAAAGACGGTACTGGTTGTAATGCCTAATTATGTATAGTTGCATACACTATTTTATCTACCCAAATATCATAAGGGCTCCATGATGGGTTCAGGAACCATAGGGAAATGACCAGCATTGTTACCAGTGTAATGCAATAAAAAATACCGAACAAATGACAGCTCGAAATGGCGGCGTTTCGGATATCTGTCATTTTTTTTAAATCATAGGCAAACGAACAAAGTCACTATTCTTGTGTCACTCGAGATCAAAATGTCGTGCGATTTATAATTAAAATCATACTGAATTGGGGTTTCGTATCGATAGGTATTTGTTTTAATGTAGATACTAGAATAGCACACTCACTTGAATTTGACACCTGTTCCAAATTTAAACTCATAACCTACTGTTTTCAGTAGGTTATGAGTTCATTACAGTTCTGTTTATTCTGCTGGTTGGTAATGCTGGTCATTGCCTATGGTTTTTGAACGCATTAGAGAGGGTTTATGATATTTGGGTAGATAAACACAGTAATACTTAGAATGAAATAACATAAATCAGTTACCGTTTATGTAGATCGAATTTTAGCACTGAAGAGAGAATATCGTCTTGATTATAGTGTGTTGATATTGGTGGGTGCGCAACTTTGTTGCGGCACGACCCTCCAGCTAACAATAATATACGGCGCGCACGTTGACGGGGCTCCACCAACAAAGAAACTAAAGCACCACGACGCGTTTTCTAAAACAATAACAATCAATGAAAATAGTTTACTCCACAAAGCATCTATTTCAACTTTCAAAGTAAAATGTAGAAGTTATTAAGATTAGTTGAAATTTCCCGCTGTCGAGATTGCCCCGCTGCACCTTATACCTTTACAAAACATGTTACCAAATACTAAATTTTGGTAAAAAAAAAACACTTTAAACCGAAGCCCACAATTTATTTGACTTTAATATGCGTTACAACATTATAACTTTTCAATAGTACTTGTCATTAAAAAACCGACTTAATTTACATCGAACTAAGGTTGATATTTGTTTAAGTGGCAATAATAACATCATTTGGAAACAAATTATCGTGACGGTGACCTATTGACTAGAGGTTTGTGTAAAAAAATATTATGTTCTGTAATGAACCATTCAACCTCAGCTTAGCCAATTAAAACCCAAACCAATAAGTGAAGTGTGAAGGACTAACGGCGGAGACAATTGGCTATTTGACTAATTTAATTTTTAAAAGTAGTCAAATAGCCAATTATGTTGATCGATAACAAACCTTAATTTGTCAGTGAAATCGTATAATCGACACGCGAAACATGTCCCCAGTCGGCTTCGTCTCTCCCTACTATACTCCATTTACTAAAAGATTAGAATTTTAAGTTAACCGTTTTTACAGTCCGTTCAACCGGTTGTGAACTCTATTACGTTGACAGCAAGACAAAATGTAGCTGCAGTAAACAGTCGGTATTGTAACATTCTTTTTGCTTTTAATGCCATCCTTAATTATGCCTACGGTATAGAAGTCAAAATCGGTTGAACGGACTGTAAAAACGGTCAACTTGAAATTCTAATCTTATAGTAGGTAGGTAAATGAAGTATAGCTAGGCTAAAATATAGTTTGTGGTATGCTAAGTTGCGATAATTCATATAGGTACATAGTTCATAAATGGTTCTTATCAGACTTACACGCAAGTGCGGCTTAACCTTAAGATCGACCCGAGTGGCTGTTATTATTTAGCCACAAGCTCTTCAACGAGATATTTAAGCAATAATGGAAACTAATACATAATGAATATATCTCTTACCATGTCAACTTTAACTGTTTTTAAAGCTACAGCAATAGATGGATCCTGTACATTCTTGATGGCTTGATCAAACACTGGTGGTGAGATTAGTGGCAGTCTTACATGACTCAGTACTTCGAAACAGTGACGTCTACGACATGCTGGGTCGTGTTCTAACCATCGTAGAGCTGCATATAATACCTGAAAAAAAAAGAACATCGTTTTTTTTGTTGAGAATTAAGCACGATTTTCAACGGACAACACATTGCATTGTCTAGAAGATAATTTAGCAACATTGACGATATAATATGCTGCTCCTTAATTTAGCTTTTGTAATAATATTTGGTCCAAATCCTCTAGTCTGTTGTCTCTTAGCTATGAATCATTTCGGTTATTTATTAAAGAATAATGGTTTGCAACTAACAACCTAACTAACAGTGGGGATGGTGACTGCTGCTAGTGGAGTGCCGTACGACGTAAATATTGTAAAACCTCGGAATCCAGGACCGGTCAATGAATCTTCATAAAAACTTTTGGACTGCATTGTTAAAAGCCTAAATAAAAAAGTTAAAAAAAAAATTGCGCGCTCGTCATTTTTTTTTTTATTACTACAGTGTACTGAAAAACTAGCTTGTGCCAGCGGCTTAACCCACTACAACTCGAAAATTATTCCACGGGAAGATAAAATCGGGATAAAAACTATCCTATGTGTTAATCCAGGTTATGAACTATCTGTACACCAAATTTTATCCAAATCCGTTCAGTATTTTTTGCGAGAGAAGAGTAACAAACATACACCCTCACAAACTTTCGCCTCTATAATATTACGAGCTGTTGCCAGCGGCTTCATCCGCTACAACTCCAAAATTATCCCACGGGAAGATAAAATCGGGATAAAAACTATCCTATGTGTTAATACAAGGTGTCAGCTAACTCCATACCAAATTTTAATAAAATCGCTTCAGCCGTTCAGACGTGAAGAAGTAACAAACATACACACTCACAAACTTTCGCATTTTTTTTACATTTTTTTTTTGTTATAACTCGTTATTTTTTGCGAAATATTAATAAACTAGCTGACCCACGCAACTTCGTCTGCGTCAAATAAAAATAGCTTATAACCTTTCTCGGTAAATCGACTATCCAACATAAATTAAGCTAAATCGTAACTAACAAAAATCTTATCTTTCCTCTTTATAATATTAGTTTAGATTAGCTTAGATTATCTTAAAGTGAGAATTACTATAGATCTCTTACTGTTAAATATACAATAACACCCTGTATGTACTTGTAAACATTATGATGCAGTAAATATTTTGAATTTGAATTTCCCAGAGGCCAGCCACAATCCCCCGTACCTACATTGCGATGCGCGAATTATTTTGCGCGAATTATTTTGATATTTTTAAATTGCGTTATCTTCTAAAATATTTGTCTAACCCTTAAACGCATAGTGTCCCAAAATTGAATCATCAAATTATGACACCAATATCCGTTCATAATATTTGTGTTTGATACATTAGGCTGTATGAAATGTTTCTTTTGCTCCTTCCCTAACCATAAAATAAGCAACTAGTGACATTTTGTGTTGATATCTGTGGCTAATTGACATTTCAACTTTTGGCGCGCGTTTCTCAAATAGGATTGAGTTGAGTGCACTTTGGCAACATATATTACGAAGTTATTTGATGATTTTGGAGAAAAAAAAATTGTTTTCTAAAGGTAATGACTATTATTTATGTAATAACTTATGCTTTTTTCAATAAACCATAATGGTTATATGAACAGGAAGCTTTTTTGTTTTGATGCAAAAATGGGACAGCATGCACTATTGGTATAAATTTCTACTGTTATTTGAAATTATACATTTTGTGATTTTATTTATTTTGCTTTGGTGAGGTATGCATACGGTTGGTTATTTTGTTCTAAAAATGGCAGAAAATAATAGGAGAGATGGTGGCATGGAGTTTTGGTTGCGCCAGGTAGAAAATGGTGCCATTTCTGAAGACGATTTCGAATCGGACGGTGACGAACATATTTATTATCCCACCCAACAAGATTTATTAGATATTTTAGAAAATGATGATGACGATGGTGAGGCTAGATCTAATGATAATAACGAAGAAACTATACCCGATCCTCCTATTGTAACAGCGGATGCTGTTCCTTCAAATAATAATGATGCACCGGTACTTACATTCTTTAGACATTCAGAGGTTGATATGGAAAAAACAACCTCTGCCATTCAACGAAAATGCCATAAAATTTAATGGAACTGAAGAATACCCTGAAAGTTTGATGAACCTTCAGACACCTTTCCAATTTTTTTCCTATTTTTTTTACTGAAGAATTTCCTTCACCAATTGTTACTGAGACAAATAAAGAAACCTGATAGACCTGACGTCAATTCAGATCAGAGCTGGCTGATGTCTTATGAGTACCTATGGCATTACGATCCAGCAAACAAGAGGACGTCCTAGCAACAGCAGCATCACAGATACCACAGCTGCAAAAAGAAAGGGTGCCAGGTTCTTCCACCGTCTGACGTTCGGTTAGACAATCTTGGTCATAGCCAAATTAAAACCGACCAAACGCATGAAGTGCAAGAGACCTGGGCCACGTGATGGCTTCCGGCCACCATAGACGCGGACCTGTGGAGGGTGAGTAATGGGCTAGCTCGCCGTCTTTCCGTCTTATGACGGCAACAGACCGTGTCGACGGCGCGTTCGTGTTCCACGCGCGCCTCAAAGAGATGTCAGCAACATGGGAGGATCAGCAAGGAGGGGCCCGCAAGGGCCGACGCCCATCGGGGCTGCGGATTAACGAAAGAGATAACGAGGCCTCGACACAAGGGCGAAGAAGGAACATGGGTGGTTTTTAGTCTGTAGAAGTCTGACACTCCCTTCCGCTCTGCCCAAGAGCGAGGGGTGTTACTTGATGATTTTCCACTCACCAAAAAAAAAGGTGAAAGAGACCTGGCGGTAAGCTACAGAGCTTTGTAAAATGCACAAAGTGCAATGTATTCCTATATGCAAAGAAAGGAAACGATTGTTTCAATTTATTCCACTGTTAATTAATAAAAGCAATTTTATTTAGTCTATTTTGCATACTGTCCCAAAAATGCATCAACTTGGTTTTATGATTAAAAACCTATAAAATATTAAAAGTTATTTTTTTAATTATTTTTTCCGTTTTTCACAGCTTCTAAAGAATTGAAACCAATTTTTTCCAATTAAATTAATTAATTCATGCATTTAAGGGCTAAACTGTATAGAGTAAAGGGTATAAATATTCTATATTAAATTTCCGTTCTAACAAACATATTTATTTAGATATAGATTAATACCATATGGGTTAAATAAGCTTCGCAAAAAATAATTCTTTTTAACCTAACATTTTAATAGTAAAAAAGGGTTACAGTGAGTCAATCTTAAAAGATAGACATAATAATATGCAGTCGCGGACTTTTTTTTAGAACTTATAAAGAGGAAAAATTCTTTCATACATGATACACTTCTGGACACATCTATTGGCCCACCTTGTATTTTCAGTTTCGTTTGGTCCTAGCTAAAATTTTATATTAGGTCGAGCAAAAAGTTTTATGCAGTTTTGAACCTGGCACATTCACAATTTCATTCAATAGTCGTTTTTTGAATTTCGAACACAGAATTTAAAGAAACAAAAGACAATTTGGAGCCTGTTTGTTGATATCTGAGGTTGATATCAAACAATCGAATACTAAGAAAACTTGGTTTTATTGGTTTACTTGGATTTAATTCTTGAAAAAGTGATTGATATCTTTGGCTTTGCAACAAACATTACTTATTCTTAACATTAAGGTGAGGTTCTATCAATAATCTATGGATACTTCACCTGAAGTCGCTGCCCAAGCTGTGGCACTTATTCAGGCTGGACACAGCCAAAGAAACGTGAGTGCTCAACTTAATTTGAAATGTTTATCGGAGGTACCTAGAGACTGGCGGCTTTGTTCGTCGCCAAGGAAGGCCACGATCTCGGGTCACAACTGAAAGGCAGGATCGATTCATCGTGTCGACCAGCTTGAGAAAACGTCACCTTACCTCCATTGAGATACAAAACCAACTTCGCGACTTCCACGGAGTATCTGTGAGCGCTCGAACTGTTCGGAGAAGGTTAAAAGAACGCGATATGGTACCACACAAGCCAGCTAATGGACCCAAACTAACGCGAGCTCACCGAACAGCGCGCCTTCATTTCGCACGCAGTCATTTAAATTGGACACAGCAAGATTGGAGCCGTGTACTCTTTTCTGATGAGTCTAAAATTGTGTTACATGGCAATGATGGAAGGAAGAAGGTCTACCGACGTAAGGGAGAGCGTTTCGCACAATGCTGCTTTGAAGAGAGGGTTGCTTATGGCGGTGGCTCATGGACAGTCTGGGGCGGTATATCCGCGAGCGGCAAAACTCAACTTGAGGTTGTTACAGGATCACGGCTGCCAACATTAAATGCTGAAAGGTACATTCGTGAGTGCTTAGAACCTCACGTGATACCATACGCGGACTATGTGGGCCCAAATTTCCTTTTTATGCATGATAATGCAAGAGCCCATGCGGCCGGCATCGTCAGGGAATATCTTCGGGATGTGAACATCACAGTTATGGACTGGCCAGCCAGAAGCCCAGACATGAACCCCATTGAGCACATGTGGGACGAGCTAAAAAGACGTGTTAGGGGTCGTCAGCCAGTTGCCCAGACGATGCAGGAGTTGAAAACTGCCATAGAAGAGGAATGGGAGATGATCCCTCAAAATTTCATAGAGCGGTTGATAAACTCTATGCCTGATCGTATGAGAGCTGTGGTAGATGCCCATGAAGGCAACACGCGTTATTTAATTAAACCTTTATTTGATAAAACATGTTTTTTATTCAAAAATCAATTGCCTTTAACAAGGCGCATATCCGACTTGTTAGGCGTAGCTCCATGTCGTATGGTATTCTGAATTCAAATTTAAAACAATACGATCGAAAAAGATGGTAAAATGTATCAGGTTTAAAACTGCATCAACAGTTTTTGTTCAATCTAGGTCCTCTTCCGCGCGCACTCGCAGTCGGACGCGTTTGCAAGTAGCTCCAAGTAAATAAATTAATTTACCGTATTTTTAGTTCCTCTACGAACTTTATCTATTACGTATACAGATCATAACTAGTTTAGTAACTTGCAAATATCAAAATATCATAATTATTGCAACCACAACATCAAAAATAGTGAAGAAACTACTTCATTAACTGCCGAAGACAAACACAAAGCAAGTGAGCAACAGTGAATCATCGCTGCGCGCGGCTCCTATTCGTCGGCTACGGGTGAGTCAGAGCGTGTTTAGCGACCAAAAACGCTACCTTATATGGTCTTGACCACAACTCCGATCTTCATCTGACACGCCCCTAATGAGAAGCAATACCCAAATTTCAAGCCTTGCTAGTGTGTCCGCCTGGCTCATTAGAACACTGGATATATCTACGTGCGGCGAGGACCGAGTTCGATCCTGACCTCCTGCATTTCTTTTTGTGTTTTTTCTTTGTGGATTATTACGTTGCAAACGAGATTGCTTTGATTTTTGGCATTTTTTTTTTTTTTTTTTTTTTTTTTAATTTTATCATAAAATAAAACACAAATATGTCGAAGATAAACAATAACCAGCAAAAGCCGTCTGATTCAAGTGAGAAAGAATTAAGTGATTGCACAAACATTTTGTCTAAGTCGGGAGTTATCCCTGAGACTGAAAATTTAAATTCACGCAAGAGGAAAAAAAATGACGACTACAACGGTCTTGTGGAATTGCTTAAATTGCACACAGATAGAACAGACAGCAAGCTCGAGTCGTTACAAGCATCACTATCGGAAATTATAGGCCAAAATGCCGAAATTAAAAAAACTATTAGTTTTATTTCGGAAAAATACGATGAAATGTTATTAAAAATGGAAACACTGGAAGCGGAACGAAAAGAAGATCGTACCTATATAAACCAGCTTGAGGATAGAGTGGAAAATCTGGAGCGAATGGCAAATCAATCTAAAATTGAAATTAGAAATATACCTAAAGCACAAGGAGAATCTAAAGACGATCTCTGCAAAATTGTTACCGAAACGGCGGCTGTTCTTGAAATCTCACTGCAGAAACTGGATATAAAAGACGCTTTCCGTGTAAACAAAAAAGAGGGAATGTCGTCGATTGTGGTGGATTTCGCTAGATCCAAGACTAAAGACGAAATAGTTAGAGGCATCAGGCAATTCAATAAGAGAAACAAGGAAAATAAACTCAACACAACCCATATTAAAATACCTGGCCCGGCAAAACCGATATATATCGTAGAAAGTTTGACAATAAAAGGTCAGCGCTTATTTTATTTGGCCCGAAATTTTGCCAAAGACAACGCCTACAAGTTCTGCTGGACTTCATACGGAAAAGTCTTTCTAAAGAAAGGTGAAGGTGACAAACAGATTCTCATCAAGGATGAAGCTGACATCAATAACCTATGCAAATGACTAACCGACTATTATTGCTGTTATATAGAAACTATTATCGTTTGTTACATTTTGCTTATTTGTTCTCCGCTTATTGCAACCAATCATAAAATCATACACTTACACAACCTCCACGTACATAATATACAGCACAACATACATACTTCACCCACACAAATCAATCTACACCAAATATGCTTCTTAAGAGTTGTGTTTGTAGAACTCCGTTCATACAAACTGATAATCCCGACACAACTAGTACTTGGCTTTTCTGGTCGTTTTTGTACGTTTAAAACACGTATTTGTGACATAATCCCCTATATTGATTTCAATGGCTAATAATGTTTTAACAGATGTTGACTCTGTCTCTATGGCTGATAGTTACAGTTGCGATATCGAAACGTGTAACAGAATTATAGAGAGCTCCATGAGTTCTCTAAAAGTTATATCTCAAAATATACGCAGTATATACAAAAATTTTGACAGTTTTCAAGCACAATTATGCAGGTTATCTTTTGAAGTAGATATCATTATTCTGACTGAATGCTGGATAAATGATCATAAGCCTATTCCCATTCTCGAAAATTATGAACTATACTACTCTAAAACACGTCTGAACCAAAATGGTGGTATTGTTATTTACATAAAGAAACACATTAAATGTACAGTCGAAGAGCCTGAGTCAGTAGGCGCAGAATTTCTACTCATAAAAATTCATCCAGACATAAATATATTAGCTGTTTACAGGTCTCCGTCCATATACTGCACTAACAGCTTCCTGACTTCACTAGAGAATATTATACGACCAATAAAAACCAAAAAAGTTGTTATTGCCGGGGACATTAACATTGACATCAAGTCAAACAATACAGACAGAAACAGTGCATCTTATCTAAACTTGACTGCGGAACTAGGACTATTACCAGCACACATATATCCAACGAGGCTACATAACTGTTTGGATCACGTCATGCTAAATACATGCCACTCTGCCTCAGTTTTTGTATTAAATTCTGCAGTAACTGACCACGACTCTGTATTAATGTGTATATACTGCACTAATCAGCAAAACAAAACTACTAACTTCTACACTAGCATAGACTATGAGGCTGCCATTACTCATCTAGAAACTATAGATTACACATTTATTAATAATGGTATGGATGCTAATGAAGTTGCGTCGCTTTTCATTGAGAAAGTATCTGAAACGTTGAAACAGCATTCAAAGGTACTCACTAGACCTGGTCGGAAAAAACTTCTTAAACCCTGGCTTACACCTGGAATGCTGCGTTGCATCCACCATAGAGACAAACTTCACAAAAAGTCTTCTAAAGAGCTACAAAATCAAATTCTGCAAACGACATACAAAAGATATCGCAATTTCTGCAACTCATTGCTCAAAAAATTAAAACGAAGCTATGAAAAGTCTTTGCTACAAAACGCCAAAAACAACAAAGAAAAATGGAATGCTATTAAAACTATAACTGACACAAAAAAGCAAAAATCCTGTGCTGATAAACTAATACCCATAACTAAAACTGGATCACAGGCAGTCGACGAAGTAAATCACTCTTTCGCAAATATAGGTAAACAACTTGCAGATGACATAACACAAACCACGACAACTAATAATTTTAGTATACCCTCCTCCCTGAACTCTATCGTTTTACTCCCCCCAGATGAGGCCGAAGTAGAATCAATAATAATGAACCTAAAAAGTGACTGTGCCGTTGGGTGGGACTTGATTCCAGCAAAATTTCTCAAATTGGCGAAACATGTCATGGTTCCCCAACTAACAAAAATTATTGAGATCTGTTTTACTCAAGGTGTCTTCCCAAAGGTTCTAAAAAAATCCCTTATTACTCCTGTCCACAAGAGTGGGGTGAAGGACAACGTCCGGAACTATCGTCCAATTTCTGTTCTCACAACGATGTCGAAAGTTCTGGAAAAGGTGCTCAACATAAGACTTATAAACTTCTTAGAACGCAACAATATACTATCAGACGCCCAATATGGTTTTAGAGCGGGAAAAAGAACTGAAGATGCAGTTAGTCAATTGGTAGACCATGTCACGCGTAAACTTGATGCAAAACAAAAATGTGTAGGTATTTTTCTAGACTTAGCCAAAGCTTTCGACACCGTTTCTATTCCCGCTCTTGTGGACAAATTGGAGAGGGTTGGTATTCGCGGAAATGCCTTGAATATCTTCAAAGACTTTCTCTATGACCGCACTCAGAAAGTCAAAATAGATAAATATGTGAGCTCTGAGGCCACCGTAACCTACGGCGTTCCACAGGGCAGTATACTTGGCCCCAGTCTTTTCCTCGTATATATAAATGACCTGTGCCAGCAAACTCTTACGAATGGTAAAATTTTCACGTATGCTGATGACACAGCTTTAATATTTCATGGGGATACATGGGAAGAGGTTCAACAGCTCGCCGAATCAGGATTACACAAAGTTGGTCACTGGCTAAGAGCTAACATTCTAACTCTGAACATAACAAAAACCACTTACCTACAATTCCATTTTTCCAAAATCAAACCATCACAAACACACATTAAACTGCATACATGCAATTCACCTCATATAGATAGAGACTGCTCGTGCTTGACTTTACATAAAGTTACTCATGTCAAATACCTAGGTGTATTAGTGGATGAAAAACTCAGCTGGCGACAACATATTGATCTCACTTCTACACGAATTCGGAAACTAATATGGGCATTTAAAAAGCTGAGGCATGTCGCGGACTTTGAATCCTTGCGCCGCGTTTACAATGCACTAGCGGAATCAGTGCTGAGCTATTGTATTGAGGTATGGGGCGGTGCATGTAAAACTTTTATTATACAACTAGAAAGAGCTCAAAGATCTTTGCTTAAAGTCATGACTTTCAAACCCTATTTATTCCCTACAGTGACATTATATGAGATGTGTAAAGTACTCACTGTACGGCAAACCTACATTCTGCAGGTTGTAGTCAAGCAGCACAGTATCACACCTTTTAGTGATAAGCATAAAAATAAACGCACCAAACCTGACATCTGTTTACCTTTTCTATGCCATACAGTGTCTGCTAGGCGACAACGTGTCCACCAGGCCATCTATTTATATAATAAGTTAAACAGGAAGCTTAATATTAATCCCCTCACAATTCACGAAACAAAACAAACACTAAAAACTTGGTTGCTAACACAAAATTACGATAAAACCGAAACTCTATTGCAGCGGGCGTAAAGCATATTATGGTTAACCCCTACAAAATGACACATCAAAATCCTTATCCTGTCACACATCCACACACCCCCTCATATATCCCCACACACATCCCCCCACACATCTCCACACACATACCCTCACACTACTCATACACGTACAGTCACACACCCACACGTTTACTTTCCAAGTTTTTCGATTAAGTAAGTTCTACATTTCAACAACATTTTTGTATTTTCTGTAATTGTGTAATTTTGCTAGGTTGGTTGTATTGTATATTATAACTATATCTCTATGCTTGTGGCTTACATTTTATTCTGTTATTTAATTAATTTCATATGTATTTGAATTAACACTTGTAAATTTAATTTATTTTTTTAATTTTATTAATTAATAGTATGCATATAGATCATTTGTAGTGAATCAACAATTTGAATCATAATAATTTGTACCTAATTAACTAATTATTTAAATTTTTAACTGTTGTCATTTTTGTCATCAGCTAATGATTCTAATTTTAATTCTTATTCTAATTGTAAGTAATCATTTTTAATCATTCGACACGTTTATTTATTTTATCAACAAAAATTTAATCACTTAATTATTGCATATTATGCACCATGTTAATAGGAAGAAGAAACTGACTCCTGAAATACAGATATTTAATATCTAGCTCTGGAGTCAGGGCTTCACAAATATTGTTTAGAAAATGTTTTGCAAATAAAGAATTTATTATTATTATTATAGTTTTTGTTCAATCTAGCAATCATATTTCGGTAGGGGCCATCGAAACCTAAACTCTAAGGTGGGCCAATAGATGTGTCCAGAAGTGTATTTGCGTAACTTAAACCGTTTTCGCAGCGCACGCAGCGGAAACTCTCAAAAAGGAAAAACCTTTTCCCGTTCTTGTAACATTTTTCATTTATGCTCCGCTCCTATTAGCCGTAGCGTGATGTTATATAGCCTATAGCCTTCCTCGATAAATGGACTATCCAACACAAAAAGATTTTTTCAATTCCAATCAGTAGTTCCTGAGTTTACCGCGTTCAAACAAACAAACAAACAATCAAACAAACTCTTCAGCTTTATAATATTAGTATAGATTAACATTAAAGTTACTTTGAGCTTTCTGATGAGGCCCATTGTGAGCGACCACGTTTCGGTCCCGTATGTAATCACTGGCAACACACACTGGTCATAGACTTTCGTCTTGAGACACTGGGGTAAGTTGGACGAGAAGATACCGCGCAACTTCCCGAACGCTGCCCAGCCGAGTCGGATTCAACGATTGACCTCTTTCTCGAAGTTAGATCTACCCAACTGGACCGTTTGTCCCAGGTAGACATAATCGTCCACAACTTCGAGCATAGAGTCTCCGATCTTGATAGGAGTGGGTGTTACATGAACATTCAACATAACCCTGGTTTTGTCCATGTTCATTTTAAGACCCACTCTTTTGGAAGCTCTCGGGCCTTATCAGAAAGCTCAAAGTCACCCAAAGGGCAATGGAGAGGGCTATGCTCGGACTCACTCGGAGTATCCTTGCGTGATCGAATCAGAAATGAGGACATCCGCATGAGAACCAAGGTTACCGACGTAGCCCGAAGAGTCGCCAGACTTAAGTGGCAATGGGCAGGGCACATTGCTCGCAGAACAGATGGCCGATGGGGCCGAAAAGTTCTGGAATGGCGACCGCGAACCGGAAGACGTTGCGTTGGAAGGCCTCCCACTAGGTGGACCGATGACCTGGTCAAGGTTGCAGGAACCCGCTGGATGAGAGACGCACGGGACCGGTCAATGTGGCGACGCCTGGGGGAGGCCTATGTCCAGCAGTGGACGTCTTTTGGCTGAAATGATGATGATGATTAAAGTTACTATGCAAATATTATTTATTAGCTTTAAACATTTTTCCTCTTGTCCCTCTCATCACATCACACAATTTTTTTTTTTGGGTGGTTGGAAAGTTATCAAATAACCCCTCCAGCTCTTGGGCAGACCGAAAGGGAGTGTCAGACTTCTACTGACAAAAAACCACCCATGTTCCTTCTTAGCCTTTTATGTCGAGGCCGCGGTATCTTTGTGTCCAATTTGCAGCCCTGGCGGGCCCCTCCCATGCTGCTGACATCTCTTCGAGGCGCGCGTGGAACACGAACGCGCCGTCGATACGGCCTGTCGTCAACAGACAGCGAGCTAGCCCATTACTCACCGTCCACAGGCCCACGTCTACGGTGGCCGGAAGCCATCACGTGGCCCCCGAAGCCCGGAGCGTCTCCCGCGACGGTTAGGTCGAAAGGTTCTCTCCCTCACACGTTCCGCCACCTCCTTCGCTAGCATCACTGCTTCGCAGAAGGAGGCGACGGCGTCCCATTACTCCTCGCCTCGGACCATGGCTTGCACCAGGGCCGGACGCGAGAGGTCGCCGCCGCCGATCGCCGCTACGAGAACACGGCGGGGCTCCGCCTAAGCGGGGCAGACCTCCACAGTGTGCTCCACCGTGTCCTCCGGCCGATCCTCACAATGGCGACATCCGGTCGTCTCCTCCCGCCTGATTCGGTGCATGTACCTCCCGAAGCAACGTGTCCGGTGAGGACCTGCGTCAGACGGAAGGTGAGGGCGCCGCGGGGCGCCTTTACAGCCACTACTCAAAGAGGGGACTTACCGCCACTGTCATGGCGTGCCCTGATCACATCACACTTCACACTAATACTATAAAGTACTAAAGTTTGTGGTGTATGTTTCTTACTCTTTCACACAAAAACTACTGAACGGATTTGGATAAAATTTGGTACAAATACAGATAGTTTATAACCTGGATTAACACATAGGATAGTTTTTATCCCGATTTTATCTTCCCGTGGAATAATTTTCGAGTTGTAGTGGGTTAAGCCGCTGGCACAAGCTAGTTTTTCAGTACATTGTGGTAATAAAAAAAAAAATGACGAGCGCGCAATTTTTTTTTTAACTTTTTTATTTGGGCTTTTAACAATGCAGTTCAAAAGTTTTTAAGAAGATGCATTGACCGGCCCTGGATTCCGAGGTATAAATCTTACGGCACTCCACTATGCGGAATGTCGAGAAGTCATAAAAAAGTGTTGCTCATTTTCAACTCATTTGTAACTATAAGTTTTTAAACTGACATGGTCACTGACACTACCTACTATTAATATCATAAACGGGATATTTACCATGTTTGATTTTTGTTTCGAGTTCCCGATATTTTTTTTTTTTTTTTCGGGTTTTTCGTGAGCACCATGATCACGGATAAACTGAAATATCGGGAACTCGAAACAAAAATCAAACATGGTAAATATCCCGTTTATGATATTAATAGTAGTGTCATTAAAATTTGTAACTATTCATAACCTGCATCCCTGTTACACACTTGTTACTCACTGCTAAGAAAGCTGGGACCAACTTTGGTTAAAATTCCAATGTATTCTTGTAAATGAGCGAATACTTGAAAAGCAAAATATTCAGCATGATTTAGTTTAAAAATAAACATGCTGTTATATTAAAGGGTAAATAGTATAGGGATTTTGGTGTTTTGTTTTTTTTTCCTTGCCTTTCATATGGATAATAATCGAGGAACAATCGCTGATGCTAGTTATTTAGCAAAGTATACCTATATGGTCAAGGGCAGATACAGGTTTTTGGGGGGGGGGCACAAGTAATCTATTCGTCATAGTGTACCTACTATCCAAAAAACTAGTGCTTTTTGGTTAAATATTTTTTTCTGTCTCCGAAAAATGAGGCCAGGTGTCATTCGATTCGGAAAAGCGTGTAGAATTTTTTTGAAGAACTTCAAGTTGCAAAAGAAGAAACAAAATTGCAAAAGTTATATACAAATTAACAGGAACAAAAAAAAATGGGTTTAGTTTTTTGCAAATATCTCTAAAATAGTTTAACATTTTTCTAATTTGAAAACAGATTCAAAAGTATGAAGAAACGTAACAAAAAAGTCTGACTTTTGGAACTGTAGCACCAAAGACGGCTGAAAGTACGGCCGAAAACACCTCCAGAAAATATTCTATTCCGTCTAGAAACGCTCTTTATGTTTTTTTATTCGTATATTTTAAGAACTCTGGGGGTCTAAGGCTGCCTGTCCACCGGAGCGGAGCGAGGCAGCGGAGCGGAGAAACGGAGAAATATTAACCAATAGGACTGCACAAAATCTCCGCTCCGGTCCCAGTGTGCAATCCTATTGGTTAATATTTCTCCGTTTCTCCGCTCCGCTGCCTCGCTCCGCTCCGGTGGACAGGCAGCCTAAAACGGCCACTTTGGCAGATCATAATATGAATTGCGTTAAAAAGCGTAAAATGGACCTTTCATTATAATAACTGCGTCTGTAACAATTTAGTAAAATACATCATAATAGGAAAATAATATGAATTGCGTTAACATTCGTAAAATAGTCACAGACGCAGTTTTTATTATGAAAGGTCCATTTTACGCTTTTAAACGCAATTCACATTATGATCTGCAAAAGTGGCCATTTTAGACTCCCTGATAACTTGATTTGCCTATAAGTATTATAGTGTAATGGAAACTGCATAACATTTTAGGGGGGGGGGGGGCACGTGCCTACCCCTGGATCCGCCCTTGTATATGGTTAGGGTTAAATAATTTATTAACTGAATTGAGATTCCAAACACAAGCATCCCCAAGGAGCATGCTTGTGTCCCCAAATTAATAAATCAATGAAAAATAATATAGGCACATAATAGGGGATCGGTATGACTCAAATAAATATGATTCTGTTTAGTCCGTCAGTTAGATTATCGAAAAATATTGAATACGTGTTTTTTGTTTTATCAAATCAATAAATATTGACGAAGATAAAGCGCGTCAAAGATCATAAAGTGGGGCTTGAAACGTCACTTGAAGGAACAAAATATACTAGCCTAAGACGTCACACGAGTTTTCGAAGCACTGTATCGTCTTCATTTTTTGTTTACGTGATAAAAGAAAAAATACATGGTCAGTATTTTTTGGAAATCTATCTGACGGACTAATTAGTTTTTTTTTGTCCGATCCCCTATTGTTCCATGTAATTTTTAACTAGAAAGCACCACTCAGATAGAAACAGAGACCTCTCCGTTTTAGAATGTGGTAAAATACAAACTAGTTTTATAGAAACTAGAAACCATACATTAGATAACATACCTGAGCTTCACTGTCAACTTTTAGTTGTTCCGAAGAAAGCAAAGTTATTAGCTGTGGTAATGGCAATTCTAAAAGCTCATCTCCATTAGATACTATATTCCAGTTTGCTTGAACATGCTCTAGTGCTTCTTTTACCAACTCTACGCAGTTGTGAGCTTCTGCAAACCTAATTTAATGAAAGCATAAATAAATGCATTAGTGTATAATTATGTATAATAAAAAAATATATATATATACCGATCGAATTGGGAACCTCCTCCTTTTTGGGAAGTCAGTTAAAAACGAAGTCGCAATAGAGTCATCAGAGAATATTGGAGAAGAATGTAATGTAACATTGATATCAAACAGACCTAAGCAGACATACTTATAATAATATTATACTAAGCCTATCAAGTCATATAATATGTTATTGTTTAGTTTTTGAGGTGAAATAAATATTATTATTATTAATAAAGATAATCACAATGTATTCTCAAAGGGTACAGGGTACACTACAATAATACGAAAAACTTTATTCCGACATTCACAATTATACGAATTTCAAAAGGCTACAATTTAAATGCTCACCAAAAAAGATTTTTAGACCCTAGATTAAAGTACAGTAGAGTACTAAATAAAATATTTTAACTTCAAATAAAATAAACCCACTCCATACTGAGGTGCCTAAAGAACAACGTTATGAGTTTCAAAATAATTAGACACTCATCAGAATAATTGTACGTGTTTTATTTATATTCTTTTTGCCTACCAAAATGGATAAATGCTCACCAAATCAATTAACCAAAATTATAATACGATCGTCTCGCGACAGTATACTTTATGGGCGGCATGGGCACCGGGCCGTAGGCCGACGAAGGAGGCCGGCGGAGGCCCGGCACTTCGGGGACAGAATATATTAGTGTTATTCAATATGCGAGCGAAGCGAGCGCGCGTCATGGAGATAAATTGAAAGTCGTGAAATACAATATTGGTGACATCTATTCAGTGATAACATAAAATATTTGGTCTGCAGTTAACTTTAAAGGCGTTTATAAATCTTTATGGTATAAAAAACCATAAAGATGCTGCTAAGATGCTGCTGTGGTGCTTTGTATGTGTGCATATGCATGAGGGCGGGAGGGTGGGCCCACAGAAGAGATAAAAGAGGTTAGAAAGGCCATGTGGGCGGGGCACGCGCGCCGCATATATGATCAGACGATCATATATCGACAAAATTTGATTTACTGACCAACAATCGCGCTCATATTGTGACAGCGAACAGAGCTCCGCGAAAAAAAAAGAATTATGCCGTGTTGCGCGATTATTACGTGTCGGAAAAGAAGCCAGGTGTGCAGTGTGACTCGAGAAGGGATTTCTCTTCATCGGTAAGTCTAAAAACCTTAAAATACAAGTGATATTTGTAATTATTACAATAGTATTATGTAGTTCGCAGACAAAAATGATACAATCGCAAGCAGAAACGAAATTATGTACATTGCTTGCAATACGTGGGTACCATCTTGTACTACGTGGGCGATTGCGCAATGCATTTCGTTCACTGCGAACGTCGCGTGCGACGAGCCAAAGCTTAAATTCTGCCTACTCTTTGCGTTTCGATAGTGTTGTACCAAGTTGTAAATAATGTCGATATTTAGTATGTGTGAATGCATTCAAATGATTATTATGTTATGATTAAAATAACTTTTGTTTATCCCATACTATCAATACCTTATTATTGTTTAAGTATTGATTGTTTTTCATCAAAAATTTGTTTTGAGGTTAGCCATTTATAAATCGAAACATACATTTTAAATTTTATTTTTAGGTTTCCAACAGATCCAGATATGTTACGGACCTGGGCCCCGAGTCTGCTATTCAATAGTGTCAGAATGGTCGATCATTGATCTCATAATGGTTGATTGATGACAAGCTAAAAAGTACCTTATGCCTGTCGACTTAAGGTACTTTTTGGCTTGTCGTAAATCGACCATTATGAGATCAATGATCGACCATTCTGAGACTATTGAATAGCAGACTCGGGGCCCTGACTAAAGCTATTTTAGAAAAATATTAGTGTGAGATTGCATTTTATTCTGAAAAATTCGAATTTGAAAGATAGCAAGCGCATGCTATTGCTACTTAATAAATACGTTTTATTTCAAGACAATAATAAAATCTGAATTGAAATTGAATTTCAAGTACTTAATGTTCAATATTTGAAAAAAATCTTTTATGTTTACTTTTTATCTTTAAATTTTTATGTGTGAGAGACCGATAAATATTTTTGCTTTCTTATTTTCTTTCTTTCTGTCCCGTCCCGAAATTAAAGCAAAAACTGCAAAACTTAAAGTAACAAAACTCAAGTAATTTTATCGATATACATTATCGACCTTTTGGTCACCGTAACATGTATGAGAAATATACGCAAGTGTGAGTGTACGTCAAACGCAATGTTTGCGCTAGTGTGACAACCAGTAGCAAGCTCGCGATCTAAGTGAGTGCGGTTTATTTGTGTGCATAATTCGCGTACTTATTAGCGTCTTGCATGTAGTGGATATAGAGAGTGGGAGACAAGCGGCGACACGCGTTCTAATACAAATCAGGAACTATTTCCTTTCTAACCTCTTTTATCTCTTCTGTGGGTGGGCCCATATGTGCATGTGCATATGCATGACGGTGGGATTTGTGTCCTGCTTTCAGACCTGGATATATGTCTCGCGGTATTAAAACTAAATATATTTCATAACATTTAATGTCATGGATTTCCGCAAAGTAACGCCTGATTCCATAACTTATTTTATGGTATAGAATAAAATGGAAAATAGGTTCATTCCTACAATACTTTAGGAAACACAATAGGGGATCGGACAAAAAAAAACTAATTAGTCCGTCAGATAGATTTCCAAAAATTATTGGACACGTATTTTTTCTTTTTTCACGTAAACTTAAAATGAAGACGATACAGTGCTTCAAAAACTCGTGTGACGTCATATGATAGTACATTTTGACGACACAAGTGACGTTTCAAGCCCCACTCCAAGATCTTTGACGCGTTTTATCTTCGTCATTTTTTATTGATTTGATAAAACAAAAAACACGTATTCAATATTTTTCGATAATCTAACTTACGGGCTAAACAGAATCATATTATTTTGACCCTGTCCGATCCCCTATTTGGTGAGCATTAATCCATTTTGGCCGGCATTTCGAATTTTTTTGGTAGTAAAATAGGTTCTTTTCTGGTAGGCGTTTAAACACAAGCCATCTCAAAATACCGATTTTCTTAATTCCGAATGATTCAAAATTCCTAATCTAACAACTCCGATTTATCATTCATCCTATTTTAATAATTCCGAAATTTCAATATTCCGAACGTTTATAATTACTATTCTCAAAATGCCGAGTTTCAATTGATCGAATAACAAAAACTTAATGATAATTCGAAACATCAAAAGTACGAATTACGATTATTAAAGTAAGTACCGATATCTAGAATCCTTATATTAGCAGTTTATTCGGAATACTGGAAATCGGAATGTCGGGCACTTGTATTTGTATTTTAAATCTTCGGGGACGCCGGCAGACACCAGGCGGGCGATCAGTCCTTTCGTTGTGGATTATTTCGCCCAGTTCCCCATGTCGGGCACTTGGTTCTTCGAACATTTAAAAATCAGAAAACAAACAAATCGCATTTACTACTTTCGGCAAAAAATATTTCTTGATTTGACTAATAGAGATTATAATTTTTAGGTATTATGGGCTTTTGAACATCGGAATATTGAAATTCGGAATAAAATATTTCGGAGTATTTGGGTGGGGGTAAAAAGATTACAGACAGGTTCAGTAAAGATTACAGATAGATTGTCAAAGACGAGATTAAATTAATTGTCTAAGCATTCTGAAATCAAGCCTGTCATGATAAAATTATGATAAAAGATCTAATTATTACTACTAAGAAAAAATAATTAGAAATTACCTGAATATTCCAAGTGCATTAGAGGGGTGCAATTCTCTCCTCAGAAACTCGCCACAGCCAGTTACAAGCTCTCTGAGTTGTAGCATATCAGCAGCAATCAACAGATGCTGTACTGTACCTTTATCAATCATAATTTCACCTATAAAAAAATAGAGATAGTTGGTACATTTACTTCGAATCCTTGGTTTATATTATTTGTATTTTGCATGAAGAATAATTTAATAGCTAAACAAATTGCAAGTAGTATTGATTGACTGGTGAGATTAATATTAAAACATAAATACAGGTAAAATAATATTCACTTAGACAATATGAATAGTCCCATTGTTGATTCATTGATTGTATATATAATTTTTAAAGTGCAATTTAAAATAAATAAAAACCAACGAAAAACAAATTGCTTTGCTATTTCCCAATGTGCACTGGCCAATTTATAGTAAAAGTTTAATGTAAAAAGTGAAAGGTAATTGTTCCAAATGAGAAATCCAGCAAAAAAACATTCAATAAACTATGTTTATGTTGAAAATGGAATTGAACCCATTAAAAGATCTTTGAACAGGATATTGTCCTAGTTTTCAACCAACTTCCAAAAAGGAGAAGGTTCACAATTTGTCTGTATGTGTTTATTAATTCATAAAATACAAGTAATCCATTCTCTGAGTCAAATAATGAATTGTGAATGATGTTCTTTGTTTATTTATTGCTATGTGTAATATTTTGCATGTTACCTGTGTATATAAAATCTATTATCATAGGTAGGATATCAGGTGGGACACTTGGAAGAGCAACATATCCTTTTTGAGTTTCCTCCAAGCCCACATTAAACATTGCATCAAAATAAGCACAACTTGCTGCAAGCACCACACGATGAGCCTGCAATTAAAAGTATTAACATGTTTATTCATATGATTGTTTGTTTGTTGAAACTATGATGAAGATGAATGCAATCTCATAGTGAGAAAGTCTGACTCACACCAGTGGGAGTGATTCAGACTGATTATGCTGATGACATATCACATAAAATACAATTTCAAAGTGGTAATTGACAAAAAAATGGGTTTTAATTTTATTTGTGTTAGGATAATTAGTACCTACTCATAATGTACCCAATATTTAGGTAGGTAGTGATTATTATGGTAATGTAGGACATACATTTCGTCTTTGTACAGTATTTATACATTTGTGAATTATGTGTCCTTGGTACCTACCAGACTTCTTAGTCAGCAATAAATTTTAACTCTTATTCGTACTATGAAGGGCCACCTGTTTGGTTTGGTTTCGCTCACATGAAAGAGATAGTTCAGCTATAGGTTCAGTGAAGATAAAGAGTGAAATATAATCCTTACTTCGACTTAGTTTCTGTATCATACCTTAACTCTCGTTGAGCCTGATATTAAATCTATATCACAAAACCTCCCATCCCTTTTGAAGTGATGTAAGTTTATGGAAATTTTGTTGGCGTAGTCACAACATTTGTAAGGACGAGCCCCATCTTTGGCTGTAGATTTCTCATAGGTATTTGTCGTCATGTCAAAATTAAAATTACTATGTTACGTATCCACCAAAAACTAAATAAAATAGATGACACTGACGGCCATTAAACGTTGATATAATTATCACATTGGGCAGAGGAATTTGAATAAATCAATGAATAAATTCATTATAAATTGTCAAGTCTTTATTTTGACTTTTTTTAGGCTGTCTAAACTCTAAAAGTCTCAACTCTGACATTGACAAGATGCTGACGTTACGTCAAAAGTGCTGCCAGCTTTTTTGTACAGTGATGGGATGATGTGAAATCATGAAATCATAGAGGAATAACCTATAGAAAAACCCAGGACCGAATCGTTAAACAGTTTCTGCCACTATTTGCGAGAGACAAGGTAAAAACACGGGAGTTTTTTTTGGCGTGTGGGAAATCATCAAATAACCTCTCCCGCTCTTGGGCAGAGCGAAAGGGAGCGTCAGACTTCTACTGGCTAAAAACTACCCATGTTTCTCCTTAGCCATTTATGTCGAGGCAGTATCTCTTGCGAACAACCCGCAGCCGCAACGGCCGGTTTGACCATCACACACAGACTGCCGCACTCAGAATTTTTTAATGATTACTTAAGTCATTACTTAGTAAAGATTTTTTTACTTTATTGAAGGTTTTGACAAATCTTTATTATGTAACGGCTTAAATAATCTATACTAATATTATAAAGCTGAAGAGTTTGTTTGTTTGTTTGTTTGTTTGTTTGAACGCGATAAACTCTGGAACTACTGGTTGGATTTGAAATTTTTTTTTTGTGTTGGATAGTTCATTTATCGAGGAAGGTTATAGGCTATATAACATCACGCTACTACCAATAGGAGCGGAGCATAAATGAGAAATGTTGCAAAAACGGGAAAAGAAAATTCCTTTCTGAGAGCTTCCGTTGCGTGCGCTGCGAAAACGGTTTAAGTTACGAGAATATCATGTATGAAGTAATTATTCGTCTTTAAAAGTTCTAAAAAAAAGTCCGCGACAGCATCTGTCTATCTTTTAAGATTGACTCACTGTAACCATTTTTTACTATTAAAATGTTAGGTTAAAAATAATTATTTTATGCGAAGCTTATTTAACCCACATGGTATTAATCTATATCTAAATAAATGTGTTCGTTAGAACGGAAATTTAATATAGAATATTTGTGCTCTTTACTCTATACAGTTTAAACAAATATCTTAGAAGATATCGCAATGTAAAAATACCCGCGCGGAAAAATAATTACGCGGGTTGCGTCGCAATGTAGGTACGGGGGATTCTGGCTGGCCTCCGGGAAATTCAAATTCAAAATATTTACTGCATCATAATGTTTACAAGTACAGAGTGTTATAGTATATTTAACAGTAAGAGATAGATTTTATAGTAATTCACACTTTAATATAATCTAAGCTAGGTAATCTAAACCATCTAAACTATTGTAATAAAGAGGAAAGATAAGATTTTTTGTTTGTTACGATTTAGCTTAATTAATGTCGGATAGTCGATATATCGAGAAAGGTTATAGCTATATTTATGTGACGCAGACGAAGTTGCGCGGGTCAGCTAGTCATTAAATATCTGTGAGTACGGCAGAGAGACACGTATCCTACTGCTACATAAGCATACGAACCAAACGCAACCACGCATTAAAGAACCTATGAGGTTCTTTAGCATGTGGTTTTTAGTACTCAAAAAACGACAATTAAGCGTAAAGGTATACGGTTTTTATTGTTGTCCTATGACCACAAACACAAATTATCATGAATATGGCACAACCAGTGAGTAGCATGAAAAATAATGACTTTTCGAGATCGCTGACCATTATGTGTAAGTTGCTATGCGGACCTATTTATGTCTATCATAGCTGGCGGATAGTTTTCATCTATTGGTTCCTCGACCAGGTATAACGAATCTGTGAAATCTCGCTCATTACTCTCAGTCGCCTTTCAATAACCTCCCCCATGTTTTCATAATATAAGACATAAATAAGTTTTATTTCCTTAGAGGTATTGCACTAATAATCCACCACGTGGGCCCACGTTTCCTCACAATGTCCTCCTTCACCGTTTTTGGAGCAGAGGATAAGAAATAAATTATTCAAAGTAATGTCTGCCTGGGTTTGAACCTACGACTTACTGCTGGTAAGTTGGAGCCACCAATCCGCCACCACTGGCCACAGCTGCTCCGAAAGTTCAAAGTCACCCAAAGGGCAATTGAGACTTTGAAGGCTGTGCTCGGAGTTTTTGCGTGCGTTTTTGTTTGCGTTTTTGATTGCGGAATGAAGTAATTCGCAAAAGAACCAAGAATACCGACGTATCTCGAAGAATTGATAAACTTAAGTGGCAGTGGGTAGGGGCACATTGCTCGATAATTCGCATTTCGCGGGCTACCTTGTCGCATCAACCGTAATGGTAGGTAATGAGCATGAAGTAACTAACTACTTCCACGACGAAATTGCCGAGTCCAAGGCCGAGTCCTACAAAATCTGTGTCAAATGTTCCACTATGAATGACACTGTCACTGTCAGTTTACGACACTACGACTTAGCTAAGAGTTTGATTCATCTCTGGCTGCGGTTTAAATTGTACGATCCTTTACAAACGTGCCAACGCTACAAACTAGCTGTTCAAATTGAATGTTTACCATCGGTACACTTTCAATTTGAACCAGTCAATAGCCCTGTAATGTCACTTCTGTCAAAAATTATAACCTCGGAACTAAGCCGAAAGCACAGAACATAATATTATACCCCTCTCGGAATTATTTATTTACGTACTGCGACATTTTTCATTGAATAATATCTAAATAATGGTGCAACAACAAACAACATCTAAAAGCAAAATAAAAACAAGTCAATTGCTTTCCTTGACACTTGTCAAATTCGAATTTGACGTCTCCGCACACACTGTACTACCAAATTTTTGTGTGCGCCGTTGGTAGCGATCGATGACGTCAATCATGACGTCACACTGCTAAGAAGAGCTCACGTTTGTACAAAATAAACCGATTTTATGCACGAACACAGTACCAATAGCGCACATCGTACAATTCAAACCGCAGCCTCTGTTTGTTGTTTTTGAGTGTAGAATAGAAATATATGATCAAAAACATGTTAAATAAGGTTATACTTTCTTCCGACGTTGCGTTGGTTTGTGTCCAACATGCGCTGTCTACAGAAAAAGAAGAAATTATGGGTCTGCTTATCGGAGAGGTAAATAGTAAAATATATGGAATCATTGTTTAATTCACACTACCATTAATTGTGTGATTAATCAACGAATCTTCAACAGGTCCATAACAATGGTACTTTGGTTTCAATAGTATCTTCCGTAATATTACGACGCTTAGACAAAAAACCAGATCGCGTTGAAATATCGGAAGAGCAATTGGTACAAGCCACATTGCGTGCCGAAGAGTTAGCAGCTGAAGTCAGCAGACCCCTACGAGTCGTTGGATGGTACCATTCTCACCCTCATATCACTGTGTGGCCCTCACATGTTGGTAGGTTACACTACAATATTAGCAATAGTAATTATTTATTCACATAGTTTTATATTTTATAAGAATAATTTACTGACATTGTCAACATTCTTTTTCAGATCTTGCTACTCAGTCCATGTATCAAAGAATGGACTCAAGCTTTGTTGGAATTATATTTGCAGTATTCCTTACAGATCAGACTACAAAGGCCCCTTCGGTAAAAACTATATCTGATGAATATTATAGGATAAAGCATGTTTATATATAATAAGGTTCCAGACATAAGGCCAGTCAGTGCTGTACTTTCTTAAAATCTAATTGTAAAAGATGTGATAGATCTATCAACTGAAGTGACTTAAAGACTGGATTTGTGTCAGATACCAATAAACCACAGAAAAAATCTAACATACCTATTGCATTTCTGTGAATGAGTTCCAAGTGTTTTGGTAGGTATCTAAATGTGATTTTACATAATTATTTTCAGATTCAAATTACTTGTTTTCAATCTGTTAATGATGGTTCAAGTCAAAGTAGGAAAGAAATTGAAATGGAAATAATAAATAATAATGACTCTTTAGTGTCAAACAATTTTGAGGTAAGCATACTTAGTTTATTATTTCCTAGTCTGTTTTGTCCTAGGCCTCCCTCCATCCCTTCATTATATAAGTGAATATGAACTTACATAAGCAATGCTGCTGGGTTATATTCTATTTATTGTATTATATAACTAGCTGTAGCCGGCATGCAATGCAATGCCCTTTTTCCTACCTACTACCCTTGCTACTGCCCTATCTACCTTCCTACTACTTTCTCACCACTTAAACCTTCCCTGGACTGCCAAAAATAATTCAAAACCAAAATTAGCCAAATCGGTCCAGCCGTTCTCGAGTTTTAGCGGGACTAATGAACAGCAATTCATTTTTATATACCTAGATATATATATATATATATAGATGGGCCGGTGCCTGAAACTCCACAGAGTATTTGTCAATAGCGCCCTGCACACGTACAGTACGGACCGCGGGAAACACCACGCGCCGTTCCATCCCTCGCTCCGAACTGTACGTGTAGATGTGCGGATCTAACAGTCCGATCTGGCACCTCGACGCGAGTCCTTTCTCACAGTTTTACGCGCGCATCACGTATAAACGTAAATTACAAAAATGGCGGTTTGGAGCGTCGAACCTATCACAGAGTTCATTCTTACTACTGTGTAAAAAACTTTTGAAAGCTATAACGTTCCACGCGCCAGTCCAAACCGCAGTCCAAACTCTTGAAAATCAATTTACACGCACAGTTCGGAACGTTTGTCTAGTTAAGTAAGTTTCGTCGGCAATCCAAACCGTGAATGCATTTTCAATCGTAATTAGCACAACAGTTTGATCCGCAGTCCAAACCGTACAGATCTAACTGCTGTTTGGAACGCAGTCCAAGATGCGCGGTCCGAACTGTACGTGTGCGGGGCGCTAATGTGTTAAGAACCATATTTTTTTTTACTGTCCCTAGACTCATGGGCTACATATGTTTACTATAACTTTATTTCTGGTTGTATTTTAATGTAATTAATTTAATTTTAAGACTTTAACTCAATTGCCTGCAATATTAAAAGAGGAAGAAGATGAAGCTTACAATAATGAGGCCGGTCCAGAGGACTCTGATGATATCCTAAACAAACAACATAATGCGGCAGTTAGAACTATTGCAATTGGACACATTGTTGATAAGGTAACAATTGTTTTTAGAATAATAATAATCCCGCCACACTTTTCCCAGCAAGGTAACAATAGGGTAGGTATTTCACCAAAAAAATCTAATAAGTCAGTCTGTAAGATTATTAAAAAATAATGGATAAGTACTTGTTTTTTGTTTTAACAAATTAATAAAAGTTGATGAAAATAAAACGTTTCAACGATCCTCAATGGGGACATGTGACGTCACTTACTGGGTAAAAAAAAGTACTAAACTTGTGACGTCACACAACTTGACACGGCTTTTCGGAGAACTGTATCGTCTTCATATTTTGTTTACGTGAAAAATTTATTATAATAATTTTTCACTTTTTGAAGGCAAAAAAGTTTTTTTAGTTTTTAGTTGTAATATCTCATAAAGAAATATTTAGTATGAAACCTAACCCTTAACCCTTTCGCGGGCAATACTATTTACACCTCCGATTTTGGTTTTATTTATTCCAACCATTGTAAAATAACATAGGTAAAACAATACTAATACATTTCCCCCCCTTGCTAATCCCCCCTTCTTTTTTTGGGCTATGGCAATATCTGTCGCGGAGAGCGAGAATATCAACGCGAGAACATTAACCTTACGGTAAGCACAATATTTATTATTGGTAGCAACACTGAACAGCCTTGGTGTTTTGACAGATGTTCAACTTGTCTATGATTCACTTTTATAGTGGCGCGAGATGTAACGGACAAGAACGAGAGTGAGGTGTGAAAAAAGGGTGTGACCAGTCACCCCAGAGAGTAAGAGCCATCGCCCTGGAATCATGTAAGTGTTTGAATCACTTATAGATATATAGTTATGATGAGACCTTGACATGTAGCCATGAGGTAACGGATAGATTCATTTCTCCTAGAGATCATGTCGATGATCATATCCTCAGCATGCGGGCTCCCTAGCTAAAAGCAAAGCCGGGAGTTACGTGTGAATACCGTTCTCTCGAGCTACCTGTTGGGGAGTCTCCCCAGCTAAAAGCAAAGCCGGGAGTTACGTGTGAATACCGTTCTCTCGAGCTACCTGTTGGGGAGTCAAGGAGTATCAGTGGAAGAGCTGATCTTCTGAGCCGTATGTTGGGGTAGTAGCAACTAGCGGTCACTAGTCGAAGGAGACAGGGGCGTGGCTATGGGGATGGCGGAGGCCACCGTGGGGGCACCGAGCCCCCACGTCCGACGGTGTCATGTGGACGTTGCGCAAGCAACAGGGACGCCATAGGAGCACTGGTTGACCGTTAGTATAAGGTTCTACGTGAGTAGACCGTGGTGGAGCATAGCTCGTTAAAATGAGATAAGGTTCTACGTGAGTAGACCGTGGTGGAGCATAGCTCGTTAAAATGAGATAAGGTACTACGTGAGTAGACCCTGGTAGAGCATAGCTCAATTACGCTGATTATGTTAGAATCATACATCAATATATAGACTTCGTCTCCTGGTTGCATGGCAAGGTTTATCATGTACCTATTAATATGTATAGCGTAGATTACATTCGTCATGTAATCGTTAACAGAGCGATTCAGTGAGAAACCCGAGCATACAGTTTGGGCGGAATACTGAAACGTTCATACGATGTTCTGTCGTACAAGATTCATCCGTACTAAACCCAGGCCTACAGCTCACGTAAGGTACGGAAAGTGCGACAGAAATGGTGGAGATGCAAACTTTAACCCTCATTTCAATTTTGCAATTGTTATGATTGTTCTAACTTATTATGAGTTATGCATATTGAATCAATTTACATATTTTGGAATAATGTAATAATTCATAACTACATACGCTTTTATACGGTGTACTCTGTGCCGTGCCGTTGCCGTTGCAATGTCGTTGTTCTCTATGATTCAAAGACACAAATCAATCAATAGTGTTGTTAAATTAGTAAAACTAAAATAGCGACGATATCTTAACATCAAACAACGATCTACGATTAAACACTTTTTTATTGTTTTTGTATATTAACAATGATAAAAAGGAGAACATAATGTATTGTATTGTTTTATTTTTCCCTACACGACTTTAATTTTTCGTAAATATCGGATAGTGTAGTAGCACCTTTATTTTCGTTTGGGTGGTCTGGTTGGTTATATTATGCTGTCACCCGTCATGCTTCAATTGACATGTTTACTATTATTTATTATGTAGATGAAAGCCGGTTCGTTTTGCGGTTTCCGTATTGTATCCTCATATTTATCTGCTAGTGCGTAAATATTAGTACTATTAATAGCCATAGAGTTTACTATTTAAGTTGTGTTTACGATTCGATGACGTTTTCGCAACACTATTAATAGATAATCTGTGAACACTTAGCAACTTCCGTGACGCTAACCTGTTGGAAAGTTTCGCTATCGGTGTTTTAGGTGTTTTTATTGCGTATGCAAATAAGTATCAGTTTTATTATAAGTTTTAGTGCATTTTATAAGTATATATAAGTTTCGTTATTCGGCAAGTCGTCGAAATTAGAAATAAAAATGGAAGAGGCTCTGCGACAAAGAGTAAGGATGCGTCGGGACCGGCTTGTGGAAAGAATGGAGTCTTTTCGGAGCGAGTGTGCAGCGGGAATCGACGAGATGACCATTAGACAGCATATTGCTTCCCTAAAGGAACTGCTGGACAGACTCGACGGTGAGACAAAGTATTATATAAAAAACTCACAGGACCCGGACCAGTCTGTAGCAAATGAATGCTTCGAGCAACAAATGGCGGCCGAAGATATGATAGGCGACCTATCGAAATATCTTCAGATGGAGACTACACCACAACCAGCGTCAACATCATCTACAAAGCTCCCCAAGCTTGAATTGCCGAAGTTCGACGGAAACCAGACCAAGTGGTGTGAGTTCTGGGACAAATTTCGCGGTAATGTGGACCAGAAACAGATACCAAATGTCGATAAACTATCATATTTAGTAAGCTGTCTAGAAGGGGTCGCATTGCAAGCAGTGGCAGGCTTGCCTACAACAGAAGACAATTACCGGATTGCTCTAGACACGCTTGTAAGACGCTTCGGATCCACAACTATCCAGATTGACTCGCACTACTTGGCTTTAAATAATATACCAAGGGCTCAACAGTCTAGCGGGGACTGCAGAACTACGCTGGACAACATCGAACACCATTTGCGGATCTTGGAACAACTAGGAGAGCCAAGCAACGGCAACCATCTGAGAGCCTTAGTTTTAAACAAATTCCCAGAACAGGTCATTCACGAGCTTCATCTGATCGGGACCGACGATACTATGGCCACAATAAGGGCAAACCTGGACAGGATCATCCTGGCCATGGAAAGGTCAGCAATACTTAGGCCAGGAAACTCGTCTTCAGCTGTGGGAATTAAGGAGCCAACTGAAAATGATCCGTCCTCGGCCACAACTGGCACTCTACATGCAGCTGTCCAGTCAAGTAAGCCCAGGAGACATAGGAAAAAAGCGGATGGTCATCATGAAAGAGGTCAATCCAAAAAACGACAAGGCACCCATGCAACAAGCATGAGCCTCCAAGGAAAAAGGGAAGAGCCTGTCTTTTTTGTGATCTCAGAAACCACACTAGTGCAGATTGCAGACGAGTTAAAACTATAGAAGAACGGAAGGACAAACTGCAAGGCCGCTGTCTAAATTGTCTAAGCTTGAACCACAAGAGTGAAAAGTGCAGCAAAAAGATATCTTGCTTCCGCTGCAATGAGGACCACCTAGTGATGTTCTGCCCAAAGCCCGCAACCATAGACCGCAGTGGGAAAAATCCGAAACCCCAGTAAGACATCAAAGCTTATGGGCATTCGAATGCTTTTAGACAGTGGAAGCCAGCGCAGTTACATCACTAAGAAAACAGCAAAATTTTTGGAATTGGTTAATATGAAAGAAGATTTATTATTAATTTATACCTTTGGTGCTACAAATCCAAAAGAAACCTTAAGTCCAGTGTCTGAGATTATAATTGAAACGAAGAGAGGAATTACTAGAAAACTGCAAGTAAATATTGTTGATCGTATAACAAGTAAGATTCCTGTTGCCGATTTCTTTAATAAATCTGTAGATATACCTGCTGATGATAAATCTACTGGGGAGGGCATTGACCTTCTCATAGGTAATGACTATTACTGTTCCTTCATGAGGGAGGAGAAAATTATATTGTCACCAAACCTTTATTTGGTCAACACTGATTTTGGATGGATTCTTTCCGGCAACACCAATGTTAATGAAGAGACCTCTGCTTTGACTGTAACCACATACTGTCAATGCCACATACCAAGCTGTCCATACTTTGCAGAACCAGACTTACCTCTGAGAAATATTGATGTAAACTTTCTGTGGTCACTTGAGAGTATTGGTATAACAGATAATCCTAAATCCACGAGACAAGAGGAAGCAGTAAAACATTTCACAGAGACTGTTCAATATAAAAATGGTAGATACTATGTGAAGTGGCCATGGATTCAGTACCCTCCGGAACTTTCTTCCAATTTTGGTTTAGCAATAGGTAGACTAAAGAGTATGTTAAAAAGAGTAGACAAGGATACACTCCTAGAATACGATTGTATTTTAAAAGAACAGCTTCAGTCTGGAATAATTGAAGAGATCAACCCAAAATTACACCAAACATCCGACCGGCCTGTTCACTACCTTCCGCATCACATGGTTAAACAAAAAGGGAAACGGGGGAGACTTGTTTATGATGCTTCGGCTAAGACATCAGGTCAAAAGAGCCTCAATGAATGTCTTTACAGTGGACCCTCATTTCTTGAAGATCTGACAGCACTGCTACTCAAGTTCAGAATGAAGAAGATAGGTATGATGGCTGATGTTGAGAAAGCATTTTTACAAGTTGGACTACAAGAAGAGGATCGAGACGTGACACGGTTCTTATGGATCAAAGACCTCAATAAAGAGCCAAGAAACGACAACCTGATGTACCTACGATTCTGCCGTGTACCCTTTGGAATTATAAGCAGTCCCATGTTACTAACAGCAACAATAAGGCATCACATGATGTTGTCATCATCGGGAGACCTTCTGAAGAACGTAGCTAACAAATGTTATGTGGATAATCTCGTCACCAGTGTGGACAGTGTCCCAGAAGCTAGACAAACTTACGAGCAGACAAGAGAAACATTTGTGCAACTGGGGATGAACATCAGAGACTGGGTATCCAATGACAAAGACCTTATGAGTGTGATCCCGCAAGCTCATCAGGCAGAACAACAGGAAAATGTTAAAGTTCTTGGACTGTCATGGAACACTGCAAAAGATACACTGAAACTAAAAGTATCAACAGATAACCTTAATCAAGTCCCTTCAACCAACACTAAGAGAACTGTTCTTAGGGATATGGCTCGGATATATGACCCTCTTGGATTTGTGTGTCCATTAATCTTACCCATGAAGCTGCTGTTTCAAAGAATCTGCAAAATGAAACTAAAGTGGGATACAGAACTACCTGACGACCTGAAACAGATGCTGAAAGAAGATCTGGACTGTCTGAGACAAATTCAGGATGTAGAGCTTCCAAGACATGTAGGAATCGAGGCCCCTGATGCGACATATCAGGCCCATGCCTTCACAGATGCATCAAAAAATGCATTCTCTTGCGTTGTGTACCTACGAGGTCAGAGTGGACAAAATATTACGGTATCCTTCATTATGGGAAAATGCCGCATATCAAGGATAGAAGACAAAGACGAGCTGAAAATACCAAGGTTAGAACTCTTAGGTTTTTTGATTGGCAGTAGGATGCTTGCGTATGTGAAGACTAATATAGATCATCCGATCGAAAAGGAATATTTATGGACTGATAGTCTTGTGGTGCTTGGCTGGATGAATTCGAACAAACTACTTCCTCCGTTTGTAGCTAACAGAGTAAATGAGATCAAGAAGAGACATCCAAAAACAGAAATGTGTTACATCAATACGAAATCCAATCCAGCCGATGTCGCCACTAGGCCTGAACTCTGGAGAGAGAAGCAGACGCTTTGGTTCAGTGGCCCCGACTTTCTGAGAGAACCAGAAACAACTTGGCCTGAGAATCGACACTATGTGACCCACCATGCATTGTTTTCTCTCGGGGAGGCCCAGGTTGAGGTTTGTCCGGGAGAGAGGAATGACCCAACAGAAAAAGGTTTAGACCGGTTAACCGTATTGCCCATAACTGGATGCATACCTGAGGAAATCAAAACTATTCAGAAAAAATATTATCCTGAGGAATTAGCTGGTCGAAGAACACATCTTTCAAGAAACCTGGATCTCTTTCTAGACGTGGATGGTGTTATCAGATGTCGGGGGCGTATGGCCAACACCACCTGGACCTACGACAAAAAGTATCCAATACTATTACCAAGAGACAGTGACTTTACAAAAAGGATCATAACCGAAACTCATGAGAAAAATTATCATGTAGGCGCTGCACACACTCTGAGTATTATTCGGGAAAGATATTGGATACCTCAAGGGAAGTCCCAGGTACAGAAAATTATAAGAAGATGTTTACAATGCACTAAACATGGCGGTGGACCATACAAACTTCCGTCCACACCTGCCTTGCCTCCAGAAAGAGTGAATTATAGCAACCCTTTCACATTCACTGGTGTGGACTACTTCGGCCCTATGCTTGTGAATACACCTACTGGAAAGGAAAAGAGATGGGTAGCCTTATTTACTTGTTTAGCAGTACGAGCTATTCATTTGGAAATTGTCAATGACCTCTCGGCTGAAGAGTGTCTGTTAGCTCTGCGAAGGTTTGCAGCAACACGAGGAGTGCCGAAACGTATGTATTCCGATAACGCCACTTGCTTCAAGTTGACCTCTGAGGTAATGACAAAATCGTTCTGCATCGATAACTAGATCGAATGGAGATTCATACCGCAACTAGCGCCATGGCATGGAGGATTTTATGAACGGTTGGTAGCTCTTGTGAAACACTGCCTTAAAAGAACTTTAGAAAAACACCTGTTGAACGACAGCAAACTCCTGACTGTTATAAAAGAGATTGAGGCAGTTGTTAACTCTAGGCCGATTACTCAAACTGGAACAGAACTGGAACACACGTTGCGACCAGCGGACTTCCTGAGTTTACAAGATTGCTTGATGACAGATCCTACTTCAGTCGAATCACCTCCTGAAGGAACTTTAGCAAAGATTGATTTGATTCAGAGCTGGAAGAGAGGACTCAAGATTATCGAAGAGTTTAAGCGAATGTTCATAAGACAATATTTAATGACATTGAGAGAAAGGTCAAAGCATTTACCTAAACAACCACGGATTAAGTCACACCGCAGTCCAACAATAGGCGATGTGGTACAAATATGGTCAGATTCCAAGAATAGAGAATTCTGGAAGACTGGAAAAATAATCGCCTTAATAAAAGGTAGTGACGATAAGTGCAGGGTCGCAAAGGTGAAGACTAAAGATTCAGTCCTTACACGGTCTATTGGGCATCTTTATCCACTTGAAGCGGATAATGATGAGAGAGGTACTGATGAACAAGACCGAAATACAGAACAAGTGAGCAAGAACTCTGAGATGGCTGTTTGGGCTGACTTTGAAGCACCTGAAGAATTTCAAGAGGTTATAGAAACCCCTCAAACCCGGGAGAAAACAGATCCTCCTCATGAAGAGATGCCTCAAAGAGAGGTAAACCAACCCGCTGATGAGCCTGAGCAGATGGATATAGATTCTGATCCACCACAAGATGACGAATTAGAGTCAAATGAGAATGAAGGTGATGAAGCCGTCGACACTGAGCAGGATACCCTTGCTGCAAGGGATGAAGAAGTGATTCCACACGCAGTGGATGGTGCATTGAGGAGTAGAAGAGCCGCCGCTGTTCGTGCCTCGGAACGGATCCGAGAATGGACGCGTCACCTACTTACTCTGCTGCAATAGTCACTTCTTCCTTTGTGGGAGTGTCGCGGAGAGCGAGAATATCAACGCGAGAACATTAACCTTACGGTAAGCACAATATTTATTATTGGTAGCAACACTGAACAGCCTTGGTGTTTTGACAGATGTTCAACTTGTCTATGATTCACTTTTATAGTGGCGCGAGATGTAACGGACAAGAACGAGAGTGAGGTGTGAAAAAAGGGTGTGACCAGTCACCCCAGAGAGTAAGAGCCATCGCCCTGGAATCATGTAAGTGTTTGAATCACTTATAGATATATAGTTATGATGAGACCTTGACATGTAGCCATGAGGTAACGGATAGATTCATTTCTCCTAGAGATCATGTCGATGATCATATCCTCAGCATGCGGGCTCCCTAGCTAAAAGCAAAGCCGGGAGTTACGTGTGAATACCGTTCTCTCGAGCTACCTGTTGGGGAGTCTCCCCAGCTAAAAGCAAAGCCGGGAGTTACGTGTGAATACCGTTCTCTCGAGCTACCTGTTGGGGAGTCAAGGAGTATCAGTGGAAGAGCTGATCTTCTGAGCCGTATGTTGGGGTAGTAGCAACTAGCGGTCACTAGTCGAAGGAGACAGGGGCGTGGCTATGGGGATGGCGGAGGCCACCGTGGGGGCACCGAGCCCCCACGTCCGACGGTGTCATGTGGACGTTGCGCAAGCAACAGGGACGCCATAGGAGCACTGGTTGACCGTTAGTATAAGGTTCTACGTGAGTAGACCGTGGTGGAGCATAGCTCGTTAAAATGAGATAAGGTTCTACGTGAGTAGACCGTGGTGGAGCATAGCTCGTTAAAATGAGATAAGGTACTACGTGAGTAGACCCTGGTAGAGCATAGCTCAATTACGCTGATTATGTTAGAATCATACATCAATATATAGACTTCGTCTCCTGGTTGCATGGCAAGGTTTATCATGTACCTATTAATATGTATAGCGTAGATTACATTCGTCATGTAATCGTTAACAGAGCGATTCAGTGAGGTTCCACAACTATCACACAACGCCATCTAGTCCCAAGCTAAGCAGAGCTTGTGTTATGGGTACTAGACAACTGATAAACATACTTATATATTTCTAAATACATACATATTATAGATAAATTACACCCAGACACAGAACAAATGATCGTGCTCATCACACAAACATTGCAATGAACTAGTTTTGCAATGTTCAGCTCCCGACGGACATTCTTGGGTTTTTTAAGGTGGGTGTTTTATGTTATTTTATCCTTTTTTCAATTAATTTTTAACAGTCGTGGGTTTTTTCAAAATTTTTAATTTTGCTTTTTATTTTAAACTTTTTACTTTTATTTTTATTTTTTATCTAAGAACATGCACCAATCAAACCTTAACCCATAACTGAAAACTGAATCAAAATCGGACTTGTAGTTTTGGAGAAAAATGGCAACTTTGATTTGCACAAAAAATCTTTGCTGCAGCGCCCCCTGGTGAGTTGTCACCGTAACACCTATCTAAGAACATGCACCAATTAAACCCGAACCCATAACTGAAAACTGCATCAAAATCGGACTTGTAGTTTTGGAGAAAAATGGCAACATGTATTTGCACAAACACACAAACAAACAAACAAACAAACAAACACACAAACAAACAACCTCTCACCCCAAACGCATATACCGTCTCCGTTCCGTCGTGAGGGAGTGAGTGAGGTGATTCGGTGGTTGATTTTGTACATTTTTTGTTAACAATGCCTTGTTTCACATAATTTCTTAAGTATATTATTTCTCCATCAGGGACATTCACTAATTCAACAATTTCCATATTACTTAGGGGTATTTGACGTTGGATTTTTCCTGGCGGCATCTAAAAGAAAAAATAAAATCGGGCATTGGCAACTATTTATCCACAACAAATAATTTATCGAGCATAGGCAAATATTTTGCCGTCTATTTAGAGCAAACGCAATATCAAGTTTTCTTTATCGTAAAAGGTATTATAAGTGCATAATATAACGAAATATTACATTTACTCAATAAATCAGATCAAGAGCTAATAAAAAACAAGTCGTTACTTACATTTTACACGGTAATTTTCTTGATTATGATTGATTTAGGTTAGAACACCGAAAAACAGCCTCACATTTTGCACGTCGTCACCAATATGTCAAATATTTCTTTTGTCAATTTGATTGATGGATTTCAAATTGTTGTAACAATATTCTAAGAGATGTAGTTAGCTGTCTATAGTTGCACAGCATTAATATACTTCATAAATTTTGGCACAACTTTGAAAAAGTGGTTTGGCAACTATTTTGCCGTTGCCCGCGAAAGGGTTAACCTTCAAGATTCCCTTATTATTGCTTTCAACTCCTAACCATTGAGGAGTAGTACCTTCCATCATAAGCTCATCAATATGAAGTGATGACTGCTGGATGCGAATACTTGTACAGCGTGAGAAAAAACACGAAACCTATAACATTTGAGGGTTGCCCTTGATTTCCCTGGGATTCTATCATCAAATCCTGTTTAGTGCCAATGGGACTATTTTTAGTTGTTCCCAAATAAATATTTGCCGTAAATTTATTTTACATTGTTAATTGTTAACAATACATGTCATGGATGTAATAAGGTATGATAAATACCTTACTGTCGAAATTGTACAGATGTATTGTACACATCTGCGTACCCCCTCAGAGCATACAGGCGTGATGATACGTCATGATGTTGTATAAACAATAAACATCCAAGCGATTCCAGCAATCACGACAGATTTGCCGTCTATTTTTGAAGAGTTCCATTATATATCTCTGAAGATCAGCATCAGATTTTCACCAAATTTAAATGGCACTACCTCAGGAGTATACACTTTAAAATAAAAAAAGAACTGAGAATCGCTCTTCAAATGGGGGAGAAATCGGTGAACATACATAAAAAAAAATGTGTATTGTACACATCTGCATACCCCCTCAGAGCATACAGGCGTGATGTTACGTCATGATAATGTATCCATACTAATATTATAAATGCGAAAGTACAGTACGATCAAATTATCTTGGCAGCTCCGAACTTCGTGCAGGTCATTTTGTTACAATAACTGCTCTCCTCTCTGTTTAACCGTTTCCATTATAGCTAAGCGGAGACATGAAGTGTATAGATATTTATTTTATTTGTATTTCTCACTGTTTAAATTAGATATTTTCTGATCGTTTAAGTATTGGTTTATCTGGCAATAACAGTTTTATTCACAAGTTTACATGCGTAAAATTTCGCAAAGCCTATGTTCAGAGCTGCCAAGATAATTTGATCGCACTGTAACTCTGTCTGTCTGTCTGTTACTCTTTCACGCCTAAACGGCTGAACGGATTTTGATGAAATTTGGTACAGACATAGTTTGGACATAGGATAGTTTTTTTTATCGCGAGATAAACCAAAAATCTGCCGGAAGTCACTATTCCACGCGAACGAAGTCGCGGGCAAAAGCTAGTATTCAATAAACATCCAAGCGATTCCAGCAATTACGACAGATTTGCCATCTATTTTTGAAGAGTTCCATTGTATATCTCCGAAGATCAGCACCAGATCATCACCAAATTAAAATGGGACCACCTCAGGAGTATACTCTTCCAAATAAAAAATGAATTTTGAGAATCGGTCCACAAATGGGGGAGAAATCAGGTAACATACATTAAAAAAATACATACATACGAACATAGAACCTCCTCCTTTTTTGAAGTCGGTTAAAAACAGAAGTGTGATACTGCATACGGCTCAGTTGATTGCCGGAATCGCAACTTCCCAATCACAGAACATTTCTGTTCCGTGTTCCCAATCATCTTACCTTAATTCTGATTGTCTATGATAATGCAGATGTATGGTTAGGCTGATAGGCATAAATGCGAACTCCTACTGCCTGCTAATTTTATTGGATAAAATATTGAAGGCATTTTTGGGAAGAAAATCGATTCTGATAAATCCCTGCATATTATATTATATTGAGGTCTAGTATGGAAAGTCTGGCAGTAGATATTATTTTTTATTGATTTGAATCTACAAGATAATATTAAAAACTAAGGTAAAACTATTTGAAGATCACAAAAAATTTCAATTATAGTGCGCGCGGAACTAGTTGGCCGCTCCTTAGGTTGCGACAGGGGTGAGGGGGCGGGTTGCCTACAGCTTGTAATGCACAGGAGACTATAATTAGACAGTGATGACCAATCTCGAGATATCGTGAACAATAATTGTTCAATTAATTAAAAGAATACTTAAATAAAAAACAAAAACTTGCCTAAGGAGCGGCCAACTAGTTCCGCGCGCACTATAATAACATTAGAGAGGATTAAATATTATTTTATTAACTGGGTGAAACAAAACAAAACCGGGTACTTAGTAACACAATCTAATATCTAGTATTCTTTCAGATGTCCAGGCCTATGCTAGAAGGTCTTGTAGCAAGAAACACTCTTAACACAGTACGCTTGAAGGCATTAAAAAGACAACACCAGGACATGATGACTAAGTTAAATGTTTAAGATAATATACACTCTTCATTTAATGATGATTTCTGAATTACATACACAATGTTAAAATCAAAGCTATTTAGATTACTGATCATTATTCAAAAATGTAATTAAAGATTTGTTGTTGTTGTTTGAACAATTTAATCATCATAAAATGAACAGAGTATAAAAATACGAAATATTTAGAATTATATATTTATATATAATTATAATAAATAACTGCATATGAAAAATTATGTTTTTCTGTTTAAATCAAAGTTTTGATTAGGTTAAATCATTTTGATCAATCATTTCGAAACCATCTGAAGAGTCTATACTTGATAGCCTGTTCCTTTTATTTTCAGTTGATTCTGCTTGAATCATATTTGCAACTGCTCCAGTTATGTTCCAGAACGCGTTATATGCACTGCTGCTCCATGTACTGGCGGGTTTTGCTACCTCTAAAGTAGATTTAATTTTCACTTTTTCTTTTTGTTGATCTAAAATAATATTTCGGATATTATCAACCATTCAAAATAATATATTTATTATTATATATACTTATCTATATATAGGTGGTATTCACTTAGGACTTCGTTTTAATTGTTATGAAATAAATATTAGTAGTATTTGTTTCAAAACATGCTGAATTTGTGTCAGTATCTTACAGTTTAGCATTTTCTTCATCTATAAAATAATCACTCATAGAACTTGCCTAGAGGTATATATTCATCTTCACTTGTGTCCGAAGAATCTACATCTTTTTCTAGAGTATGCATTTTTTCCATTGAGAAATTTGTAACCAATGAGCTGCTGTTGTCAGAGCTGTCACTGCACTCAGCCAGTGGTACATCCTCAGGTTTCCAATAATCTGTTGACCAAAATCATTGGTTTAAACGGTGTTTGAAAAAAACTTTATAAATTATAGGATAAGGCATGTGAGTTTTATATTTGCTATTTCAAAATTATTAAGAATGGATAATATGTTTTCAAGGTTTTGTATAAGAAATGAGTGGGTAATACAGATGGTAAATGATCTTACTGAACAAACAATATGCACCAAACTTATCTTGCCCGACTTCCTAGTTTTAAAAGCAATCATGTTGCCCAGAAGAGAGAATGAAACATGTTATAAAATAGCATTACCTAAAAACACCATGGTGCCCAGCATTGGGATGGGACAGCCTACAGTAACATTCATCAGCTACATTTGTTTGAAACTGATCAAATCATAATAATTTACTAAGAATGAAGTTGTATGTACCATAAATTTGTTTTTCATCCATACTTGGAGCTGGATCAGGTTCAATGGAAAGTAATTTTATATTAACTTCAGATACTTCTGGTATAAGACCTTCAAATTCAAAGTCTGATTCTGAAAAAAAAAAAAAAACAAATTGTTATTCAAAAATAAATTCTCTATCATAATAATTATTGAATAAATAAATAAAGAAATATTTAGTCACCTAAGTCTTGTCTCATATTCTTGCATAATTTAATCACAGGTAATATCACTTTGTAAAAAACACATATAAACATTAGCAATAAGTATGTTATTAAATAGCCACTAATATACTTTCCAGTAAGAAAAACTATTACCAGGATGATATTGATTAATAGAAAAGCCTGAAACAAAAAATATGCTATAATTAAAAAAAAATGTTTTTGTTGGAAATTGTTGGAAAACTTCTACAATAAATAAAATGAATAGTTTAATCAGTCATTAAAATAAAACATAGAGCTTGAGACTTATGATGCCAATGACTGATAGCATAATAATATCTTTGTTTCAGTTAGTAGTGAAACCTGAAAGTCTGACAATGCATCTTACCAAAAGGTATCAACTGATCTAGTTTCTCATTTACTGGCTTGTAAAGTCAGAAAGAAACAAGACTCCATGTGTCAAATATTGCATTCAATTTGCAATAGGGGATCGGACAAAAAAAAACTAATTAGTCCGTCAGATTGATTTCCAAAAAATATTGGACACGTATTTTTTCTTTTTTCACGTAAACTTAAAATGAAGACGATACAGTGCTTCGAAAACTCGTGTGACGTCATATGATAGTACATTTTGACGACACAAGTGACGTTTCAAGCCCCACTTCAAGATCTTTGACGCGTTTTATCTTCGTCATTTTTTATTGATTTGATAAAACAAAAAACACGTACTTATTCAATATTTTTCGATAATCTAACTTACGGACTAAACAGAATCATATTATTTTGACCCAGTCCGATCCCCTATTCAGTAATTGCATTTGGTTAGACTGGAAGCTGATCTTAGCAGAGTTGGAAATAGACTATCATAATAAAAACTCAAACTCAAACTCAAATATTTTATTTCAATTAAGCCATTACAGGCACTTTTGAATGTCAGAAGGACGGAAGAAGAACGAAACTACGAGTGCAATACGTCATTCCGAAAGTCACTACGCCGGACCACACGCCACCGAATGCCCGCAACAACGAACACTGCGAGCACAAAAGCACGCAGCGACGCAAACCGCAACAACGAATGCTCGAGTCCCCGAATCACGGAACAACGAATGCACGCCGCAACGTGCAACCGCGGCCCCGCGACCCGGAGCCCCGCACACCCGCCGCCACGGCACACGCCGCCGCGCGCCCCCGCACCCACAGCACTCGCTGCCGGTAACATTCGGCGCCGCGCAGCCCGACGCAGCAACTCCCGAAACGACGTATTGCACTCCTACGCTACAGTCACAATCACAAGGCATAATAACTTGTGAAAGTACCGCAGTTGCCAGTTCCCTAACGTAGATCTCATGAAGAAGAACGGGCAAGAAACTCCATGGACACTCTTTTAAATCAGAATTTGTTACAAAATCTTGGTACATTATATCATTCATGTTGAGATGGTATATTTTGTGAGAACTATGTAGCAAGACGTGCAAGTTAAGAGCGTCCAGAGTAAAAAGATATAAAAAATAAATCAAAGAAAAATATATAAACCATGGTAGCTAAGAGATGACCAGTCTCCACTGACAGCGCCCGTTCACGAACATGACGCATGGATCAGCACCATCTAACTCAACCATTTTGAAGGGAACTAAATGATCCGACACACCCGCCACCATCAGCGAGACATTTGAGTGAGCATGACATTCTCTCAGCCACCAGGGCAACGTCACTAAAATATAACTAAATGTAAAAAGTGGCTTTATAGTACATAGAACTCACACATCACTCAACCGTGGGGCACGTCAATTGTAATTTCCGCAGCTTGACGTGCCCCACGGTTTTTTCCCACGACTGTATCTATTTTATTATTTTTTGGTTTTTAGTACATTTATCTTAAACATTGCAATGTATGTTTAACATAAAACCGTTTAACTTAAAAAGTTTTTTTACCTATTTTTATTTTCTAGTTTTTAGCCGCCATCTTGGATTTTAATTTTATATAGTATATTGTATTCTGCTTGTTGAGCCCTTTCATTTGATACCCATATTGATGGGATTAATAAAACATAAATTATCCGCCATTTTGTAGCGGCGGCCATCTTGAATTTATAATGATAATGAATAAACATAATTGTATTGTCACCAAAATCCAAAGTGTATACAAAATTTCAGATTAATCGGTTGACAGGAAGAGGGTGAAATTTGAATTACTAAATTTGACCCAAGAATAAAACAAACGGGGTGAGCTAAATAAAACCGTTTAAAAAATCAATGATTTAAATCAGTTATTTTTTACTGCAACCAAAAAATCTGATTAAAATCAAATAAATCCGATTTAAATCAAATTAATCAGATTCTTTTGATTTTATTATAAAAATCATGATTTTTATCAACCCTGCTACATGTGCTTAAGGGTTGAACTATAATTCGTTTTTGCCCACAACCCACCTTCAAGTCGTCACTATACATAGCTTTAGATGACTTGGCAATTTCTATTAACGTATTATGTCTATTTTCAATTATTGTCGTTGTACTCAATTTTCGATCTTTACCTTCAAATATCTCGGTAACGTGACACTTTGGGTACCATGTTACTGAACATTTTTTGTTTGTCTATATGTCCTCTATCCATACATACCACTTTCATTGTGGGCCGCGATTTCGAAAAAAAAAACAAAATAGCAGCCAGGTTGACATGCCACATCGGTTCTATCCCCTTTTTACACAACAATGAAACAATATAAGTACTGTGTAAAACTAATACCTACTTCAAGAAAATATAGTAAGTAGGTACCTTCCTAATCAAGTATTGATGTGAATACTTACTTTGGTATGATTAGTTTCTCGTAAATACAAGAAATCATTCCATTTGTTTTGTAACAACAGTTTCATGTTTGTTACTGCTGTACATAATTGATCTCCATTACCTGTTAGCCGTTTTAGACAAGTAGTTCTATGTTTATGTTTTAACCAGTTCTCAAATGCATCAATGCATACCACTGCTGTGCAAGAACCCAAAAATAATTCTAATAGGTTGACTTGTTGATGAACACTTACACTGAAAACAAACAGAATTATCAAAAATGCATAAAATGCTAGTAATCATCATACAATATTGAATATGTCAATACTTACAAAAATATAATATTTAGAATAAACAAAAAAGACAAAGACATCCACATTTTTCTCCAAAATAAAACATCTTCAAGTAAGCCAATAAATGCTGCCAATATGAGGGATGTCTGGGTATTTTTGGTTTCTGGTGATTTTGTCACATTCCATTTGAATGCTCTTTTTAATGTCGCTAACATGAGTATATAATATTATCAAATAGAAAGAAACAAGGCGTTTTGCACGCAATACGATAGGATTTATTTTCCTTTGTGAACCAAGACCAAGCAAGACGAAACAAATATGAATGAACAATGAAGACTGACATTGACAGTGACATACCATCATACCATCTAACAGACCACAGATTAAGTTTGATGAAAAAATATCGATGTTTTTTGATGAATGAATGCCATCTATTTATTGACTAAGAAAACAATGAATAAATCGACTAACTAATTCATAACAACAAACCAACCTTTTGTAAACTCTTTCTCACTGACCATAGACTGCTACGGGCTACTCCCTTAATCATAGTTGTAGTTTTTATTTTAGTACTAGTATTTAGTACCATATAATAGTAGTTTATGCGACTGTGCATAATGAAGGGCATTACAACACGAGTGTGGGTTTAAGAAACGAGCCGAAGGCGAGTTTCTTAATAGCATCACACGAGTGTTGTAATGCCTAATTATGTATAGTTGCATACACTAATTTATCTACCCGAATATCGGGCTCTATGATGGGCTCAGGAACCATAGGGAAATTACCAGCATTGTTACCAGTGTAATGCAATAAAAAATAAACAGGTTATTAGTTGCATTCGTCGCTGCATTTACGATATCTGGCGGAGTGTTCATGTTAATTTCTGAGTCACTATCACTCATTTTCGACAGAAATAAAGAACTTATCAGAAAATTTGTCTACTCAATGAAAGGGAATAAAAAGCTAACGAACAAATGACAGCTCGAAATGGCGGCGTTTCGGATATCTGTCATTTTTTTTAAATCATAGGCAAACAAACAAAAATAAAATCACGGAAGATATCCCGTAAGTGACATTTTAAATATAGTTATGAACCGTGAAAGCTTAAAACAGTGTTTAAACAAACAAAGTCACTATTATTTGTTTTGTATCAATATCCGGAATCCATCTTGAGTCAAACCCCTGTTTTTCAGCCTGTTGACAGCGTTTCCTTTGCCTCTCCGCTGGTGGCGCCCTCTATACTTACCGATGGTACTAAATATTTCAAGCGCGTCTCGGGTGATCGCCCAATTTACCGTCATTATAGCGTCGTTTTTCGCGCCGTTCGTTGATAGCGTTGAAACACGATAAACTTCGCGAAAAAGTATTAACCACTATTTTTTCAAATTAAGTTTAGTAAAACGTTTATAGTTTAAAATTTTCCTCTCCGTTGAGTCATTATGGAAAATCGTAATAATAATTTAGAGCGGGAAAGTGGGACTGACGGTTCACGATCCCGTAAACGAGTTCGTTCTCCGACGCCAAGTGGAAGAGATAGCGATAGCAGTTCTTCTACAAGCAGTGGACCCAGCCCTGAGAAACGTAAAGTAAGGAGGGACCCCCAAACCGTGAGTTATGCACATTTCGAGTTTTTATCACAACAAGTGGCTTATTTAACAAACCTCATAACGAATCCTTCCGTTATTGAAAATAATACGAATTCAAGTGCTAACATGAAAACGGTTGCCACAAATGAGTTAAATCTGCGACGACCTGAAAACTTGTCTAATAACAAACTTCAGATTTTGCCGGAAGTCAGTACAATAGTAAAAGACCCGATTTACCCAAGGGCAAACGAAACATATCTTAAAAAAATAACGGATTTACAGCGTTTTAAGTGTGATGATTGGAATGCCGTTCGATTTTCGGATGCACAAAAGAAATATTTAGCTACCCCCGGTTTTGTCGAGTTAAATGTTAACGACGAATTAAAGCGTTTTGAATCGAACATGTTGAAAGAAGATTCACGCTCATATTTATTGGAAAGATCTTTTGCTGGATTAACGAATGCCTTACTTTGCCAAAAAGACGAATTGCACAAATCATTACAATCATTGGTGGATTGGTCAAATGAGTCTAGAGAATCGCTGACACCTAACTCGTTATTCGAAAAAGTGCAATCATTGTTTTCGAAAGAATCCGCGTATAGTAAGGTTACCGATGACTTACTACAAATAGTGTGCGGCCGAAGAGCTGATTTGATAAATACACGTCGAGAGACTATGTTGCGGCAAATTTCCGAAGGTTTTCATCGTGATGTCCTACAAAAAATTCCTCCTAGTACAGAATACCTTTTTAATGATGAGGCAGTTCAAACCTACCTTCAAAAAATTGGGGGGGTGGATAAACTTACAGTATCAACTAGGTCAATACCTCAAACTTATTCTAAAGAAAACTTTTATGAAAATCAAAAACCATCGACTAGTAAACAAGCTGACGACAGGTTTTTTCGTCGAGATACCTTCAATAGAAGACAAAAGGGCTCAAATGCTTCACACGAAAACAAAAACCGAACAAGCAACCACCGATTTAATAAACCAAAGGGTAAGAAATCACAATCGCATGCTAACCCTAAAAACAAGCGTCGCGAATGACTGTCGGACATTTCAAGGCGGCTGTCTAAGGCAATTTCAATATGTTTGGAGCAATCTGGGTGCGCCAGACAAAATATGCCAACTGTTGAACGGGGCACGCATACCCTTCATACTCAGACCGCCACTAATATTTCCGAGTCCCACAGTTCTGAACTGTTACAGAACCAAAACCTCTCCCAATATGTCCAAACAAATCCAAACAATGCTCGAGTCAGGGGTATTGGAACCTGCAGAACTGACGCCCAGTTACATTTCAACATTATTTCTGGTACCCAAGTCAGATCAGACCTTCCGACCCATTTTCAATTTGAAAAAACTGAACCAGTTCGTAGTAGCCAAGCCATTTCAACTATTCAGTCACTTCCGGGTACCAAGTTTTTTGCAACAACAAGATTGGATGGCCAAACTAGATCTAAGTCAAGCATATTTTCACGTACCAATCGCACAGCAACATCGCCGGTTCCTGAGGCTAAATTATCATCAAAACTCACGTCAACATCAACTACTTCAAATGACGTGCTTGCCGTTCGGCCTCTCATCGGCACCCAGAACGTTTGCTTCGATAACCAATTGGGTAGCAGAATTCCTGAGGAGTCACAAGATCAGGTGCATAGTTTATTTAGACGATTTTCTTTTGGCCAACCAGTCAAAATCGCAGTTGGAAGACGACATCGCATTCACAGTAAAGATACTCCGTCTACTAGGCTGGACAATCAACTACGAAAAGTCTGTTCTGGTTCCGACACAATGCCTCGAATTTCTCGGCATTACATGGGACACAAAACGCAACGCAAAGTCCCTGTCGGAACCGAAGTGTCTAACGCTACGCAAAGCACTTCACCAACAGCTTCAGTTAACAAAGTGGTCCCTCAAACAGTACCAAACTCTAATGGGGAGACTCAACTTTGCAACGTTTGTGACCCCGAGAGGTCGCCTTCACTGTCGTACTCTGCAATACTACAGTCGACAGCTGTCGGTGAAACACCCGTATCGGTCGATCGCTGTCCCTCAATCAGCTCGATCAGAGATGGAGTGGTGGTCTCAAGCCATAGGAATGTCGATGCCAATAAACTTGAGCTCGGTGACGTCACAACTCTTGACCACAGACGCATCAGACATCGGCTGGGGGGCTCAACTCGGCGACACAAATATTGTGGGAACCTGGACAACTTCTCAAAAGACATGGCATGCCAACAAAAAAGAGATGTTTTCCGTTTACGCAGCTATATGTCAGAACCAGCAGCAACTCAAAGATGCACAGATACTGCTGCAAACCGACAATCGGACAGTAGTCTCGTACATAAACAAAGAGGGTGGCACAAAATCCAAAAAACTGCTTCATCAAACTCGCCAGCTTCTTGCTGTTCTAGACAAGCAGAACATTCATCTGACAGCACATTATTTGCCGGGCAGGTTCAACACCGAGGTAGATGCTCTTTCTCGGCAGAAGGCTTGTCCAGAATGGCACCTCACAAGGAACGCAACGACAACAATTTTTCGAATGTGGGGTACACCGGAGATAGACCTCTTCGCGTCGAGAACAGCCCACATAGTACCAAAGTACGTATCATTGGACGTCAACGATCAGAAAGCCCAATTCACAACGCATTCTGTCATCAGTGGCACTACGACCTAGCTTGGTTGTTCCCACCACCAAATATGATTCCCCGAGTTCTCCAACACCTGAACCAAGCCAGCGGGGACTATATATTAATTGCCCCGAAGTGGAGCAAGGTATTTTGGCAGGCAGATGTACAACGGCGAGCGCGATATCCCCCGTACCTGATTCCAGATCTAGCCTGCAATCTAATCGACACGAGAACAGGGACGCATCCGCCGCAAGTGCAAGACCTACACTTGGAAGCATGGCTGATTTCGGGTGGCAAGATATTTTGACGGACTGGGCAGATCAAGAACAAAAATTCTTTATGTCGAGCTGGAGAGGCTCCACAATCAATACCTACAGACCAGTGTGGCGCAGATGGAAGTTGTGGTGTGACTCCCATTCGATTAATTTTAAATACCCTAAGGCGGAACAAGTAGCTCGATATTTAACACATTTACACTGTGATATAGGTCTTGCATACAGAACTATTTTGGTACACAAATCTGTTATCTCAACTTTCACACACCTAACATCTAATATTGATTTGTCGTCAAATTTCTTTATAAAACATATATTAAAAGCCATTTCTGTAGCAAGAGAGAAATCTGCTAAGCCACCTATTTGGAACCCTAAAGTTTTATTGCAACACATGAGTGCTTATGATTTTGATGAAAATAATATAATTATTTCAAGTATCAAGGCACGTGGCTACTCTTTTATTGTTAGCTTCAGGTCGTAGGGTTCACGACCTTACTCTATTGCGAATTGATAGCACTAGCTTAGTCGATGAAGATTCCTCTATTGTGTTGTGGCCAGCATTCGGTTCTAAAACCGACAACCATAACCACAGACAGTCTGGTTGGAGACTTAGAGAACACCCGGATAAGAAACTAAATCTGATTTTTTGGTTGAGACAATTAATATTTATTACTTCAAACAGTCGAGGAAATATAAAACATTTGTTTATTACAGTTAGAGGGAATATTAAACCTGCTTCTAGAACTGTTATTGGTGGATGGGTGAGATCTCTTTTAAAAGCTGCTGGTATTGATGCAACCCCAGGATCAGTAAGGTCCGCAGTGGCTTCTCTCAATTTCGTAGAGAATTTTCCTATTGATCAAATTCTTGCAACCGGTAACTGGAAAACAATTCATACCTTCCAGAATTATTATCAGAGAGAACTGTTAAATCACAATGATTCAAATGCTGCCAATCATTCTACATCTTTGTCTAATTATTTTGATCCTGTTCATTAATATTAATTATTTTTCGAAACGATTTCTTTTGATATATGACTAAAAGTAGTATGTTATACCAGATTAATTATTGTAATACATTTACATAATTTTGACATGGATTTTTATTAACCCAATAGTCTACATCCTAAAACACATTATAGCGTCTTTGGGTTTAGCGCACCAGGTGATAACAAACACATCACTCAAGATGGATTCCGGATATTGATACAAAACAAATAATAGAGAGTTTTACATCAAATAAAACTTAGGTACCTATTATTTTTTCATCAATATCCGGAATCCAGGTAAGGTCTACCTGGTGCATCATGAGTTCCATAATGACGGTAAATTGAGCGATCACCCGAGGCGCGCTTGAAATATTTAGTACCATCGGTAAGTATAGAGGGCGCCACCAGCGGAGAGGCAAAGGAAACGCTGTCAACAGGCTGAAAAACAGGGGTTTGACTCAAGATGGATTCCGGATATTGATGAAAAAATAATAGGTAAGTTTTATTTGATGTAAAACTCTCTATTCTTGTGTCACTCGAGATCAAAATGTCGTGCGATTTATAATTAAAATCATACTGAATTGGGGTTTCGTATCGATAGGTTCTGTTTTAATGTAGATACTAGAATAGCACACTCACTTGAATTTGACACCAGCCAAATTTAAAACTCATACCCTACTGTTTTCAGTAGGTTATGAGCTCATTACAGTTCTGTTAATTTCTGCTGGTTGGTAATGCTGGTCATTGCCTATGGTTTTTGAACGCATTAGAGAGGGTTTATGATATTTGGGTAGATAAATATACTTTACTCTTTGATAATTAGTATAAAGCTTCTGAATAAAAATAGGGAAAACTTTATACCAGCAAATAAAATTTTAAAAACTGCTGATGAAATCGAAAGCTTTGTTGACGACACGGTTGGTGCAGTGGCTGAGGGATTGGACTGCTGCGCTGCGTGTCGCGGGTTCGATCACGGAACAAATATTTTTATGGCTTACAGGTAGTTATTTGTTCCGGGTCTGGGTATTTGTGTATGTAAGTTTAAATGTTTGTAAACGCTCCCAGAATATAGGAAAAAATCCTAGTGTGGGGCAACGTTTAAAAAAAAAGCCTAAAATCTGACATGGGTATCAATATGAAAGAAACCGCAGATATACAAAGTTACTACAATTTATTGGAAGAAGCATTGAGCAGTTTAAGGTGAATCCTCCAACCAGCCCGCGAAATTCAAACTTTCCGGATATATAGGTTCCGGAATAGCTTTGACCTTGTAAAAAGTCATTTTTAAACCTTTATGAGCTCGGAGGGTTGTATTAATGGTTTTGCTGTAACTATATACGTCTTACAGCCGCGAATCAAATGTTCATCAACATACCACCTATCACTGGCCTGCAAATTGCAAAAAACTTAAGAAAATTTGAATTTCGCGGGCTACCCTGGAACATCAACCTTAAACACCTCCTTTTCACTGTCCCCTGTCTCTGCCACGACTCTCCCGAGGTAGGTAAATTTGTGGACGCGTCAACGCGTGCCACTGCCTCTGTGCCAATAAGCAACGGTGAGTGGTTCTTCACACCATCTATCTCCTGGGTCTTCCTTATGTTTATTTTAAGCCCCGTTTCTGCCGCTCGCTCGTTCGATTTTGCTTACATGTCAGCGTGGGTATGACTCAGCCAGCAGGTATAGGTCATCGGCGTAGTCCAAGTCTTCCAAAAAGTTAGATAATCCCCACTCTATGCCGCGTCACCTGCTCTCAGAGATCCAAAGCATAATAACGTCAAGAACGACCAAGAAGAGGAGCGGTGACAGGAGGCAGCCCTGCCGCACACCCGTGTGTACTGCCACATCAGCCGAGATGAGGCCGTCATGGGTTACCTTACAAGAATACCTCCTGTGAATGCTCTCTAAGAAACGGACGATTTTCGTTTGGCTCCAGATGCTAGATCACTTCAGCGTATCAAAGGCTTTTTCAAAGTCAACAAAAGTAAGATACTACTCTGTGTAAAAAGTATCGGGAATATGTCAATAAAAAGACCCGCGTAAAAGAGGTCGTTCTAATTTTTTTACTGCATGTTGGTAGCACTGTACTGATTAAGCGCGCAAAATTTGAGCGGGATCTGTCATTTAATTTGTTTTAAACTACACTTTTTGTTGGTGATAGTTTTGAGTCCTCGGCGATTTTTACAATGGAAAATATTGTTGAACAAAGAGTGTGCCTTAAATTTTGTGTTTCGAATGATATTTCATGTGGTGAATCACTAAAAATGTTGCGAAATACCTACGGCGAATCGTGTATATCGAAAACAAGGGCTTATGAATGGTATAAGGCTTTTATAAGAAGGCCGAGAAGTAGTAGTAGACTTGCCTCGTTCTGGTAGACCTTCAACCGCTACGACCAAAGAAAACATCGACAGAATCAAGAAGCTAGTGCTCGAAAATCGACGTATGAGTCAGAGAGTTGGCTAGTGAGGTGAACATATCTTTTAAGTCCGTCCACAACATTCTCATTGACAATTTAGGCATGAAACGCGTCGCCGCTCGACTAGTTCCAAAAGAGCTTAATTTTGTTCAAAAAGCGCAACGAAAGCATGTCGCTGAAGACATGGTTTCCCGAGCTTCTACGGATCCGACCTTTATGAAACGTATAATAACTGGCGACGAGACATGGGTTTATGAGTACGACATGCAAACAAGCCAACAGTCTTCAGAATGGCGTCTCGAAAACGAGCCGAAACCAAAAAAACCGCGGCAAAGTCGCTCCAAAATCAAGGTGATGCTGACAGTTTTTTTGACTACCGTGGTGTGGTTCACTCCGAATTCCTTCCAGAGGGAGAAACAGTGAATAAAGAATATTATTTAGGCGTCATGAAGCGTTTGCGTGAGAGTATCCGTCGAAAACGTCCAGATTTGTGGCAACACAACTCATGGATGCTGCACCATGATAATGCACCATCACACACAACCATTATAGTGAAAGAGTTTTTAGCGAAAAATTCAACAAAAGTTCTCGACCAAGCACCGTATTCACCTGATATGGCTCCGTCTGACTTTTTTTTATTTCGCAAGTTAAAATTACCACTTCGAGGAAAACGTTTTGAGTCGATAGAAGCCATAAAAGAAAATTCGCTGAATGAGCTAAAGGCCATACCGCAAATAGCCTATGAAAAATGTATGGAAGACTGGGTGAAGCGGTGGAGATGTTGTATTGCAATTTGCAAGCGATGGGGCCTACTTTGAAGGCGATAAAATAAATTTAGATGAATAATTTGTATTTTTTGTTTTATTGACAAATTCCCGATACTTAGTACACAGAATGTATATCTCCCTCTGCCATAAAAGTCCCCGCCTCTAGGGGGGGCGCCGGGGTGGGGAGAGGGGGTTAAAGTTCCCACTTTTGAGTTTTTCGCTAATATCTTTAAAACGGTGCGTCGTAGATAAAAGGTGTCTTCTACGTAGTAAAAGCTTATAAAATTTACTACAACTTTTATTTACCCACGTCATCAAAATTCTAATATTTTTCGAGTATCACGCTCCGAAATAGTGAAAATGAATGATTTTCAGCGTGACAAGCATCATATCTCGATAACGTGACACTTTGGGTACCCTGTTTCTGAACATTTTTTCTTCGTCTGTATGTACCTACATTTTTTTTTTAAATTTAATATGGGCTCACTCTTGACCTCAATCTTGCCCTAAGGGCAGAGATGAGGTCGACGATGGAACGAGCTTACCCAGAAGAAGCCTATTTACTCGCGACTTAAACAGATTGGGGTTATATGAACTCGGGAAAACCGACGCAGGCAAGGTGTTCCACTCCTTGGCTGTACGAATAATGAAAGTCTTAGCAAAACGCTTCGTACGAATGTGTGGAACATCGACAAGGTATGGGTGATAACCTACAGTACGCCTAGTCTCTCGATGGAAGAAGGGAGATGGTGGAATAAGCTCGTGGAGCTCTTGCGCACACTCTCCGAAGTACAGTCTGTAGAAGACCGACAGACATGCAACTTTGCGGCGGTGGGCCAGGCTATGTAGCTTGGCAACCAGCTTGGCGTCACCAATCAGCCTCCTGGCTCTGCGTTCTACTGAGTCGAGTGTGGCAAGTTGGTATTTGGCTGAGCCATCCCAAAGGTGACAGCAGTACTCCATGCCGGACCGGACTTGAGCTTTATCAATCGTTATGGTTTTACTGTTTTATATATTAGTTTGTTATTATTGTTTTAAATTATTGTGTGTATTTTATGTATGGGCCTTATAGATGCCTGAAATAAAATGATTATTATTATTATTATTTTATACAATACTAGCTTTTGCCAGCGGCTTCGCCCGCGTGATTATGTCGATTTTCCATACAAACTTTCATCCCCTATTTAACTCCCTTAGGGGTTGAATTTCGAAAAATCCTTCCTTATTCCTTGTCTACATTATAAAGGGAACCTCTGTACAAAATTTCAGCTTTCTAGGTCCATGCGTTTGGGCTGGGCGTTGATGAGTCAGTCAGTCAGGACTTCTCTTTTTATTTATATAGATTGAAAGCTGTCCAGGCTTGAAGTACCGCTTGACCCTGTTTAGGATACCCAGCTTTTTTGCCGCAGTTTGAGCTTTCGACTCGATGTAGGCGCCGAAGTTCAGATTTGCACTCAACTTCGTGCCAAGAAGCTCGAGACTGTCAGTAACTTGTACAGACGCACTCCGAAAAGTGGGGGCCAGATTGAACGGACTCTTTTTAGCAGTGAACAGACACACTTGCGTTTTGATGGCGTTGAAATCAACCAGATTGTCGTCACCCCACTTGGAGACAAGACTAAGGCTGAATTCGTTCGCTCTTCCATGGCCTCTCTCAATGAACGTATTGTTGTTGGGAGAGGTTGATCTTTGATCAACGTGGTGGAATTGTGGTAAGGCGACAGGTGTTTGGGCAGCAGCAATAACAAACAAACTTGACGTTGTAGGTGTTTATTATACTCAGAATAGACACAGCACTACAGCACCATCGTCATGGGTTTTAAAGGAATCACAATTAATCACATTTACATAATTACAAAGTATTGCTAGTCAGTCCGCCATTAAGGTTGCGAGCAGAAAGGGAAGAGAGAGGTTCCAGACGAGTAACCACAGACAATAAGATACTATTGTCTTTGACATAGAATAAAGGCATATACATACAATATTTCCTATACTTCCCCTTGACTTTATGATATCTCAGTCATTAGTTATAATTAACATAGAGCAAAAAAAAACAACCACAAAAAAAAACTTAAAAACATTAGTCCTTTTTCTACATTAAACACAGTTAGTAGATAATATATAATAATAAAACATCACAGTTTATCCCTAACCATCATATCTCTAACAAAGTCACAATGCTTCTGCTTACACAGGGGCTTAGTCAACACATCCGCTATCATTGTCTGTAGCTTTATACATAACATTTATCAAACCATTTTTAACTAGGTCCTTAACAAAATGATATCGGATATCTATGTGTTTGGTTCGCTTATGACATAATTCTCTAGATTCCAACAATTTTTGAGCACTTTGGTTATCATTGTAAACAATACAGTTATTCAAATTGGTAGATGTCAATTCTAAAATTAAATTCTTAATAAAACAAATATCTTTACAAACATCACCAATAGCCAGATATTCAGCTTCCGTACTGGATAATGCGACACATCGCTGCTTGCGTGATTCCCAGTTGATTGTACAGTTACCTAGCTTGATTACATAACCAGTATAAGATCTACGATTGTTGACATCATTCGCCCAATCGGCATCAGTATATGTGCTTAATTTCCAATTAACGCTCTTTGTAAAGAACAAACAGTAATTAATTGTACCAGCTAAATACCTAAGTACTCTTTTGGCCGCGAGCCAATGACTTTTCTCAAAACAAGTGCTAAACTGGCTTAAATAACTGCAAGTATATGCAATATCTGGCCTAGTACATACACATAAATACATCAGACACCCTAAAAGTTGTCTATATTTATATACACTATTATCTAAATGTGCACTTGCATTTTCAGATTTAATTAATTTACAATTTGATGGTAAAGGTGTGGCTACAGGTTTACAATTTTCCATTCCGAATTTTACAAGTAAACTCTTAATATATTCAGACTGATCTAAATATAAGGTGCCCTTTGACTTATCTCTAGTGACTCTTATACCTAAACAATTTTTCAGTGGGCCTAAGTTTTTAACATTAAATTGTTGTTCTAGTATCTTCTGTAAATGAATTCTAACATTGCTATTTTGACTATAAAATACATAAAAATCATCCACATACAACGCTATCACAACAAAATCATTGCCCACTTTCTTAGTATAAACACATGGTTCACATTTACATTGCTTGAAGTCATGTGAAACAAGAAGGTCATGAACCTTTTCATTCCACATTTTACTAGATTGTTTAAGTCCATAAATGGCTTTTCTCAATAAACAAACTTTACCATGAGCTTTATCTGAAAATCCCATAGGTGGCTCCATGTAAATTACCTCATTGAGATCACCATTTAAGAAAGCTGTAGCTACATCAATATTATCAATATCTAGATCCAATTGATTGCTAAGACTAAATAAGATTCTCATTGTGGAATGGCGTACCACTGGTGAGAAAGTGTCATTATAATCGATTCCTTGTTTTTGTGTGAAACCCCTGGCAACAAGTCGCGCTTTAAAACAGTTAAAGTTACCATCAGTGTCATGCTTAACTTTATACACCCATTTACTTTTAACTATATTTTTTGTTAACTGGTTTATCAACCAGCTCCCAAACTTTATTAGCGACTAATGAGTCATACTCATGCTGCATGGCAGCTTGCCAGTCTTCAGATTGTGGAGAATCTAAAGCCTCTTTGTAAGATTGTGGCTCATCCAATAAACCCTCATGCAATGACATAAAACATTCATAATCCCCATACCTTTTTGGAGGAATGTTACGCGTAGAGCGTACATTACGACCTGTAGTGACAGTATTGTGCTCCGAAGCTTCCCCTGCAGCTGATGTCACGCCAGAAGTCAGATGCTCAGTGATTGAACATCCTTCAGCGGACTCTTTAGCGGAGGTGCCAGAGTCATCTGCCTCCCATTCACTCCCTGTGCAGTAGTCTCCTTCAGACTCTGAAATATCACAGATAGAATTTTGATTAGGATGAGTTAATGTCATGTCATCATTATTTATTATAGTATTGTTTGAATCAATATTATTAGAATTGCTTAATATGTCATTATTATTCAAATTATTGATTTCATCATTAGAATTATTAATTTCTATATTAGAATTATCAATATTAGGTGGAATGTCAGAATTATTTAAAATGTTATCTAAAACAATAAAATCATGTTGATCTCTGACATTTTGTCCCAAATCCTTACAAAACTTGTTTTCCAAAAATGCCACACTGCGTGACAAAATAACTTTTTGTGGATTTGAAGGCTCTATAAGTCTATATCCCTTACAAGTATCACTATATCCCACAAAAACGGACATTTTAGCTTTAGGATCAAGCTTCTGTCTCTTCTGTGATGGAATTAAGTAGTATGCCAGGCAGCCAAAGACACGGAGATGGCTGAGATCCACAGGAGAACCAGACCAAAGTTCCTCCGGTACACGACCAGCTAAAGCTACTGTAGGTGATCTATTTTTCAAATGTATAGCTGTCATCACAGCTTCACCCCAGTAATGCTCACTGAGACCAGACTCCATCAGCATACACCTAACTTTGTTCATCAATGTGCGGTTAAGCCGCTCTGAAACCCCATTTTGCTGAGGGCAGTATGGCACCGTAACTTGATGAACAATACCATGTTCCTGTAAGTATTTGGAAAACTTATGATTGCAGTATTCACCGCCATTGTCAGATCTTAAAACTTTAATTGGCAAACCGGTCTGCTTCTCTACACATGTTTTAAAATTAATAAAATGGGTACATACCTCAGATTTTTCTTTCATGACATAGCCGAAGGTCTTTCTAGTGTAGTCATCAGTAAATGTCACTAGATATCTCGCCCCTCCCCAGCTAGGCTTTTGCATGGGCCCGCAGACGTCAGTATGAATCAGTTGCAGTGATTTAGAAGCACGCGTCGCCTCTTTAGGATAAGATGCGGCCGACATCTTGCCCTTAATACATGGGACACAGTTCTTCAAATCTTCATTTCCATGCTGAAACAGAACATTCATACCGCATGCAACCTTTTGTAAATTTTTCATACCTTGAAGGCTCAGATGCCCTAGACGTCTATGCCAAAGCTCCACTGCTAAGTCTGCTGTAACTGTAGCACTCAACAAATCCTCTCTGTCATCAAGGAGTAGAGAGTGCGCCTGTATTGGCGATGACCCTGACAGAGTTAGTTCACTGTCCATAGACTTACATTTACATGCAAAGTACATACAATCAAATCTATACAACCCATTAAAACATGCAGCAGATGCGACTAAGTTGCCAGGATTTTGATCAACATTATTGTAAACATGACATCCATCTTTATTAAAAACAACGCAATGACCAGACTGGACTAACTTGGAAACGGAGATGAGATTAACAGATAACTCAGGGACATACATAGCATTTAAAAGTCTTACCTCATGCAATGTAAGAGAACCCATCCCTTCACTATTTATAGTTTGGTTGTTAGCAACAGTAATAACTGCCTTCTTAGTGTCTTGAAAATCTTGCAACAATGCCTTATCATTCACCATGTGGTTAGTAGCACCACTATCAATGTAAAAATCACTAGATTGTGATGATATCAAGGCAGATGCTGAATAAATCTTCTCATTTGATTGTTGCTGCTTCTTCGTACGCTTCAATTTAAAACATTTTGTTTTAGTGTGACCACTCTTCTTGCAATAATCACAAACGACGATGCTCTTCTTTGTCTTCATGGTAAATGCTGTTCCATTGTCATCCAAGCTGCTTCTCCGGGAGAACTCCTGTAGTAGTCTAGCACGAACCAACTCACTGGATATTCTGGTGGTGACCGTTGCAGTAGACAGATTGGATACCACAGAGTCATACTCAGCCGGTAGACCGCTCAAGAGAATTTCAGCTACCTCCTCATCGTCCACAGTTTTGCCTATATCAGAGAGTTGTTGTACTGTCGTGATAATAGCTTCAATGTACGAAGTCATACAATTATAGTCATTATAATTAATTTTGTGTAATTTACGCAACAACAAGACACGTCGAAAAAGTCCCTTGTCTTGAAAAACATCGGAAAGCTTGTTCCAAGCTTCTTTGGCAGTAGTTGCGTTCCAAACATATTGATATAGCGACGTTTTGATGGAGAGACAAATGCGCGCTAGGGTTTTACGCTCTCTGTTACCATTTGGATCCGCGTTGGGTTCGCCCTCGATCAAATCCCACAGTCCTTCCAATAAAAGTAAATTTTTCATAGAAAACTTCCAAGTGTGATAATTTGACGATCCATCCAATTTTTCCATAGTGAGGTTATGATGGCCAACCGCATGGTTGCCATTGCCGGCTTCTGCCGCCATCTCGAATGTGCTGTGCCGTCCTTATATTTGCGCCCAAACTTTAGCCTTCGCAAAACGAATACAATCAGTGTTTTCGTGCACTGGGACCATAACCTGTTGTTGGGAGAGGTTGATCTTTGATCAACGTGGTGGAATTGTGGTAAGGCGACAGGTGTTTGGGCAGCAGCAATAACAAACAAACTTGACGTTGTAGGTGTTTATTATACTCAGAATAGACACAGCACTACAGCACCATCGTCATGGGTTTTAAAGGAATCACAATTAATCACATTTACATAATTACAAAGTATTGCTAGTCAGTCCGCCATTAAGGTTGCGAGCAGAAAGGGAAGAGAGAGGTTCCAGACGAGTAACCACAGACAATAAGATACTATTGTCTTTGACATAGAATAAAGGCATATACATACAATATTTCCTATACGTATTTCATCACCACCGGCTTTTGCGCTGGATGTGTAACTCTCCATGACAGTGCTGTCATCTGCGTACCCAACAATACCAGGAACAAGGAGGTCGTTGATGTGCAGCAGGAAAAGTGTCGCGTCGCGGAGAGAACTGACCCCTGAGGAACTCCGGCATCAATAGCCACAAGGTCAGAGGAGCAGCCATCAATGACCACTCGGATCGACCGTTCACTCAGGAAGTCAGGAATGCCGTATGCCGGAAGTTTGCTCAACAGACTTGCGTGCCAAACCCTGTCAAATGCCTTCGAGATGTCCAGCGACACGGCAAGGGCCTCGCCGTGTTTCTCGATGGCTTCGCCCCAGCAGTGCGTAGCAAACACCAGAAGATCCCCAGTTGACCGTCCCCGGCGAAAGCCATACTGACGGTCGCTGAGCAGGTCGTTCGCTTCAAGGTGCGCCAGCAACTTACCGTTAAGTACCTTTTCCATTACTTTACAAAGTATGGAGGTGATGGCGATTGGTCGATAGTTACTAGGGTCGGCACGACTACCCTTCTTGGGTACCTACTGGTTGAACATTAGCGACCTTCCAGGAGTCCAGCACCGTTCTAGTTTTGAGAGAGAGGCGGTACAAGCGTGCCAACACAGGGGACAACTCAGGCGCACAGTTCTTTAAGACCCTTGCTGGTATACCATCCGGACCGCTAGCTTTACTCACGTCTAGGCACTGAAGTACTTTACGGACCTCTTTCATGTGTATTGTGATCTCCGGCATCGAAGAATCACAGCAAGGAATTGTTGGTGGCTGTTTTGACCTAGTATCTAGACGTGAATTGCCCGCAAACAGAGTTGCAAATAGATTTGCTTTCTCGGTAGCGGAGTGAGCCAGCGACCCATCTGGTTTTTGCAGGGGGGATAGTGAGGACCGGCAGAAGTTGGATTCGACCGATTTGGATAGGGACCAAAACTGTTTACCGCCAGAAGGGCAGGACGCCAGTTTAGCCCCTATGCGACTGACATGGTCGAAGCGCGCCGTTCGGATCACCCGCTTGCAGGACTTTGCGGCAGAATTAAATGCTCTTTTCTTCGTGCGAACCCGACGCGCCCGAACTTTACGGTCACGAGCTTGCACCCAGGCTTGGTATGCAGATTGCTTTCGGGCCTCAGCGCGAGCGCAGTTCGCATTAAAACATGGGCCTTGTGACCGAGCGGTATGTCGGAGAATGGAATATAGTATTCCATTCCCTGCCGGATCACGGCCGCAACCGCTTCAGCTGAGCAAGCGAGGTCGCGCGCTGAAAAGCACACTGAATACCACGGGAAGGACGCGAAGAAGTGCCGCATCTCATCCCAGTCTGCTGACTCGTATCGCCAAACTCTCCTCTCGCCCTTAGGGCTATCATCAGGAGGGGAACCGATAGATACGGACTTCACCAGACAGTGGTCAGATGTTCCCAGTGGGGCTGATACCGACACTGAGTGCCTGTCTGGGTCAGTTGTCAGCTGCAAGTCCAAGCAATTGGGTGTGTGTCCGTCAACATCCGGCACCCGCGTAGCTTCATTCACCAGCTGGGTGAGATCTAGCGACAATGCAAATCTGCGCGCCTCTCTCCCAGCATGGTCAGTTTTCTGGAACGGGAACAACCACTCATCGTGGTGGGCATTAAAGTCCCCCAGAAAAAGAAGCTCCGCCGTTGGGTACCGTTGCTGGGCACAATCCGCCTTTTCCATCAGGTGTTCAAAAAGCTTGGTTGTCTCCTGGTCACCGCTGTGCGACCGGTAGACACCGACGTAGAGAGATTTCTCGACCCCGGTGTCCACCAGTATCCAAATTGTAGATAACCCCGAAACTTCAAAGCAAATTGTAGGTAGTGGTTGCAGAAGAAAGGAAAACAAGCTTTAAATTCAAATATCTCTAGAAATAAAAAGAGAAGTCCTGACTGACTGATTGACTGACTGACTCATCAACGCCCAGCCCAAACCCTTGAACCTAGAAAGCTGAAATTTTGCACAGAGGTTCCCTATATAATGTAGACAAGGAATAAGGAAGGATTTTTGGAAATTCAACCCCTAAAGGAGTTAAATAGGGGATGAAAGTTTGTATGGAAAATCGACAGTTTTGTAGTTAAACCGACAACCACGCGGGCGAAGCCGTGGGCAAAAGCTAGTGCTCAATAAAATAATTTAAAACACATTACAAAGTACAATAAAACATTTGACACGTAGGTATATTTTCTTCTGACAGAATATAAACAAAATCTGAAGGTCTATTGTTGCTAGGTAACACCAAAATCCAATATCTCCTCTCAGAAAAGACCTATAAGATTTGAGATCTTGAGAATTCTGGCTCTGGTGAGTGGCTTTGTAAATATATCAGCCAGCTGCTCTTCACTGGCTACCTTGTTTACATTTAGCTCACCGCTAGTAACCAACTCTCTAAGGAAGAAGTGCCGTACCCGAATATGCTTAGTTCATCGATGAAACTCGGGATTTTCAGCTAGCCTTATTGCAGCTTCGTTATCCACTCTTAAGCACGGAATCTTCTTAAGAACAACAATTTTGTTCAAAAGCCGTGCCAGTCATATTGTTTCCCTGGCTGCTTCACTTGCGGCAACAATTTCAGCCTCTGTAGTTGAAATCGTAACACTTGCCTGTCTTTGGCTTAGCCATGAGATCGCTCCTCCCGCGTACATGCACAGCACCCCGCTAGTGGATCTTCCAGTGCTAACATCTCCGGCATGGTCAGCATCGCTGTAGCATTCCAAAATACCTTCCTTGTAATGCTTCTTGTACATAATACCTAGATCTGGCGTATATTGCAAATATCGCATTATGCGCTTCAGTCGGACACAGTCTACCTCTTCTGGTTTCTCCAGACTTCGTGAGACTACACTAACAGCATATGCAATGTCAGGTCTAGTGCATACCATTAAGTAAGCTAAGGCTCCAACGATTTGCCTGTAGTTATTCTTCATATAACTCATATCCACTTTCTCGCTTGATGTACCATCTTTTACGATCGGCGTAGAAACTGGTTTACAGGTATCCATTCCGAATCTCCGCAAGATCTTCCGTACATAAGACGTCTGAACTATTTTAATTCCGTGTCCTCTGCTTTCAATCTCTATTCCAAGAAAGTAGGAAGCTGGCTTTGTCGTAATTTTGAACCGACCACTAAGCTCCTTAATAAACTTGTCTATGAGCTGCTGATTGGGACCAGCGACGAGGCCATCATCCACATATAAAGCCACTATGACTTTTCCACATCCTTTCTCCCTTATCAAAAGGCAAGAATCCGCTTCACTTGACTTGAAGCCAATCTCTTTGAAGAAGTCTAAAATGCACCGGTTCCAGCATCGAGGTGCTTGCTTTAACCCATAAAGACTCTTCCGTAAAAGACAAACTCGACCGGAGCCGTCGTCATAACCTTCCGGTTGTTTCATAAAAATCTCTTCATTTAGAGAACCATACAAAAATGCAGTGGAGACATCAAACTGTAGCATCGCCATTCCTTCGTTAGCTGCTACACTCAGCACAGAACGAACAGTCCCCATTCTGGTGACTGGGCTAAACGTTTGCTCATAGTCAATCCCCTTTTTCTGATGATAACCTTTTATGACCAGTCTTGCCTTGTATTTATCTATGGAGCCATCAGCGTTCATCTTTACTCGAAATACCCACTTACAAGGTATCGCTTTTCTTCCCTTAGGTAGACTTACAAGCTTCCACGTGTCATTTTCCTGTAAAGAGTTCATCTCACTGTCCATGGCTTCTTCCCATAGATCTTTCTCTGGGCTTCTCATCGCATCCTTATGCGACGTTGGCTCGTTGTATCCCATTATAGCATTCAGGATAAAGTCTTTGAATCGATCTGGAGGGCGTAACGAAGAGCGGTCACGAAGTACCATCTGTTCCGGGAACACATCTTCGTGATCATCGTAATCTTGATCTTCATCTATGACATCGTCTAGACCATCAATAACATTATCTTCATCGATAATATTCCCCCCCGATTCAATAGACTGTTCAGGTAGAATGTTCTGAGCATCGTGGAACTCTTCACCAACACTTATATGTCCTTCATCAATGCTTATACCAGGATAGGCTGTTTCTTCAACCCTTTCCGTAATGGGCTCAACATGAACACTTTGTTCATCATCCGTCAAACTCCTTGTAACAGGCACCACTTCAATTTCATTAAACTGGGGCGCTACTACAACGTCTTAAAACAGTCCTGTTTAAGTCTTACTTTGCATTTTCGTACCATCACGTCCTTAAAACAATCTTAATGCAGGACTGCTAAAAATATCAGTTTTGATATCGTTTTGATGACGTCACCTCAAATAGTTCATTCAATTCGGTATGTAAAGTATTTTTTAGGTATTTTTTTTTTATTTTTATTTCGTAAAACAGTTAATTTTAAGCAACTAATTTTAAGCATTTTGTTTTCCCATTAACAGTTATTTTTTTATGATTTTTTAAAGTAATATTCGTGATGACGTCATTTCGTATCCTGAATAGCTTTATGTCTTTGCCACGTTTTCAGTACATACAAAAAACACTTAGAACTTCAAAGACTTCAAACTTGACATTGCCAACAGTTAACACTTGACAGATATATACCTTAGCTACGATTTTTTATTTTGTTGTGAAATGTTAATGCTGTGATCGTGGCTGTGATTTCCTACGATTTTTAGCTTTAATTTCCAATAATTAGCCGTGCTGCGTATCCGTGCAATGAATCGGTCATCGATAACTACTGCTAAACGCTTCGTACCATCATGTAGAAACACTACAACAAATAGCCGACACAAATTGTTTGTAAATGTGAAAGAAACGCTAAAAAAGAAGTGGTGCGAGGAGGTAAATATGGAATACAAGCCTGGGCGTCGTCTTTTTTGTTGCGAAGATCATTTGAACGTAAATATTACAAAAAAAGTACCTATGTAAAAACGAAGGCGAAAAGTAGGTAATAGAATCCTACCAAAAAATTCAGAGAACCATGTCGGGTGGTCAGGGCTCTCGAAAACTACTTTTATATTAGAACAATTTCAGCTTTCAATTTACTTCAAGCCATGTTTAACATTCAATCTTTTTGCAGTTGGAAGAAGATCTAGAAAACTACCAATAATACAAATTAATGAAAGGAAGACCTGTACCTACTCATTCAGTAGTCAGCCACAAACATGTTGGATACCTAGATGCTGTAGTGTTAATTGCATGTGGTTTAATAATTTACAAAGTGAAATAATAAAGACTGATTAAATAACATTATCGTTTTATTTGTAATAAGCACCAAACAGTAAGTGCTTGGCCAGACTGGCAGCGCGGTGCGGGGAGCGGCGCGGGTGCGGGAACGCGCGCGATTTGCCTGTCCGCAGTGAACCGTTTGAAGTTTGCAGTCTGGCCAAGCACTAAATACTGTTGAATTTACAAGAAACGAGCAGTTAATAGACCTGTACAAATTACAATACCTTATTTTACACCTTATAATATAGGTATTCTCTTTATTTGTTTCACTTACATAATAGATTACATTTTTTAACATTTCTTTTCTCGTTGGCCGTTACGACTATCGGCACAAAGCTAGCCGAGTTCACATACCACATATCGACAACCTCATGTGCGAAGTCCAGACATTTTATTTGCTTCTCCTTCTCAGCTTTCACGAGGTTCTCGTTCTGTCATGAATAGTCCTGTCAGTCATGATAGACTGATCCCAGTACAACGTTACATGGTCTTTTTAGTACAAGTTAGTACAAGTTTTATGTCTTGGCAGTAATAATAATCTTTTTGTATATAAAATTTTTCCAAAATATCAACGCTTTATCAATCAGGTCCCTATTGTATTGATGATGGTTCACTGCTCCTTTTTTCCAACCAAAATAAAAACACCAGTGTATGTTTGCATCCACCGGCAGAAGCAGCACAGCCATCACAAGTTGCTTGCAATAAGACTTCATCCTTTTCATTGAGAGTTACAGTTACCATGTACTGCTTATTTGACACTCGGTGTTCTGGAACTACTTTGGCCCTCACGATGCACTTGACTTGGTCTCTTTTGACTTCAACATAGCCAACAGCAGAGTCCACATAGGAAGCGCGAGACGACCTGGATTACCAAAAATATATTAGTTAAGCAGTAAAATTACTAATGTAAATGGGTGCAAGGTATTTATAAATATAGGTAGGTACAGCAGTAGTTACATTGTTACTTACATTAGAGCTTTAGTTCCTCGGATTTCAGCGATGTTATATTTATTATCATTTTTCATGAACTCCAGGATCATAACATTATCCAATTTGGGCAAGTTATTGGAGTCGCTGCGTACAAATTGATCCATATTTAACTAATCCAAACAATAGGCAGGCAGTTCCGTAAAGCGTGCAATGGTCGATCAATGGTGCAGTAAGTATCAAAGTCCAACGGGAAAGCAAGGTCTGTCGTGTACAAAGAATAAACGTAGAGAAAGAGAAATTAAGGCAGCGCGCGATCCGTCCATATCTAGCATCTAGTATTGACACTGACAATGACGGACTGACAACAACAGTTTTTTTTAATTTTTTCTTGAAAAGCACAGGGAGTAGTCTATTCAGGAAACTTTATGACGTCATTTAGAGGTCAAATGAAAGTCAAATCGTTACAAGTATTATTGTGAAAATAAACACAATCTTGTGATATAGAGAGCTAAAAGTAGAAAAATAAGACATAAGAACTCAAAATCTCCAAATGGTTTTGGATTCAGCGTAGGTTAATTTTTACTTTACATACCGAATTGGTACCACGACGTGCCTTTTGACAGCGAGCAGGATTGTTTGTCAAATAGCAGGAATGTTTGACATTCTAAATAAGTTGATCTGGGGCGACGAATATATTATTGTTTTTTTAAATTATACAAAAGAAATGTACTGCCGTGATATACTTGGTAATAAAAACACATTTATATACGTGCAAGGGGTGTATTAAACACCTCTGCCCAATCCTTCGGATGTTACAGGCATAATGTAATGGTGTCGTAAAGTATTCGATTGGACTATGTTTTCAGTGGTTTCAGTGCATCATCTTCATCATTTTCAACAAGAAATTGTATGCTGCAGGACGTAGGCATCTTCCACGCATCGCCACATCGACCGATCTTGTATTTCTCGCATTCCGAGAAGGAGGAAGAGCTAGAGAGACTATGACTAGGCTGATGATGATTTTGTGACGGTGTTAGGAGGAAGCACCGTCAATGTACCAACAAGAACCACTGTGACATGACTCCATCGGAGCCCAACGTGCATATTCGTGCCGCGAACCCAAACACTCCGGTGTACATTTCCCGCATACACTACACCAGTACGGCGGAGGACATCGTGGAGTACATGCGCCAGAAGACCAAGTACGTGGCGAGAGTGTGGAGTTGCTGAAGTCGCACAGCTACGTCAACTTTGGGGCGTTCATGGTGTAACACCAACATGTGTAGTACCAACATGTTATGGATCTGCATAATCGTGTTGGAAGAGGACATTAGGCCGCAGGGAGTGGTGTTCCGTCGCTTTCATGGGCAAGTGCCATATGTACCTACGTGCAGCACAAAGACTTAGTGCTTAAACTGAAGTGTTACAAACATAGTTTTAAGGCTCTCTTTACTAATACAAATTGTATTTTGTCATATTTATGTTAGTCAGCTTTACATGACATACTAAGGTATGTAAGGCTGCCAAAGATGCCTGAGAAAAAGTGGATGTTGTTGTCGTTTGTATTTACATCATAAACATGGATTTGTAAAATGTACTGTTGCTATAGATTACCTACCTATAACTTGTATTGCTGGAGAATCAATAAACTACCATTATAATAACTGTGTTATTGTTTTGTATGCTTGAAAATGACGGTCTTAAGGTCTAACGACCCCACACACCCTAGTGTCAGAGTTTCTAAACATGGTTTGACGACAGCTATTTGGCGTCAGGGACCACCGGCTTAGGGTGCTTTTCCACCAGAGATGCGCTATGCTACGTTGCTATGGATGCGTTATATATCCGCCAATCATATTCATTGGTGCACATTAGCTTAGCACTGGTGGAAACGGATTCTGTTGATATTTAGTCTATTTTATTATGCAAAAATTAATCTTTGATTTTCTTTATACTGGCAACACAGTCACTAACGTCACATAACGTCAAACACGACGTTTCTTATAAAAGGGACGGTTGCCTTTACTCGAGCTCTCACTTCTATCTAAACTGTGCTAGGAGGCAGTTACTATAACCTTCCTTGTGGGTATTTTTATATTTGAATAATAAACGTATTCAGTCAAAGTATTTAAATTCAAATCAAATTGCTGCTGTTTTCTTGACACCCATTTCCTATAGGTTATGGGCCCAGGACTGCTTTGATATACTGTTGCGCTTACTGTGTGCTGGTTTAATACGTGTGTATATTGAGTGCTTGTTGAAACACGTGTGTATAGTGAGTGCTAGTAAAAAACACGAGTTTAAATAATTGAGTGTCTGTAAAAAAACACGTGACACATCATAGACAATCTGAAGACCAAGTGAAATATTAAACCTTTCGATGGTGAGAGGTACAGTGTGTAGAAATTCCGTATTCGAGCGTTGTTAGCCGAGATGGATGTCATCAAAGTTATCGACGATGAACCCATAATACGGCTTGGGTGAAAAATAACCAGATTGCGAAGAATTTAATCGTCGAGTAATTGGCAGAATCTTTCCTTGGTTTTGCTAAAAGACGATCTCAGTGCAAGATTCTTCACGTCGGACCTAAAACTCAAAACTTCAACCAAATAAACACAAGGACACAAAGCCTTAAACTAATAACCAACAAAAGTTTTAAGGCCAAGAAGAAATCCTTCAAGAAGTGTCACCATTATGGAGTCACATCAAATACAAATGCAATTTTGATGCTTCAATCCAATCAAGAAAAAACCTGCAGACAGATCCCGCAGAGTTCAAGCTGTGGATATATCTCAGGGTGCTTCAAGTTCCAGTGAGGTTTCTGGCTTCGCATTTTTGTCCGGAAATTATGAAGGTTGCGCAGAAGAAAACAAAGTAACCTTTCTGCTAAATTCCAAGGCATCGGACCACATCATTAACAGGGAAGTCCTATCCTTTAACTTTAGAAATTTTATTAAACCGTTTAAAATGTTAGTTGCTAAACACGGTGATTTCTTTACAGCTACTGAGGACATTACAAGTGGTCAGCAATCCATGGTACTACTCTCATACAAGCTGCTGTCAGTTACCAAGATGCAGCGTCCCGGATTGACCTTCGACCAGCATGGAACCAATATCTGTAAGGACGGTAAAATACTGATGCGAGGTATGGCCATTAATTATTTAATTTTGTGTGAATTTTGTTGTTAATGTTAATCAACCTGTTTCTCAAACATGCAACAGTGATGGTGCTAATTACATTATTTATGGCATCAACGGTTAGGCCATATTAGTAAACAAAAGTTTTTGTAACTGAAAAATAACTGTATGATTCATAAACATAACTTCAATTGAGGTGGTAACACGGAACACCCAATGATAAATAAAATTATGCGAAGCTTGCTTATACGGGAAACAGGCACGATTAACATTTCACACTTCTGAAGTGAAAAACAATAAAATTCCTTTATTTGTTGTGTATGGGGGCCAATCACTCCTTTTATAGTCGATAATAGAAATTATTTTGTTTCATATGACGATCAATTCACTCATTATTGTGTTGTGTATTTATTGACATAGAAATCTCACGTGTTCAGTTTCACTGCTTTAACAGATTTATGGCAAAAATTGAGGCAAAATTTAATTTAAAACTAGTTACTTTGTACTGTGAAAATTGACGAAAATATATTTTTGTCTAATGAAATGAAAGATTACTGTGTTTCTAAAGGAATGTCATACCATTTTACTATTCCAAGAACACCACAGAAAAATGACGTTTCCAAACGAATTAAAAAAAAAAAGCCCGCGTAATGATAGGCGGTGCTAAATTACAAAAGTGTTTTTTGGGGTGATGTAGTCTTAACTGCAGTGTATTTAATAAACCTTGCCCATTAAAACAAAATCAAACACCATTTGAATGGTGGCAAAAAAAAAAAAAAAAAAACCTGCAATTAAGTAGGTAGTTGAAAGGAGATGGCTAAATTCAGGTAGGACGACTGAATCAAGCATCTATAAACATGACACCTAGCAAAATGCAACGCTGAATAGCTGAATATTAGTATTTCATATAAAAAACACTTTCGGAAGTTGATCATATGTTGAAAATAGTGAAAATAAAATCGTTTAGCTCCTACGTCAATACGTATAAAACTGCAAATAAATGTCATTGCTATGAACTTTTACTTAGGCATTTGGATGTATCTGCATTGAAATTGATATAATTGTATTATAGACTAAACGAGCCACCCCGATTTCGCATCGTGGTACTATAATAAATATACACAAAGGGGTAATTGCACCTAAAAATGTAATACAACGGCCTTTCTGCAATCCGCGCAAAAATTACTTCCACCCGCGTGTTTACTCTTGTAAAACCTAACGGACTCATCCAAATGAGTAAAATAAAGACGGTTTTCACAGACAATGTTCATAGGTGGTGTTCTGTCTGTGTCGAGTAGCGAGAGGTCCGTAAGTAGGCGAGCGAGGGTCATTGAAAATCCAAAATAAAAAATCCAAACGAACATGCAAACGGCAAAGCGTTCAAACGACATCTGACATTATGACGTTTGACGTTTGATTTTTATAGAGATGGGATTGAAATTCAAGTGTAACAGAATCGATACAATAATAATCTAAAGTTTTTAACATAAAAAATATTGAACATAAAACAGCAAAAATGTGAATGACTTTATTCTTTTCTGTTATTCTTACCTAAAAATGAAGCCGGAGCGGATAGCGTGTTCTGGTCTCTCGCCCATCCCAGATACCAGATCACTGTCATTACATGACAGCAACAGCCCAGAGTTCAGTTCCCCACATTACAGCTGCAGTAATATGACAGTATGTCATCCAGAGGATTATTTGTAGTTTCCTCCTTCTGCGAAGCAGTTATGCTAGCGAAGGAGGTGGCGGAACGTGAGAGGGAGAGAACCTCTCGTCCCAGCCGCCGCGGGAGAAGCTCCGGGCGTCGTTGGCCACGTGATGGCTTCCGGCCACCGAGACGCGGGCCTGTGGACGGTGAGTAATCGGCTAGCTCGCCGTCCGGCCGTCTTATGACGGCAATAGACCGTGTCGACGGCGCGTTCGTGTTCCACGCGCGCCTCAAAGAGATGTCAGCAAGGAGGGGCCCGCAAGGGCCGACGCCCGTCGGGGCTGCGGATTATCGAAAGAGATAACGCGGCCTCGGCACAAGGGCGAAGAAGGAACATGGGTGGTTTTTAGTCAGTAGAAGTCTGACACTCGCTTCCGCTCTGCCCAAGAGCGGGAGGAGTTATTTGATGATTTCCCAGACGCAAAAAAAAAAGGTGAGTCATCTACAGTTAGGATAGTAAGTAGAGCAGCAGGCAACGAAGTGATGATTATGCCGCCGCAGTCTTTGCGTGGTTATACCTACCGCAGTACATGTATAGCAAGATGAATGTACTGCAAGTCAAGTCCGCGTTGAGAAGCAAAAGGATCAAAGCGAGGGTGGAAATTCAAAATATAAAAGCACAACGAACAAATAAACGGCAAAGCGTTAAAACGACGTCTGACATTATGACGTGTGCTTTTTTTATAGATGAAATAAAATAATCGAAAAGATTAAAAGAAAAAAATAGAACTACTTTTTAATAATCATCAGTATCACGATTGAATGAATAACCATAATTCGAAGCTATCCCTTGTTTTATTTGATTAGGATTTAATTAAGTTGAATTGGGTAGAATCGACAGTCACTTTCAAACAACCCCATTTTTAAAACACAAGGAACTAAACAAGACACTGAATTGCACGGTATAGATTACCACCAAAAACTCTGATTACCACTTCTTAGTTTCAAGTAAATAAATCGTTTTGATAACTGTTATCAAGAATCGATATAATAAAAGCGATATGGACCATCCTTAGCTTGCAGTTGCTATAGCAACTAGCAGCTTTATTAAGAGTATTTCACCATTTTATGTCAATGAAAAGAGAGATTTAATTTTTACTTTTTCTTTAGTTCATGCAACTTCTAGGAAATTATTAAACACTAAATAATTAATGTTTGTGTTAAATATTTGCAGATATTCTATTATTTTTGGCTCGTAATGCAAAACAAACTTATAACTTTACTTAAGTATAATTATAAAATACAGATAATCAACATTAATTTACTTTTAAAATAATTAAGTATCAGAATTATGAGAAAGTAAGCACAGCATAAACGTCCGCGTCTTCGCTTGCTGAAAAAGAGGGCGTGGTTCCCGCCATTTTCAGTAGCTTCACTCGGTGTTGCCAACACGGCCCTCCTGCATCGTGCATGTCCTCAGGCACGCTCCAACCAATGCCGATCTTTGCACACCGGAATCAATACATCTAGTAATAAAATGCAAGTATTAAAAAGTATCCTAGAGATTTCGATCTCGTACTGTGTCTCCTTTAGGCTTAGGAAACTTTGTGATATCCACCGTTTTCTTATGTACTGAATTGCCCATTTAACAGCTTATTGTCTTTAAGCTTAGACAAAATCTGTAAACCAGCCGTTCACTCCTTTAGTCCGAAGTAGTGCCTGTTTCACTTTACTCCTTTAGTCTTAGGCAGTAACTGCTTCAGCACACCACTTCTACCCTGGATAGTGAACACTGTTCCGATTTCTTCTTCTTTTTTTTTACCGTATGTCACATACCTAGACTTATAAAATAAGCTGTTCACTCCTTTAGTCCGAAGTAGTGCCTGTTTCACTTTACTCCTTTAGTCTTAGGCAGTAACTGCTTCAGCACACCACTTCTACCCTGGATAGTGAACACTGTTCTAATTTCTGTCCAACATTACACCATAACAACACGCCTGTAATCCGCGAATGGGTAAGGCAGAGGTTTACCTATTAGTACACACACGTAATAGGGGTAAGCCTATTGCCATCAACCAGATACGCATACCCCGATTCCGTGGCTGCTACTGAGAAATTCCCAATCGAAAAACCCAATAACACTGCCCGACCCGGGAATCGAACCCAACCTCACGCACAGCAGTCGCGCTTGCAACCACTAGACCAACGAGGCAGAATAAAAATAAGAATTAGAAATATCTGTAAATAAATGTTTTAATAATTTGTTTACCTTGCCAACACGCGTTCTACTCTAGACCAATTTATCATTTTTTTCAGCCATGGTTTGATATTCTCCGCAACGGCCACTCCTTTATATATTTCTTTTTGACCTTTCACATCTTTTATTTGATAGGTACCTGTCTTGTCCTAAGTTAGTACTTTGTATTTTAACGAGTACTAGATCAACCTCATTAGACAATTTGTTATTGGCGCGGCTTTTATCGAATCGTTTTTTTATTTTTTTATTATTGCATTCTTATTTAGTTTCTCAGAATCTTATCGTAATTTGGTCACGTACTCACGTCCGTAGTATGTCCATCAAATCAACGGCTCCTAGCTCAGGTGGGACCTTTCACTATCTGTACACAGTCTATAGCCCAAGAACACTTCACAAGGGAGGGCAGTTGAATTATCTCAAAATTATATTTCAACAAAATCAGACTTTATTATCGAACAACTAACACAAATTAATACTTATTAAAAATAAAAAACTTATCTCTGGTATTTGTCTATTGCACGAATTTTGTAACCTATTTATCTGTAGTATTAGATTTTTCTACCACCGCATTTTTTTTATGGTAACAAGAACCTTCCGAATGCCCTGTCTTACCGCAAAATTCACATTTAACTGTGCACTGAAATCTTTTGTGATTGCCGCCGCAATTGTAACATTCTAATAATTTACGTCCTAATGATGCATTGGTGTTATTTTGACTTGAGTTTGACGAACTTGTGACTAATGTGGCAGAGGTTACGGTTTCGGGAACATTATTTGTCGTTGTCCCTTTGATATTTACTTCGCGATTACTTGAGCCACTATGATTAACTACTTGCTTAACTATTTTGGGTTTATAGACCCGACTATGCAGAAAGCCCGCCAAACTATCACTAGATTTAAAATTACTAGCTTCGACAGATGCGGTAATGTTATTATCGCCTATATTTCCTAATATAATAGAAATTATATCATGTTCTGAGAAATTTAAACACAAATTATCAATTTTTGCCTTTTGTTCAAAAAAGAAATCGTATAGGGACTGATTATCGACCGGTTTTCGGTTAATAATTTCTTGCAGCAATTCAAACATATTTCTTTTGATTTTGAATGTGATAGAAATACGTTCTTTCCAATCTTTCCATAACCAAGCCGTCCACATGTGATCGTTACGTAAAATAGACTCGTACCACGTTTTAGCGGAACCTTTGAGCTTGTTAAGAGCTTGATAACGAACGATACTATCCGCCCATTTAAAAGTTGATGCATAAGATTCGATTACATTCAGCCATGAGGTAACATTGTCATTCAAAGGGTCGAACTCCGGTATCATATTATGGAGGGTACCTATTCAAATTCGTACTCACAATCATTGTTGACTTTACCCTCTTCCGAGATTGAGACGGCAGCGGCGTCTCGGTGCCACTGCTGTTGCTTTCCGTGCTCGAGCTGCTGCTACTCGACGTGTATCTAGTGCGTTTGGCTTTATGATGGCGCTTACTTTTGCTTTTTTTACCCATTATGTGGGCTGGGAAAAACACTAGGTACCACTTCTGATGTTAAATATTTGTAGATATTCTATTATTTTTGGCTCGTAATGCAAAACAAACTTATAACTTTACTTAAGTATAATTATAAAAATACAGATAATCAACATTAATTTACTTTTAAAATAATTAAGTATCAGAATTATGAGAAAGTAAGCACAGCATAAACGTCCGCGTCTTCGCTTGCTGAAAAAGAGGGCGTGGTTCCCGCCATTTTCAGTAGCTTCACTCGGTGTTGCCAACATTTGATTGTTTAAATACTACGAGTCAGTGTGGGAATCCTATACTTGCTGGAGGCAGTCATTTAGCCATCTCCTTTATGATTCTACCGCATAGTGCAAAAATAAAAATAAGTAACACTATCGATGAAAAATCATGGAAAGGTATATTCTCGTTGGATATAAATACCAAATGGCTATAAAGTATGAAATAAAATATGAAATGGTCAGGATGTCATAGTAATGAGGTTAATTTTTGTAATGAAGGGAATGAAATCGAACATTTCCGTGACAAAACTGATGATAGTTATGACGTGTTGTCAAGAAAAAAATCAGTGTCAATAAAATATCCTCAAGACAGTGACAGTTCATATATAAATCTGATACGAGTAGTAATTCCAAAACTGATTGTTCAAAGTTGAACGGTATAAAATTAGATAGATCAAAATCAGATAATTTAGTATAAATAAGACCATAATGATTCCAACGTACTAAAGCCAAATGTTAATGATAAATCATGATGTCGCAGTTCTTGTGATACAAATATCGACGATTCTTGTCAATAATGGGAAGGAGTGTTACGCTTACCTACATATTGTGAAATCGGGGATATTTTATTGTGTTGGTTCCTCAGAATACAGAAAGAACCAGAAGCCGTAAGCGCGCCTATTACTGAAGCGACAAAAACTACTCCTAAACAGAGTAGTTTGACACGCAGCCGCTCAGTTACTCTTCGAACGTCGTAGCGCGTAATGTGTTTTACCGGTGTCCAATTAAATTAAATTATGCCGTTTTGTGGCGTTCCCACCTGTAAAAATGCAGCGGGGCTAAAAAATAAACAGGATGGGAACACATTTCACATTTAAGTAACGCATTCACTAATCACCTTATTTTAATATTGAATAAATTGTTCAGTTTGTAATTGTCATAGATAATAATGCATCCATTTTGTTAGTGTTGCCAATATACTAGTTTTGATTTACCCTTCTTTTTATTATTACCTACTGAGGGCTTTTATTTGGTGTAGTATAATAATACCTTCTTTAAAAAGGTATTTTAACCGACTTTACAAAAGAAAGGTTATTGCCCGTATCTATGTATGTATATGGTATTGTTAGAATTGCATAACATTCATAATAGGTGCTATGTTAGTCTATTATGATTTCGTAACTTTACATTTGTGGTGTGTGTGAGAGAGGAAGCGCGCCCCCCCCCCCCCCTTCCTGTCTCACACACATGTATTAAATTATGTTAAAATTAAATTATCTAAACCGTTTTTTATTTAAAGATCTTCTCTATTTCTTAAGATTTTCAAGTACATATTATTACTTAGAAAAGGACAATTTTGATTTAATACTATCATATCTCCAATACACTCAACGGTTACCCCAAAAACGGGCAAATAATGTCTGAGGTTGCCACATTACGCGGGTGGGAAGTGAGGCGGGCGGGGGACGCTTGTTTTGTATTGGATTCAGCGTGCGCCTTGCAATGACAGTTGAACGCGGCTTCTGGTTCTTTCTGTATTCTGAGGTTGGTTCAATTAGTTGCAAAGTACCTAGTTCATTTAACGAAATTAAAAATCAGGATGAAGAGAGTTTATGGAAAGGTGCAATTAAGAATGAATTAGATTTTCTTAAACTAATGATACCTGGACATTAGTACCGAAACCGATTAATAGAAATATAGTCGGGTTTAAGTGGATATTTAGGCTTAAACATATCCATATAACTTTATTTTCTTAAAGAGAAAATAGATTTATCTATATGAAATAAAATACAAAGCAGTTGACACAAAACTTATGTTCACAAAACTTAATGAAAAACTAAACCATAATTCTTAGACTTTTTTTAATGTTTGTATCCGAGAAACTGAGCACCATAGATTTATCCAAATGTATAAAATAAAGTATTTTAAATATAAGAATCATGAGATGATGACAATCCATTATGATATAAGGCACGTCTTGTTGCCAAAGTTTTTATAGTCAAAAGTATTTATCAGATTAAACTGAAACTTTTAGATGTATGATTAGTTTTGCAAATCAATATAATTTAAGAATACACCATACGGATGTAAAAACCGTATCATTAAATGGCATTAAAAAAAAAAAAAAAGAACATGAAAGTGCCAGAGGGTGTAATCAGTAAAGACGAATAAAGCTCTGTACAGATTAAAACAAGCTGCTAGGTGTTGGTTCGAATGAATAAGTACATCAGTGTCTTAACAAACAGGGTTTGTAAATTCATCGGTTGATAAATAAATATTAAGTAAAGAGCAAAATAGAGAATGGTAGATCTAAATAATTGTTCCTAGGAATTAAAATTACTCGAAGTAATGATACAATAACTTTAGATCAAAGTTCTTCTATAAAAATCCATTTTGTAATGTAAAAATTTGGTATGTCTGACTGTACTCCCATTAGGTACACCTATAAATAATAAACCAAATTACGAAGTTCTAAATGCAAATAGTGAATATAATACACCTTGCCGCAACCTTCTGGGTGCTTAATGTACGTTATGTTATGTACACGCTCTGATTTAAGTACTAGTATTATTATTTTGAGCAGATACACAAACAAAAAGAACAAAGTGTTGTAATTATTTGTCTCAAAAGAGTGCTTAGGTATTTGAAGGGCACTATGGAATTAAAATTGAGTCACAAAATAAAATGTGATGATGTTAATCATTAATAATTATGTGGATAAGTAGATTCCGATTGGGGTGGTAATGATGACAATAATAAAAAAAAAATGCCACAGGTTATTTATTTAAATTATTCAATAACTGTACAATAACTTTGAATACAAAGAGGCAAATGTCTGTTGCGGGTTTGTAAACTGAGGCTGAATACATGGCATTATTTAAAACTGTAAAATAATCATTATGGCTAAAGTCTCTAGTCACTAGTAATAAAATGAATATTGTCAATCCAGTTGCTATTTTAAAAGACCATAATGGTTGTATTAGTACCTACAGCAAATAATCCTTTTTTAGTATAAAAGGTCAAAACATATTGACATCAAGTATCATTTCTCCAGGGAACAAGTTGAAAATAATATAATAAAATTATTTTTATGTAATCACAAGTAAACAAATAGCGGATGTGCTAACAAAGCCGCTACAAGCTGTTGTCAACTGCATATAAGGCAGATAAGTCAGAGATAAGTTTGCAACAATGTTACTTATGTATGATTGTGTATACATTTTAAGTATTGATTTATTTGTGGTAATTTACTTATCGTAAATTAATTGATCTAATGAATTGTTCTATTAGAACTATTAATTATAAATTGTTGTAATTGATAATCATTTATGAATTATAAAATAAGTTATAATTATTCATTTTGATGAGATGGTCTGACTAGGTTTTCCTGGGTTTTCCTAGTCCTTGCAACAAATGTTGGGCCATAATATTGTAATTTCCCCAGAAATCACTTGGAAGGTTTTAGTATTCTGGTTATATAGGTGATTATGATTGTATAAAAATTAATTTGTATTTGGACAATTGATGATTAATTTTTGAGGGGGAATGTTGATATTTAGTCTATTTTATTATGCAAAAATTAATCTTTGATTTTCTTTATACTGGCAACACAGTCACTAACGTCACATAACGTCAAACACGACGTTTCTTATAAAAGGGACGGTTGCCTTTACTCGAGCTCTCACTTCTATCTAAACTGTGCTAGGAGGCAGTTACTATAACCTTCCTTGTGGGTATTTTTATATTTGAATAATAAACGTATTCAGTCAAAGTATTTAAATTCAAATCAAATTGCTGCTGTTTTCTTGACACCCATTTCCTATAGATTCAACTAAGATGTTTTCTCTATGGAAGGATGCGTACTATGGATGTGTGCTTGATGAAAAGCAGCCTTATACGTGCCTTCCGAAGCATAGAGTGCCTTCCAAACATTGCTACTGAGAATCAATCTAGTTTTACAAACTCGCGGGAACGCACAAGCGTGTTTAACCGAACGCTCTTACTTACATCGTTTGAACATAGTCACCCTGAAATCATTCACAACTTCTTACACGCAGTTTAGCAGACCTAAAGTACTTGGGTACCTACTTAAATAAAACGATCAAAGTTAATAATGATTTATAGTCAGAATTCTTTATTATACAGTTTAAAATATCGATTAACAACTCGTAGATCAGTCCATATTCGAATTTCCTGGAATTATTTTAACCAGCTCCATGGTCCATATTGATAGGTAGTCGTTTTTAAGGCGCTGACAAGAGCCAAATAGGCTTGTATTGAACAATTTTTTAGCCAAATCTATACAGTTTGACACGGCGGAAAAAATATATGTTAATCTTGAACATATTTCTGATAATTTCGTTGTATTCAAAACGCGTTTTTGAAAAGTTTTCTCGATACAAAAAAATGGTAAACTAACCTCTTAAAATGATCTTCCAACAAAAATATCTGTATTACTGATCAACGTACGTTGGTAAAATTTATAAGAATAACGTACCATATTTTAATACAAAATTTGGTTGTTTTTAATTTTTGATTATTTAATAAATTATTTTGATGTAATTAATCATTATATGGTTTGTAAGAAGTTCGAGCGTTGCGTCATCGCGCTCTCTTTCTTACCTAAGCAATCCGACAGTGAGCGCTTAGGCGCGGTGCTAGACGGACGTATGTCACTTTGCGCCCCACTGACAGCTATCCGTTCATCTATAAATTATTATTGACCGCGTCACAATGTTAGTCCAGGATCCACGGTACATTTTTTCACTTGATTACTATCAAGCTAATTTTCCGTGAGCAGCTGCATTTTGATGAGACGCCAACATTACCCTATACGAAAACTCTCGATTGTGGTAGGTAATAGGGGCAGCAGGGATAAAATATATATTGATTATATATTATTATAATTATTTATTTGATGATTTTCAAAAATCTATTACTAACTATTTTATTTTTATCTGATGATCATTATCTAAATCCAACATGTATTGATAACGAGCTCATCAAAAATTACTACAAACAAGCTGTTTTTTAGGGGTCCGTAGCCGAATGGCAAAAAACGGAACCCTTGTAGATTCGTCATGTCTGTTTGTCCGTCTGTCCACCCGTATGTCATGTGTATGGAAACTATTGAGACTACACAGTTGAAACTCTACAAGTATTCTGTGAACCACTTTATGATTTTTATACAAAAATAAAAAAAAAAGGATTTAGGGGGTCGCCCCATACGTGGAACTGAAACTATTTTTTTTTTTTCATCAAACCTATACCTACGTGTGGGGTGTCTATAGACATTAGACAGGTCTTTAAAAATGACATTGAGGTTCCACAAACAATTTTTTCTCAAAGCCAATCGTTTGGAAGACAGACACTTCCAAATTTGTAAAATGGCGACCGGCCTCGCGGTCGCTTGCCTTCGGTATTGCCAACAATGACCAGCTTTTCAAGGCTGCTATCTCCTCTTTGCATTATGTGGCTGAAATAAGACAAAATACGCTGTAGGCAAACTGTTGACAATCGAGTCTTGATATCGAGTTGGTAAAGGATAGACACATTTGTGCGTTTGGCCGTCCATGGAATTCGGAGAATCCGCCTAAAACACCACATTTCGAATGCGTCTATCCTCTGTCTTACTCTTGTTTGGATTGTCCATGTCTTAACTTGTGGGGAAAAATGCTCCTTCCGAGAAGCCTGTGCCTGAAAAGGAACCGATCCAGGCTGATGATGGTTTCGTGACGGTGTTGAGGAGGAAGCGCCGTCAGCGAACCATCAAGAACCGCTGCGGCACGGCTCCATCGGAGCCCAATGTGCATATTCGTGCCGCAAAGCCGAACACTCCTTTGTACCTCTCCCGTCTACATTACACCACTACGACGGAGGACATCGTGGAGTGAGTGCAGCTGCTCGAGTCGCGCCGCAACGTCAACTTTAAGGCGTTTGTGGTGCGAGTACCGACATGCTACCTGCACCTCGTCTTGGAAGAGGACTTTTGGCCGCAGGGGGTGGTGTTTCGACGCTTCCGCGGGCAAGTGCCACATGATCGCACAGTGACGTAGTGCAAGTGTAGTGATACTAATATAGTTTTAAGGTTTTGTTTACTAACACAAGCTGTCAATTATATCGTATGTATGTTAGTCTGTAAGGTATTTATCTATGGGCCAAAGTAGCCTGAAAATAAATAAATATTATTATTATTAACTCTATGGAGGAAAATCAGGAAAGCTAGTGCTCTGACCAAACGGGCCTTCGTTTTAAAACTTATACCACGTTTTTCCCAGATGTTCCGGGGGCGTAATATAGCATCTTTAGCCATGGCTATCCGCCGTTTTATTTCTGTGACGCAGCTACCTTCATTACTTATATTGGAGCCCAGTTAATCGAAACTGTCCACAGTATAGATGCCTTAGATGTTATAGGTGCCCGATAGCTTTCCCGCACGATCTACCACCATAAGCTTGGTTTTCTGCCTATTTATTGCAAACCCTACTTTGCCACTTTCCACTTCCAATCTGTGCCGTATCTCTTTCATGTTGCCAAATGTTGTAGCAAGGAGAACGGTGTCATCAGTGTACCTCAGATTGGAAATCCACTTTCCACCAACAGTAAACCCCTTGTCCCAGCCCTAAAGAGTCTTGAATGATATTACTCTTCATACATATTGAAGAGCAGAGGTGAGAGGATGCATCCCTCCTGCCTAACGCATTTGAACAGTCGGTGTCTATTTTGACGAAAGAGCGGTTGTTGATGTGTAGGTAGAGGCATCGGACTATGTCAATAAGATGTTGAGGCGTTCCCATGTCTTTAAGAACCCCCCACAGCTTGCCCCACTCCACGCAATCAAATGCTTTGGGATAATCTATGAAACATATCAATACAGGGCTGTTAAATTCCCGGCTTTTCTCTATAATTTGGGGAACGTTCAGGATTTGTTCCCGCGTGTCTTTGCCTTTAACAAAACCTGCTTGCTCTTCTGAAATTTGTGGCTCCAGAAAGTGTATTAGCCTGTTGTTTATGATGTACAGGAGTATTGATGGTGCGTGGAGTAAGTGCCAAACACTTAATATAATTTTTAGAATCTTGTAGGCAACTTGTAAAGAGTGGGTTTAATAGAAAATATCCAATCCCCAAAACCCAGTTAGTAAGTAATCATTTTTAATGACTTCGTTATCGATACATATTGGAAGGGAGGAAGGGGACTCTTTGATCAAACCATACATTTTGTAGGACAAATATTTTTTCAAATAATTTAGATAATTATCATCAGATTTAACAAAAAAAACCCAGCTGATGATTCTCAAAATTGTTTGTACTTAACACTTTTGAGAATCATCAAACCAACATATTTTATCCCTGCTACCCCTATTACTTACCACAATCGAGAATTCGAGAGTTTCGTGCAGGAAATTGTTGGGCGTCTCGCCGTCTCATCAAAATTAGCTTGATAGTAATCAAGTGCAAAAATGGACCGCGGATCCTGGACTATTTGTTTCTTACTTGGTAGTATGGCGCTAGGGTATCGGAAAAATTGTGGGCGTGTCCAAAAATACTGAAACATCAGAAGTCAATAGCTATTGTCATCGTCTTAAGATGCATGAATCCGCAACCGTTCTCCAACGACCGATTCGCCACTGGACTGTTCGTCAACAGGACGATTCATTTATTTCCGTTTCGCCAGCAGAATCTTTCATCTATGGACATTTCATCCAAAGACCGATTCGCCACTGGACTGTTCGTCAACAGGACGATTCATTTGGATGCAGTTTTAATGATATTCTTTCCATTGGTTGCTCTTCATCTCTCAAGGGAAAATAAACATTGGCATTTGGCATGTCCACGTTCACGTTAAGGTATTTATTTCAAGCCAGCTTCAAAATAAGGATAAGATGAGTACCTATCGCATCCTATTAAGAACCAGCATTTTGGTACTTTTATAAGTCCATCATAAATATTATGTATATCGAAAACGGTTCACATTCACAATCACAGCACACAAGAAAAGTAAAAACCATAATTTAATTTAGAATTATTATATAAACATAAGATGTAATTTTATTTATTGAATTTTGTTGACAACCACTCACTGACAAGTATAATGACGTAATGCATTGACATGGATGCCACTTTAATATAAAACGATAATGATATCAGCCAGTTATAAAAAACACTGGTCCGAATCTTATTATGTTACAATGAAGGGCTTAACCTCCTTCGAAACATTTTCTTACTTTTTCAAGGAAAATCCTCAAAGATTTTATAAACGTTACGATTTTAATTATGTATTTTCTTAAAACTACCTTTAGAAATGAAAAATTGTATGGTAAATAATATTTCTATTTTCATTAAAGTTATATTTTGTTTCATGACTATTATTTCGGAATACGATTCGGGCCGGATTTTTGAGAAAGAGACAGCGCTATACAGTTTACGTATTGCTAGTTGCTTCTTTCATGTTAAAGCAGGGAATAGACAAATTTTACAGATCGTTCGTTCTTTCCCCGCACTAAGCAGGAGTAAAACAGTATTGTTTTGTAGAGGTCATGGTACCAAACAAAGTGTTATTGTTTTAAGCCTGAATCAAAACGTTCCTGCAATAGGATTGTTTTGTTAAAGGTGGTAGTAGCGGCCCTGATCGCAGACTGTCTCAATATCGCGTTCATTCATTGAAGACTCCAGCATTTTCTCATTAAAAGTGACATCTCTAGACCTCACCAGCGAATTTCTCTCTCGGTTCCAAAGTCTGTACCCGTCGTCATTGTCGTATCCAATCAAAATGCAACGTGTAGCTTTCTTGTGCAATTTCTTTCTCCTCTGCTTTGGTACATGCGCATAGCAGGGCGTTCCGATTATCCTCAAGTGCTTTATTTGAGGCTTCTTGTTTAGCCAAAGCTCATAAGGCGACTTGTGTTCCACTAAAGTTGGTCCTGTCCTGTTTAATATATAAACATCAGTGTTTACCACCTCTGCCCACAATTTCTGAGGAATCTCTTCATGCGCGTGCATCATTGCTCTAGCAGATTCGACCAGGGTCCGGTTTTCCCTTTCGCTACATCCATTTTGTTCTGGGGTGTACGGCATAATGAGCCTTTGCTTTATTCCTGTTTGTTCAAGTAGATCTCGTACTCTTTTGTTGTCGTATTCACCTCCGTTGTCGCTTAAAAGCTCTATAACATTGTGTCCAGCATTTCTAGCTTCAGACAACATTAATTTTAGCTTTTCATAAGCGTCAGACTTATTTTTCAGGAAATACACATATCTGTACCGTGTATACACATCCTTAAATAAAACGAAGTATCGATATCCTGAGATACTTGAAGAGAATGGACCACAGACGTCAGAGTGTATGCGCTCACCAGGTTTCGTAGCCTTTTCGCGAACACCAAATGGTTGCCTGTGCGCTTTCCCAAAGATATGATATTATTTTCCGACAATTTCGAGGGTAAATTTGGTCATTTGATTTTGTACGGCATCAGTTTCATACTATTTCAATACTGCTTCTAATCCATTATTCCGCAACGCCGTACAAAAATCATGCGACAAGGGGAAATAATCGAGGGTTGTAACCCCCTCTCTTTCCGCTGGTCCAGGGGGTGATATGACACAACATAAAATTAATTTATTTTGAAAGTATTTTATGCATAGATAATATTTTTTCATATGCCGTACATCTCCGGCATGGTCAGCATCGCTGTAGCATTCCAAAATACCTTCCTTGTAATGCTTCTTGTACATAATACCTAGATCTGGCGTATATTGCAAATATCGCATTATGCGCTTCAGTCGGACACAGTCTACCTCTTCTGGTTTCTCCAGACTTCGTGAGACTACACTAACACCATATGCAATGTCAGGTCTAGTGCATACCATTAAGTAAGCTAAGGCTCCAACGATTTGCCTGTAGTTATTCTTCATATAACTCATATCCACTTTCTCGCTTGATGTACCATCTTTTACGATCGGCGTAGAAACTGGTTTACAGGTATCCATTCCGAATCTCCGCAAGATCTTCCGTACATAAGACGTCTGAACTATTTTAATTCCGTGTCCTCTGCTTTCAATCTCTATTCCAAGAAAGTAGGAAGCTGGCTTTGTCGTAATTTTGAACCGACCACTAAGCTCCTTAATAAACTTGTCTATGAGCTGCTGATTGGGACCAGCGACGAGGCCATCATCCACATATAAAGCCACTATGACTTTTCCACATCCTTTCTCCCTTATCAAAAGGCAAGAATCCGCTTCACTTGACTTGAAGCCAATCTCTTTGAAGAAGTCTAAAATGCACCGGTTCCAGCATCGAGGTGCTTGCTTTAACCCATAAAGACTCTTCCGTAAAAGACAAACTCGACCGGAGCCGTCGTCATAACCTTCCGGTTGTTTCATAAAAATCTCTTCATTTAGAGAACCATAGAAAAATGCAGTGGAGACATCAAACTGTAGCATCGCCATTCCTTCGTTAGCTGCTACACTCAGCACAGAACGAACAGTCCCCATTCTGGTGACTGGGCTAAACGTTTGCTCATAGTCAATCCCCTTTTTCTGATGATAACCTTTTATGACCAGTCTTGCCTTGTATTTATCTATGGAGCCATCAGCGTTCATCTTTACTCGAAATACCCACTTACAAGGTATCGCTTTTCTTCCCTTAGGTAGACTTACAAGCTTCCACGTGTCATTTTCCTGTAAAGAGTTCATCTCACTGTCCATGGCTTCTTCCCATAGATCTTTCTCTGGGCTTCTCATCGCATCCTTATGCGACGTTGGCTCGTTGTATCCCATTATAGCATTCAGGATAAAGTCTTTGAATCGATCTGGAGGGCGTAACGAAGAGCGGTCACGAAGTACCATCTGTTCCGGGAACACATCTTCGTGATCATCGTAATCTTGATCTTCATCTATGACATCGTCTAGACCATCAATAACATTATCTTCTTCGATAATATTCCCCCCCGATTCAATAGACTGTTCAGGTAGAATGTTCTGAGCATCGTGGAACTCTTCACCAACACTTATATGTCCTTCATCAATGCTTATACCAGGATAGGCTGTTTCTTCAACCCTTTCCGTAATGGGCTCAACATGAACACTTTGTTCATCATCCGTCAAACTCCTTGTAACAGGCACCACTTCAATTTCATTAAACTGGGGCGCTACTACAACGTCTTAAAACAGTCCTGTTTAAGTCTTACTTTGCATTTTCGTACCATCACGTCCTTAAAACAATCTTAATGCAGGACTGCTAAAAATATCAGTTTTGATATCGTTTTGATGACGTCACCTCAAATAGTTCATTCAATTGGTACATCATAGTCCATCATAAATATTATGTATATCGAAAACGGTTCACATTCACAATCACAGCACACAAGAAAAGTAAAAACCATAATTTAATTTAGAATTATTATATAAACATAAGATGTAATTTTATTTATTGAATTTTGTTGACAACCACTCACTGACAAGTATAATGACGTAATGCATTGACATGGATGCCACTTTAATATAAAACGATAATGATACCAGCCAGTTATAAAAAACACTGGTCCGAATCTTATTATGTTACAATGAAGGGCTTAACCTCCTTCGAAACATTTTCTTACTTTTTCAAGGAAAATCCTCAAAGATTTTATAAACGTTACGATTTTAATTATGTATTTTCTTAAAACTACCTTTAGAAATGAAAAATTGTATGGTAAATAATATTTCTATTTTCATTAAAGTTATATTTTGTTTCATGACTATTATTTCGGAATACGATTCGGACCGGATTTTTGAGAAAGAGACAGCGCTATACAGTTTACGTATTGCTAGTTGCTTCTTTCATGTTAAAGCAGGGAATAGACAAATTTTACAGATCGTTCGTTCTTTCCCCGCACTAAGCAGGAGTAAAACAGTATTGTTTTGTAGAGGTCATGGTACCAAACAAAGTGTTATTGTTTTAAGCCTGAATCAAAACGTTCCTGCAATAGGATTGTTTTGTTAAAGGTGGTAGTAGCGGCCCTGATCGCAGACTGTCTCAATATCGCGTTCATTCATTGAAGACTCCAGCATTTTCTCATTAAAAGTGACATCTCTAGACCTCACCAGCGAATTTCTCTCTCGGTTCCAAAGTCTGTACCCGTCGTCATTGTCGTATCCAATCAAAATGCAACGTGTAGCTTTCTTGTGCAATTTCTTTCTCCTCTGCTTTGGTACATGCGCATAGCAGGGCGTTCCGATTATCCTCAAGTGCTTTATTTGAGGCTTCTTGTTTAGCCAAAGCTCATAAGGCGACTTGTGTTCCACTAAAGTTGGTCCTGTCCTGTTTAATATATAAACATCAGTGTTTACCATCTCTGCCCACAAATTCTGAGGAATCTCTTCATGCGCGTGCATCATTGCTCTAGCAGATTCGACCAGGGTCCGGTTTTCCCTTTCGCTACATCCATTTTGTTCTGGGGTGTACGGCATAATGAGCCTTTGCTTTATTCCTGTTTGTTCAAGTAGATCTCGTACTCTTTTGTTGTCGTATTCACCTCCGTTGTCGCTTAAAAGCTCTATAGCATTGTGTCCAGCATTTCTAGCTTCAGACAACATTAATTTTAGCTTTTCATAAGCGTCAGACTTATTTTTCAGGAAATACACATATCTGTACCGTGTATACACATCCTTAAATAAAACGAAGTATCGATATCCTGAGATACTTGAAGAGAATGGACCACAGACGTCAGAGTGTATGCGCTCACCAGGTTTCGTAGCCTTTTCGCGAACACCAAATGGTTGCCTGTGCGCTTTCCCAAAGATATGATATTATTTTCCGACAATTTCGAGGGTAAATTTGGTCATTTGATTTTGTACGGCATCAGTTTCATACTATTTCAAAACTGCTTCTAATCCATTATTCCGCAACGCCGTACAAAAATCATGCGACAAGGGGAAATAATCGAGGGTTGTAACCCCCTCTCTTTCCGCTGGTCCAGGGGGTGATATGACACAACATAAAATTAATTTATTTTGAAAGTATTTTATGCATAGATAATATTTTTTCATATGCCGTACATTTTCGTTGGTCCAAAGAGGAAAAAAACTGAAAATGAAAAAATTAAAAAGAAAAAATCCATCTAACGAAATGTAAGGTGAAATTCATCACGATATTTTTTTATACGGCATTTAGATAGTTTATTTGTACTAATTTTCATACTCTTTTGTGATTCTAGTTAGAAACTATACGGCCTTATTAATAAAAAAAAGTTAAGCCTGCTTAAACTTACGCTTGGTTTATCTCGCATGCCGTCTCACTTCAAAAATATTCAAATGAAAGGGACGGCATGCGAGATAAACCAAGCGTAAGTTTAAGCAGGCTTAACTTTTTTTTATTAATAAGGGGGTATGGGTTTAAATATGGGTTTGTATAGGTACTATCGATTTATACCAAAATATAGACATTTTGTCACTGATAATAATGCTGATAATTCCAAAATACAACATATTTTTGAAAAGTACTCGCACATTTTCGGTTGAGGCAACTATAAGTCTGTAAGTCTTAATAGTCTAGGCAACAAACGCCTTTTGATGAACTTTTTTCAGCAGTCTCCGAAAATTATGATTGAGGTGTCATTCGATTCGGAATGGCATTCAGATGATTTTCGAAGAAAAATGAAGTTCCGCTTGCAAAAATTGCAAAAGTTATTAACAATTAACTAAAAAATTTAAAATGGGTTTAGTGTTTTGCAAATATCTCAAAACCTAATTAAATTTTTTCAAATTTGAAATAAGATTCAAAAAGGGGAGGAAATTTCCTAAAGAATGTTCTAACTTTCGGAATTGTAGGACCAATATTAATAACTTTCCGATCGGGTTGAAAATACGCCCGAAAACTGGTACTCCATCTTGCGCAAGCTACGCTCCATTCGGACCTTTAATAAATAAATGTTATTTAAACTTATTAAATATGAAAATTAAAAATTTAAACAATTTAGGCACCTGCAGGATAGATCAATACACAATAATCTGTGATCTAAAAATTTTTATCGCGAATTTTCAATAAGTTATCCATTAATTAATTAACAATTTTTTATAGCACGAACACTGACATTGCAAGTGCGATAATTATTACACTATTCATCTGAGATTTTTTTCCTTTCGTGGAGCTATTTTTCAAAGGTCTTAGAATAGGCTCTCGTTGGAAAAATTAAAAAAATGTTAATTTTCGTTTTTTTATTGACAATTTACTGAAATGAAAAATTTCAAACCTTCATTAGACATTAAAAAATTCTTTTTTTTTATTATATTATTATTGAACCGTTTTTGTATGATCAGAAGCTACTTAAAAATGATTTTTTATATCCTGTTTTTTTAAAATATTTTTATAAACAAATGCGTTGTTTATGAGATAATTTAATGTTTTTTTTTTTTTAATATCGTAATCTTTGTTATTAATCATGATTTAAAAAAAAAAAACCGTTTCTTAAAAAAAATGTTTTATTGCTTAAAAACGCATTTGTTAATTAACAATTATTTTCTCCCACTTCTAAATAATATTAAGGTATAATTATTTTTAAATCACCATTATTTGTTTTTTTCTTTTCGATATATAATAAAAAAATATTGTTTTATTAAAACTTTCATTGTTTGTGTAATAAACAATTTGTTAAAAACAAATAAATTTTTACTTTATATTTTTTTTCTTGTTTTACTTATTGTCACAAAAACAGATATGATTTTGTTTTTTCAAATGAAAAAAAAAAGTTGAAAAAAAAATTAAATGAAAAAGACAAAATCATATCTGTTTTTGTGACAATAAGTAAATATTGTCACAAAAACAGATATGATTTTGTTTTTTTCAAATTAAAAAAAAAAGTTGTAAAAAAAATTAAATGAAAAAAAAAGAATCATTCTGTTTTTGTGACAATAAGTAAAACAAGAAAAAAAAATATAAAGTGAAAATTATATATGTTTTTTTATAATAATATTTGTTTTTAACAAATTGTTTATTACATAAACAATGAAAGTTTTAATAAAACATTTTTTTTTTTATATATTGAAAAGAAAAAACACATAATGGTGATTTAAAAAGAATGATACCTTAATATTAATTAGAAGTGGGAGAAAATAATTGTTAATCAACAAATGCTTTTTTAAGCAATAAAACATTTTTTTTAAGAAACGGTTTTTAAAAAAAAAATCATGATTAATAACAAAGATTACGATATTAAAAAAACATTAAATTATCTCATAAACAACGCATTTGTTTATAAAAATATTTTTAAAAACAGGATATAAAAAATATAAAAATCATTTTTAAGTAGCTTCTGATCATACAAAAACGGTTCAATAATAATATAATAAAAAAAAAGAATTTTTTAATGTCTAATGAAGGTTTGAAATTTTTCATTTCAGTAAATTGTCAATAAAAAAACGAAAATTAACATTTTTTTAATTTTTCCAACGAGAGCCTATTCTAAGACCTTTGAAAAATAGCTCCACGAAAGGAAAAAAATCTCAGATGAATAGTGTAATAATTATCGCACTTGCAATGTCAGTGTTCGTGCTACAAAAAATTGTTAATTAATTAATTAATGGATAACTTATTGAAAATTCGCGATAAAAATTTTTAGATCACAGATTATTGTGTATTGATCTATCCTGCAGGTGCCTGAATTTTTTAAATTTTAAATTTTCATATTTAATAAGTTTAAATAACATTTATTTATAATAGGTCCGAATGGAGCGTAGCTTGCGCAAGACTGAGTACCAGTTTTAGGGCGTATTTTCAACCCGATCGGAAAGTTATTAATATTGGTCCTACAATTCCGAAAGTTAGAACATTCTTTAGGAAATTTCCTCCCCTTTTTGAATCTTATTTCAAATTTGAAAAATTTTAATTAGGTTTTGAGATATTTGCAAAATACTAAACCCATTTTAAGTTTTTTAGTTAATTGTTAATAACTTTTGCAATTTTTGCAAGCGGAACTGAAAACAGGGAATTGGTCAATTCCCCAAGGGATTTGATCAAACCACGGAGGAAGATAAAATAACAACACGGTTTTATCATTTCCCTAAACAAATCTAGTGAATTGAACAAATCCCAGTATCCTTTATGGGCGGCATGGGCACCAGGCCGTAGGCCGACGAAGGAGGCCGGCGGAGGCCCGGCACTTTGGGGACAGAAGATATTAGTGTTATATAATATGCGAGCGAAGCGATCGCGCGTCACGGAGTACTACTGGGATTTGTTCAATTTTTTACGTACGGCATCATTTTTTCCTAATTTATTTGAAAAAAAAAAAAAAAATAATTTATGTTAATACTATTTAAAACAAGGGATAAAATTTAGAAAACTGCTATACTTCATTAATCTATGATATTTAAACTTTTGCAATAATTTGCAAAATTTCAGTTTTTTGTATTTCTCTATAACTTTTTTTTGAACAGTTTCTTTTGAACGGCAATACTATATAACAATTGTATTTTACAATATCATGTTAAAAAAAAAGTTCCCGTACAGGATCAAATGACTTTACAGCTTTAAAAATCAAGGATACGATGAAATTAAGATAATTATTGATATACATTTAAAATGATCAATAATTTTTTGACGGCATTATTTTTAATAGTACTTTTGAGTGCTGGATAATGTTTTGGAACCGAAGCCGTACTTTTTCAAATCACCCCCTGGACCAGCGGAAAGAGAGGGGGTTACAACCCTCGATTATTTCCCCTTGTCGCATGATTTTTGTACGGCGTTGCGGAATAATGGATTAGAAGCAGTATTGAAATAGTATGAAACTGATGCCGTACAAAATCAAATGACCAAATTTACCCTCGACATTGTCGGAAAATAAAATAAAAATTCCGACTTTGTGGCGCAACATTTTTTTACGGCACTACGCGTTTTCTTATTATTTTTCATGGATCTATCGATGGTAAGAATGCCGTACAAAAATATATGACCAAAATGTACCCAGTCTACCTGTACTTTTGAATTCTCACCTGCACTCGGTTGGACAGCTTACAAGTGACGGCATAGTGCTGAATCTTACTTATTATTTTATGCTCCTATATCGTTCTAGATAGGTCACCTGGTGGTTCACATGACCCATAATTTTTTCAACACGGGCCAGTAGTCTATAAGTATTAGATTTATGAGTCGGGAGTACCTATAGGGTACCTATAGGTATCTTAAAACACAAAACAACGATTTGAAAATCGGTCCACAATTGACAGAGATATGCGCGAAAATACATAAAAAAAACATCCAGCGGGTCCTCGCAACCTTCACCAGGTCATAAGTCCACCTAGCTAGTGGGAGGCCTTCCAACGCAACGTCTTCCGGTTCGCACTCGCCACTCCAGAACTTTTCGCCTTTTTTCGGGCTATGGCGGTAACCATGGTTTTCTTGCTTATGTCTTCATTTCTGATACGATCCCGCGAGGAGACTCCGAGCATAGAGAATTAGAGACCCTTTGGGTAACTTTGAGCCTTCTCGTTTACTCTTTTTTTAAGCTTTTCCCCACACTACGGGAATTTCTCGGGTACCATCTATCTGGCAGAAACTTGATTGTCCGAAATTTATTTGGCATACCACACTTGGCATATTCTTCTTTGAACGAATGTGTTTATGGCAGAACAATTATTTAATGGAATACTCATTTCGCAGAATGTTTAAATAGCTGAATTTTCAATGGCATACTTTTAAGATGGCAGAATTTTATTTGGTAGATTTTTATAAGGTATAACGACCGTCTCGCGAAAGTATCCTCTATGGGCGGCATGGGCACCGGGCCGTAGGCCGACGAAGGAGGCCGGCGGAGGCCCGGCACTTCGGGGACAGAAGATATTAGTGTTATGTAATATGCGAGCGAAGCGAGCGCGCGTCATGGAGTACATGCGTTGCATGTATGAGTGACGTCATTATTATTATTAATAATAATAATTATTATTATTTTTGACATACCAACCCCAACATTTAATGTTCTCAGCTAGAAATTTTAGCCGGGGTGAGCTGATAATGATTATTAATAATAATTATTATTATTATTGCATGTTACACGTATGTATGAAATGAAATGCGTGCCAAAAGACGATTCATGAATTTTTGGCGAAATGATGGTTCTGGAAATGAAGTTTATGCTCAAAGATGATTCTGACTTACAAAATTATGCGTTTTGAATGTATGGTAAATGAGTGTATGCCAAATGATTTTCTGCGAAATGAAGTTTCTGCCATCCACTGTTATGCAAAACAAAATTCGGGTATAAAAAATTCTGCCAAAAAAGGTAGACCCGAATTTCTCCTGTATCATGGATGCATTTACAAACATTTAAACTCACACAAACACCCAGACTCGGAACAACTATATTTGTAAGGCCTTCAGATATTTGTTCCATGCGGGGATCGAACCCACGACGCAGCGCAGCAGTCTCATTACTCAGCCAAAGCGAAAGTGGCGTGTTGTTTATGATAAGGCCCATTGTGTTCCCGTATGTAATCACTGGCAACAAGATAAGCGACTACAATCTTGTATGTGTAGGACCTAATGCACACAGAAACCTCCCTTCCAGATACGGAGAGAAACTGTGGGTAAAACTTCCAAGTTTTTAATGCTTTAATTATTTTATTTTAAATATCTCCACGACCCTCGTACTATTCAATCAGCAACCATTAGCACAATGTTGTGTGTGCGTTACATTGAGCCCTACCGTAACGTGATTTTACACACCAAAATCAATCACGCCTTCGCTTTGTATAGTTTTCCCGTACAATGAATCCCGCATATACTAATTTTGCATAGCTTGATTGGTAGGTAGTCGTACTAGAATGCTTGGTTGACGACTTCGTGAGGGGTCCACATGATATTAGATACCTTGCAGGCAGTTGCAGGTACAACCTCGTCGACATCGATTGCAGGTAAACTGAAATTGATCAACGTGTGTATTTGTTGTTCGTCGCTAATAGGTACATACATAAAGTGCTCTTGCATCAACATCGATTTTCATTAATTAAAATCTCGAACACCAAGCACGCTGCCCTCCAAAACAGGAAACGTAGAAATAAGTAGTTTAAAGCAGAAAGTATAAAATCGCATGGTAGTTTTGATAAAATAATTGTTGCGATGTCTATCTCGAGGCAAAATACGAGTTTTGTAGTAACTACCTACTATAATTATACGATCATTAAGTATTGATATTGTGAACGATTTAGGCTAGACAGTCAGGAGTCAGGAGATCGGGAGTTCGGGACACAGGCCATTTTTAGCTTTTTCCTGCAATTTGTAGCTAGTATTCTGCGGAATCCAGTTTTTAGTTGACCTCTAAATTATGGAATTAGGAGCTGAAACCTAATTAACACTTGTAAAAATGGTCAAATCTGAAACCAGCCAGTTTATCCTATTCATCACGCTCCTGGCAGTCCTGGCCTTATCCAAAATTTGGGGTCGGTGCAGCATGTCCTTTTCTTCCATAGTTCTCTATTACTCGTCATTACAGCATAGCAGTCACCTCATTTCTAGCCTTATCATCTATCACAGTCCATGCATCGTTTCTTTGGTCTTCCTTTAGGGTAGGTAGGTAGGTACTCTTATAGTTCATCCTAATTTTATTCTGCTAACAAAATATTCTTACTCAGACTACCGTATTTTCTAAAACAGACTTAGCTAGTTACTTATGAAGTGTCTGGCAACCAGGTCGAGTCAGTGCTTCCTGTATATTTTTTGACATTCAAGAGCCTTTTGATGGTCTTATTGGAAATTTGGAACTAATGATTTTACGTTGACTCGTACTGTAGGTAAAAATTAAATGAAATAAAAGCGTTGCTTAATTTCAATAAAAACGTCTCGAATTTCCAAGCTACCAACTGTATTGTAAGTAGGTATATATTTATATATATTCGCATTAGGTAAGTCGGCGATCGCCCCGTACCCCCCGTATCACACGCGGCTGCGCGCGGCGCGCCTCTACTCTGCAGAGGACCCATATAATCACTACGTTTACTCTTCCCGCGGCGCAAACGGATACAGCGCGTTAGCAAAGAGTGACGCGGACGTTCCCTCCGTACAAACGTACAATACTATGGCGTAGTACGTATTATTGCGAACGGAACATATAGCTGCAAAGAGATCGTTTCAATTGCAGAAAAAAATATTGTGACGTATAAATCATACAAGCTATATAATGTTGCGACGTGTAACAAGCAAATCGTCCTTGCCACCAGCTGTTTTTAAAGGTATGTGTTAATGAATATAATACATATCATAGGTACCTATAGCACCCGTCGTAGGTACACATTCTACTGAATACCTATAGACATGTTGTTAAATCTGCTTACTAGAAGGTTCATAAAATATACTAAATATGTTACCTTACTGCTGTGGCACTAATACAAAATAATGCACATAAGAAATGCAAATTAATTGTACTGAAATGATTTAACGGATCGAAAAACACTAAACTCAGAAAATAAGTACTTTCTTGTTTGTAAAATTATTTACCTACCACTTTTTAATGTTTTTTGGAAATGTTGAAATTTCGGAAAAAAAAATCTTGAAGCTGGCATATTATAGTTAAAACATCTTCGCCTCCAGATATTTCGCCAGCAAAAGTAACATCATTTCGCCACACTACTGACGTTTTAAATAATTATAATAACGAAACCTTATAACATAAATCTTCTACAGAATTTCGAAGTTATGCATCGGGGTATTCAACCGAACATAAGGAACCATCAGGGCCTTGTGTTATAACTGAAATTCCCGGACCCAAATCGAAGGCACTTTTGAAAGAAATGGACGCAATTCAGGTAAGGTACCTAAACCTAACCTAAGCACATGCACAATTTATATTTTCGTAGTATGGTAGTAAAACATGACCCTTCCTTGGCAGTCGGGTAAAAATATTTGACAAATTATTCAATATTCTCTAATCAAGTAATAATCAAACCGAAAATTGCGAAAAAGCCTGCCCATAGACCCGTGACCTTCAATTTCTTACTTGGGGCTGGGCTCTAAAATGGTCGCTTTAGCAGAATACCAATTAGGTACCTACCTCCTTAGTAGGTAAGTATAATAATTTAAAATGAATTAGGTACCTACGTTAGAATTCGTAAAATGGTCATAAAGTGACAATTCATAACATAACTGCGTCTGTGACCAATTTACGATTTTTTTGAATTTTTTACTTGATTCATAATTATTACCCCGAAAGCAGCCATTTTAGTCACCCTAGGACAAAGCTCGGAAAAGCCCCGGTCCCGGCTATGTTTTGTAGATATTTGACCGTTACGGGAAGGTGTGGTATGTGTTTTGCCATGTCATGTGCAAAACGTTCATATATGTGGAACATCACAGTTCCACTTATAGTTCAGATTAGATAGCTTATTGTGCTATTTACGTCAATTTGATCGATACGACTATTTTGAAATGCGAATCGAAGGTTAATATGTTATCTCGTTTTTTAATCGGGAGCAGATTTTTTTGAGATTTGATACGAAAACTCTTATTCGTTGAGTTTATAAAATTAAAACTTGGTAGGTACGATTATTCAGGGTTTTAATTCTAGTTCGGTAAAACATCCAAATCATTCAATAGTTATACCTACCTACTCAAACCTCCTTCAATATATTTGACATGCTTAGATTGATATAATAAATTCTTCTTCTATCTGAAGTGTTATACATAGCGTATTATTATACCTATTCAATTGGCAGTTAATGGTCACAAATAGTCACAATTACCAATTGACTCTCTGTGCTTGCCTACCAATTTTCAAAATTCAATGGAGCTGTTTCGTTCTAGGAAATCTACGTTAACTGTGTTTACATTGCAATAACTGCTTATTATGTTTAAACAGTTTATCTTATCACCGAGTTTTAAGTGTCCTTAATTTAAACTTAACCTTCGTATCAATGAAATAATCTGCGCAATGTTTTCAAAATGATGCAAATTAAATTACGTCGGTACGTAATTTAATTTTATAAGTAATAGATAGGCACTTATTTAATGTTCTTGATATTTCAGCAATGTGGTTCTGTACAAATGTTTACGGACTTCAATAAAAGCGCTGGAAACTACATAGCCGACGCTGATGGCAATATTCTTTTGGATACTTATACGCAAATATCTTCGTTACCTCTTGGATACAACCATCCGCAACTTCTTACTGCTTTCGACAATGATGCTAATATTGTACGTATCAAAACCCTAAGGTGCGCCTAGACTGCGATCGATTGACGTTGAACAGTCGATATTCATCACCCCATAACTGCAAGGCATCTGATCCAACAAAAATAAAAAACCATGGAATTATCCAATGTCGAATGGAACAATCGTCGTGGATCGACCGTAGTCTCTGTGCGCTTTTTGTCAATTGTACCTATATTCATTTGTGGAAACCTAAATCTGAATATGGTTTCAGAGAGCATTGGTGAACCGCCCAGCACTTGGTGTATTTCCGGCAGTCGACTGGCCTGAAAAGTTAAGAGATGTTTTGTTGTCAGTAGCTCCTTCTGGTCTGAATCAAGTTATGACTATGATGTGTGGCTCATGCTCTAATGAAAATGCATTCAAAGCCGCTTTTATACGGTATTCTATAAACAAACGTGGGGGCAGAACAACCTTCACTGATGAAGAGATGAAATCGGTCCTCGAGAACAAGCCACCAGGGGCACCAAATTTATCGGTCATGTCTTTCAAGGTTAGTACTTACCCTTCATTCGTATGCTTTGTCATCTTTTTTTGGCATTTTGCTAGTCTTATTATGTACAGCCCAGTAGTTAAAAGGCTGGTATCAGTTATTTAGGGTCGTGGCTGCATTTTTTGATGGGGCAGATTATTACAGAACATTGGTTAAACTTGCAATACCGCAAGACAGAAAGCGAATGTTTACAGATTACGGAAAGAAAACATTGATTTGTAATTCTGATAACATTGTAAGAACTGTGAGAAGTGTTCTGGCATGGAATAGGGGTAAAACTCACTCGGCTGTAAAGTGGACGTTGCAAACAATGTTAAACATTCCAACAACCAATCACTGCTTGGTTTGGTATGCGACTTTCTGCCGTAAGACTAGGGAAGGTCTAAATTCTGGAGTCATGTTCCTGCCCTTGTCCCTCTTGTCCTACTTGGGGCAGGCGCAACATGTTTTCTTTCTTCCATTATTCCCTGTCAGACGACACGGTATCATTTAATTTAATTCTGGAGTGTTTCTATTTATTGGAATTTAGGAATAAATAATTTATAGAACTTACAGAATAATGCAATTTAAATATGATTTCTTTAATAATTAATCAGTTTTATTTCATCCGGAATTTGCCTGCTTTGGTCATTCTTTTTGCTAATGTTAATTACTAGAGAAGTAATAGCAATGTAACTGGGTATTCCAACGATACATCTACACACCGAAACGAATTCAAATTGGTTTCACATTGAACGGTTGATAAAATATAATTCCAGGCGTGCATGCCTATCGGCTTTAAATCAGTAGCTAACAATAGAATCGGAATATTATGATGAATCTCTTAAAACAATTTGTACTTTATTTCCTCGGGCTAAGGGGACAGCCAAGTGCGACTAGGGATGGGAATATTGCGTAAAACGTAAACAATAACTTCAAAAATAGTGTAGGTATAGCTTCTAATAATTTCCTCATAAAAAGACAAACAATCACTTAAATAGTAGATAATGTAGATATCCCCTTTATATAGATAACACACAAGCACTAGAAGCTTGTTGTTTGCCTTTTTTTTTTTTTTTTTGGTGGTTGTTTGCCTGGCATGACGTTGTCCGTGGCCCCTTGTGCGGCGACGATGCCAGATAACTGGCTTAAATTTTCAATAACAACTTTGATTTCCGCTGAGTATCACAAAGGGGCACTGATAGGTACAATCTGTGCTGAATTGCTGATACGTAGAACGGGTAGAACCAAGTAGGTATACAGGTACTCATGCACAGAGACAAAGCGACGACTCGTCGAGGAATTTATTGAGGAATAGTTCAATATTGCGATAAGTAGTAACAAAAAAAAAAACTAGTAGTTCTACTAGTTCTGATAAACACCGCGCAGGTAAATGTGAATGAAAATAAAATAAAAATACTGATCATTAAAATAGCTCTTCTGCTCTAGATATTGCTCTATCGTAAACATGGCATTTCTCTCTCTCTTATCATTTTCTATAATTACCCAATCTACCTTCAAAAATACCTAGGTTTATACGAAATTTGATACTGAGTTCGAAAACAGGCACCTAAACTGCAGGGGGCTTTCCATGGGCGGACATTTGGCTCGTTGGCGACTACAAGATCGAAAGCTATTCACAAATTGGACTTCCCGTCTTTTGAATGGCCTGTTGCTTGGTTCCCAGACTATAAGTATCCTCTGGAAGAAAATCAACGTGAAAACGAACAAGAAGACAAAAAGTAAGGCTTTTGGTTTTGTTAATATAAATTTTGTTTCCTGCCTGATAATTTTATTCTGATAATAGGTACACGATTAGCCAAACTTCACAGAAGTATCTTTCCAATCAAGTATCGATACAAAAAAATTGAAGTTATGGGGGGGAGGGGACTGTGAGAATTTAAATGATTAATGTAATGTGTGTTAATAATAATATTAAGACTTTAAATTAAATTAATATTACAAAGAGCATTGTGCATGTGGTGTTTGCCTGTAATTGGTTGTTCAGTTAGATATAAGACGCAATTACTTATATATTCTATATCTGTGAACTGGTGGTGAACTTTAATAAAATAAATGTAGAGAGGCTAATTTCACTTTAGGTGAATGCGACAGGGAAGCCCGGGAAATTCGAATTTTCTTGCGTTTTTTTAATTTGCCGGTCAGTGTCAGGTTGTATGTTAAATTAAGTAGGATTCGCGATCGCAACAAATGTGTATTTACTAAGTAATAATAATTAAAATCACCAATACAACCGTCTCAGTTCATGTATGTGTCTTGCTTGAGTGACTATTTGATGAAAAAGGCATTCATGACGGTAAATTGCAAAAAACGTAAGTAAATTCGATCGCGGGCTACCTTGTCGCATCATCTTAAATAATAATCACGCCAAATCACCGACTAGCTAGACGAAGAAAAATAATGTAGGAGTTTCCTATGGATTAGCTAACTCATTTTTCATTTTGTGTTAAATATTTCTGAATACGTAGGTACTTTGTTTATGTATGGTGGCTTATTTCACTTAAATAATAATCACGGCAAGTGTCCGTGTAGAGTACTGTAGAGGTACCCAGCAGGACCCTATGTTGAATCGGATTGAAAGCTAAAGTCTAACGTAAAGTCCATTTCACGAAAGAAGTCCCGCAGACGCAGCGCTGTATTCGCGCGACATAATTTTGCTATCTCTCTCTCTCTCTCCATATCTGTCAAATTTAGTTCCACAATTGTCCGCGAGACTTCTTTCGTGAAATGGACTTTACGTAGTATTCAGTACCTTCCGAATCGCATACAAAAAAAAAAAATAGTAAGTGTACCTCAATGTTTACGGCGAAATCTTAAATAATTTCCCAGCACGATCCTCCGCTGTTTGAAGGTTCTGCTGGGTATACTTACAGACATTTACGGCAATCATCGACGAAACGAATAACCCTCCTTTGGCTTTGCCGTAGTCGGGTAAAAAATAATGTAAGGACTAACTCATTTTTATCTTGAGAGCTTTCAAGACAAAAATGATTTGGAATTTTTACTGAAATATTTCCTGAATACTGAATCCCACTAAAAACAAAACTTGTAAAAAAAAGCCAAGTCGTACAACTGTTTTCTTCTACCGTAAAAAGTAGTGAGATCCTTGTAATACCAAGTCAATTTATTTATTCAGTCTAATAAAAGATTGACTTGGCCATCGCATCGCATTCGCCAATGATAAACAGGCCATTCTTATGGCTATTCGCCATTGCATTGGCCAATATGATACGATGGCCAAGTCAATCTTTTATTAGACTGAATAAATAAATTGACTTGGTATTACAAGGATCTCACTACTTTTTACGGTAGAAGAAAACAGTTGTACGACTTGGCTTTTTTTTACAAGTTTTGTTTTTAGTGGGATCTCATTTCTTTTTGTAGACACGTTTAATAAATCAACAACACTAGTTTTATTCGAACTTGGACAGTCATAGTCATCAATTTAAAGAACTGCTAAAATACTCGACAAAACGAATCAAACGAGTCCAAACTCGATGGAGTTGCGTCGTTTTATAAGGGGGTTCCTATGGCCACCTTCCAGTTCCATCATCAGACCCTGGAAGCAATCTTAGACAAAGTACTTGTCAAGACGAATCAAACGAGTCCAAACTCGATGGGGTTATCACATTCAAGAAAAGAGTTCCTGTGGCCAATTTCAAGCTCCATCATCAGACCCAGGACATAATCTAAAAACAAACTAATGTTCAAGACAAATCAAACGAGTCCAAATTCGATGGGTTTGCGTCGTTTTATAACGGAGTTCCTATGGCCACCTTCCAGCTCCATCTTCAGATCAGCTCCATGTCATCATAATATTGCATTGTTAGGCGATATACATATACGTGCAAAATTTCAGACCAATCGGTGAAATTCATTCACTGAAAATGTAAGTTTAACTTTGTAATCCTATACATTTATATGGGATTACAAAGTTATTTATGCAGTTAGTGTATCTAGAAAACTAGACTGAAATTGTATATTTTTTTAATTTTTCCTTGGTTTATACACTAAACACTAATTGTATTCTAAATTTGAAGCTTCTAGGTCTGCTAGAAGTGCCTCAGACTTTTGATGATCGGTCAGTCAGTCAGTCAGTCAGTGAGTGAGTGACAAAATTAAGGAACTTTGATTAGTTATAATTCATAAACTACTGGTTCAAATTTAATGAAATTTGAAATATACTGTGTTTATACAATGCCTAATTGGTTACTAAAAATTCAGGCTTCTAGTTTTATCCAGAACGAAGTTATAAGAGGTCGAAAATGGCCTGAACTGCTTCGAGAAAAGGATGGTACGGCCGTGCCGCTTTATTGCTCGACTTGGCGGGGGCACTGCCGTGCCCCCAGATACTATATTATTTTGTCGTTATTTTGATTTCAGATGTCTTGCGTATGTGTGCGAGCAATTCGAAGAGTGGGAAAAGAAAAATCCAATTGCTGCTGTAATTATTGAACCCATTCAGGCGGAAGGAGGAGACAATCATGCGTCGCCGGAATTTTTCCAAGAACTACAAAAAATTTGCGAAAGTGTAAGTTATTCGAATTATCCTCAAAACTATACTTTTAAATATTGTTTAATGTGAAATCAATCCTGAAACCGCGAAAATAATCAGCTGTGCCATTTATTTAGATTCAATAATTAATTTGATTTTATGAAGAACACCGTAGATTTGTTTGTGATGTCAGGTTGTAAAAGTGGCTCGTACTTACCGCTTAAAGTGTTAGAGGTTTTAAATTATTCAGTTACATACCTATATCTATATTTATCTTGTTTTTAAATAGGGTATAAAAACAGAAATAATAAGGGGTTTGAACTTTTTTGTATGGATGCTGGCATATCGACCCACCGCCATTTTTTTTTTCACTTTTTGTCACGTTACCGAGATATTTGAAGGTAAAGATCGACGTAAGAGTACAATGACCACATAAAAAAATTATCTCGTGACACTTTGGGGTACCGTACAAAAAATGTCCAGTAGGTACATTGTTTGTTCGTCTATATCACAGGTCTATATTATGTTCTATATTCATACAAACCACTTTCATCATGTGCCGCGATTTCGATAAAAGATCAAAATGGCGGGCAGGTTGATATATAATGCCATCGTGCATCGGTTCTATCCCCTATAAATTGTTGCTTATATTTATTTATAGAAAGGAGCAGCTTTGATTATCGATGAAGTACAGACTGGATGTGGACCAACTGGTAAAATGTGGTGTCATGAACATTTCAATTTACCAAACCCGCCTGATATGGTTACATTTAGTAAGAAGATGATTACAGGTGGATTTTACTGCAAACCTTTGTATAAGTAAGTTTTGTTTTTAACAATAAGTATAATAACACGTTTGTATCGGCCTATATTAATTAAGTTATCTTTATACTTATATAAAATTCCGATGTTTATAATAGGTACTTTTTTAGGGTTCCTTAGTCAACTAGGAACCCTTATAGTTTCGCCATGTCTGTCTGTCCGTCCGTCCGTCCTCGCTTAATCTCTGTGACCGTTAGCACTAGAAAACTGAAAGCTGCTTTGGTACCAATATGTGTATCAATCACGCCGACAAAATAAAAATTGGAAAAAAATGTTATATTAGGGTAGCCCCCTAAAGTGGGATGTTTTTTTTTTAATTTCAACCCTAACGTGTGTTAAATTGTTGGAAAGGCATTTAAAAATGAATAGGGGTTTAATGAAATCATTTTTTGATAATGTCAATAATTTTGGAAATAATCGCTCCAAAAGTAAAAAACAATGTGTAACCCCCCTCTAACTTTTGAACCATAAGTTTAGAAAATATGAAAAAAATCTGAAATTATAAGGACTTTCTAGGAAAATCATTTTGCATAATGGATACCCACCTTTAAACTCAGGTAACACTATTGTGACGGACGGGAAACTACGGAACCCTACACTGAGCGTGGCCCGACACGCTCTTGGCCGGTTTTTCCTAAAAGGCTTGACAGATTACCTTCGCATGCTGAATATCGAGAAATGCAATATGTAATCATCACAGTAATGCGGTGGTCTACCTTTGAGCTTCTTCTTAGCGTGTCGCGTGTTTTAGCAATAGGGAACTTGCATTTACTTTTCGTTTCGAAGTCGAATCGATCTTGACACTTTTTCGAGTACCTATCAGATTTTTGGATGGAACGATTGGCAACTGCTTTTCACAGATTCGATCGACATGGTACTCGTAGTACATAAACTGTTAATTTATTTAACATTAACCCGCCCCGGCTACGCACGGGTGCAAATGGATGTTATCTATACTTACTTATAATAAATCTGTAGAGAGGTCAATTCTGTACATGATAATAGGTCTAAACCTATGAAATTGCCGTTTTGTTTGAAAAAATTTAAACAATTTTTTTTCTACTTATTTTTTATTTGTATTAATCGAAGTAATCACCCATGCAATCAATGCATCTTTGCCAACGCAGTGGCAGTTTATTGATGCCCTTCTTAAAGAAATCAGCTGGTCGGGAGGCAACAAATTCTTCAAAGGCATTTTGTACTGCCTCTCGGGTATTGAATTTTTTTCCCGCCAAGAAGTTATCCAAATTCTGGAAAAAGTAGTAGTCTGTAGGCGCAAGTTCTGGTGAGTAGGGTGGATGACGGAGAGCTTACAACCCCAGTTCTTGCAACTTGGAGACCGTCTGCTGTGCAGTATGAGGTCGCGCGTTGTCGTGCAGGAGCAGCGGAGACGAGCGATTGACCAATGCTGGTTGGAGATGTGCCAGCTTCTCCATCATTGTGTTCAGTTCTTCACAGTACACATCTGCAGTAATGCTCACCCCGTTTGGTAAGAAGCTGTGATGAATCACACCGGCGCTAGACCACCAAACAGTGACCATCACTTTTCTAGGAGTAAGTTTTCGTTTAGGGCATTGTTTAGGTGCTGAACCAGGATCCAACCAACTTGCTGAGCGCTTACGGTTATCGTACAGGATCCATTTTTCATCGCAGGTAACAATGCGGTTCAAAATTCCTTCATTTGGGTGCAGTGCAACTGTGCAAGGCACGTCTCGACGCGTACTTCGCGCTGGCGATCATTGAGTTCGTGGGGCACCCATTTGTCAAGCTTTTTTACCTTGCCAATTTGACGCAAATGGACCAATATTGTTTTTACGCTAACGTCGAAAGCTGCTGCTAATTCAGCCGTAGATTGTGTATCATCAGCTTCTTTAACAAAAATTATTTTGATTTGAAATGGCCAGTACTGCAGAACGGCAATTTCATAGGTAAAGACCTAATATATATTTTCAAAATAACTATCAGGGGGTAATTAGTGATCGATACTGATGCCAAAAATGCAATCAGTAAAGTTTTTGTCTGTCTGTCTGTATGTTCCTTATAGAAAAAAAAACTACTCGACGGATTTTAACGAAACTTGGTGCAATTATTCTTCATACTCCTGGGGAGGTTATAGTATACTTTTCATCACGCTACAATCAATAGGAGCAGAGCAGTGAAGGGAAATGTTGGGAAAACGGGACAAGTTGCTCCATTTTTTAAGCTTCCGTCGCGTGTGCAGCCTTAATGGTTAAAGCTACATAGAAATCATTATTACATGACGGAAATGTTCTACATAAAATTATCTAAAAAATATCCCACAACAGCAAAATCAAAATCAAAAGTCATTTATTCAAACTAGGCTGATAATCAGCACTTTACGAACGTCAAAAATTTACTTTACTCTACTTTACATTTTTATAAGACAGTCCCCCAAAACGCCCACCCATCGACACTTCCTAGTGTTAAGCTGGAAAGAAGAAGTGGCGGAACAAACTTCCCAGCACACATCTGTCTGTTAGGTTGGTTAGAAGAACCAGACTCGATACAATAGCAAGGTGTCAGTTAAATTTAAGATTTACTAAAGACACAATCAGTATAAACAAAAGTATATAACAATAAACAATGCAAACATAAAATAATAAATACATAACATAACAGTAAACTAATTTCGGAGAAAGAACATAAATAACAAACATTGTCTTGTGTTCAACTCAGCGACCAACTATTCATATCATCTAAGTACTACTACCTGTTCTAGCGCGTGCTGAGTATCTGTTCCTCTTAGAACATTTTGACAACAGCGATATTCAGATTCCAGTCAGGTATGACGTGAATACGCGACAAGCTAAATCAAAGTCATTTCAAGTGCCACGTAAAAATAACTTTTATGGCAGGCGTACCGCTTCCTTTACAAAACCGAACTTACTAAATCAAATACCTATAGATATCAGAGACTCAATGAATAATAAGAACGTAAAGCGTAAGCTGAAAGAATACTACATAAATTCTATTGAACTTTTTAACCTAACTGTTAATAGCGCGTTGATCAAATCTCAGGTCATGGCATGCTAAGACAGACCCCACCCCCACGCTCGGGATAACATTTTATAATAAACTGCCATCTGCTTTTCTAGACTTGCCATTTAATGCGTTTAAAGCCAAAGCTAAATCTAATCTTTGTTTAAAAGCTTACTATTCTATTAACGACTACTTTTTTTTATTTTATTGTGTGCTTTGTTTAACTATAAGAAAATGTATTTTTTTAATAAATAAAATAAAAAAAGTAGTCGTTAATAGAATAGTAAGCTTTTAAACAAAGATTAGATTTAACTTTGGCTTTAAACGCATTATATGGCAAGTCTAGAAAAGCAGATGGCAGTTTATTATAAAATGTTATCCCGAGCCACAGATATTATAATACTTCCCCGAGCCCTACGAATGAATTATGAACTTTGTGAAGCCGGTGAAAAGGAGCGCGTAGTTTATGCTTATTCCTAGTGTTATAGGATATCACTGTTTTTAGTGTACAGGTGGATATTTTGTCTAATATATAAAATGTTGCCAAAGATGTACTGAGAAGCAACCGTGAGAATACCAATCTCCTTAAAAAAATCTCTAAGGGAAACTCGGGCGCCCAGCTGATAAATTGCCCGAACCGCTCGCTTCTGCAGAACAAATATATTTTGAATATCAGCAGCTTTGCCCCACAGCAGAATACCGTAGGACATAACGTCCAGATGGGGGTCTATAAACACAAACTACTAAGTATCGCTCGAGTTCAACGCAAGACAACTCAATAGTGCACTCAATTGAAAGGTTATCTAAATCTAAACGTTGTTTACATTTTAATTTGTTTGAAACAAGAATTATAGATCCACCGCGAATAGCTGATTTTCTCACAAATGCACTCTGTACGGTATAGAAATCATCATTGATAAATGCTACTTCATGTTCCTTTAACCAATGTTCAGTTAAACATAAAACCTGAACATCATAATTCTCCATAAACAAACTTAACTCTAATTCTTTGCCAGATAAACCCTGCATATTTTGATGAACAACATTCAACATAATTATGCAGCCTACCTGTTGTCTCACCTAACAGTTTAAACTACAAGGTGTATCAATAAAAGTGTTATTAGTATCTGTATAAGTGTTAATAATAAAAGCAGTATTAGTATCACTAATAACAGAAAACGTTGGTAAACACATACCAGTGTCGCTGTGTATATTGTATGCTAAAAGGTAGCAATACGTCGCTTAGAACTAGGTGGTAAAAACATTGAGAAGTTAGTGAGTCTGTAATCAGAAATAAATTGATTACAGTCAAAATACAAAATAGCGTCACTGTGACGAAATGTCCTATTATAAATCATAAATGTATCTATTTTGCTCAATGGACAAATATTGTGAATATGGCAAGGCACAGAAAATGAATCTACAATTATTATTAATGGTCTCTCTTTCTCCATTTGATGTTACATCTCAATATGTAACATCAAATGGACACATTCAATGATGTCCTTTTTACATACATTTAAACTATTCCCATATACACACATCAACACGGTCTAGGGATATTTTTAAAAAAGCGAATTACTACCAATGTGTTAATTATTTATATGACATGTATATATTTAAAATATGCGTTATTTAATATTCTACCATTTTTTAATAATGGTTAAGGTACTGATTAAACTTTCAGGATTTTATGGAAAAAAAATGAAGCATAGACGGAAACCGTATATGAATTAACTTTTAATTTGTGAGTAAAAACTGAAAAAAATAGAATAATCATTTAATTTGTGTTTATAAACTTTAAGTTAGTAGTCTGAGAAAGCGCCCATGATGTTCATAACACATCGGCAACGATTCGGCATGCTCAGAACAAGGTTGTCAATGTCTTGCTGCGGAATATTGTCCCATGTCCTTCTGAGGTGCGCAAAAAGTTGATCTTCTGTAGCCAAATTTTCAGGAACTTCCTTCAGAGCTCTTCTTTGCAGCATATCCCACGCATGCTCAATGGGATTTAGATCTGGCGATTGAGCAGGCCAGTCTAAGGCCCTAACATTATGTGTATGTAACCAAGCTGCTACCGTTCTCGCCGTGTGTGCCCGGGCATTGTCGTGCATGAACAGGAAATCTTGCCCCATTTGTGTTCTGTGGGGCAAGATTACGGGCCCCAGCACCTGTTGGACATATCGTTCTGCCGTCATATTGCCCCGCACCCAAACGTGATCCGTCCGTCCTCCAAGACGAATTCCTGCCCAAACCATAATTGTTCCTCCTTGGTATGGGTGAACTTCCTGAGGGTTCTGGAGACGGCTCCATCGTCCAGGAACTCGCCAAACACGCGTCCTTCGTGAATCTGGATGGAAGCCGAACCTGGATTCATCCGTGAACAGCACATTGGACCATTGCTCACGGCCCCAGTCCACGTAACCGTAAACTGTAACTAAACGTAATTCGTATTGTTTTTTAAATTTCGCACAAATGAAAATTCCCTCTCCTATACATAAAGACATTTTTATGCCACCGAAACAAAAGAATTTTCAAAAATTTGAATTTGGAATTAGTCTGAGATAAATTACAAACAAATCGGTGTATTAAAGATTCCAATGCGGCCAGTACTTTTCGAGTTATTTAATTGAGTATGAAATATCCCTAGACCGTGTTGAGGTGTGTATAATAAAATAATAGTAGAATTGGGATTTATTTTAGTCGGTTTAATCTTACTAATTAATTGGCTAACACTGGCACCGGGTAAACAATTATTTATAACATAGTGTGGTGAACATTGATTAAATATGGTACCAAAACCTTGACCAAATTTATCAGAAAATAAATAAGCATAATTATGTCTATCTTTTATGTTTGACTCACAATAACACGTGTACACAATAGGATTATTTTTGTGTAACGGGCGCGAGCTTCATTAAATATTTGGCTGTTGATGCGTTCAGAGCGTTCGACCTTATTGACAGACAATAATTATTGTCTGCTGATAAGCACGGTTTGTTAATATCAATTATAATTATTGATATTAACAAACCGTGCTTATCAGCGCGACTTTTAGTCTTTAAACAGTTTATTTGAATTTCTTTTGTTGTTATTTTATAAAATAGGTATTAAGTAGTTTTTTTTTTTTATATTTAGTACAAACTGAATATCCGTCGAGTAGGTAACTAAAAATATAATTAAAAATGATTTTAATAATTATTGGATTCGCAAGTTGGTCGTTGGCAACTGGCAACGACTCTTGCTTATGGTAAAGTACAAAATTGCGTCGTAATTCTGATTGATATACATACGTTAGCAAATACACGTAGCCTACCTACTGGTAGGGTAGTAGGGGTAGTAGGTAGGGTAGTAGGTAGTGTAGTAGGTAGGGTAGTAGATAGGTAGGTAGGAAAAACGCATTGCAACGCATGCGCGGGTTCAGCTAGTGCTGATATAATATTCATTCAAAATCTTGAATATTCCAATAATGCATGCAATTTTTCATTATTTCAGGCCTCCACAACCCTACAGAATATTTAACACATGGATGGGTGATCCATCGAAGCTAATCATGTTAGATCGCATAATAAAGGTCATAAAAACTGACAAGCTTTTGGAATTGGTAGAAAAGACAGGCCGTGTTCTGAAATCTGGGCTTCACGACCTGGAGCGCGAGTTTCCGAATATGATAAACAGTGTACGTGGTCGAGGCACGTTTCTGGCCTTCGACGCTAGCACAGTAGAACTCAGGGATAAAATTGTTGGCACTTTGAAGAAAAACGGTAAGATAATAAGGATTTACTAGTTTTTAGATTGAAATTTGATAGAAGGCATATTTTACAAATATAAGAAGTCGTCGGTGTGATAAGCATGAATCATGATCATGACATTTCATAAAAAATAAAACTATCTCAAAGTCTGAATCTCAAGTATCCAAATGTAAAATATCTCCTCTAATAAAATATGTACAAAAGGTGATTGTTGGTGATTGGTGGTGTTGGTGTGTGTGATTGGTGGTGTGGTGTGTGAAGGTGTTTTTTTTTTTTTTTTTAGAATGAAAGTTCGGAAGAAGTCGTGTGTTGGACGTTACAACTTCTAGTACGTAGTCACGACTCTGGCCGCTCCATAACCAACAGTCTCAGTTTCAATCTTCGGGCATGTCGGTTGCCTTGGTTAATCGGCGGGTCTCTACATTTCTGTTTCGATCGCACTGCAGGGGAACTCGAATGATAGCCCTCTTCAATGCCTTTCGTGCGACTTTCAGCCCTCTAATGTAAAATTATACGTACTTATGGACCAATAGTTGTATTCTTTCAGGCTATTATGTTAACTTGATGATGATGGTATCCCAGAGAAATCTAGGGCAACCCTCAATTTTTATAGGCACTTATTACGTGTTTCGTGCTTTTTCTAAAGCTTTTCAAGTATTCGCATCTAGCAGTTATCCCTTCATGTTGATTAGCTGATGATGGAAGGTACTATTCCTCAATAGAGTTGAAAGGAATAATAAGCATGTTTGCAAAGAAATAAATTTGATTTGATTTGAATAAGGGAATCTTGAAGGTTAATGGTTTGGTTTCTTGGTTGAATGTTAAATGCATAGTAAATATTTGTATAGGATACCGACTTATTACAACTAAACATGGAAAAATAACTTTTTTTGCAAAAAAAAAACCGACTTCAAAAACACAAAAAAGTGAAGAAAAAAAAACAAAAACACAAAATACCTAGTGAAAAATAAACTTCAAAAGAAAAATCAGCTTCTGAAGTCGGTGGCAAAAAAAAACGAAATCAAACAAATGTCACCGACTTCAGAAGCTGATTTTGTTTTTCCACTTTTTTGTGTTATTAAAGTCGGTTTTTTTTAAGGTCCATTACAATACCAAAGGTAATAATATAGTCTTCGGTCTGTGTATACCTACACTACACAGACCGAAGACTTATTACCTTTGTTATTATATGTATATAGCCTTCCTAAGCGTTTGTTTATACGACTATAATATTACGGTGGCTTTTCAACACCTTTTTGTAGTCATGGCTCGGTGATTGATGGGAGTCTACTAATTAGATTTATTTTATTTTCAGGTGTCCTAGGGGGGTCGTGCGGAGAAGCCGCTATTCGACTCCGACCTGCTTTAATTTTTGAACCAAAACATGCCGAGATCTATTTGGATATACTCAGGAAAACATTACTCGAATTAAAGAAAGGTGCTTAGGATGAAGACGAAACTATTTGAATTCTTCGAGTAGGTAATTTATAAATTGTTCGATTTAGGCATTTGTATTTATATTTTATGAGTGATTTTGCACTAAGCCTGTGTTCAGCATCACAAGCGTTGTAAATGACGCTGCGTCACGTCCACGTCGTGTGTCACATGATCACATCGCGTAGACGCTACGTCATATCGTTTCGATCTAATGATGTTAGGAAAAGTTGAGTATTCCAACGAGATAATTTCAAGGCTTGTTTTTTGTAAAAGTGGGACCCCTGAATGATGTCCTTTTATTTCATAAAACTCTTTAGGAATTTAACTACCTGAAAACGTCACAGGGAAACCACAGCGCGCGGCGGCGGCGTAACCGTCACGTTAGTGCGACATTTTAAAAACCTAATAACGCTGCGCCTCCAACGAACGTCTGCGTTGAATGAAACTAGTGTTGCCCAAATGCAAGACCAAGACGAGACTTAGCGAGTCTTGGTCTTGGTCTTGCGTCAATACACCTGGTCTTGGTCTTGTCTTGCAGCAAGAGTCTCGCAAGTCTTGCAAATACCTATTAGCCTATTGCTATTTTCTAAACACGTTTAGTTTAGATCTTAGAACAACGTAACAGAGTAGGTACATGTTTACATTGATAGTTTAAATTGACATAGGCATAGTAAACCACCAAATATTCAATTAATCGATGAAAATCGATCGAATGTCGTACGCGCAGCACGTGTGCGTCATCACTGCAATGGATTGATATTACAGTATCCCAAGTCAGTGCCTTGGCCAGGGCCACAAAGAAGCCCGGACCTAACTCCGTTAGACTTTTACTTATGGTGGTCTGAGCTCAAGCGCCTGGTGTATCGTGAGGAACACAAAAGTCGCGACGCGTTTAATAACTGCGATAGTGGACGCTTTCAATATCGTACGTAGTGAGTGACAGAGACACCATATTAAAATTAAAAGAGAATCCATTAAAACGTGCGCGATCGTGTTTACAACGCAGTGGCTAACACTTCGAACAATTACTCCGTTCGTACTGGGAAGAGTAAGTACCTAGACTTATGACGATACGGTTTTGAAACTGGGGAACGTCTATAGAAAACGGGGTTGAAACCAAATACCTACTAAATTCAAATTAATTAATTAATGAAGACATACAAATATCCATACAGTACCTAGTACACAAATTCGCCAAAACATAAAAAGAAAATAATAACGCCCAAATCTCAGTTTGTCTAAACTGCGAGACGCAAGAGTCTTGCAGGCTACTTAAGTCTTGTTCTTGCTCAAATCTTGCAGGGGTCAGTCTTGGTCTTGGTCTTGCTACAATAAGTCGGTCTTGGTCTTGGTCTTGCGAAAATGCAAGAACAAGACCAAGACTGCAAGACCAAGACCGATTTTGGGCAACACTAGTTGAAACAACGCGCAACGGAAAATGCGAATGTCTATAGGGTACTTTATAAGAATTACGTTTTTTTATGTGCCATATTATATTATTTTATATACTTATTCTATTTTTTTTATAAATGTATGTTTTGGAAAGTTATTTAAGTTTAAGTAGGTATACATAAAGGGGTCCGGTGAAATATGTCGGTTTCGACAAGTCTGAATTCTGAAAGTACCATCGGTGGCCAAATTAATAGGGACAGTAATAAGATTTTTGAATTTTCGAGTTTAAGTTGATTTGTGTAATAAATAATTGGTTGTAGGTCTCATAGATATTTTTTATTAGTATCTATGTTCTATTGGGATCACAAAAAATCCAAAATGTATACAAAACTGTTTATTATTAATCAGGTAAAAAAAAAAAAAATTGGTAAAGCTCTTATTTCACCCTTTGCTGAAATAAGAGCTTCTATGTGTCGGGGCATGCTCTAAATAGAATGTTTTGCATTTTCCTTTAGTTGGGCATTATGATGCCATTCTCTGGTGAGGGTTTCTAACTAAAATTGAGAAATTGAGGATATTGCGTTTAACTATTAATAAAATGTAAATTCATAGACAAAACATAGCAAAACTATTTTACTACTGGGCATTACTTACCTTTTGATTATTTTAGACAAAAAAAATCGGTTAAATCAAATGAAAAACAGTTTCTTGAAAATTCAAAAATATATACTGCGAATCGCGCTTTTTAACAGACAATGACCGAATTAGAAGAAACGTCCCAAAATTGACAAATGATGCACGGATTCACTGTGTTGCCACTTGGCAAAAACAATAATAGTAGCAGTAGCTATATCAGATAAACATAGTTTTTCAAATATACTTAATAAACTCTAAACTCCATAAAATCAAGCACTGTCCCTAATAATTTGGCCACCTACTGTATGTTCTCTATAGAACGGACGACATGGTTTCTTAATGAACTTAGGAATTACTGTATGTCTAGTATTCTCATTACTGACCCATATCAAAGGTTCCCCTGGGTAACTACTACTTTGGTGTATGGCAGGCAATGGCAGCTTACACAAGGAATTTATTTTAAAACTATAAGATGGCATAATTAGAATTGTAGGTAGGTACCTATGTATTACTCAGACGTATTAAAACAAAACAAGGTGAATTAATTAATGAGGTACACAGATTCAATTTGTGTATCTTTGGTGCGAAATGAGAGCTTATTAAAGCACAAATTACACATTAATTTATTTCGGTACCGACTTAAGTACCTCTATATAGGTAGTACCTATTACACGCGTTTTAATATTTTCTCTAATCGAAAAAAAATATCGTGTTAGTAGATAGGTACTTGAAAAATAGTGTACACGCGGATGCATTAAATAAAATAAAAGACAGCTGGCCTATTTCTAAACCCCAAGGCAAGGGGTTTGCTAACTTGGTAAAAAACTGCGCATGAATCACAATCAATTTTTAATGTAAGTAATGTAGTACCCGATCATGTAATTAACTTTATCTACCCAAATATCATAAACCCTCTCTAATGCGTTCAAAAACTCATAACCAGCATTACCAACCAGCAGAAATAAACAGAACTGTAATGAACTCATAACCTACTGAAAACAGTAGGTTATGAGTTTAAATTTGGAACAGGTGTCAAATTCAAGTGAGTGTGCTATTCTAGTATCTACATTAAAACAGATACCTATCGATACGAACCCCAATTCAGTATGATTTTAATTATAAATCGCACGACATTTTGATCTCGAGTGACACAAGAATAGTGACTTTGTTCGTTTGCCTATGATTAAAAAAAAATGACAGATATCCGAAACGCCGCCATTTCGAGCAGTCATTTTGTTCGTTAGCTTTTTATTTCTAGTTACGAGTAGACAAATTTTCTGATAAGTTCTTTATTTCTGTCGAAAATGAGTTATAGTGAATCAGAAATTAACATGAACACTCCGCCAGATATCGTAAATGCAGCGACGAATGCAACTAATAACCCTGTTTATTTTTTATTGCATTTCACTGGTAACAATGCTGGTCACATTTCCCTATGGTTCCTGAACCCATCATAGAGCCCTTATGATATTCGGGTAGATAAATTAGTGTATGCAACTATACATAATTAGGCATTACAACACTCGTGTGAGGGTCCCCTATGTTGTTTCGAACGCCGCTGTTGCGAGTTTGCGACGCACGCTGTTGCGAATATTTTTTCCACTGCCTCACAGGTTCGAAAGCTCATGGACTCGAAGGAAGTAGTCGCGAAAGACGCTGTTTCGAAAATCATTTTCACTGCCTCATACGCTCGAATGCTTGTTATTTCGATATCAGAAAGGGGTGAAAGGCATAGTATAGATTTGATTTAAATATTCTAATACCTCCTGCCTACTTCTGATCTCCTGGTAATTTGTGGGACTTAACTAAATAAGTTATTTAAAAAAAACATTCCAGTTTTCAATACCTCCTTCCTATTTCTGTTCTCCTGGTAGTTTGTGGGACTTTACTACCTATACCACTTATGTCGTACCTAGACAATTTTTTATAAAGATCAGACAGATTTTGTGTTAAGTACCTACTCATAGAAAAAAATGTACAGTTGAGGTACTTACTAATATTTTTGGTTACTTTGTTAATAATAATATTAACCACTTGCTGATAAAGTCCCGGATAGCCTATCAGGAACTTATCTGCCAGATAAACTACAATTTTTGATAGCATTATCTGTCAGATAACTATCTGACACTTTATCCGTAACCGGTGAAACCGGCCCTAAATGATTTAATTACTGCCTAAATATTTTTCTGTAAACTTTATCTAAACTAATATTATAAAGCTGAAGAGTTTGTTTGTTTGTTTGTTTGTTTGTTTGAACGCGATAAACTCTGGAACTACTGGTTGGATTTGAAAAATTCTTTTTGTGTTGGATAGTTCATTTATCGAGGAAGGTTATAGGCTATATAACATCACGCTACTACCAATAGGAGCGGAGCATAAATGAGAAATGTTGCAAAAACGGGAAAAGAAAATTCCTTTCTGAGAGCTTCCGTTGCGTGCGCTGCGAAAACGGTTTAAGTTACGAGAATATCATGTATGAAGTAATTATTCGTCTTTAAAAGTTCTAAAAAAAAGTCCGCGACAGCATCTGTCTATCTTTTAAGATTGACTCACTGTAACCATTTTTTATTATTAAAATGTTAGGTTAAAAAGAATTATTTTTTGCGAAGCTTATTTAACCCATATGGTATTAATCTATATCTAAATAAATGTGTTCGTTAGAACGGAAATTTAATATAGAATATTTGTGCTCTTTACTCTATACAGTTTAAACAAATATCTTAGAAGATATCGCAATGTAAAAATACCCGCGCGGAAAAATAATTACGCGGGTTGCGTCGCAATGTAGGTACGAGGGATTCTGGCTGGCCTCCGGGAAATTCAAATTCAAAATATTTACTGCATCATAATGTTTACAAGTACAGAGTGTTATAGTATATTTAACAGTAAGAGATAGATTTTATAGTAATTCACACTTTAATATAATCTAAGCTAATCTAAACCATCTAAACTATTGTAATAATGAGGAAAGATAAGATTTTTTGTTTGTTACGATTTAGCTTAATTAATGTCGGATAGTCGATATATTGAGAAAGGTTATATATAGCTATATTTATGTGACGCAGACGAAGTTGCGCGGGTCAGCTAGTGACTAAATAAATCGAAATCGCAAGCATGTTTTTTTTTAAATCACTTATTTAGTTAAGTCCCACAAATTACCAAGAGATCAGAAGTAGGCAGGAGGTATTAGAATATTTTTTAAAATCAAATCTATACTTTGCCTTTCACCCCTTTCTGATATCGAAATCACAAGCATTCGAGCGTATGAGGCAGTGAAAATGTTTTTCGAAACAGCGTCTTTCGCGACTACTTCATTCGAGTCCATGAGCTTTCGAACCCGTGAGGCAGTGGAAAAAATATTCGCAACAGCGTGCGTCGCAACAGCGGCGTTCGAAACAACATAAGGGACCCCTCGTGTGATGCTATTAAGAAACTCGCCTTTGGCTCGTTTCTTAAACCCACACTTGTGTTGTAATGCCCTTCATTATGCACAGTCACATAAACTACTATATTGTACCGAATATTTGTTTTAAAATATGTTGCATTTTATTATTTTCTACAATATTCATGTTTATTATATGCTCGCATACACTTGACGGTAGGTAGACTAGGTTATTCAGAGGAATACCTGCGGAACCTATCAAAAATGTATGCTATTGGCTACGTATAGCAATGAACTTTATAGGTATGTAATACACAATTAATATAGAAACGTCTAAACCTGTTATATTTAGCGAGGAACATAGATACGAGTATGACTGATTGATGTCTTCCAAATTATACCAGATTGCTCCTGAAAATTGTATTGTTTTTAAACCCTCTTCCCTACTAAGTATCTTAAGTAGCAACTGTTGAATCTTCAACAGTCTAGTCCAGTCTTCAATAGGTTCTTTTGTAGTTTCAGGCGAAACTTAATGAGCTACAGAATAACAGCCAAAAATACAAAAAAAAACCTCGAATCAAGCCATCAGACATGGGATGGGCCATTTAGGTATTTCTAAAGTCAGGGTATGTATATAGCTTTTTCGCTAGCGTATAGATAGATAGGTTGCATCGGTTGAATACTACAGCAAGAGTACTTTATGGTATTCATCAAACTATTAGGTAGGTATACCAATATTTATTAGGGTTAAAATAAAATACCATCTTTCACAGTTTCACATTGCAATCAAGGTTTCACACATTGGGCACGAAGTGTTTCTATGTCAAACTATAATTACCTATTCTGTTGGACTTAAAAACACTTTCTCTATGTTGGTAAGTCGTCAACATTTCATTTGCTTGGCGTGATGAACGACTGAGGCCGATTTAAAAACGCCATGACTTGCTTACCTATGGTAGGTATAGGTAACTACACGATATGTGAAAAGTGTGATTTAATGCAATCGCTCATTTTATGGGTACCTATTAAATACCGTTCCATTGCCCTCAATCACGCGCCAACGGTTTAAATATTATTATAGTGACGAAAAGTTAGAAAAGTTCAATTATGAATTTCTCTTTTATTGCTAAGTACCTAGGTATATCGAATTGATTTTTCTGGTTCATTTTAGGTACATTTTAGAGTCAGCACATCAACTTGTCAGATACCTACTTGAATCAACTGCACTTCGTACAGGACCTACTTTGTTATTGAACGCTGTTAAGAAACAACGAATCAAGCGACTGTTTTTGATAATGAGCTGTACCTACATTTCGCCAGTAGGTATTTATATTCCCCGACTGGGCGACAGAAAAGACTATGTGGTATTCTTTTTATACCCTCGAAGCATCCTAACGGCTGGATGGAATTTACTAAACACTAAATTATTTTTTACTTATTTATATAATATAATCTGTATTAGGGCATGAATCTCGGAACGAAAGTTCCGATATTAGATCACTCAGTATCGGAATTGTAATATCGGAATTTTTTTTCTATATTTTGAGTTTAAAATAAATATTATATATATTTTAGATAGGTACTCGTGTAGCGTCGAGCGCAACAGCGCGCTACCATATTCCTATTGCCCAGTTCGCTATTCATGCGATACAAGAGCAAGTCACGAGTGACACAGAAATATCAACAAAATAGATTAATCACTAGGGTGTAAACGCCACATACGCATTAAATCTAATTTAAAAATTTGACTGTGGGGGTAAAAGCTACGAAATATAATATGACAGTTATAATAATAATTTAATAATCTCATCATAATTTTTCTGCCCTTATCCCATTCTATTTGCGGTCGGCTTAATACGTTTTCTTTTTCCATTCTTCCCTGTTAGACGCCACGGTGGCATTCACTCCTTTCTCTTTCATATCATTCCTCACACAGTCCATCCATCTTTTCTTTGGCCTTCCTCTGCTTCTCCATCTACCAACATTAATAGAGAGGCAGAGTTGATAGAACTTATAGAATCTCGTTTTTAGGGTTCCGTAGTCAACTATAGGAACCCGTATAGTTTCGCCATGTCAAATTCAAATCCGTTTATTTGCCAGAATGTAGGTTTGAACAGGGTTTGGTCTTAAAACTATAATAGCACCATTACATTCTACCATTACATATGGTGTGCAAATATTTAATTAAGTACATTAAAAAAATATAATAATCCGAAACAATAAAATATAAGATTAACCACGGAAAGAAACAAATTATTGTCTGTCTGTCCGTCCGTCTACGTCTGTCCGTCCTCGCTTAATCTCCTGTGACCGTTAGCACTAGAAAGCTGAAATTTGGTACCAATATCAATCACGCCGACAAAGTGGTAAAATAAAAATTGGAAAAAAATGTTTTATTAGGGTAGCCCCCCCTACATGTAAAGTGGGAAGTGATTTTTTTTTTAATTTCAACCCTAACGTGTGATATATTGTTGGAAAGGTATTTAAAAATTAATAGGGGTTTACTAAAATCATTTTTACCCGACTGCGGCGAAGCCCAAAAGGAGGGTTATGTGTTTGACGTGTATGTATGTATGTATGTATGTATGTCCGTTTCTTTGTTCCCTCATAACTCATAAACGGATGAACCGATTTGAATGAAATAAACGACGTTAGATTCGTCGTGATGGCGCGAGTGTTATGGGCTACATTAAAATTAAAAAACAAAGAAAAATTGCGGATTTTGGGGGCCAAATCGCGGAGTTCAAAATATTTTTTTTTTCCAATACCATCGAGTAGGGTATCAAAATAAAGGGTTTTAAAAGGAGATTACAAAAATATATAATACTTATATGTTTAAAAGAAATTCAAAGTGAGAAATCCTATAAACAAGCACAAAAGTTAAATCATTTATTTATTTATTTATTAGGTTTACCAACAGCTTCTGTGTACAACATATCTTATAATATTATAATAGGTTTACAGTCTTGGACTTACACAGTCGCCAATTACTGGTTAACCATCGTTGACAAAAGTAAGTGATAACAAACACAAAAAACAAAAAGAATAAAATTAAAGAGTGGCTCTAGAAAATTAACTACAATAGTAACTTCTTACATTTAAGAGTTTACAAGACATAACGTAAAAACGTAGAAAGAAAAGCGCTATTCATTTACAGACTAATTATGACTAAATCACGAAAAAAAAAAAAAACAACATAATTAAGTAATTACTGCTAAATCAATAAAAATCTATAATAATGAGATCGAAACTGAGATCTTTCGTGAAGACAAACTATAACAAAATAAAGTTATAAAACTAAATCTAAAAGAATTATTGTTACTCTGACTAAACTAGTAAAATATTGTGTTGCAATTTTCGGGAATCCATTAATCGGGTTCTAAAGATTTTTGTAGAGTTATGGTAAATGTCAACATCAGGTGAGGATTTGACAAAAGAATTCATTTCTCTACAGAGTCTGTTAAGTGGCGAGTTTACCCCAATATTTGTGTTAGATCCTTCAGTGTTGAATAAGTTCGTCATAGGATACCTAGGCATATTGTATGGTACTTTTAGTCCAATACGCTCAACTAGTTCATTGCAGTCTAATTTATTATTAACTAATTTGTATAAGAACATTAGATCCTGCGTCAGTCGACGGTCGCGCAGACTGTTCATTTTAAACGCTTCAAGACGTTGTCCATATGGGCACCGGGGAGATATTTCATTGAATGTATACGCTAGGTGTTTAGTAAAGGCTCTCTGGATGCTTTCGACTCTTTGCGAGTGTACTGCATAGTGGGGGTTCCATACTACGCAGGCAAATTCTAGGTGGCTACGAACTAAAGCGTTATACAGCACAGTTTTAGTTCTTATCAGCTTAAACCCTTTAGTACTTCTTTTAAGAAATCCTAGCAACCGTGCTGATTTCGTAACTATGGTATCGATATGGCTTCTGAAATTGAGTTTAGTGTCCATGATGACACCAAGATCACGGACCTCATTAACGGTTTGTAATGATTCTCCTTTTATTTTGAAGGAGACAGTATTAGATTGCTTTTTCCTAGAAAATCGTATGTGGCTACATTTTTGTACGTTAAGCTTCATGTGATTCAGGATGCACCATTGCTCAATTCTATCTAAGTCATCCTGAATTAGGGAAGCATCTTTATCTGAGGTGATAGTTTTATAAATTTTAAGATCATCGGCAAACATTAGATATTTACAGTGAAGGATTTGATCAGCTATGTCATTGATGAAGAGTGAAAACAGAACTGGCGCAAGGTGAGAACCCTGAGGAACTCCTGAGTCAGCATAGTAGGGGTAAGATTCATAACCATTAACTACAAGAATTTGCGATCTGCGGGATAAATACGATGAAAACCTGTTTAATAAAGAGCCATGAATACCATTGTATTCTAACTTTGATAGTAGCAGTGAATGGTCAACTTTATCAAACGCACTGCTGAAGTCCGTGTATACGGCATCTACTTCTAATCTTTTGTCAAGAGCTAGCGTTATATCAGAAACAAACTCGACAAGGTTTGTTTCTACGCTGCGACCAGCTTTAAAACCATGCTGACTTACTGAAATAATTTTATCGATGTGGTGAGTAATGATTGGACAGACAAGAGACTCAAAGATTTTTGAAAAACATGATAATATTGAAATAGGGCGGTAATTTTTTACATTAGCAGGATCTCCCTTCTTGAAAACCGGGACAATTCTTGCACTTTTCCATACTTTAGGGAAGATTCCTTCGGCAAGAGAAGAGTTGAAAATTAACCACAACGGTAGGGTAAGTTCATGGCAGCAGCGTTTTATTAACAAAGGTGGTATGGAATCTGGCCCAGCCCCTTTGGAGGCATCTATGTGTTTTAATTTGTTGAAAATTTGCATTTCCGTAAACTTAATAGTACTTATGACAGAGTCAATTCCTGAAAATCCATTGTTAGTATTGTCAGTAGTGACTGGGTTATGACTAAAAACAGACACAAATTGATCTGCAAAAAGGTTAGCTATTTCAGGACCGCTGCTAGCGACCTTGTCATTCATAAACACGTCAGCAGGTATGCAAGAATCTCCACGACGTTTATCTTTTATGAACCGCCAGAAAGCTTTAGGGTTTTTGGGAATATCGTTTTCAATTTTACATTTATAAGCATTGTAACAATTGTTTATTAATGTATGGCAGCGACTGCGAAGTAATTGAAAGGTTTGTCTGTCTCGGGGATTATTATATTTACGGTATTTCTGTCTAAATTTCTCTTTTTCTGATAGGGCCCTAATAAGTGAGCCAGTATACCAAGACGGATATTTTGATTTATTCTTAGCATATTGAGGTACAAAATTATTGATGGCGCATTGTAGCACACTGTAGAAGGCTTCAACCCTTTCATTCACATCAACACAGTTATGGAAAGTATCATACCAATTTATACTTTCCAGATATTTTTTTATCTGTTGATAGTCAGCTTTAAAAAAGTTGTAACCGGAGCGATGTTTTGGTTTTAATTGTTGTAAGTTAGATAGAGGCATAGAGATAAGTAAGTTTGGATGGTGGGAGTCTAGTTTACTAAGCAGGTCATTAGGTTTAGTTACTATTACATCTGATATGTTACTTAAAACTAGATCTAAGAATCTATTTTCTGCAATATGGATGGAATTAAATTGATGGAGTTCATTAACTGACAAAAAGTCAACAAATGAGTAACTCAGTGCGGTTTCATAGTTTGATGGTGAAAGATGTAGGTCATCAACCGTCCTGTTCCACTCAATAAAACCCAAGTTAAAATCCCCGAGAATCACAACATCATCAACATTATTAAGCACGTTATTTACATTATTTAGGAAGCACTGTAGAGAGTCCAGTTTGACAGGCGGGGGCATATAGATAACACATAGTGCAATTTTTTTACTAATATTGTTAGCACATATCTCAACAGACAGCCATAAATCTTCAAAATCACTTTCCCAGTTTTTCATTCGTACAGATTTAATTTTATTACTAACAGCAACCATAACCCCTCCCCCATCCTTTTTGGATACTTTAGAACTCAATCTATCTCTACGATATACTACGTACCGCGGGTCAATGAACTCTCCATTAGATACATTAGAGTTTAGCCAAGATTCAGTAAATGCTATTACATCATATAGCTATTGGACGTGGGGTCATACACGTTCATTAACCCGGCTCCTGGGAGAGTAGAGTCATCTTCTTTGCGCTCCACTTGAGCAATTCCTGTTGGCGCGTCCTCGTCGCGGGGGTGGGCATCTCACACTTCAGTAGGCCGGAGTGTGTAGATGGCGAAGTTCAGCAGGGACCCAGTTCTGCGGGGTATATCGCGGAGCCCGTGCCCAGGGTTACGGGTGAAGACCTCAACGGTGGGAAGAGCGGGGACAACAGCTGTCGGTACGGTCCAACCAGCGGAGGAGGCAAGCCACAGGGGCGTTGTACCTGGATCCTGATGGAGGGCAGCGGTAGCCATCAGTACTGTGGTGAAGCGTAAGAACCATATGTTCGGAATTGGTTCACTTACAGATTTCTGCGGACATTGAGTCTGTAGTACCGCGATGTAGAAAGCAACGGGATACTACTACATTATAAATTCCCACGAGAGTTGAATGATGAAATGCAACACAATAGAGAAGTACGTTTGCCTGGCAATCCGCGTAGCGACCGGCGCTGCGGGTTTTCCGGGACTCGCAGTGTGAAATTGGCTACCGGCCGAGGCAATGTAGGCAACCAGGCATCCCCCGGAAATCATGCGACTGGAAGAAAACGATTCCAATTACGACATACCACCCGTATAGGCACTTGGAACGTACGAGGACTCCTTGATGAGGGTAAATTACACATCTTGGATAGTGAGCTCCAGCGATGCGACATCACCATTACGGGTCTAAGCGAGACTCACTGGAAAAGTAGTGGCCACAGGGACTTGGATAAGCACACCATCTATTATTCAGGAGATGACTCCAGTAGCTTTGCTGGAGTGGCCATTGCAATTCCCAAACAATGGACTAAAGCGGTCTTAGGTTATAACCCGGTCAGCAACAGAATTATCACAATGAAGATCGATGCATGTCCCACTCCGCTGAATATTATACAGGTATATGCGCCCACCAGCACGGCGAAAGATGAAGATGTAGAAAGATTCTACAATGACATCGAATCTTCAATAGCAACTATACCAAGTAGAGAACTGCTGATCATACTCGGCGATTTTAACGCGAAAGTGGGTGACACACGGTTAGATATGGGTCTGCGGAATATTGTAGGCAACTATGGTCTCGGCCAAAGGAATGATAGAGGGGAGAGGTTGCTCCAGTTTGCAGCCGACAACAACTTCACCATTATGAATACAGTATTCCAGCAACACCGCAGAAGACTGTACACCTGGACGTCCCCTGATGGTAAACACCGCAATCAGATTGACTACATACTGATAAGATCTAGATGGCGTAGTTCAATTATGAACGCGCACACTCTGCCCGGAGCCGACTGTCAATCTGACCACCAACTTCTCGTATGTAAACTCAAACTAAAGTTGCGTAACTCCATACCGCGTAAAACTAACAAGAGGCTAGAAATAGTAGACCATACGGCTTTCAGAAACCAACTGGCAGCAGATAATAGCAGCTGGAGGTCACTAGCTCTTGATGATGACCCCGACTCACTCTGGCAATCCGCAACAAAGCACATAAAGAAAACTATACGTTCGTCGCAACCTACTCGAACTATAGGCAAACACCAACACTGGATGTCAGACGACACCTGGCGTCTAGTAGAGCACCGTCGTGAGTTGAAGGCCAAGGGGGCGTCTGTCCAGGAATTGAATTTGGTGGGTACACAGATCCAATCCTCTACGCGAAAGGATCGTAATAATCATCTTAAAGACATATGCCTAGAATTAGAAAAAAACGCAGAGCGCCACGAAGCTAAAGATTTATTTAAGAAGATTCGAACCATAACTCGTCAATTCAAATCGAAAACCTGGGCCATTGAGGATGCAAATGGAGTGACCGTAACAGAAATCAGGGACATTGTGGGAGTGTGGAGGGAATATTGTGCGCAACTTTTCAGTGATAGCAGCACAACACCACCGTGTAACATTAGTCCACTGTCACAGAATGCTGTGGAACCACCAATCCTGAAAAGTGAAGTTCGAGCCGCAATTGAGCACTTGAAGGGGAATAAGGCTGTAGGTATTGATACCATTCCAATAGAAGTCTTTAAAGCTATGGGTGAATACGGAGTTGATATAATGCATGTTATTTGCAACCGTGTCTGGGAGACAGAGAAATGGCCTCGAGACTGGGCACACTCCGTGTTCATACCATTACACAAAAAGGGATCAACGAAGAAATGTGGCAACTACAGACTTATATCTATAATTACACACGCCAGCAAAGTACTCCTTCATATTATCAATACCAGACTACGAGCTTTTCTGAATCCCGAAATAGCTATTGAGCAGGCGGGATTTGTCAAGGGTCGAGGAACAAGAGAGCAGATCCTAATTGTTCGACAAATAATTGAAAAGTCTAGAGAGTTTAACATCCCACTCTACATCTGCTTTGTTGACTTTCGCAAAGCCTTCGATACCGTAAAATGGCATAAGTTATGGGACGTACTCATTCAAATGGGAGTACCTATCCACCTAGTTCGTCTCATACGCCGACTTTACGAGGTCGGAACTGCGACTGTTCGGATAGACGACGTTGACTCGAAAAGTTTTCATACACACGCTGGCGTCCGACAGGGGTGCATACTCTCTCCACTCCTTTTCAACATTTACACGGAATGTATTATGAAAATCGTTTTGGATCAATGGGACAAGGGTATTTCAGTGGGAGGTCGGAAGGTATCTAACTTAAGATATGCCGACGACACTACTCTTCTCACACAAACAAGAGAAGACATGGAACACTTGCTGACCCGTCTAGAGACAACAAGCCTCTCCTTCGGACTAACGGTCAACAGAGACAAGACCAAGATGATGATCGTGGACCGAGCTGAACTAAACCATCCTGACATCTCTATGGTTGGCAACTGCGAGGTTGTCCAATCTTATGTGTACCTCGGTTCCACCATCACAAACACTGGAGGATGTGAAGACGAGATTCGAAGGAGATGTGCTATCACACGATCTGCCGTTGATAAGCTTAAAAGAGTCTGGTGCAACCGTAATATCACCAAAGCCACAAAAGTCCGCCTAATGAGAAGCCTAGTCTTCCCGATTTTCCTATACGGCGCAGAAACGTGGACGGTTCGCCTCAAAGACCGACGCAAAATCGATGCACTGGAGATGTGGTGCTGGCGGCGACTGCTGCGGATCCCCTGGACAGCGTTTCGGACCAATGTTTCGATCCTGGAGGAACTAAAGGTCAAAGAGAGATTATCGTCGAATGTGCAAACACGAATTATCAAATATTTCGGCCACGTGGTTCGTAAAATCGTAACGAACACTCCATGGAACGACTCATTGTCCAGGGACAAGTGGAGGGCAAGCGGTCACGCGGTAGGTCACCTACGCGTTGGACAGACCTTATCAAAGCGTCAACACAAACCTCCATAGTTCAGAACTTTCGAGACGCGGCAGACCGGAATAAATGGAGGAGCATCGCGAGGGCTGCTTTGGCCAAAGAAAATGCAGAGTCATCAACCACGACCACTCTGTCAAGAGTGAACGACTAAGGAGGAGGATTACATCATAACTAGTAAGCAAAATATTTTTATATATATCTTCAGTTTTAGTTCTCATTCCACGAACATTTTGATAGTAAATATCAAGCATTGCGAATACAAATAATGCAAAGAACACTTTTATAAAACATACTTAAATTAATTAATTCTAATTTGTTACATCACGTGTTTTCAATAGCTATAAGCTATCCTGATTGCGAATGTAGATAGGCTTCGAATCAAATCATCTGCGAAGAACTTTACGCGACCAATGAAAGAACAAACAAAAGAACTAAAAAGTTGGAAATAAAAAAAGTAGTTAAAAAACTAAAAAACCCGACTGAAAAAACTGAAAAGCAAAAAACAAGCACATTTTAAATTAAACAAAACTTGGAAGCAGGCGGGGGTTCATTTGAATATTAAATTATGAAAAGAAAAAATGAAAATAGAATGGACCCCGCCTGCTTCCAAGTTTTGTTTAATTTAAAATGTGCTTGTTTTTTGCTTTTCAGTTTTTTCAGTCGGGTTTTTTTTGATAATGTTAATAATTTCGAAAATAATCGCTCCAAAAGCAATAAACAATGTGTCCCCCCCCCCTCTAAATTTTGAACCATATGTTTAGAAAATATGAAAAATACCTGAAAAGTAGAACTTTATAAGTAAGGACTAAGGACTTTCTAGGAAAATCATTTTGAACTTGGATGGAAACAGTTTTTGTACAACAAGTTGTACAGTCTGCAACACATCAGGTTAGACACCCTATATACCCATAACTACGCTACCAACAATACAGAGAATTGTAGGAAAGGGACTGCGCATTGTGCCATCGGCCAATCATAGCATTTGCTCCTTTGCGCCTACGCACACAGATGCACTTTTTTGGCACACACATTCGCTAGTTTCCCTCGTATTGAATTCTATGTTCTATCTATCTATGCCGCCAGTCCGTTACATAACATTGCTCGGGATTCGTGCGACACTGTTTATGTGAATTTGTGAATTTGTGTTTTTTTATTATGCCGCCACAATTAACCCCACAACAGCGGCAGCTGATTGTGGTATTACGAGATGGTGGTTACACCATTAAAGAAATAGAAAGGAGGACGGGGATAACGGTAAGTGAAGCTTTAATATTATTATATTATGTATTTGCAACGAATTTTTAATAATACCTATTTAGTCATAATAGCCCAAGAAACTCAGTACTTCCAAGTATCTAATACTATTTCCAACATATTTCAAAAGGCTGCGCCGACCGGCGTGTAACAATAGATAAATATGTAATTAGTTAATTGTTTCTCATTAGCTAATTAACGCTTGAAAAGTATTTATTTACATTTAGCGGGTTTGCTCATGACGCGATGCGATGCAATTCGACCAACAACAAATGAAAATGATCTTTACTACCACGACATAAAGGTGCTGCCAATATAAAACGTGCCGCCGCGCAAGATAACAATAATAACAATTTATTATATCCTTAAAACCATAAATACATTTTTGTCAAACGACTTGTGTTGTGTGATTGTGTCGCATCAGACAGAACGGTATCGGTCTCTGAATACACTTAGCATGGTCAGATTAATAATTATTTGTGAGTTGCGATATAATTATGTTGTCGATCACTTCAGAGCGGTGGAGGTGCGGAAGTATCAGACAACCTATAACTTTACTGATTCAAAATATCATCAGAACCTGATTTATAGATGCAAATACTAATTACTATCACCACAGTATTTACATAGGTGTAATATTATAATATTACCGTGCTATCACGTCTGGGGCTGCAGTCTCTACACTAAATATCGTTAAAAATCTTTCGCAGTCGTATCGATGTCAAATTTATTTAATAGATTTTCAACCTTATGCTGTTGAAATAAAGCTGAAATTCTATTAAAGAAATTTTACGATTTTACTACTTAGCGACATTCGTAGCGTCGTTATTAGTGTAGAGACTGCAGCCCCTGGGCCGTCATGACGTCAACACGTCAGACACAAGATCACGTCAGACGTAAGGGTAGCTCGCGAAATTCAATTTTTATTTACTTTTTTTTGATCAAAATAAATTATGATTCGCGAAAATAATACCTAAGTATGTATTCACACAATTATAAATAAAAGAATATCTATCTTCTATCTATCTATATAAATAAAAAGAGAAGTCCTGACTGACTCATCAACGCCCAGCCCAAACCCTTGGACCTAGAAAGCTGAAATTTTGCACAGAGGTTTTCTTTATAATGTAGACAAGGAATAAGGAAGGATTTTTCGAAATTCAACCCCTAAGGGAGTTAAATAAGGGATGAAAGTTTGTATGGAAAGTCGTTTTTTTTTACGGGGCGAAGCCGCTGGCAAAACCTAGTATTATAATAAATACATTGCTCTAACTTTGCTAGCTAACTCTAACGTGCAATATTTATTTAATTTCCGAAATCCAACTACTTAATAATAATATTCTCTATGATTATTTGTAGGTATTATATAGTTGTTATTGTCGTGAACATTTGAATTTCGCGGGCCACCTCTACGTAAGCACACCGTAAACCTAAGTGTTGATGAAATCGAGGATGTAGTTAACTGGTTCAGCAAAAATCAAAATAACCTTTTCATTCTTGCGTTTAAGAGTCCCAAGTTTTATGTATGAATTATTTTTATTTCTTATTTAGAGAAAATTGTGTGTCACCATTTAGACGAGCAGCTAGTCGTAACAATATTTAGGTATCTATTGATGTAATTCAAGTTAAGCATCGTTGTTTTAGAGGACTACAATCAACTTTTGGCTGCGACGAAATGAGCAGACTGGGGGTGACCTATCGGCTCACCGGCAGCTCTACCAGCGTGCCACCACCGCTGAGCAAGATGCTGCCATTGTTTCGGGGCATACTAGCAATAGCAACCCGTTTTTAAATACGCAAACCACAGCTACAGAATATAGCGTAAGTTGAACATTTTTTTATAATTATACTAGCTGACCCACGCAACTTCGTCTGCGTCACAATAGCTATAACCTTCCTCGATAAATCGACTATCCAACATAAAAATATTTTATTAATTCCAACTAGTAGGTAGTTTCTGAGATTAGCGCGTTCAACCAAACAAACAAACTCTTCAGCATTCAATTTCTTAATTGTTTTTTTTTTGTTAATTATTTTGAAACAAATATAATTTAGCTTATGCCCGCGGCTTCGCCCCCGTGGTGTTTGATAATGGTCCTACGGTATGATATTCCCTGGATAAAAAGTAGTCATGTGTTAATCCAGGTTATAAACACCAATAGTTTATAACCTGGATTAAAGAAGAAAGTGCAAAATTTCATACAAATCCGTTCAGTAATTTTTCGTAAGCGCACGCAACGGAAGCTCTCAAAAAGGAATATCTTTTACCGTTTTTGCAACATTTTTCATTTATGCTCCGCTCTTATTGGTCGTAGCGTGATGTTATATACGAGTAGCCTAAAACCTTCCTCGATACATAGACTACAAAAATAATTTTTCAATATCAACCGCAGTTGTTCCTGAGTTTAGCGCGTTCAAACAAACAAACTCTTCAGCTATAGAATATTATTAGTTTAAATAAAGATCTGAAAAATAAGAACACGTCCTCCAACGAAAAACGTTTGAGAACTCGGTTGGCGCAGTGACTGATAGGTCGACTGCCGCTGCGCTGGGGGTTCGATTTACGCACGGAACAAATGTTATGATCTACAAAATAAAATAGTTATTCCGGGTCTGGGTGTTTGTGTAGGTATGTGAGTTTTAATTGATGTAAACGCACCATCGATACAGGAGTGTTGGTGAACAATGAATATATATAGGGTATTACACAACACACACAGGAAAAATTCCTAGGGTGGGGCATGGTTTGAAAAAAAAACAAAGGTTATTTTTAGATTTACGTAAGTAAATCATAGTTTTAAAACTGTTTTCCATGTTTCTTTTTACTATTGTTTCAGGTATCAACTCAAACTATCCGACGCAGATTGCAGGCTGTTGACATGAAAACGAGATACCTATATTTACGCCACGTGTATAAACTACGTGCTTAGATTACAACTCTTTCAACTTTTTGAATTGTTATATCTCAAAATCGGTGACTTTTAGAAATAAAAGGGTTTAAAGACATTTTTATAGATTATTATCTGATCTATAATTTTGTCTTTGCAAATCTTATGATAAAACTTACCGTTTTGCTGAAAATTGCAAAAAACCCTTTTTTGTGACTTTTGACCTCGAATAACTTTTTTTCCAATTAGTGTCTGTCCAATAATGGTGTTTTGAACAATCTTACCAATTTTCAGCCGGGTGGGAATTAATGTAACCTTACTCCTATTTTTTGGTCTAATTTGACCGGACTATTGTGATTACTTGTGATTTTATTAAAATAAAGATTCGATTTTTATAACGTTGTTTTAGTATAACCTTTGAAAAGTTCTACCACAGATTTACTTTCTAAAGACTTGAAAAAAAATCCGGTTGGTTCAAGCTAAGCAATTCTGTAGTTTTGTTGTGAAAGTGCATCATACACTAAACTACGCCCACGTTCGCACGGACGATTTTCGCGCAATGGATTTTCAACGCTCTGCCTAGCTCCAAGAGTCGAAAATTAAACGGTATGTTTTTGACGCACTGGGATGCACTCTAAACTGTGGTTAAACTCACTCTCTTCTTACGTCGTCCGTGCTAATATAGGTTTACAGGCAAAGATACATATTTTAATATTTTCCAGGCTTCCGACCTCTGTGCAGAATCACGTTGATGTATTGATTGCTTTATTATATTATCTTATTGACAGAGAAAAGGTTGATATTATTTTTACTAGTGAAACAATATTAAAACCTTATTGAATCACACTATCTATTAAAAAAACCGGCATTTTCGTAGTTTTAAAAGATCAAAGCACACAGGGATAGACAGCGGGAAGCGATTTTGTTTTATTCTATGTAGTGAGTAGTGATAGTGATGATAGGAGTTTTCGTGCCCGCGCCCGCGAAATTCAATTTTTTTAAGTTTTTTTACAATTTGCAGGTCATATGTTTAGGTTGTATATTGAACAAAATATGATCCACGACTTTAACAAAATATGTATTAATATAGTTATAACCATGAATAATATTATTGATACACCTCGGTAAGTAAGAACTATTCCAATTAATCAAAATTAGAATTACGCGGGTCTCAATCTACACAATCACCTCAAAAAAAAAAGAAATTAATGTTTCATTGATTTTATAAAAGCAGTGCAGCAGTAGCGGTAAAATACATCGTTTTAAAGTTAAATCTATGAAACATTTTGTTATAAAAATTAATTGAAATGGTATGGGTGGATGGTGGTGTCGGTAAAAAATTTGATGAAGACCCGACATGCTGTAGATTTCCGAATTGCCTACCAATCCGCATGCGAACCGCAAGCGCAAAGTAGGTATAATAATTATACCTATATTTTAGAATCAGCCTTGAATGTTCTCACTGCTGGGATACAAGCCTCTTCTCTGTGAGACGGAGTGGGCTGTAATCCATCGCTGGCCCAGTGCGGGTTGACAGATTTTATTTTTACACAAAATAATGCGCCTGCTTTCATTCGATTCCACGTCCTACAACTCTTTAGTCGGGGCCGCCGTTACCGCTGGGCCACCACTGCTCCCACTGACTCATCATCATCTGCGTAGCCTTTTCCCAACCACGATGGGGTCGGCTTTCAGACTAAATGGATCAGCTGACTGAAAACTACTATTTTACATGCAGCAACTGCCTACCAGTTCGCACGGGGTAATACTATACCCTTTTGTAAGACTGGTTGTCAGATTTTTGGTTCCCTGACTACCTGTCACGGCTGCCAAAGATCTAGATATGACAGCCGGGACCAACAGCTTAACGTGCTTTCCGAAGCACGGAGAAAACTCGGTATGAAATGGGCGGTCACCCATCCACAGACCAACCTAGGCAAGCGCGGCTTAACCTAAAGATTGATCCGAGTAGCAGTTACTATTATGCCACTGCTCTCACTGACCTAAATAATTATTTGAAGATCACCACGAAATAAAAATGATAATATTAAGAGCCTAATGAATGTATTAGTGGACACAGAAGCGCAGCGTAAATCGAAAAAAATAACTCGCAATAATACGAGCTCAACTTGTTAACAAAATAACTTTTAACGTTTACTTATACATATTATGCATCTATAGGCATAGTAAAGTATGGAGCGGCACGCGCTCCCGCATTCCTGACTTGCGTAAGTGAGACGAATTTACAAATATATATCGCACCCTCTCGCACGATTCGCAGCGTTCAACTTCTAATAGTCCAAAGTCCAAACAGTCTAGGTTGATGTGTAGCCGTGTGTACAAAATAATTTCTGGACTAACTTTGTAGTATAATCGTATAGGCAAGCATTTTTTTTAACTTCGTTTACATATTTTATTAGCCTGGACGTATCTTTTTCAAACAAAAAAAGAATTATTACCACGGAACCCTACACTGAGCGTGGCCCGACACGCTCTTGGCCGGTTTTTTTTTAAATGTCATCATGAGTAGTCATGACCGACTTCAAATGAATTAAAAACATTTTCAACACACTTGCTCATAAAGTGGCTATAATTTCACCGCAATTAGGCACATAATGACACCTTTAATCAAACTGTGACTTTTTCATTGCTATTATTCACTAGTGAGTTATAGGTTTTTTTTTATTGGTTGAGTTGCTATGTTCTTAAAAAAGTTTCGATACAAAAAAGATCGTGTTCAATAGTAAAAATAAATTAATGTACCTAGTGCTTCCCCATTTCATGCAACTTTGAATTTAAATAGATAATTTCAACATTTATACGTTTTTAATAAATGAATCTTTCACTCAAATAATATAACTTTTGTTTTCTCTGTAAAAAAAATCCCCATTTTGTCAGTGGCTAAAACTCTATCCGCGAAAAATCAAAAATAAAGAAACCACATTCTTTTAGTCCATGCCCGATCGCCATTGTTACAGTAGTGGCGCCACTGGTCAAGAAAAAATGCATCGCTACGTCAAACTTAGTACATTTATTTTAGTACCGTGTTTTCTAACCTGCACAGATAACTTGGTAGAACTGTAGATGCGCGCGCAGTAATTTTTTCGCTATTGTGAAAAAAAAACAGAACTTGTTTTAACTGTTGAAGATGACTTTTTAAGTTTTTAGTATTATTTTCTTTACAAGTGTGTTGAAAAACGTCGTATGATACACGTGTGTATTGATGATTACCGTCCTCGGCTCTCTTAAGACCCTCACCTGACGGCTCGGGTCTCAATGGCGCCTCAGCGGTAATCACCAACGTTACACACTTGTACCATAATGTACTATTATTATGTCATAAATTTAGTGACTCTTCACTAATCAATGTAGGGAATTGGACAGAGAATTATCATCATCATCATTTCAGTCGAAATACGTCCATAGACGGACAGACATAGGCCTTCACTAAGTGTCGCCATATTGTCCGGTTCCGTGCGTTTCGCATCTAGCGAATCCCCTCATCCTTCACCAGGACATCAGTCTACCTACTGGGAGGCCTTCCAACGCAACGCCTTCCGGGTCGCGGTCGCCACTCCAGAACTTTTCGGCCCCATCGGCCATCCGTTCTGCGAGCAATGTGCCTTGCCCATTGCCACTTAAGTCTGGCAATTCTTCGGGCTACGTCGGTAACCTAAGTTCTCATGCGGATGTCTTCATTTCTCATTCGATCACGCAAGGAAACTGAGAGCATAGCCCTACCCTACCCCTATTGCCCTACTGGCAATACACACTGGTCATAGACTTTCGTCTTGAGACACTGCGGTATGTTGGACGAGAAGATACTACTCAGCTTCCCAAATGCTGCCCAACCGAGTTGGATTCGACAATTGACCTCTTCCTCAGAGATAGACTTACCTTCGAGTGTAGAGTCTCCGATCATGATAGGAGTAGGTGTTACATGGGTAATATGGGTATTCAACATGACGGTTTTGTCCATGTTCATTTTAAGACCCACTCTTTCGGAAGCTCTACCTACTGAGGTCATCGAACAATATACTTACTGAGGTCCTTCATGGTCTCAGCCATGATCACATGTCATATCATCGGCAAACCGAAGTTGAGTGATGTACACGCCATTGACTTGATGCCTTATAGTCCTCTCCAGTCCAGAACCTTGAAGACATCCTTCAGTACAGCGGTGAACAGCTTTAGAGATATGACGTCTCCCTGTTGAGATAGGGAGACGTCATATCCTGTTGAGAAAGGGAGACGTCATATCTGCAACTACGGCACGGTTTCGAGGTCTGGTTCTGAAGTTGGACTGACATGGTGGTGTTTTTGTACAAACATTTCAACACCTCGATGTACCGGTAGTCGATTTGGCACCTTTTGAGAAACTGCAGTACAGCCCAAGTCTCGATCGAATCGAAGGCTTTCAAACAGAGAGGCAGATTACTGTTCGGTCTTCTGTACCTATATAACCTGCCGCAGCGTATGTGTGTGGTCTACGGTACTAAAGTAGTTGAGTACCTACTATAAGCGACCCACGGTGACCCACCCAAATGTCCTTTCTTTGGTATTGTTCGTCGTGACCTTGAGCTCCTTGAGTTATAAGTCGAGCTCCACGATAACTGACAAATGCTTGCACTGACTGGACGGTTCCACTCAAATCTGTGTGGTGCTTTCTTCAAAAGACCATCACAGACACTAATCTGCATAGTCTTCATGTATGTAATACCAAGATTATGTCTGGACCTTGTTAACTCATTTAACGGCATTTCCCAACAAACATAAGCGTGGTAAGCAGATAGCAGTGCAGTTTGAGCTAGTACTTAAGAATATGTATTCCTGCTAGGTATTCCAAACAGCTGCATACATAATAACATAATACTAGACGTACACAACTTATTAATAGAAAGTGACGTCATACACGTGATATATTTAGGAAGCAGTAGATACCTACTTACGTAGTTATATCTGTCTACTTCTATAATTATACCACCTCTTGCGACGAGCAGAAATAGCCCAAATCTCTCAACCTATCCGAGCAGTACCTACTCGAACGATTGTCTACGTAATCGAGATTTACGGAGGCAGACAAATCAAAGAACTGGATTCCTTACTTGTAAATTATTTTTTCTTCTACTGACTAAAAACTACGCCGCGCGCCGTGCTATTTTTTTTCTAACTTGCGGTACGTTTTCTCACCACTGAATCAAAACGCGCCTTTAGCAATATTTTTCGGTTCTGGGTTAGCCCATTTGTTTCAAACTGTGTAAATTCTTATTTCATAATTATTTATAAAGCACGTTAGATTTTTTATTTATTTATGTTAGGTACCTCTACAAATACTATTATCTTGTTTTATAGAAACTTCCCAAGTAACACATTTGGTGACAAAAGGCTTGCTTAAAGAATATTTTTTTGGAAACTTTAAAAATCCACCGTAATTAAGTTCTATAAAGGTGGTTAGAACCGATAAGCAACCTGTATGTTACCAAAGGGAGAAAAATTGCAACTTATTTATAGATGCAAAAGCGATGCTTAAGAGTTCGAATTGTTATCCTGAGTGGCACTAAGAACGTTAAAGCGATACCTACAGTTCATTCGTCGAGTGACAAATAAGATCCTAACAAGTTCTTATTTTCGGTGGAGATAAACAACAACGGCTTTGTGTTGTGACAGCTTTTATTTGGATTGTAGCATCTATTTTGTGAGTATTCAAAAATTATGTGTTTAACGCAGGATAACCATCATGGAGCCCTTGCAAATGGTTTTTTATTGTGAAACCATGGTATATTTACTAAGTAAATTTTGATGCGCCTTCGATCTAATCAAGAATTAGCAAAAAATATGCGGTGATCAAATACTTAGATATGATAATAGGTAGGTACTTACTTCATAAAAATTTGGTTGTTAAAAACCTAACATTATAATTTCACAAAAAAGTATAATGTCAAGCTACATCAGAAACAGTTATCAATACTCATTTTATTGTATGTTATTGTAATAAAATACCATTCAAGAAGATACTTTTCAAGGACTCCATTTATAAACATGGCGATTTATAATAGAACTTGTAGTTAATTTTTACACTCATTTGTTGCCATAATAGAGCTCCTAGGTCAAAAAATCCCTCATTAGTAGGTACCTAGTAGTGATTATTTTCACCTAACAGGTCTCGTTGCCTTTGCGTTGAATTGGGGATCCTCAAGACGGGTACAAAACCCATTTAGAGAGGTAAATAGAGTAAAATTTACTTAAATTGTAAATGTTGGCTGGAATCCTCGACTTTTTAATTCGATGCCTGATTTCCTACTGATAGTTTGCAAATTTTCATTTTTCATTTATACAAGAGACATCCAGAAGGGTTACTCATAAAAATGAGCTGATCATGCCTTGCCTACCAATCTGTGATTTACACCCTGTATAACGAAAATAGATTTAAAAAATTACAAAGTGAAATAGTGATTTCATAACTGTTTCATAAACTATTCAATTACCTAAAATGTAGGAAATTTACTTAAATACAAATCATACTCTATTTAAATTTATTAATATGTACGGAACCTGCGATAGTGTTAGAACTGTAAGATCATAAGTGGTTCTAAATAAGAGAAAATTGTTGCTTAAGGTTTTCAAGAACCATCTTTTGGAATCGATCTACGCGTTACAGTGGCATATTAGAGTATATTAGACCTTACAAAGGCAATTACACTAGGATCCAAATGAGCTGCAATAATAACTCTTGAGCCACTCAGGTGATAAGTAACTTATATATACTACTTATTTAGTACACACGGCTACACATCAAGCTATACAAAACCAGTTAATCTTGGCCTCACTTTACTAGATCTTTTCGCACAATGAACGATCAGATTATACTGGTTTTGTATAGCTCGATGTGTAGCCGTGTGTACTAAAGGTGCCAAACAAGGAAAAATTACCACCTATTAAGGTACGGTTCTTAATGGGAGATTTTAAGATGTCTTAAGTTTCTTTGAGTTCTAAAAGATTGAAAATTGAAACCTTTATGCGTCTATAACTAATAAATTCGGCCTAGTGCCACCATAAGTTATAAAGCAGGAACAAAAATCACTCAAAAGTAACTGTTAGTGATAAGAGTTACTCATATGCAAATTCTAGCGCTGATTGCATCTTTAAGTAATACCGTACACTCTTGCATCACTTAAATTTATGCTACCTACAGTTGCAGAATAAGTTCCAAAATACACTAACGTGCTACTTGGGTTAGTACGTCAAATGGTCGTCTACTGAAGGTGGTCGCGAAACCGGCGAAATGACCCTACCTACGGTACGGCTACGGGTTCACGTAACTACAAGACTTACATAAAATAAAAATTACCTACCAAAACAATTAGTTGGTACCTTTAATACCTACCTACATAGTAAGTAGATACTATGTCTTAAAATTAAACTTTATATCATGTAAGTACATACCTACCTAAATACATATTTATAACAGCAAATAAATAAAGCCACAATAAAATTTATCTTCTTTGTACACAACACAACGGACACCATAAATACTTTCTTGCATCTACGTCTTTTTTAAATTTAGCAACAATATATCTGTCGCAGGGATATGATGAAAACAGGGATTTGGTCAATTCCCAAAGGGATTTGAATTGATCAAACCACGGAGGAAGATAAAATAACAACACGGTTTTATCATTTCATCGATTTTTTCATTTTTTTTTGGCCTTTTTGGCCTCGCACAGGTCTTCTCTTTATTATTATTTAGTTTTATATTCTTTTTTGTTTTTGTTATTATTATTTTTGTAGTTCCTGTGCTTGTCCCAAATAAATATTTTTCTTTCTTTCTTTCTTTCTTTTTCTTTCTTTATTTCCCTAAACAAATCTAGTGAATTGAACAAATCCCAGTAGTACTCCGTGACGCGCGCTCGCTTCGCTCGCATATTATATAACACTAATATCTTCTGTCCCCAAAGTGCCGGGCCTCCGCCGGCCTCCTTCGTCGGCCTACGGCCCGGTGCCCATGCCGCCCATAAAGGATACTGGGATTTGTTCAATTCACTAGATTTGTTTAGGGAAATGATAAAACCGTGTTGTTATTTTATCTTCCTCCGTGGTTTGATCAAATCCCTTAGGGAATTGACCAATTCCCTGTTTTCATCATATCACTGCGACATATCAACGTAACAGTAATACCTATAGGTATATTGATTTGGAACGTTACGGGAGGTAACACCCACAACGAAGTGTTATTTACGTACCTATAGCAATGATTTAAATAGATTTCCACTGAAATATTATTTTTATGCGTAACATTGTAGCTAGTGCTGTGTTTATTCACGTTAAATTTATTATGGAATTTAGAATAATTTCATTACTACCCTTGTTACCATTTTCTTCTCTTCCTCATTTTGTTGTAGTGTTTCAATACCGGCATTTATATTTACGCGATGATGTATTATTTATATTAGACATTGCCACTTGCCAGTTAACATTTTATATACATATTATGTACCTACCTACCTACATAATGCAGATCTATGTTACATGTTGTTTTTGCAGTGCTCGCTCAGTGAAGTTTGGTTCTCAATCAAAATATTGTGTGAGCTCGAATTGCTCATGGCCAGTTTTATTTTAGTTGCTTGAAAACAAAACAAAATAAAAATAATGTTGATAATAAAATCAACATTTCCGAGTGGCCCGCTACCATACCAACCTTTACTGTGCGACGTTCTACAAATTCTACATGCACTTGGCATGTTTTTTTCAGTAGGTAAATCTAGTAAGCATTTATAGCGTATTTTTAGGGTTTCGGTAAAACAAATATAAAATAAAACAAATTGATTCACTGTTTTTAGGGTTCCGTAGTCAACTAGGAACCCTTATAGTTTCGCCATGTCTGTCTGTCCGTCTGTCTGTCTGTCCGTCCTCGCTTAATCTCTTTGACCGTTAGCACTAGAAAGCTGAAATTTGGTACCAATATGTGTATCAATCACGCCGACAAAGTGGTAAAATAAAAATTGGAAAAAAATGTTTTATTAGGGTAGCCCCCCTATATTACCTATGTAAAGTGGGAAGTGATTTTTTAAAATTTCAACCCTGACGTGTGATATATTGTTGGAAAGGTAATTAAAAATGAATAGGGGTTTAATAGAATCATTTTTTGATAATGTCAATAATTTCGGAAATAATCAAAAGTTAAAAACAATGTGTCCCCAAAAAAATCTGAAAAGTAGAACTTTATAAGGACTTTCTAGGAAAATCATTTTGAACTTGGATGGAAACAGTTTTTGTACAAAAAAGACAAAAAGTTGTACAAAATAATTTCTGGACTAAGTTTGTAGTATAATCGTATTTAAAGCAAGCATTTTTTTAACATCGTTTACATATTTTATTATCCTGAACGTATCTTTTTTCAAACAAAAAAAGAATTATTACTACGGAACCCTACACTGAGCGTGGCCCGACACGCTCTTGGCCGGTTTTTTAAATCTAGTAGGTACCTAGGCTTTCCTAGAAAGAAGGGATAGGTAATAGTTAAATGTAAATTCTCAGCGGAAATTGTTAGGAAAGCGATTGTGTAATATTTCTCTGTAATGCATCTGTAATGGTAAAATAAATAACCTCCCCTAAAATAGGCTCTCACTAGTTCACCACAGAAAAATCATTTGTTTACCCTTTGCTATACACGGGTACGTTACATGTCGGTGGTAACAACTGTAACAAGCGACAAGCGTGGCGAACTAGCTACTACGTACAAATCGTGCTGGATTGATTTCTTATCCCTCCAACTGAGGTTTGTCCAAAGTCTGTCTTAAAATATTTGCTGCATTAATATTTTAATCTTGAAATTCAACTTGTAAGTAGGTACTAGGAGGTATAGGTGGTACACACGGCTACACACCAAGCTATACATTTCCAGTATAAGCTGGTCTCGCATTGTATAGGATTTCCGTACAGTGCAAGATCAGCGTAAACTGGAATTGTATAGCTTGATGTGTAGCCGTCTGTACCCGAACACAATAATGAAGTAATAAGCGACTTATTTACTTTCAGCTTTATAAATGCCAATAGTATGACTACCTACCTAATCATTTTAACAGTGAATGTGCTATTGTTTGTCCTATTTCAACATAGCATACATTCACATACATTGAGGTACCTCAATACAATACTATTTTCAGGTTCAAATACAACGCGCGCCTACTAACCTATTTGTGTTGGAGCTAGTTTGTTGACCTCATTGACCAACGACCTGCCCGTAGTTAAATACAAAAGCCACGAAGCGATGTGTTGTGCAGTGTGCTACGAGGGCGGGTCAATAAGTCCGTGACTTTTTGAATGAAACACAGGTTTTCGGATACGTTCTATTTTTATTTTTCAGCGTACTCTCCTTTGAGCTCTATACACTTTGTCCAACGTTTCTCCAATTTTTTATCCCTTCCAAAAAATAAGATTTGTCGAAGTCCTCAAAATGGGTATTTGTTTGTGAGATGATTTCATCATTGGAGTCAAATCTCATTCCACCAAGCCATTTCTTCAAGTTTAGGAACAGGAAATAGTCAGTCGGGGCTAAATCCGGAGAATAGGGCGGATGAGGGAGCAATTCGTAGCCCAATTCATGAATTTTTGACATGGAAACTGCACATGTGTGCACCCTTGCATTGTCTTGGTGGAAAAGAACCGCGGCACCCATCTTGCGGAAAGCTTTTTCATACCCAAGTGATCATTTAAAATTGTAACCACTGAGCCATGTGAGATGCTTATGGCTTCCACAATCTCTCTCACTTTCAATCTGCGATCGGCCAACACCAAATCGTGATTTTTTTAAATTGTTTTGGGTGTAGAGACTTCAACTGGGTGTCCAGAACGTTCGGCATCTTCCGTGCTTGTACGGCCACAACGAAGTTCTGTGAACCACTTCTTTACCATTGAAATTGGTGGTGTAGAGTCCCCATAGTGTTTATCAAGCCTAGCCTTGGTTTGAGTAATGGTTTTTTTCCTCAAAAAATAATGCTCAATGAGCACACGAAATTCACTTTTTTCCATTTTCTTCTCAAAGTACGCGGCAGTCTGCTATCAATGGCTGTCAAAGACAAACTTATAGACGCTGCTTGTTCAAATTTTGACAGAAGTCACCTGATAGTAGCCTGTTGACAGCAGCAGTGTTGCCCTTTCAGTTAAAACACAAGAAATTAAAAAAGTCACGGACTTATTGACCCGCCCTCGTATATCGTCTAACTTACAACTTGGCATCATTATCCGCGGTTGTAGGTAACTACAACAGCGAGCGTTGACCCTTTGCATCATTATGTGAATGTGCTAGTTAGGCCTACAATTTGTGGGCACATTTATTTACACAAGTAACATAGATATGTTCGTATGGTTAGTTATTATGGATTTAGTTAGTGGAACACAGTGAATGTGAGTTTGTATACCCATTCTAGGCACCACCCAATTAAACCTTTTTTAATTAACGACCTACTAGAAATCTTTGCCCATATTGCTAGACTTACAGCAGCTAGGTTGAAGTCGAACATAGTCGGTTTTATCTGCCGCGTTTATGGTGCTATAGGCAAAAATAAAAACTCAAATTAGTCCAACAGACAGAAAAAGACAGCGCAATAGGCCTAGTAGGAAATGGTGGAATGAGCTGGACTCAATTTTAGAGGGTTGGGATTTTTAGAGGGTTGGGGCTTCGATTAAGACTAGTGGAAATAGGGATAGGAGGCCTATTTGCCCTGCAGTGGAACATGCTAAGGTTCCTAATAATGAATAATAATCCCCACCACTGTATGTTTTCATTGACGACGTGGCAGGCTTGCGCGCACCAATGAACTCTAAATCTGGGCCTGTGCCAGTGCACTTTGTCGGAACATACTAGCAGAGGTAAAATACGCAGACCGTTTATCACAGGTTCTTGGAGAGCAGCGATCTCATGAATCCGACCACCGGGAGAAGTCTTATTCCTAAACCCTGACTTGCCTCAATAGTACCAACAAACATTATGGCTGCAAATAGAGCTTACTTTAGAACCTAAAGTGTTATGAAGGTAGTGTTGTAGCTGCAATTATAATTTGTGACGACAAAAGAGTGTTAGTAATAAAAAATAACTCTTATAGTGACAAAGCAAGTTTATACGAGCAATGTATGGAGGTTAAACGAGTAGAACAGCGATTATTATCTCTACAATACAGACCAAAGCTTCTGAGTTATAGCTTTGAGCGAATCTTACGACTATCAGATCCATATAAGAAATTAGCATTTACTATTAACTTCTCAAGTTCTAAGCAAGCTACTGGGGCTGACATGGTCAGGTATGTATGACCAAAAGCCCCTAAATAAATAAAGATATAAAAAAAAAAAAAAGCAAGCTACCACAAACTCTTTCGAAGCGCTGAGAGTTGCACAAAAAGAGCAATCAACGCTACTAGCTCTAGAATGGTGTTCATTAAATCTTTTACAACACCAAACCCCTAAAGGGGTACAAAACTCCCTTTAGGGCTGAATAGTAGAGATATTTCACCCTATTAATAGAACTTATAGTGTCAAGTATGGCCTCCATATTATTTAAGGTTGAATTATTGGGTTTGTTACCACTTTAGTACCTCCCCCTAATTGGTAAGCATAAAATGGCGTCGCAACATAGTCTTGCTTGAAGATGAGGGTTCCGTATGTAATGGAAGTGATATCGCAACTGCAAGTTTTGATATTTCCGAAGAGGACCGCTGTTATTACTCATCTATACTAATATTATAAAGAGGTAAAGTTTGTGTGTTTGTATATTTGTTAAATTGTAAGGGGTAATCTCGGGATCTAAAAAACCGATTTTAAAAATTCTTTCACCAATAGAAAGCCACATTATTGCTGAGTGTCATAGGCTATATAAAAAACCGAAAAATAAAAAGGCTTTTACGTGGTAGTCCGTTTTGCAAAGTGAATCGGAGAAAAATGCAAAGCAGCGGCGGGCGCGGGATGGTTTCGGGTTTAATTCGGTTCGCGTTCGTGCCCGCTTCGGGAGAAAGGGGCGTGGCCTTTTACATCTGATCTGAGAGGTAGGTACCCGCGCGGCCCAGTCGCGTGGTCGGCTCCTTACGCAGCGGACGTGTCCCCGAAATTGAATTTTTCGAAACGTAATTAGCTTACTTTCGACTAAAATTATGCCCAACGAAGTGGGCAGTGGCACGGGTCAGCTAGTTGAGTAGGTAATAAAAATAAATGGCGGAGTTGAGTGCTAAAATTTTAACTCATTGTTAGTGGAAACTGAAGCGGAATTTTCATTGCGAAGGTAAGTAAGTAACAGAGATTATGTGTGTGTATACATTATTGGCAATTAATTGATTGTTTGCTTCACATGGAGCAAAACATTTTTTTACTAAATGTGTAACAAAACTTTGCTTAAGGACTTAAAAGTGTCATGACGTGTACTAGTCGACTCGTGGGTAGGCTGGTTTTGTGAAATGGCTACGGATCCCCAAATTCATGTGCCCGCCCACCATTTTAAGAATTAAAAACAGTTAAACGTACGAAACGAATACTTAATACAATGAAGGTATTTATTTTTCTAGCGTCCTAATATCAGGGTCATGACACTTTTAAGTCAATAGACAAAGTTTTGTTACATATTTAGTACAAAAATGTTTTGCTCGATGTGAAGCAAAAAAATGTTTTTTTGTTAAATACGCAACAAAGAGTGGGCCCAATGATATTATAAATAAAAAGAGGTAGATATCGCATTAGCACGCACAAATTGTTGAGGACAAACTACGACAATTGTTGCAGTTTAGCAACTAGCTATCTCTTTCTATCTTATATGATCCGTATTATCTATCTCTGTCGTAGAACGCAACGATATCTGAACGCCATTCAGTATGAACATGGCGTATCTTTATCGCATTAGCACGCACAAATTGTTGAGGACAAACTACGACAATTGTTGCAGTTTAGCAACTAGCTATCTCTTTCTATCTTATATGATCCGTATTATCTATCTCTGTCGTAGAACGCAACGATATCTGAACGCCATTCAGTATGAACATGGCGTATCTTTCTTTATAATATCATTGAGTGGGCCCATCAATTATTTGCCAATAATATTATATACCTACACATATTCACAAGTCTCTCGTGAATAACGTGGTGAAGATCGAGAGTGTGTCGAACAGGGTGGCGTACCTTATACTCAGAATATCCGCAAGATATTCTCTGAAGGTCATACAGGTTTACGCCCCGACCTCGGCATACCCCGACGATGAAGTAGAAACCTTGTATGAGGATATTTCTAAAGCCATGCATGGTTTCAGAACTTACTTCACCGTTGTCATGGGGGACTTCAACGCGAAACTGGGCAAACGAAGCGATGATGAGCTTCAGGTGGGGCAATTTGGAATTGGACAGTGGAATCACCGGGGTCACCAACTGGCCAGTTTTATGGAGAAGGAGGGCTTCTTTATGATGAACTCCTTCTTCAAAAAACGTGAGCACAGGAAGTGGACCTGGCAGAGCCCCGATGGTGCGACTAAAAATGAGATTGACTTCATCATGTCTACCAACAAGCAAATGTTCAATGATGTCTCTGTGATCAATTCGGTGAAAACCGGAAGCGATCACCGAATGGTAAGAGGCACATTGAACATCACTATAAAGCTAGAAAGGTCACGATTGATGAAGTCTACGCTCCGTCCAGCACAGATCCAAAGTCAAAGTCAAAGTCAAAGTCAAAGATTTATTTGCAAATAAATATGGTTACAAGGTTCTTAAAATAGTTGTATAAGTAGCTCAACATACTCAATCATAATATAATGACATGCAAATTTTAAATTGATAAAATTATTAATAATTAATCCAAATCCATAACTCCGAGAGCTTTCAGTTTGAACTCCAGAATCGCTTCGAATGCCTAGGAAGCTCAGTGGACGATTACAACGACGGGTTCGTGGAAACTGTCCATACGACTGGGTCTAAATTTTTTAAGATACGTCGTGCAAATAAGATCAAGAAACTCTCAGATCACACTCTCAAGCTCATGAAGGAGCGGCGTGAGATGATCCTGCAGTCTTCAGACGAGGCTCGGCAATGCCGGCAGCTCAATGGACGGATCTCCAAATCCTTGAAGAGCGACCTCCGCCGCTTTAATACCGAGCGTATTAAAGACGCAATTGAACATAACAAATGCTCCAAGGTATTTGCAAGAGATCTGGCTATTGGGCAGAGCTGGTTCACGAAACTGAAAACCGACGATGGCAGGATCGTGTCCGCCAAACCGGAGCTTCTGAGAGAGATCGAGAGTTTTTATGGGCAGCTGTACACGTCAACTAGTCAACCCGTCGAAAATCTAGCGAAAGACCCCAGAGCTAGACTGACCCGACACTATACCGAAGACATCCCGGATGTCAGCCTGTACGAGATTAGGATGGCTCTGAAACAGCTTAAAAACAACAAGGCGCCGGGTGATGACGGAATTACGGCCGAACTGCTGAAGGCGGGTCTTCAGAAGTTGTTTGATTCCGTCATACTCGAGGGGAAAACGCCACAGGCTTGGTGCAGGGGTGTGGTGGTGCTCTTCTTCAAAAAGGGTGACAATAAATAAAAATAATAAATAATAATAAAAATAATATAATAAATAATAATAAAAATAATAAATAAAAATAAATAAAATAAAATACAATGCCCGGTTGAAGAACTATAGGCCCATCTCACTTCTAAGCCATGTCTACAAGTTGTTTTCAAGCGTCATCACGAATCGTCCGTCTCGCACGCAGGTTCGACGATTTCCAGCCTCCCGAACAAGCCGGATTCCGAAAAGGCTTCACTACCGTAGACCACATACATACGCTGCGGCAAGTTATACAGAAGACCGAAGAGTATAACCTGCCTCTCTGTTTAGCGTTTGTGGACTACGAGAAAGCCTTCGATTCGATCGAGACTTGGGCTGTACTGCAGTCTCTCCAACGGTGCCAAATCGACTACCGGTACATCGAGGTGTTGAAGTGTTTGTACAAAAACGCCACCATGTCAGTCCGACTTCAGGACCAGACCACGGAACCTATCCTTCTGCAGCGCGGTGTGAGACAGGGAGACGTCATATCTCCGAAACTGTTCACCGCTGCTTTGGAGGATGTCTTCAAGGTTCTGGATTGGAAAGGACTTGGCATCAATGTCAACGGCGAGTACATCACTCACCTTCGGTTTGCCGACGATATAGTGGTCATGGGTCATGGCTGAGACCATGGAAGACCTCAGTAAAATGCTCGATGACCTCAGTAGAGCTTCCGAAAGAGTGGGTCTTAAAATGAACATGGACAAAACCAAGGTTATGTCGAATGTTCATGTAACACCCACTCCTATCAAGATCGGAGACTACGCTCGAAGTTGTGGACGATTATGTCTACCTGGGACAAACGGTCCAGTTGGGTAGATCTAACTTCGAGAAAGAGGTCAATCGTCGAATCCGACTCGGCTGGGCAGCGTTCGGAAAGCTGCGCGGTATCTTCTCGTCCAACTTACCCCAGTGTCTCAAGACGAAAGTCTATGACCAGTGTGTGTTGCCAGTGATTACATACGGGACCGAAACGTGGTCGCTCACAATGGGCCTTATCAGAAAGCTCAAAGTCACCTAAAGGGCAATGGAGAGAGCTATGCTCGGAGTTTCCTTGCGTGATCGAATCAGAAATGAGGACATCCGCATGAGAACCAAGGTTACCGACGTAGCCCGAAGAATCGCCAGACTTAAGTGGCAATGGGCAGGGCACATTGCTCGCAGAACGGATGGCCGATGGGGCCGGAAAAAATATACTATTTGATATTATCACTAAACTATGTTTTTACTTCAGTTAGGATGCATTTAGAGAAAGCCTCTCAAGTTCTTGAATGACGACCGCGAACCGGAAGACGTTGCGTTGGAAGGCCTCCCACTAGGTGGACCGATGACCTAGTCAAGGTTGCAGGAACCCGCTGGATGAGAGACGCACGGGACCGGTCAATGTGGTCCTGGGGGGAGGCCTATGTCCAGCAGTGGACGTCTTTTGGCTGAAATGATTCACAGTTTACTTACCTTCGCAATGAAAATTCCGTTTCAGTTTCCACTAACAATGAGTTAAAATTTAAGCACTCAACTCCGCCATTTATTTTTGTAAACGCACAATGTTTGGTTTTTTGTTTTGTTAAGGTTATCTGCATTTCATTTAATTCATCTAACAACATTATAGAAACATCATACCGCGTATAATAGCCGGCTATGAAAAAAAGTAAACAATTATATCCTTAGACGCTAAAATTTCCTATTGTAGATCTATACTGCAGCTCAAGGTGTTACAATTTACCTTATTGCCACCCTCTAACCGCTCAAACAGTAAGTAAGATACATCATAGATCTAGTATACCCCTTACGGAGTTTATATTCATACATTTGCTCCCTATATAGCGCTAAAAGTGTCAGTAAGCAGCATGTAGCTCTACCATACCGCTTGAGGAGTCACAAGCCACTAACATACCACTCTTACAGCGTTTTATGTCTCAGTTAGCGCTACTGTACCTCCACAATAAGACGCTGACAAGAGCCAAATAGGCTCGTATCCAACAATTTTTTAGTCAAATCTATACAGTTTCACACGGTGGAAAAAATATATGTTAATCTTGAACATATTTCTGAAAATTTCGTTGTATTCAAAGCACGTTTTTGAAAAGTTTTCTCGATACAAAAAAATGGTAAACTAACCTCTTAAAATGATCTTCCAACAAAAATTTCTGTATTATTTATCAACGTACGTTGATAAAATTTATAACAGTAACGTATCATATTTAAATAAAAAATTTGGTTGTTTTTAATTTTTGATTATTTAATAAATTATTTTTAAGTAATTAATCATTTATATGGTTTGTAAGAAGTTCGAGCGTTGCGAGTTTGCGACATCGCGATCTCTTTCTTATATTATGCAATCCGACTTTATCCGACAGTGATCGCTTAGGCGCGGTGCTAGACGGACGTATGTCATTTTGCGCCCCGCTGACAGCTATCCGTTCATTGTAAAATATTAATGACCGCGTCCGTCACAATCATAGTCAAGGATCCACGGTACATTTTTGCACTTGATTACTATCAAATCAATCAAGCTAATTTTCCGTGAGCAGTTGCATTTTGATGATACACGCCCAACATTTTGTACGAAAACTTTCGATTGTGGTAGGTAATAGAGGTAGCAGGGATAAAATAATGTTGATTAAATGTTTCTTAAAAAATGTATTACTAAATGGGATTTTTTTTGTTAAATCTGATGATCATTATCTAAATTATTCGAAAAAACATTTGTCCTACAAAATTTATGGTTTGATCAAAGAGTCCCCTGATCCCCTCCTTCCAACATGTACCTATTGATAACGAGGTCATCAAAAATTATTACAAACCGGTTTTTTTTTAATACCTATGAAGGAGCCCGATTGGCGGGCCTCTCAATATATGGAAGGTGCTGAGTAACCGGGATGATAGCATTGATGATAGTTGGAGAGCAGGAATAAATTCAGAGTTAGGCGTAAACTATATACATGAAAATATATGTAGGTACAATTTACAAACTTTACAATGGATGTTGGAAAATATTTTTATCACACGAAATCATGAAAATAAAATATATTATACTAATACAGATGTTTGACAGCCCGTGTCTGAAACCATCATTCTTTTTATTTAGACAATAGAGCGCCGCTTCACCGGCCAGTGACATACGCACGTCGCCTCCTTGGTCACGGCCTCGCGGCGTTCATAGTAGTGGGTTAGGCACTCACTACACCTATTTCTCTTCTTCAGTCGGCCCCTCATTAATGAGGATCGTGTGCACTAGACCCCTTCAAGCGAACCATCTGCTTCCATCTACTCCAGTCCAAGGTTGCCCACACCACACCACAACACACAACACATCACCACTGCTGAAATTTGCTTGAAGAAATAGCTTCTTTTACTTGGTCGTACCATCGTGTTGGTGACCGGCCTCGCAGTCGCTTACTTTCGGTATTGCCAACAATGACTAGCTTTTCAAGGCTACTATCTCCTCTTCGCATTATGTGGCCGAAATAAGACAAAATACGCTGTAGGCAAACTGTTGACAATCGAGTCTTGACATCGAGTTGGGAAAGGATAGACACAGTTGTGCGTTTGGCCGTCCATAGAATTCGGAGCATCTGCCTCCAGCACCACATTTCGAATGCGTCTATCCTCTGTCTTACTCTTGTATGGATTGTCCACGTCTCAACTCCATAGAGGAAAATTGGGAAAACTAGTGCTCTGACCAAACGGACCTTCATTTTAAAACTTACACCACGATTTTATCAGATACTAGCTATTGCCAGCGGCTTCGCCCGCGTGAAAATGACGATTTTCCATACAAACTTTCATCCCCTATTTACCTCCCTTAGGGTTTGAATTTCGAAAAATCCTTCCTTATTCCTTGTCTACATTATAAAGGGAACCTTTGTGCTCAGCTTTCTAGGTCCAAGGGTTTGGGCTGGGCGTTGTTGAGTCAGTCAGTCAGTCAGTCAGTCAGGACTTCTCTTTTTATTTATATAGATAGATAGATAGATTCTGGAGGCGTGTCATAGCATCTTTAGCCATGGCTATTCGCCGTTTTATTTCTGGGACGTAGCTACCTTCATTACCTATATTAGAGCCCAGATATTAGAAGCGGTCCACAGTATCGATGCCTTGGATGTTATAGGCGCCGTAAGGCGCCCAATAACTTTCCCGCACGATCTACCACCACAAGCTTGGTTTTCTGCCTATTTATTGCAAAGCCCTAATTGGCCACTTTCCACCTCCCATCTGTGCAGTACCTCTTTCATGTCGCCAAATGTTGTAGCAAGGAGAACGGTGTCACTGACACTGCCTAACAGTCGGTGTCTATTTTATCGAAAGAGCGGTTGTTGATGTAGAGGCATCGGACTGGGTCAATAAGATGTTGAGGCATTCCCATGTCCTTTAGAACCTCCCACAGCTTGTCCCACTCCACACAATCAAAGGTTTTGGTGTAATTTATGAAACACATCAATACAGGGCTGTTAAATTCCCGGTTTTTCTCTATAATTTGGCGAACGTTCAGGATTTGTTTCCGCGTGCCTTTGCCTTTAACAAAACCTGCTTGCTCTTCTGCAATTTGTGGCTCCAGAAAGTGTCTTAGCCTGTTGTTTATGATGTACAACCGGCTTAGCATGACCACGGAAGAAACGGGTTTTGTCGATGGAAGAATCGACAAAATGACAGATTGTAGCAAGGTTTCATGCCAAATTGTATGACCTTTGTCTATTCTTGGTAGAATAGAGATAGAATCGCCATGTTACGGGGGCAGGAGTATCTTGGTGATGTGTGGAGTAAGTGCCAAACAGACGCTTATTACATTTTTTTAGAATCTTGTAAAGAGTGGATTTAATAGAAAATATCCAATCCCCAAAACCCGGAAGGAGGGGGACTCTTTGATCAAACCATACGTTTTGTAGGAAAAATATTTTTTTCAAATAATTTGGATAATAATCATCCGCTTTAACAAAAGAAACCCAATTAGTAGGTACAGTACATACACTTTTGAGAATCATCAAACCAACATTATATTTTATCCCTGCTACCCCTATTACCTACCACAAATTCGAGAGGTTTCGTACAGGAAATTATTGGGCGTCTCATCAAAATGAAGCTGCTAACGGAAAATTAGCTTGATAGTAATCAAGTGCAAAACTGGACCGTGGATCCTGTACTATGTTACTTACTTGTTAAAAATGGCGCTAGGGTATCGGAAAAATTGTGGGCGTGGCCAAAAATACTGGAACATCGGAGCTCAATAGCGATTGTCATCATCTTAATGTCATTCTGTAACTCCACTACATCGCCATAGCGGAACCTAAGACCATAAGAATTTGTGCCCATTCCAGGGGTATAGTAAAGTTATAGTTCGATATAACTCCCATGTGATAGCACTTATTGATGGCCTTTTTTTTTTTTTTTTTGGTGGGTGGAAAATCATCGAATGACCCCCCCCGCTCTTGGGCAGAGCGAAGGGGAGTGTCAGACTTCTACTGACTAAAAACCGAACCCATGTTCCTTCTTTGCCCTTGCGCCGAGGCCACGTAATCTAGTACAAATACCGCGGCCCCGACGGGCGTCGGCCCTTGCGGGCCCCTCCTTGCTGACATCTCTTTGAGGCGCGCGTGGAACACGAACGCGCCGCCGACACGGTCTGTTGCCGTCATGACGACGGCCGGACGGCGAGCTAGCCCATTACTCACCGTCCACAGGCCCGCGTCTACGGTGGCCGGAAGCCATCACGTGGCCCCCGACGCCCGGAGCGCCTTCCGCGCCTTCCGCGGCGGCTGGGACGTTGAGAGGATCGCTCCCTCTCTCGTTCCGCCACCTCCTTCGCTAGCATCACTGCTTCGCAGAAGGAGGCGACGGCGTCCCATTCCTCCTCGCCCCGGACCATGGCTTGCACCAGGGCCGGACGCGAGAGGTCACCGCCGCCGATCGCCGCTACGAGAACACGGCGGGGCTCCGCCCAGGCAGGGCACACCTCCACAGTGTGCTCCACCGTGTCCTCCGGTCGATCCTCGCAGTGGAAGCATCCGGGCGTTTCCTCCCGCCTGATTCGGTGCAGGTACCTCCCGAAACATCCGTGTCCGGTGAGGACCTGCGTCAGACGGAAGGTGAGGGCGCCGTGGCTCCTCTCTAGCCACTCCTCAAAGAGGGGACTTACCGCCGCTATCGTGGCGTGCCCTGCACGGGGTTGCGACAGTCGCTGTCTCCATGCCGCCATGAGATCGCACCGGAGGTCTGTCCGCCGCGCAGCAATGTGCCGCGGCAGCAGAGTGACCCCCCGGTGTAGCGCCTCCGCGCGCCACTCATGTAGGCGCGCGAGGACTATCGCCTCCAGATCCCACGGCGGCAATCCGGCAAGGAGATTCGCCGCCTCGCGGGAGATCGTGCGGTACCCGCGGACTAGCCTTACGGCCATGACCTTTTGGGGCGCGTTCAGGTAGTGGACGGCCCGCTTCTTCACGGCACGCGCCCACACCGGGGCCCCGTAAAGGGCCATGGACCGCACGATCCCCGCATAGAGCCTACGGCAGGAGGCGTTTGGCCCCCCCAGATTGGGCAGGAGCCACCTAAAGGCAGCCGCGGCCCGCTCCAGTCTGGGAGCCAAACGTCGGAAGTGCTCCACGAAGTTCCACCGGCTGTCGAGGACGAGTCCGAGGTACTTTAAAGTACACTCGACACCGATGGAAACCCCTCCCACCGATAGCTGGGATCCCGACGGTGGCACATTCCCACGCCCATGGAAGCACATGGCCTCGGACTTGTGAAGTGCCACCTCGAGACCCAGCTGCCGGATCCTCTCCACGACTGTTTCAACCCCGCGTGTCATATTCGCGGCCGCCGCCTCGTGCGATTCCCCCCGTGCCAGCACCAACGTATCGTCCGCGTAGCAGACGACGCTGACGCCGTCAGGGAGGTCGGCACGCAGCACCCAGTCGTAACCGATGTTCCACAGGGGCGGCCCCAGAACCGAACCCTGTGGAACACCGCACGACATCTCTCGCCGGTTCCATTCTCCGTTTTGACCAGGGTAGATTACCGTCCTGTCGGACAGGTAGTCCCCGACTACACGACGAAGGTAGGCTGGCACCCGGTGATACCGGAGTGCCTCCCTGATGCAGCTCCAGGGCATGGTGTTGAAGGCGTTGGCGATGTCGAGAGACACCGCCAAGACCACACCGCCCCGAGAGACCGCATCCCCCGTCGTGAGGGCTCTCACGCGCATGATGGCGTCCACCGTCGAGCGCCTCTTGCGGAAGCCGAACTGCTGATCCGCAAGATCCGGACCCATTCCCTCAAGGTGCTCGGCGAGGCGGTTTGCAATTACTCTTTCAAAGAGCTTGCCCACCTCGTCGAGCAGCACAATGGGCCGGTATGCAGACGGCGAGTCCGCAGGGCGCCCCGGCTTCTGGATGAGGACCAGCTTCCCCGTCTTCCAACGACGCGGGAACTGGCCTCTTTCCATGCACGCGCTAAAGAGCCTCTCCAGTCGGGGCCCAAGAGCCTCTGGGTCTAAGGCCAGGGCCCAGGCTTTGCCAGGCAAGCCATCGGGCCCCGGGGCGGTATTTTTGGCTTTAAGCCTCCGTACCGCCAACTTATTGATGGCCTTAGGATCTGTTTAGCTCTTTTATACATCTCTTCTATCTCTTATATTAGCGCCTAATGTTAGTTGCGTCTATTGGCCAGATTTGCAAGAGCAAATGTGCTTGGAACTCGGATCTTCTCTTGACCGTACTTTAGGGATCCTCATAGCCATATGATACCTCACCACTCATCAAGCACTCAGAACAAGTTTCCCTTTTGCTGCTACGCCACAATCCGCTAGCGACAGTTTTCGGGGGTCCACCTTGAGTGATTAGTGTTTATTATATTATTATTATTATTATAAAACAATGATCAGGCAGGAGCCAAAGTCCATCCACGGATCGAGGATATTTTAACAGTTCACTTTAGCTACCCAACTCACCATTATCATTGTTTGACTGGTACTCTGGTAGGTATAAGACAATGCCTAGAGGCATTAAGTCTATGTTCCGTTCCTATTCATGAAGTATAAATAACTAAGTATGTTGGTACCTACTACCACCCTACCAGTCTATAAATTGTATCATCAACAATTTCAACAAGCGATTCCGGTCGAGGGGTTCGTAAGTGTTTGGCTCATCCGGCCAGCATGGTGGGAACGAGGCCTCACAATATTTCGCATTGGAAGCTGTCAGCTACTGAGGAACTGGCGATACCTATGTAAGTAAAGTCCGCCTTACTTACTTCAGTTAAGTCGTGTGACTTGACAATCACTATTTTGAATCAAATAACAATTAAAGACTTAAATCCCATTAAATTGATACATGGAATGCACACAGACCATATTTCTTAGGTACCTACCTATTACAGTAACTTTCACCAATCGGCACCGAAAATGTTTATTTTATGCAAATGAGATGTAGAAATTGAGTGCTTGCGACTATACCATGTAATCAATGAGAGTTGCATGCTTGTGTGAAACTTTTTAATAATAAAACGATTCTATGGCGCGTTTGATTGGCAACTAGTTTGACGAGTGGGTCATATGAAATTGAATCTCACTGGACTTATAAATCAAGAAACTTGATTCAGCAAAGCAATAAATAACGTAAAGAGAGTTGAAGTAAAAGTTATAGGTACTTATTTAGTAAATGTTACCTACCTTCTCCTCCAATGTGTGGTGTAACTACGAATGATATAATTATTTATGATGCGATGTAGGCTGGTTTGATCACGTTGACAGAATAAAAGGCGACTAGCAACTGGTATTTTAACAATGCAATGGGCATAAACATAACGTACCTAAAGCTTTTAAAGAAATACATTAGGTATCCCCTTTATTTGTGGACATCATGAAATGACTCCCGCTCTGGGCGGAGCGGAAGGAAGTGTCATACTTCTACTGACTAGAGACCTCCCATGTTCCTTTTTGGCGCTTTGTGTTCCGGCCGGGCCACGGTATCTCTCGACAACAACCGAGCACAAAAACCTGGCTGGTAAAGGTACTAACTACTAAGAAATTCCTGATGGCAACAAGGAAGATTGACAAAAAAATTTTAGGTTTGCCAACTTTTTTATCTGAACTACAGACGCAATGAAAACGTTCAAGAAATCAAGTGTGAAATATTTTTGAAATATTAAGAGTTATTGTTGAATATTGGCAATAAATTATTCTAAGCTCTCATAAAAGGAGTTAAGTCGGTAGGTAGCCTAGCCAACAGCAAATAACTGTGGTAATTCTTAAATAACATAGTCTGTCGTAAGAGTTTCTTGGCCGACTTTTGAAACAAGTCGTTGGTATTACTGCAAGCCGGCCGCCAAGCAAATTCTTGCTATGCGTTACGCGCGAAACAGATTTAAAATGTATTGCACACTCAGTTATATCTTCCTAATTATGAAAATACATCAAATTACTAGTACTCTTCAATGTCGCATGTGACATGTGAGTACCTAAGTAAACTATACCAATGTAGTATTGGGCAGTATCATAAAGGGTTGAGCGTAATCTGGGAGAACGGAATCGCACTTTTCTAAGCTCCTATCCTTTTCTGTCGCTCAGAACCGTCATTTTCTAGAGCGAGAAACAGAGTGTCCTGCCGATTGCACCGTCAATGCTGCCGCGTGGGATAGAATTCCCGTTCAACCCCAAGTTTCTCTGTGGGTCAAAACACAACCCGTGATTTTAGCGCAGCTGGAGCGCGAGAGTAGATTCTGTGACTAGGGAACCTTTTAGGACCCTTAATCCTGCATGATGTTTATCTTTATGACTTCAACGCATAGAACTACTTCGACAAAATGATTTTGCCAAGTTATGCCAAGACAGATTAGGCACAGCTGAGTGCTGACCCACCAGTGAATGTTTTTGTATGTATAAAATTTGATTGCATGTAAGAGAAAACTATCTCTTAAAGTATTTCGCCCACATACGAATCATGAGTAACGAGTTAATCATACCTACCTGCATCATTCTGACGGTTCATTTTTAGCTCTATTTTTTGGTCGTGCTCAGGTGATCTTTCGCTTTCTCGAATGACTAAGTTCGTTTGGATTCAATGATGATGAAGGTGGGCGAATAACCATTCGCCCACCATCTATTCCTTTGTCGATAAATAACTGTTAAATGGATCGAATTTGTTTTTAGATGAGTGTGTTTGTTGGGTTTTAAGATAAGTACTGCAACTGTTTTATGTACCTACTACTAACGAGCTAACAATAGAATAAAAATCTTTGATGCTGATACTGAGTCACCCATAAGAAGTTGAATGAAATTTTCTGTCACACAGCCACGTTATTAGCATGTAGTGACGTAAGTTAATCTTACCGTATCAGCTGTAGTGACTGTACCGCAACCGGTCTCTTGAAGGCCGAGTGATGTTGAATACCACACATAATGCGATATCTGCAGTCTACTTTTATAGGAACACAATAGAACTCCCATTTTATTGCATGAGAATAAATAATTTTGACTGATAATGACTGATGATGACTGCTAATGAAACGATGAAATAAGCACCAAATACCAAATATAGTACATTACTGCAGCGGCCAGCAACAGAGGCATTGATGGACGAACGTGTAAATGTGGGCCGAGGCGAAGCCGAGGCACACATACGTAAGTCCATCAATGCCTAGTCGTGGCCAAGGCTTGTATAGTACTTTTCTCAAATAATGCGAGGAAATTAAAACATCAAACTCTTTACTCAGTTGAGAAGCTGAGAGGATGTTCACTTCGTGTTATGTTGACGAGGGTCATTATAAGCTAGAAAAGCGAAACTCCGACAAAGCAGTCTAAGGTTGACTACCTCAGTCACTACTCACTCCTTATAAACATATCCATCTACACAAACATCCATTAGATAAATATAATTATCATTGCTTAACTTTTATTAAGATTTTTGCAGAGGAATTTTTAAGACAAAACAAATACGCTACGTTACCTAGATCAATGCTATAAATTGAAGCATAAGCCTATGAGGTAATGCAACCCAAACAATGGAAGATCTTAATGATTTTCTTTCTTTACATAGCCAATGAATGAGGTAATCCGCTAAAATAAATACTTGACTGTATTTGTGCGCCATCATATGGGTAGGACTCAACATTGCATACTTGGAGAATGCAATATCAAATACATTAGCTATTTATGATTGTTTTGTAGCTTTAGTCTTGCTTTAGTCTGTAAGTCTTGTCCTTCACGCGCACGTCAGCTGGTGTGCGCTACTAGCGCTATTATTGTGTCGTGTATCCGCTGTTCGTTGCCATTCGTGAATCGTTCGTTAGTATTCGCGTCTTCGAATGTCAGTCGATGGAAAACGTGCGCTCGGATCGTTTGTACTTGTAGGTTCGGTTACGTTACCGCTACCTCTACCTACGCTTTGTCTTATCGTGCCCACACTGACACCACTGTGAATCTGTGTTTTATCGATTTCATGTGCGAAAATTTTCCATTTGCTGACAGTTTTGTTAACAACGGATCATTTTATTTTTGTGTTATTGGTTACTCATGCAGATTGAAAACAAGTGTCATTGGACAAGATCAGTCATCCATTTAGTGCAAGTGTGTTCGACATAAAACGTGATAGTGTTGTACAATAATTTAAGAACAAAACGAAGTTGCATAAGACTGAAGAAACCGGAGAAGTGCTTCTAAGGCTGGGTTTCGCCTAGTGCAGGTGGAGATCGTTTGCTATCCGTGGTTGGCACCAACGTTATAGTCACCGGAAGAGCCAATGTTATTTTAAGGTTCGTGCCTATTACCTATCTAAACAGATACTTAAAATTTGCTCGGACCCAATACATCCATATAGTGTGATTCTCAGTTACAACTAGGTTTTAATGCATAATTATTTCTCGCATAATCAATACTGTGTCTATGAAATACGACACTGACGTTAACAAAAATAATTGTACATGTACAACTAATATTTAGGATAGGCATCCTAATTTTTATAAGATAACAATAACTACCGTTAGAAAATGATAACGCAAGCAGATTAGTTGCATATGTGATGCATAACGTATTAATGGAAACAATAACAGCAGTTGTAGTGGAAAGTGGCGCCCTCTTTTCTAACTTGCCAGCTTTGTCCTCGTGGTTATTTAAATGCTATTGAACGAGCCCCATTAAAATTAGGTTTGGCGCCATTGTAACGTACTTTTATTAGATTTTTGATTTCTAAAATACTTAGGTAGCTACTTATTTCAAAATTATAGACGCTTAATTACGATGCGCGACGTAAACATAGTGATCATTGAAGATGGATGTAGTTATGATGGTTATTTCATTAGAATTCGTAGTAAGTATTTGCACTAGCTGCAATATCTACTAGCTTTTGGTTTTTATTTATTGGTAAATTTACAATATTATTTATTGGTAAAGGAGTAGGTAAACTACAAGCAGCAACTTTAACGATTTGTATTTCCGTGCCGGTAATGGCGTCATTGACATCACTATACACCTGTCAGCACATGCAGTAGTGTGGCACTGTGGCAGTGTTGCTTTTAAGGAATTTGTAAACAAATACAAAGGTAGGTAGGTACGCAACTAGATTTCAGGTAACTAATGTTAGTAAGTAGGCAAGTAATAATTTAATTTTGCCATCTGCAATGTTACATACTTACTAGGTTCAATCAAAATACTTACTGTGCTATGTACTAATTGAACTGGGCGACTGATGCTGGATTACCGTGTGGATGACACATAGGTAGGTACCTACATAAGTAGGTACCTACTTGCCACTTCGATAGAATTTCAAACTTTCGATGAAATTATCAATTCAAGAGATTCGATTCCGGTTAATAACAGGGAAATACTTAGCCAATTCGAAATTTCATAGATTCTGTGCCTAGATCATGGTAGATAAGTAAACTAGGGTAGATTAGTTAATAGACTCATTTTTTATGTACCTAGAAGGTACATAGGTATGGGTAATAGTGAGCACCTTACCTGTATTGCATTGCATCGGGATTTAGACAGAGATGAATAGGATCACTCTCCACAGTTTTTGGGCGAGTCTTTCGATGAGACAGTTTGTTATTTATTACCCACGACGGAACGGAGACGGTATAATGCGTTTGGGGTGAGAGGTTGTTTGTTTGTTTGTGTGTTTGTGCAAACACATGTTGCCATTTTTCTCCAAAACTACTAGTCCGATTTTGATGCAGTTTTCAGTTATGGGTTCGGGTTTGATTGGTGCATGTTCTTAGATAGGTGTTACGGTGACAACTCACTAGGGGGCGCTGCAGCAAACATTTTTTGTGCAAATCAAAGTTGCCATTTTTCTCCAAAACTACAAGTCCGATTTTGATTCAGTTTTCAGTTATGGGTTTAGGTTTGATTGGTGCATATTTTTAGATAAATGAAATTAAAAAAAAGTAAAAAGTTTAAAATAAAAAGCAAAATTAAAATTTTTGAAAAAACCCACGACTGTTAAAAATTAATTGAAAAAAGGATAAAATAACATAAAACACCCACCTTAAAAAAACCCAAGAATGTCCGTCGGGTGCTGAACATTGCAAAACTAGTTCATTTAATGGCAGCCCCAAAATTTTTAATTTTGCTTTTTTTTCATAAGTGCATTTGCGTAGGACCTATGTCCTATGAACCTATGTGTCTAGAGAAACCCAATCTACATACCAACTTATTAACATCTTTTATGATAATAATGATTCCTAAATAACTGAAACTGTTATCAGATAAATAACTATCTGGTAACCTATATACTTAGTTTCAGTACCATAAGGTAGGTAGGTACCTAAGTGCGACCAATGTACCTATATACCTACTATTCGTATGTATTAAATAACTATGGTACTTAGGTACTTAAAAAAAAAAATAAGACGGGATGCCTACCTCATCAATACAGCAGCACGCTCCTCCAGTCCTCCTTTACTTGTGCGTAGGTATCATTTCCATATAATCTTCTAAGCTGGTTTCTACATAATTAAAGAGAGCAAGCAATCCAGATTGATAGTGCCTACAGTCCAACGCGCGTGGTTGGGAACTCAGACCTAGTGCAAAGTCTAGGTACCTAGTTTTAACAGAATAAGTAAGTACATAAGAGGAGGTTGATTTTGTTTCCACTGACGCACGTGCGGTGCACTATAAGTATTTAGGCGTAATTAAGGTAGCTACTTGTGTACCTACTCATTAGAATGATTTCAAGAAACAAAAATAAGTTCATTCATAGGTACAAGTCTATCTAATTCACAGTTCATTTACGAGTTCAAGTTTACATAAAAAAAACAGTGGAGTTACTTACAGTACGCTCAAATTATCTTGGCAGCTCCGAACTTCGTGCAGGTCATTTTGTTACAACGAATGTATTAAAGTGTTATGATATTTACTTTATTTGTATTTCTCACTGTTTAAATTAGATATTTTCTGATCGTTTAAGTATTGGTTTATCTGGCAATAACAGTTTTATTCCCAAGTTTACATGCGTAAAATTTCGCAAAGCCTATGTTCAGAGCTGCCAAGATAATTTGAGCGTACTGTACTTAGGTATTTACCGCCTTATTCATAAAAATAGTTAAGAGTTGTTTAACTTAAGCTTCGTTTATCTCGCATGCCGTCACTTTCATTTGAATATTATTGAAGTGAGACGGCATGCGAGATAAACGAAGCTTAAGTTAAACAACTCTTAACTATTTTTATGAATAAGGCGGTTAGTTGTCAAATAAAGAGGTCTTGCCGCAAAATCCAAAAATCGACGATCAGTCGATCAACTCGATCACGAATTCTAACGAAACTAACGAAATTTAAAAATTGTATGTTCAATGACTTTTACTGCCAAGTGTTGCCATCAAAAAGTAAAAAACTTATCAAGAGGAGGTTGCCACTTGCCACTACCTTGTATTTAATAAAAAGGTCATTTTAAAGTTTTAGATTGGATTTCATTATTCTTGCAAAATTTCACAAATATTAGTTCAACTATATTATGTATGATGTATGTACGTACAGGCGTTATGAATTAATAATTATAAAGCCATAGAGTTCACATTGCCTATTAATTGATAACTATATATCCTTGTTTAAAAAGATAATAACGATTCACTAAATTAGTTATCCAAGCGCAAGTTAATACGTTGAAAATCAATTTTTTTTTAATATTGTAAATAAAATAACTACGAATGTTCCCTCGCTTTTTCAAGTCTTCCTTGTTTTCCAGAGACAATTTTTATTCCCACTTTGTGTTCATTTTTATTTTTGACAAATGACATTGTGGTGTCAAATGTTTTCTGCGTTTTGAGTTACTACAAAAAAAAGTTCATACCTAGCAGTTTTATAATTCTACCCTAATCAAACATTTTCCTGGATTCTTGTATAAATTATTGGTCGATTTTATCAATCGGTAAGTTCACTGGTGTGGCAGCTTTTCTTTTATCTGTATCAGCGGAAACTTTACCTGTAATTATATATTATATATATTTTCACTTTGAAGACATGGTGTATTGGTGTATGTTTACGAATTCACGATTTATTTCGTCTGTTTACTATAATTTAGTATCAAATTGGTATCCAGCACTGAAAGTGACACTGACGATTTTTGATCGATCTGTTCTGTCACTCAACATACTCTAGTTGCTATTGTCGTATCAACGAAAATTACTAACCCCAAATAAATCTTTCTATGCTTTTCTGTGCTAGTGCTAGAAATGGGGTAGGTATTCACTTCAGTATAATCTTTAATTTCAGATATTCTTACATCCCTTGAGGGAGAGCAGAGATGGTGGACTATTACAGGACACTAGGTGTTACTCGAGCTGCTTCCGATGCAGAAATAAAAAAGGCGTAAGTTTTGAATCTTTCAGATAACCCTAAAACTTACCTAATAACCCTTGACTTACTCTTTGAAATTATCTTTGTATACTTAATAAAGTTTATTCTAGCATACCTTAGGTACTTTTACAACAGAAATAGGACACAAAACTAAAATTCTTATTTTGAACAACTACTTACACTTTATCACTGGTCTTGTGCCCCTGCACTTTTCCATTTCATTTGCAATAAAGATACCTATTTACATCTCAGGTTTTACTTTCTGTTCATTCACCTCATTGCTAGCTGATTCTCCTAATGCAAACAATTTTAATTTCAGTTACAGAAAACTAGCATTAAAATGGCATCCTGACAAGAATCCGGATAATGCAGATGAATCTAACAGACGATTCAAAGAAATCTCCGAGGCTTATGAAGTTCTTTCAGATGGTGAGTGTGAGTTTATTATTTATATTTTACATAAAATATAGTATGTTTGTTTAGCTGGAGTATTCAATGTTGCAATCATCAATGTCTTTAATATGGCTAATCAGGTAATTTTATCTTCTAAATTTACTTAGATGCTTTCAATATTGTTTAACTTGTTGGCAATAGTGAACCCTTTATTTATACTTTCTTATTATATGTATTATTATAATATTTAATATAAATCAATTACTTAAAGATTAATACATTATTTGTTATATTAATTAATGTTAACCTTTGATTATGAATACAACAGCTACTCAACAAGTTAGTTTTCATGATTTTATGTCCTCCATTCTTTTCTATCATTTTAATAATATGTTTAGTATGAATGCACAACTTTTTAATTTTCTCATTGAATATCTACATTGCTGTGTAATAGCAGTGTTAATATTTGTTAATGTAATGTAGTAAAAATATTAGTGGTTGCTTGAAACAGAAGTGTAAAATGATTTTTGTTGTTGGGTAGCAAACAAGCGGAAAGTATATGATGCACGGGGATCCAGTCATCACGCACACAGATATCAAAGCAAGAATGGAGTCAATGGTCATCGGCACTATAACTTCAGAGGGTTTTTTGGAGACACTCCATTCCACCGCTTTTTTGGTAGCTGTCCATTTAATGCAGAATTGCCTTAAGAAGTTGTGAATATTGTCATTGGCTTTTATTTTTTATTTCCAGTTCTGACTGATCTTTTGATCCACTTACGCTATAAATAAGCTATACTTCAGCGTCATGATAATATTCAGAACAGTGTTGAAAAAGTAACCTTAATTTTATTTTGTTTGGGTCCACTTACATTTTATTAATTACTAACACAAATATGAGTTTTGTGTGAGTTAATCTGATAATAATTGTACATAACAATCTTGTAGTTATTTATTTATGTGAGTTTTAACAGGAATAATGACATTATTTGATTAATTATAAAATTGAATTAATAAAAAAACTTGATTGAAACTTTGTGAGAATTAAATATGAAAGAAAACATTTGAGAGTATTTGATGAGAAGAAAGATATTATTAATGAGAGTGACTGCCAGTATGTAGCAATTGGTAGTAGGTACTACTGACTGCCTCTGCAGCCTGTATTATACCAAGTTTGCTATACTATGCTTGATATTATGAGGTTGTCATAGGAACCCAGAGCAAACCGAAACCTCGAAAATAACCTTTAATGAGTAGGTCGGTTTGGCAGTAAATTGTTTAATTTAACACATTGTATTCATAGGAATAATAATATTAATTTAGGATAACAGTATTGAAATGTATCTCAACAAATAGTTACTATTATGACTTCACTTCACTCTAAAACAACATGTACTGCCGCCGAAACACCGCCGAAACACCGCCGAAAACAGAAATAGAGCCACTAGCTAGTATGTCGCTTTTTTCTATATTTTGCCAATGATTTGGCCTATGATTTAAACTAATAATAAATTCAGTTTAACAAGGAATTCAGAAACACAGCCTGTAGTCTTGAGCCGATTCTTAGGACGTTACAGACCAAGCTCGGATTAATTACTTTGTGCTCACCTGAAGCACAATATTTTCAATACAATATTACATTAAAAACAAATGACAGTTAATCAAATTTTCAATAAAACATAGGGATTTGCAAAGTTTTCAATATGGTCGTAGCTTTGAAGAACTTATTGAGAGCCAGGACATGTACATATAAGATATATATGTTTCAATTCTGTTGGTGTAGCCCCCATTTTCACCTTATAGACCCTTTCAAGGTAGAATGTCTTAAAACTTGCATCATTATTGACATGCATAGGACATAAGCACTTCTCGCTAAGTATTGTGTCACAAATGTAATGATACATTGAAACTAAGTGTTACTGCAGTTCGTTTAGTTCCAATTCTTATAAACGTGGAAGTTTATAAGTAGAACATTCATAGGTTATATACAAACATATCCTCCTACGCACGAAATGAATCACCTTCTTGGTGATGAATAAAATGGGAACATTACATTATATTTGGCGAGTCATTGTAACGGTACTTTTGAAACACGGAAGTCGGCTAAAAGTAATTACCTACTATGAAATTGATGGTACATTCTAGAAATTTTCAAATTAGCTTCCAAAAAAATTAATAAAGACTTGCCAACACTACTTGGCGATAAAAATGATATTATTATAAGTAGACCAGGTACTTCTTTTAATTTCGAAAAGGCTCTACAAAAAAAAAACTTTTTAACAAAACATAAAACCGACTTCAAAAAAAAAGTCAGACTTTTCAGTCGGTGACTTTTGTTTGTTTGATTTCATTTTTTTGCCACCGACTTCAGAAACTGATTTATTTCTGACTTTTTTGTTTTTTTTTTTAAGTCGGTTTTATGTTTTGTTAAAAAGTTTTTTTTTTGTAGAGCCTTTTCGCAATTAAAAGAAGTAGGTACCTACTTATATTTTTTCACTTTTTAGTGGTTCACATGTTCATGGGTCATAATGTGGACAATGTAGTATTTTTTTGAGTTTTGTTGATTTTTCAAAAACCGCTTGTCCGATTTCGATAAAAAATTATGGGACCATTTGGGAAGTATACCCTTTCCAACAAAAAAGAATTTTTCAAATCGGTTAGCAAGTGACGGAGTTATGCCCCCGGAACAAACACAAAAAAAAAAAAAAAAAAAAAACATCCGAATTGAGAACCTCCTTCTTTTTTTTAGAAGTCGGTTAAAAAAGCTAACCATAATAACAAAAAACATAATCAATGAATAAAGTCTTTGCTGCAGAAATAACTTTAAATAAGTAACACACAACAACATGCTAAATGTTCTTTCCAAAAACAGAATTCTCACACATCCTCTAGTCTTCATAATATTTATACTTATCAGCATTCGCCATTCACACAACACAACATTTTTAGAATCGCGTCCTCTTCTTTAAATAGTACAAAACAAAGTAGCATTTCGTGTCTGTCTGTATGTCCGCTTCGTTCTTCTCAACTATTCAATTATTTTTGGTGCGGGTTTTAAAATAGGTAATTTAGAGAATTCATTTTGGTAACCTAATGTGTAGGTATAGCATTTAAGTAATTAAAGCACAGACATCTCGAAGTTTTGACATGTCGCCACATCAGTAGGTGGCGCCGATGCAAAGTAGGGGCGGAACGCTAGTAGGCTGTACGTATAGATCTGCTAAAAATAGCACTTGTTGCAAATCCATAATCACCCACGTAAATCTACCTTGGCTTTAAATTCCCATGAATACTTACCAAGTTAACTCTTCAAACTTCATCAGAATTCAGTTAACTTTGTTTCAACCTTGACTTGATTTCTAAACGTTAATTGCGTTTTTGTTTATGCCGTTATGTACCTACTTACATGCTTTGCTTTTTATTTATTGAATAACGAACTAATTGCGACGCTGACCCTGACAAAAATATTTTATAAAGGGCCACTATCGTGCCTTCTTTTAAATTGGGAGATCCAGATTAACCTGTTGAAGTTTGGTTAATACTAACAAAATTAACAACATTTCCCTCAGCTTTATTTTGTACCCAGTAGTTTGCTGTTATAGTACCTAATTGAGCAACCCATTTTATGAGAAAGTATTTTATTAGAAAGAAGCTCACGTTAAGTAAGCAGGTGTTGATATTCAAATTTCAATTACGTGACCTATGCCATTCGTTAGTAACCTTCCGGTCACGTATCAAAGGCACTTGTTTATATTGTATAATATATTTTGTGGTAAAACTGATTCTTCTTAACCTTGAATCATTGTTTAAATCACAAATTAAACTTAATTACCGAGTAATTTTAAATCACGCCTAGTTAGAATTTGTGCGTTAATAGTTTTTTCTTTTCAACCAAGTCGTGATCGCATAGCAGTGTGCTACTAGGAAATTCGCCACAGACGCAGTTAAGGTCGTTTCTGCCGAAGTTTCGTGCATTGGTGACATCACTTTGTTTAATCCGCTGCGTTGAGGTGTGTGTTCGAGATCACCCGTAGACTTTGCTCGACTCGACTTACAAACCTACATACCTGCGTTTTAGTTCAAATGATTGAACTCAACGCGAGATGGTGCGTTACAAAGACGAAACCCCTCCACAAGTCACCAATTTATGTTAATTAATATGTATGTTTTTTGCTATTGTTTTGCAGAAAGGAAACGGCGAGTGTATGATCAGTACGGCAAAGAAGGGTTGAACAACGGCAGAGGAAGACGTTCAGCACCCGACGACGATTACGACTTCGGCTGCCCTAATTTCCCGTTCACATTCCGTGACCCCGAAGAGGTTTTCAGAGAATTCTTCGGCGGTTCTCCATTCGGCGATTTATTTGCTGGTAAAATATTTAGATCAATTTCATGCCATATTTTTGTCAATGTTACGAGCATATTATTTAGAACCTTTGCTTAATTAAAAATATTTATTCAAAGTAGTATAGCAGTATAGCCTGCTCGAACCCGTATTCTTTTTAAATGTTTTGCAGCTATTAAGGTCGATCGATTTAATGTCCTACATAATATTAACTTATCTTGCCTATATTCACTTAATATGGCTTGCTAATGGGAGTCACAGTGACCTGACGGAGTAGGTACACAGATAACGATAAAATGATAGTAGTGACTTAATTTCGTAGATTGTACGAATGTTACCTATGTACAGTTGTGGTTTTATTTAAGTGTTTATGTTGTATTTTCAGAAATCAACGGTCATGGACACGGTCATCATAGGCACGGTCGTCGAAGCCACCCGAGCACATCCCTAACTTCATCCCTATTCAGCCCATTTGGGTTCGGCATGCAAGGACTCGATGACATATTCGCACATGCCGCGTCAAATGGGAACACTTTCACTTCATTCTCTACATTCAATAGTTCACTGGCGGGACCCGGCAGCGCCAACATGAGGAGTACCACAACCACCACGCGGGTCGTCAACGGAAAGAAGGTTATAACTAAGAAGTAAGCATAGATTATTTCTAAATAACAACCTTAAAAATATCATCATGATTTTAAAAGCCGCTCATACGTTTACTACATAGTTGATAACTGTATTTTCCACTTTGGCACTCTTCGGAGATGCTGTGGACCTAGGCGCTCAGAATTTTCTTGGCAGTGGTCATCGTTAGCAAGAAGTTCCAAAGTCAGACTTACGTAGGCGTAGGTGAGCCGGCTGTCTGATTTGAAACATAACATGAGTTATTAATATCGCATGCACAACCACGCTGTTAAACACTAGGGCGAATGCGCTAACTATCCCTCGGGATCTAAGCTTGGACTGCATTAATTACTATACAAGTTTATGTAAGAATTTAGTATACATACAACGATGAAATGCAATACTTAGTGCCTATGAGCATAAGTAAACGTAGTTTGAGACACTGATGACGAAAACACTAGGCTAAAAATGGGTTCTTAACACGTTCAGTGCCACCGACTCGCCCGGAGAGTCCACGTAAATTTTATTCCAGCGCCGTAGATTCGCCCGGCGAGTTCAATGTGTTTGCTATTTTTTCCAAAATGTATTTTCTGCTTAATATAATACTGAAGACTAAATATACCCTAATCTAAAGAATTACGTGGTGGGCCGGGTGTGCAGACCCAGTTTATAATCGAAAGAAAATAAACTATTCTGCAATGCCTTGAACTCGCTAGGCGAGTTCACTGACATAGATTCTCAAACTTTTAAATATCTATATGGTAGATACTTTTATTTTCATTTTACCAAAAGTCACATTCACTCGTAAAACAACGGCGGATTGTGTTTTACACCTTGTAGGGGCTCGAATTTGGTATTATTATATAGGCAAAGGTATTGGGTACTTCTAAGTTTTTCAGCGTGTCCTTGTGTTTTATTGTTGAACCAGCGGACGTCCCGCGGTTTCACCCGCGTAGATCTCGTTCCCGTGGGAATACAGGGATAAAAAGACTACCTACTACCTATGACACTCAGCAATAATGTGGCTTTCTATTGGTGAAAGAATTTTTAAAATCGGTTCAGTAGATCCCGAGATTACCCCTTACAATTTAACAAATATACAAACACACAAACTTTACCTCTTTATAATATTAGTATAGATAAACGGTGCAGAAAATACAAACTCAACTCTCGATCTATTACTTTAAAAACAAAAGTAACCGGTTTTTTTTCTTTATTTCACAATAAACATTTAAAAACTGTATTGTTTTTTTTAAAACTATGTTCTTAAAAAGCCCGTATCAAAATATTATTCAGTCGAATTGAAAACCTCCTCCTGTTTATAAAAACAATATTAATAATAATAATAAAGCTTTATTTATTTCGGTATAAAAGTATGTTTACAATTCAAAGTATTAGTAGATTTCTTAAACTAGGTTAGTTAGTAATTTACATATGTTTGTTAAAATATTTTTCTTGCTGTTCCTTTTACACGAACCCCTTTTGGGTAAAAGCCTCCTCTAATTCCTTCCATTTATCCCTATTCCGGGAAATTTCTAACCAGTTTTTACCTGCGGTTTCTTTTATATCGTCAGCCCAACGTTTAAGTGGTCTGCCTTTGTTTCTTTTTCCAGCAGGTCCTGCCCATTTAGTAGCTTGTAAAGACCATCTCTTGTCTGTGTACCTTGACAAATGACCAGCCCATTTCCACTTAAGTCGCAAAGCTTGTTCAAGAGCATCTGTGAGCCTGGTTTTCCTCCTTATGTCTTCACTGCGAATTTTTTGTATCTTTCTTATTTTAAGCATACTTCGTTCCATTGATCGCCATGGCATGTTTTGATTTTACTTTTTATTTTATTTGTGAATGTCCATGTTTGGCTGCCATAAGTTAGGCTTGGAACTATACATGTATCCATGACTATTTTTTTAAACTTTAAATCATAGTCTCCCTTCAAAATGTCCTTGTGCAGCCAAAACTTTTTCCACGTGTTGTTGATCCTTCTGTCCACTTCCTCTTCATTACTGTTTTTGGTGAATGAGACTTGTTTTCCAAGGTACATATATTCTTGTGCATAATCAATCCGTTGTCCAAAAACTTGTATAGGTCTTTCTATGCTGTTTGTCATCACCTTAGTCTTGTTTGCGTTCATTTGCAGACCACATCTTTTACTTTCATATGCAAGAGATTGCATCATTTGTTCTAACTCTCTGGCAGATTTGGCAAACAAAATAATGTCGTCCGCAAATCTCAGGTGACTAAGATGGTGTCCCAGTATGCATATTCCATTCCGGCTCCAATCAAGGTTTTTGAAGGCACATTCCAGTACTGCTATAAAGAGTTTCGGTGATAGAGGATCACCTTGTTTGACACCTTTCTCTATTGAAATCTGTTCTCCTTTATTTTCCATCTTGATTCTGCTTGTACTTTGTGAGTAGATGTTTTTGATGATGTTGATGTATGTCTTACTTACACCACAGATATTGAGGGCTTTCCAGATGGAGGTGTGAGTTATAGTATCAAATGCCTTTGTGTAGTCTACAAAAGCTATATAGAGAGGTTGATTGAATTCCTTATATTTTTCTAGTATTTGTTCCAAGGTGTGGATGTGATCTATTGTTGAAAACCCCGAGCGGAAGCCTGCTTGTTCGATTGGTTGTGATGCGTCTATGATTGGTGTGATTCTGCTCAACAGTATTGTTGTGAAGAGTTTATAAATGCTCGGCAATAGACTGATTGGTCTATAGTTCCCAATGTCTAGTGGGTCTCCTTTTTTGTATAGCAGAACTATATCGGAATTACACCATTGTTTGGGGACCTTTTCTGTTTTGAGAGATGCATTAAAAACTTGTGTTAGATGTGAGAGTAAGAGAGGTGCCCCAATTTTTAAAATTTCATTAGTTATGTTGTCCGGGCCTGGACTCTTTTCTGTTTTGAGTTTTTTGAGATGTTCGAGTACCTCACATTCATCAATAGGTTTTACTGTTTCTTTTTCCTCTTCAGGATCTATGTGATTGTCTTCTGTCTCGTTTGTTTCCGAATATTTTTTATACAGCTCCTTGTAAAACTCAGTGGCGTGGTTGATTACATCTTGCCTTGTTTTCGTTTCTCCAAATCCTTTTTTGAGTTTTCCTATCCAGTTTCTGTGTGTTGTTAGTTCTTTATAAGCTCGTTTCGAACTTCTATATTTATTTAAGTTTCTCTCTACAACTTCTATTTTGTACTTATTGTAATCACTTCTTATAGCCTTGCTGCACGTCTTGAACAGTTTCTTTAGCTCTTCTTTCATTTCTATGGTTTTGTGTTTGGTTTGGATTAGTTTAGTGCGTTTATCCATTAGGTCTTTTGTTGTTCTGCTCAGGATTTTTGTCTCATCTTTTGAGTTGTTGTATTTTATTTTTAGGCTACTTGTAATTGCATGTTCCACTTTATCATAGTAATGTTGTACATTATTTTTTTCAGGCGGTACACAGAATTGTGTCTCTAGGTTTTCTTTAAGGCTTGCTAAATATAATAATTTTTCATTGCTGGTTTTTGGTATTCTAGGTAATGAGCTGCAAGTTTTCCTGTTTTTCTTTGGTGATTTCAAGCTAAAGGATGATCTTATTAGTCTGTGGTCCGATGGAAATGGCACATTATTTAGTACTTCTATGTTGGTTATTTGCCTTGGTTTGTTGCACATAATACAGGGTGGGCCAGAAATTTTTGCACTTTTGAAACATGAATAGAAATAAAACTATAAATGTTATTTTGTTGATAATTTATTTAACGTAATAATCATTTAATGAAATTTATTATTTAAAAATGTCATCATCCAAATGTGCGTCGTCTCGTTTTTGGCACTCCTGCAATCGACTACGCCAATTTTGGAAAACTCGCTGACACATGCTGCGGGGGATCGCTGTTATTTCCTCGTGGATTTAATGTTTTAATTTGGATATTGTCTTCGGTTTATTAAGGTACACTCGACTTTTCAGCTATCCCCACAAGAAAAAATTGCAAAGTGTAAGGTCCGGGTTTCTCGGGGGCCATGGGATATCACCTCTGCGAGAAATCAATTTGTTCGGATTCATTTCTTTGACTACCGGTAAACTCACATTTGACGTATGGCATGTTGCTCCATCTTGTTGCATCCAGATCCTGCTGCTGTACCCTTGAAATTCATGCAACTGCGGCATCAAAAAGTGTTGCAACATCTTGACGTATTCCGTTGAATTCACAGTCACATTATTTCCTTGATTATTTTCAAAGAAATACGGACCAATTCCCTTTGCTGATATGGCAGCCCATACTGTCGTTTTATCGTGGCCGCCCTGTTTGTTTAATATTCATTTTCGATCCCTTTTGATCGAACTTCTCGACCCAAGCTTGGATCAAATTAACACTTTGACGCTCACTTACACGGCGTAATCCGTATTCAATTCTAAACAGGCGTCGTACAGTAACGTAGGAATCATTGTTTTCGTAAATTTGTTTTACACAAAAAGCACGCTGTTATCTCGTGAAGCGCTCCATCGTAACTAAAATTGCATGAAGTGGCGCACAGTTTCCCGCCACCTGCGCGCCCCTCCCTCGAACGTTTTCCAAAAAAATCTAGTGTTGCTATTTGCAACAATTTTTGGCCCACCCTGTATAATCAATTTCATTTTTTGTTTTTTGGTCTGGAGATATCCAGGTCCATCTGCGATCTGCGTTCTTTTTATAATAGGTGTTCATTATGCTCAGTTTATGTTCGTAGGCATACTGTATAAGTCTGTTACCTTTCTCATTTCGCTTTCCGTATCCAAATTTTCCCATTATAAATTTTTCATATTTTTTAGGTTGTCCTACTCTGGCAAAATAAATAAAATCTCCCATTACAATCACATTTCGGTCTTGATTCTCATGTGCCTTTCTTAAATCATTGTAAAATTTATCAGTCTCCTCTTCGGAAGCTTGCTCGGTAGGTGCATAGGCCTGCACAAGGGTTAATAATTCATGCTCATATTTTAGTTTCAGGACTGCCACTCTTTCTGATATGCCCGTGAAGCTTACAATGTTTTGTTTGTGAATTTTCTTGACTAAGAAACCTACTCCATACAGCCCGGTGGTTTCACCTATGTAGCATAATATGTATTCTCGATGTTCTTCTATATTGCAGCCCATTCTCCTTACTTCTCCCAAGCCTATTATATCAAAATTTATGTTCTTGAGAGCGTAGGTCAGTTCTAATAATCGTTCCCTTGTAGACAAGGACCTCACATTATATGTACATATCTTCAGTTGTTGTGGTGCTTGTTTTAGTTTAATTTTCGGTGTGGTGTTATGTTGGAATTTAGAGGGTTTTGGTCTTATACTCCCACGATGACCAGTCGGCTTGGGAGCAGGTTTTAATTGCTAATTATTAGCGTTTTCTTTAAGTGAGTTGCTTCGAGGACGGGTCATAAACTCGAAAGCATTCTTTGCAGCAATTTTCTTTGGGCCTGCTGAGGAGGGTTGTTGGTTCTGGTTAGGTGAGTAGGATGATTCTCTCTTTCTTTTCTCACTCTTTTGGATATCCGATGATTTCTTGACTATAAGTTTTTCTCCTCGCAGGTAGGCAATATTGCCTTTGTTTCGTTCTTCTTCGAGTTTAGGTTGCAGAGACTTTCTTATTTCTAACGTTTCTTTCGTAAAGTCCTCTTTTATGTATATTCCTTCCGGGAGTTTCTTTTTGTTTTTAATGATTAGGTTTCGTCTCCAGTTGGAAGTGAAGGAGATAAGTATAGGTCGAAGACCGTTGCTTGTTTTTTGTCCGATCCTATGAGCTTTATCGATTTCATTTTCCTGAATACCGAGTGACAGGTGGGTATTAATAATTCCTTTCACGAATTTTACAGTATTTTTTTCTTCTACACTGTCCTCTTTTATTCCAAAAAATAATAAATTGTTCTTTTTCTTCTGTGTTTCTAATCCCTTAATTTTTTCTTTCAGTTCCGAAACTTCTACTTGAAGATTTTGGTTTTGTTCCTCTAGCATTTTGAACTTTTCGCCCAATTGTTGTGTAATATTTTGAGTAACAGCCTCCGTAATTGATATTGTTTGCCTATCCATTTGTTCTTGGATTTTTTCCAGTAAGATTTGCATCTGGTTTTCCATCTCTTATTTGTGATATTTCAAAATTGGCGCACAATATTATGGTAAAAATTCTTGAATGGTAGGATTTAGCTTCTTTATATGGCAACACTCTATCTGTCAAATTAGTTTGTTTGTAATGTTGGTTGGTGACACTTTAGTATTGTCTATGGTCTGCACTCAATAGTATTTTGAGGTTATGTTATGAATATTTTCACGGCAATATTTGAGTTATTTAGAAGATAATACATGCGTGATTTGATCAGTTGGTGCACTTTCCTCAACTAAATGTTTATTTATAACTGTTGTATACACTGTTTTAACTTGTTGAAACACTTTTTTACGAGTTTTTATAGCGAGTGGTTATCGGAACGTCTGTTGTTTACTACGCCGGAACCGGAATATCTATAGTGTTTCATGCCATTTTTATATGTTAAATTACACCGTATACTAGTTAAACACTTTTTAATTGCGTTAAACACGTAACGTACACTGTCACGGCCACAAAAATAACAAAACTATTGTTTTTACCGTAACGCAATGCCACTGATTTCGCGTGGCGAGTCGATTCCATTCGTGTTGCAGCCGCCGGCGACTCGCCTAGCGAGTCCAACGTATAATAATATATATTCCACAACTATCACACAACGCCATCTAGTCCCAAGCTAAGCAGAGCTTGTGTTATGGGTACTAGACAACTGATAAACATACTTATATATTTCTAAATACATACATATTATAGATAAATTACACCCAGACACAGAACAAATGATCGTGCTCATCACACAAACATTTGTCCTGGGTGGGAATCGAACCCACGACCTCCGGCATAGCAGTCAGGGTCACTAACCACTAGACCAACAGGCCAGTCGAATAATAATGTAGGTGGCATCCGCGAAAACATCGTGAAAATCGTAGTGGTAATGAAAGTGTTAATCTCGTTCGCCACTTACCTGTAGTGCATAATCAGCCGACGCAATAGCCGTATTTTTATGACCATCAATATCTTCTTTCATATCGATGGTAAGTCTTGTTATAAGACTTAATAGGTACGACAATCACGATTCACACTAAGTGGGATTAACCCACATTTTTCTAAATTCGAGTTTGCAGCGGCTCTTAGGTGTGCAACCGATTGTGTTCATATGGCCACTGCTAGTGTTGTCCGTTTGTCGACATTTTGTGGCGTTGCCGTTCTTACGCATCGCTTATGACGCTTGGTCATAAATAGCGTCTGTACAGCGAAGAGAGCTTTTCAGCTCTATAGACATCATTATAGTATCTTAACAATTTGAAACAGTTAAGTATGTTGGAAACAAACTGTTATACTACATTATACTTTCTTTACAGGGTTACAGAGAACGGTCGGGAGACAGTAATGTCGTATGAAAACGGGGTCCTGAAATCAAAGACTGTCAATGGCGTACCTCAATCACTAACGTATAGTTAAACTATTATGTAATAGCTTATAACCAAACTTGATCCAAATGTACTCAACATGTTATGCGATTTATGAGTTCCAATTTATAATTTTGCTTTATTTAAACATGTTGTCCAGTCACTGTAAATTTTAGTGGTGGAAATGTCTAAACTAAAATAATGCCTATCTAATTTAGGTTTTAATAGGTTACTATTTGCTTCTATATACCTACTTATGTTAACTTTAAATAATTATAATTTGAGTGAGATTTTAGAGTGTTGCTCAATGTATAAATCTCGCTCTAGGAATTTTAGATTCCGTTTGTCGTCGCGCGTGCACTGCCGATGATCTCTGACTCAATAACGAGCTTGTATGCAATAATGAAAATGACACCGCGATCTTATATACTTTGCGTACAGCGACGATAATGTAATAATTTGCTGCCAAGGTAAGTTTTATTTTTTTAGCAATTAATAGACATAATAATCACAGTTACTTATAATTTCGATTTTGTAAAAAGAAACGACTTACGATAGGAAGTTTAGCAACAACCAATTGGATTCAAAATTATAAATATTTAATTATACATAATAATTACAATTGATGGCATTTTAATTTTGTAGTTAATATTTTGTAAGGATTTCATGTTGATATAAAAGCTTTAATTGACTGGAAAAATATCGTCAGATATTTCAATATCAATTGCGTATTTTACTATGTGGTACTTATAATAATATTAATAAAACATTTTTGTGTAGCAAACATAGCTCTCGTAAACTTATGACGTAAGTAGTCAACCCAACTCCCTGTGTAGAAATAGTTGTGTGTCAAATCTTTTCGTTACAGCACTATCACTCACTCTTTTCGATTAGTAGCAAAATACACTGACCAAAACCTTATCTAATACATATTTACAAATGGTGTTATCACTTGGAAATATTGCTCATTTCAAATAAAACTTGCAAGTGGACTTATTATTAAATAATGACTAAATGTCTGTTAGCCTAGAAACTAAGTTTTGGTTTTTGGAATATTTGGAACTTATTTTTTAATACTATAAATATAGTGATGATTATTAAATACTTGTGCGGTCAGTGTTTAAACCAAAACATAACTTATCAATGTTTGACGTCCCGATTACCGGTCGATAGAACAATTCAGATTATATAGAAGACTGTATGATATTCATGCCCTTAATTCCGTGACTTGCATTGCATGACACAAAAAAAGTAATTTTGTGTTTTACTTATCTTTGTATAACATTTTAAATTAATGTGTTTGCCAAAAAATAGCGTTGTAAGTTAGAATTGCCAAGTTTTCGTTCAAATTTTGTATTGGGTATGATGAAGTCATTAAAATAAACTACCGATACTGTGTTTTATATAGTATTCAAATAATATAATCTCCATTTGAATATTCTGATTGAAAATGTACTTAATATTTCTGTTGCAATGGTTTAAATTTACATGATTATAATAATATTCAGTAGTGCAACCAATACCGCTTTACATTAGTAAATAGTGCCATTACTAAACCAGAGGAAGCAAGCCTAGCACACATTAAATGTAAATAATAGAGTTAACTGCAAGATCTCGTTCTTAAATTGTCAGCAACTATTAAGCACTGCAGGAAGAATTATTAATAAATAAAAATAATTTGTATGTTTTTATTTTATTTACACATTCCCAATGCCTGGTAGCACGCATCTCAAAATAATCTATAAGTAATACATAATATCCAATGAAACGTACGTCTTGACGTCCATTGCTGTACATAGGCCTCCTTTATGCGTTGCCACTTCGCCCACTGTCTCGTTTACGCTTCGGTTAAGGAATTCTTCGGGCTTCCCGTCGGGGCTGCGGGTTCACAAATATACCACGGCCTCACATATAAAGAGGGCTAAGAAGAAACATGGGTGGTTTTTAGTCAGTAGAAGTCTGACACTCCCTTTCGCTCTGCCCAAGAGCGGGTCTATTTGATGAAAACGGCATTCTTGAAACCTTTATGAACTGAGACGGTTGTATTGGTGATTTTAATCATTATTACTCAGTGGGTAAATACACCCCAACTAGCAAAATCAGTACTTAAAACGATCTCAAGACTACTTTTATTTTGACTTATAAGAGTCTAGCTAGTAGTAAACTACAAAGCTGGATTTGGGCGCAGTTAAGGGAGCGTTTATTTCTATAACTATCTTAAAATCAACTTGACGAAGCGCGTGTTTAATTCTTCTTGTAGAGAGTTACATTCTTGTTGTAAAATGGAACGTATTCCATTCAAATTACCTAAAGCTCTTATCTTATATAGTTAAATAACATAGCTGTTATGAACAAGATATCTTAAATTTGAAGAGCTTTCATCATCATCATCAGCCTATAATGTTCCCACTGCAGGGACTCGGGCCTCCTCTCTTGGAGAGGGATGGGCTATAATCCACCACGCGGGCCCAGTGCGGATTGGCTTGGATTGGAAGAGCTTTAGGTAAATTGAATGGAATACGTTCCATTTTACAACAAGAATATAACTTTTTACGAGAAGAATTAAATACCGTTCCATTTTACAACAAGAATAAAACGCTCTTGAGTGAATTATCTCAGCTATTTAGAACAAGATATTTTCGTTCTTGGGTCAAGTCATTTAGCTTTTATAAAAAGAGTTTTTCTTTTTTGGGCGGAATATGGGCCCTATTACAACAAGAATAAAACGCTCTTGAGTGAATTATCTCAGCTATTTAGAACAAGATATTTTCGTTCTCGGGTCAAGTCATTTAGCTTTTAAAAAAAGAGTTTTACCTTTTTGGGCGGAGTATGGGCCCTTTTACAACAAGAATAAAACGCTATTGAGTGAATTATCTCAGCTATTTAGAACAAGATATTTTCGTTCTTGGGTCAAGTCATTCAGCTTTTAAAAAAAGAGCTTTACTTCTTTGAGCGGAATATGGTCCGTAACTTTTACTCCAATAGCACGATATTTAAAATAAATCACTATACACACACAACTATATAATTCAGATATAATATTAAAACTCTAAGCGCTACAGCATGTGCACCGGGCCAAGCCTGCGACAAGAATGATCCCCTCCACGCCGAGCGGTCGTTTATTAAGACTGGCTCGAGCAGTGGGGAGAGTGGTGCGGCCTTAGTGACGCCTGCGCTGCGCACCTGGCCCGCTGCACGTGCTGTTTACAACGACGACGCCGTCACGGCCATACTGACGTGCGGACGTCCTCGTGCGCGTAGTCCCTTCAAACAGTATCTGAAAGACAGAAACATTTATGAGCGATGTTCGTTCATCCTGACTACTATCTGGTCCGGTGCATCCCTTCAGAGTTAGCTTATACTTCTGGACCGCTCAATATTGAGCCTTCAGAACATATACTGACAACCTGGACCGCTCGATATTGAGCCTTCAGGGTTAAACTAGTAACCTGGTCCGCTCGATATTGAGCCTTCAGGGCATATACTAGTAACCTGGACCGCTCGATACTGAGCCTTCAGGACATCATACTAGTAACCTGGACCACTCGATACTGAGCCTTCAGGACATAATACTAGTAACCTGGACCGCTCCATACTGAGCCTTCAGGACGTTTATCAAACTGGTCCGGTTCGTCCCTTCAGTTTGCTACATAATCTGGACCGCTCATTAATGAGCCTTCAGATTTTTGGCCCAGTCATTATTCACTTAACGACCCTGCAAAAGTCCCTGGACTAGTCATTGCTGATCCTTCAGGTTCCTGCAAATTAATAATTTTAATTTAATTTTTTTTTCATCTTATTAATTTTTTCGATGTACGACTGTTTTAGTAATCTACTTTGATTGAATCTGGGCTAGAAGACACTTTTGATTCAAACGTGAACCATAATTTTTTTGAACTATCGCTGGTAGCTGTCAAATAATGGGAGTCAGCAGATATTGTCATCATCATCTGCCCATCCCCCTCCCAACCATGTTGGGGTCGGCCTCCAGTCCAACCAGATGCAACCGAACATCAGCACTCCACACGGAGCGACTGCCCATCCAACCCCCACAACCCAGCCAATACTGGACAATACGATACCCTTTGGTAGGACCGGTTGTCAGAACATCAGGACACTGACGACTGCCAAAAATCCACACATGACAACTGGGACCAACAGATTAACGTGCCTTTATCCCACTTCTGATGACGGCAGAGGGTCTGTCATCTTAAATGAAACTACGAAATATAGCGGTAATTAACTTTTACTCCAATAGCACGATATTTAAAATAAATCACTATACACACACAACTATATAATTCAGATATAATATTAAAACTCTAAGCGCTACAGCATGTGCACCGGGCCAAGCCTGCGACAAGAATGATCCCCTCCACGCCGAGCGGTCGTTTATTAAGACTGGCTCGAGCAGTGGGGAGAGTGGTGCGGCCTTAGTGACGCCTGCGCTGCGCACCTGGCCCGCTGCACGTGCTGTTTACAACGACGACGCCGTCATATATTTATTTATTTATTTATTTAATTTGGCTCCTCAACAATGAGTACACTGTTACATTTACATAAAAACATTTCAAACTTAAGTCTAAATGCCCCATCACTTAAAGAAGAGCACTACATGCAACATAATATGCGCCTTAACAGCCAAAACACGAGATAAAAAGAAATATAAATACAACATAATGAAAATGACGAAAGAATAATCAATTCACTGAAATAATCAATTAAACAATTAATTATCAATAAAACAATCAATAAAATAATCAATAAAGTAGTCAATTAAATAGTCAATAAAACAATCAATAAAGTAATCATTAAAATAATCAATAAAATAGTCAATAAAATAATCAATAAAATACTCAATAAAATAATCAATAAAATAATCAAAAAAAAGAAACAATAAAATACTCAATAAAATAATCTATAAAATGATCAACATTAGGTTAAGTTAGGCCAAACAGAATAAGACTTAGTATTAGATAAGTTACAGTTTAACATTTTCTGTATAGAAGGCACAGATGTCTGACATAAATCGATGTGTTCATCGTGTTCTTTGTACACAGCATACATTCTGTACAGAGCGCAATGCTGCCTCAAATTTGTATAGCTTTTGGGCATGCAAAACAGTTTCCTATTGGATTTTCTTGGTAGATTTCGTGGCACATGGAAGGATACTTTACTGAGTAACTCAGGACAGTTCAAAGAGCCTGTTACTAGTTTTTTAAGGAAAATCAAATCAAACATATCTCGTCGCTTCTCCAAAGAGACGATCCTGCCTGAAATATTTTAATTTTTCCTGGTAAGATTTCAGGTTTTTACCCATATTACAACGGTAAGTCAGATGCCATAGAAATCTTTTCTGCAATCTTTCGATACGCTTGATATGCACATTATACTTAGGGGACCAGACAACACTACAATACTCTAGGTGACTTCTGACTAGCGAGTTGTACATAATTTTTTTGGTTTTAACATTTTTAAAGCTTTTGCACTCTCTCATCACGAAACCAAGCAGCTTTGTTGCCTTTAGTGTAACTTGGTCGATATGCTCAACAAAGCTTAATTTTTTATCAAAATGAACGCCCAAGTCTCGAATGGATTCCACTTCTTCAAGCTGTTGATTATTAAAGCTATATGTAGTGGGTGCGACAATTTTTTTTCTAGTAAATTTGATGTGCTTACATTTCTTGATATTTAGAGACATTTTATTGAGCTCACACCACTCACTCAATCTATCTAAGTCACTTTGGAACTGTACCGAATCAGAAGGCTTTCTAATTTCTTTTATAGCTTTGAGGTCGTCAGCGAATAGGTAAATGTGCGAATTATGAAAACACTTGTAAATATCATTGATAAAAAGGATGAATAATGGTGGTCCTACATGAGATCCCTGGGGAATACCTGAAGTGGCTATGTATGGGTCTGAATTGCAACCATTCACCACAACCCTAAGCGTCCGCTCCGACAGATATGACTTGAACCAACCCAGCAAGGGATCCGACAATCCATACATTTTCAACTTTTCAACAAGCAAATTATGATCGACTGTGTCGAATGCCTTGCTGAAGTCGGTGTAGACTGCATCAACCTGAATACGCGCATCAACTGCTTCAGTAATATATTCAGCATAAGTAACCAAATTAGTAGCAGTTGATTTACCCTTCATAAACCCATGCTGGTTGTCTATTATTAGTTGGGACATATGTCTGGACAATATAGGGCATATAAGTGCCTCAAAAACTTTTGCCAGTACAGAGAGGATAGCTATGGGTCTATAGTTGGCAACATCAGACTGGTCACCGCTCTTGAAAACGGGGACAATTCTAGTCTCCTTCCATATGCTCGGAAAAGTACCCTGAAGTAACGAACTATTGAATATTATACTCAGTGGCAACGAGATACTATCTGATAATTTATATAAAAGCAAGGGAGGTATATTATCCGGGCCAGCGCCCTTATTAACGTCTAATCTCTTTAATTCTCTGAGGATCTGGTCTTGGGATATTGTTATTTCGCTTAAAACAGTATTACTCAGGCAACTAGCCAGGATTGAAGGAACATCACTCTGATCAGTACGATACACTTTAGAAAATTGAGCTGCAAAAAAGTTACAAATGTCATGAATGTTTTCAGAACTGTTCACACCATCAGTCATGGAACTAGGGTAGCTACTGGCTCCACCTCTTTTCATCTTTAAATAACTCCAAAAATACTTTGGGTTCGATGTAATTTTAGCCTCTATATCTGCGATGTATGTATTATAGCAGGAAGTAGCCATACGGTCGCATCTTTTTTTTAGTGTCTCCAAAGTAACAATGTCTAAGGGATTTTTGTATTTTTTAATTCTAAGTCGAAGGCGGTTTTTTTCGTTAAGTCTTTTAATGAGGTCTTTAGAGAACCAGTACGGATACTTCCTTTCCTTAATTACAACTTGTGGTACGTATCTCTGTATTAGGTCATATAATATTTTATAGAATTTGTCCACCATCTGATCGACAGACATGGAAAACAATTCCCCAGTCCAATCTACTTCACTTAGCGCTGTATTAATGGCGACATAATCCGCCTTAAAATAATTTAACCTTGTTCTAGGAATAAATTTCTGTGGCTTTAAAACATGGGGAAATATGTATGGATAGAGGACATATAGACGAACAAAAAATGTCAAGCAACACGGTACCCAAAGTGTCACGTTACCGAGATATTTGAAGGTAAAGATGGACAAATCAGTACAATGACCACATAAAAATTAGACCTTTTACGTGTCTATAGGCGTTGATTATTATTATTACCTACTGGTTATTGAAAGAGAGTAGGTACATTACATACTACTAGGAGCACGAGAAAACTATTTTTTGACATTACATAGCGTTTCAATGAGATGCGAAGCGATTTCAATGTGCGTATAACAATAATCAACCTGGGAACTATTATTTGGATATAATTTAACGCCCAAACACGTAAAAAGGCTATTTAAAAAAATACTTAATGAATGTCGTTGTACTCGTTTGTCGATCTTTAACTTCAAATATCTCGGTAACGTGACACTTTGGGTACCGTGTTACTGGACATTTTTTGTTCGTCTATATGTCCTCTATCCATACATACCACTTTCACCGTGGGCCGCGATTTCGAAAAAAAAACAAAATGGCGGACAGGTTGATATGCCACATTGGTTCTATCCCCTTTAGGGATTTCAATTTTATGGCATGTGATTATTATGTGATATTTAGTTCGGGTAAGTTATCATTCGGACAAATGATGATTAGGACAAAAAAAGTTATGTAAGTACTTAATTTTAAATTATGGATAAAAAAGTTAGGTGACACAATAGAGAACCGAAAATATATGCCAAAATATCGTCAAATGCTGACGTTATTGCACTTCAGGATGATTTAGATCGTCTGGAGGCTTATTGTCGTGGCCTAGTAAGCTTGATCTCAACCCTGCTAAATGTTCGGTTATGACATATTCTCGAAAGCGCTCAATTATACCTTCATCATATAGCTTGGGTAATCAGATACAACTTCCTAAAACAAACTGCATCCGAGATCTGGGAGTATATCACGATTCTAACCTCATGTCGATGCCATAGTCGCTAAAGCTTCTAAAGCACTAGGTTTTATAATGCGGTTCTCCAAGTGCTTCAGTCAAGCCAAAACTTTTAAAATTCTTTTGTACTTTTGTTAGAAGTCACTTGAAATACGCGTCTGAAATCTGGAATCCTTGTTATCACAAGTACATTGATCGTATAGAGAGAATCCAGAAAAGATTCATCAAGTATTTGTGTTATCATCAGAAAGTGCCCTACCGGTCTGAAGATTACCTCAACCTCTGTAAGAAGTATCATATATTACCTACCCTTAATTAATCGACGAGCAATTTGCGATTGTATTTCATTATTTAAAATATTCAATAATTCTTTTAATAACTCCGATATCCTATCCAAATTATACTTTAACGTTCCCGGAAGGTCAAAGCGATGGAACGGGCCGTTGCGTGTTCCATATTACCTCTACGAATTATAGGCAAAATTCATTTATAGTGCGTGCAAGTAGAAACTTTAATAGCATGTGTAAGCAGCATGATTTTGACACTTTCACAACGAGTGTGTCCTCGGCCAGAAAGTGCATAAACCGTAGCTTTTTTAATTAAAATTTTGTTTGTTCAGGTTTTTATTATTGTAGGAAGGTAGTGAATGTGATATTTAGTTTAAGCTTGAATGTTTTTCTGTATTTTTTTCTGTGGCTGGATTGTGTTGTTCGCACTCTTTCGTAATAGTCTGTATTTAGAAGTGAGGACTTTTAATTGGCTGTCAGTCTCACATACTATTTATTAATCTATTTGTCTTAGCTGTAAGTCTTCCATAGTAAATAAATAAATATTACGATTCATATTACGATTGATATCATGATTCATATTATGATTCATATTACAAAGGTTGGTCGACGTCACAGGAGACCGAAGAGCTGGCAGCTACCTCGGACAAAGAATTAGTCTAGCTATTCAAAGGGGGAACGCTGCCAGTATCTTCGGAACCTTGCCTAAAGGGACTCCTTTTAATAATATATTTTAGTTACTATGGTTTTTAGTTTTAGGTTCTTAGTTCTAGTATATATTTTGTTATTACAATTCATATTACGATTCATATCACTAATGAATAGGTAGTGATATGAATCGTAATATGAATTGTAATTCAATTACAATTCATATTACGATTCATACTACGATTCATATTACGATTCATATTACAATTCATATTACGATTCATTGTACGATTCATTTTATAATCCATATTATGATTCATTATTATGATCATGTTATGATTCATATTTTGATCCATGTTATGATTCATATTATAATCCATATTATGATTCATATTATGATCATGTTATGATTCATATTATGATCATATTATCTAGTATTTAGATTGTGATCAATATTATGATCCCTGTTATGATTCATATTACGATTCATGTTACGATTCATATTACGATTCATATTACGATTCATATAACGATTCATATTATGATTCATAATACGATCCATATTATGATTTATATTATAATCCATGTTATGATTCATATTATAATCCATATTATGATTCATATTATGATCATATTATGATCCATTTTATGATTCATATTATGATCTTTATTATGATTACCTACCTATAATCCATGATTATAATCCATGTTATGATTCATATTATGATTAATATTATAACCCATATTATGATTCATATTTTGATTAATATAATGATCCATATCATTATTATGATCTTTATTAACATTCATTTTAAAATTTTCTGGTAGCTTGATGATGTGCTGGCGTCTGTACAAAAAGATGGTGCCCGAAAACATGACCTTTTACTCGTAGAAGATTTTTCCATACCGGTTTTTCGGTCTTCACACGTCTTGAGTGAGTCGCTTCTATACTCTTCTCTTCTATAGTCTTGACTGGCCTGTTGGTCTAGTGGTTAGTGACCCTAACTGCTATGCCGGAGGTCGTGGGTTCGATTCCCACCCAGGACAAATGTTTGTGTGATGAGCACGATCATTTGTTCTGTGTCTGGGTGTAATTTATCTATAATATGTATGTATTTAGAAATATATAAGTATGTTTATCAGTTGTCTAGTACCCATAACACAAGCTCTGCTTAGCTTGGGACTAGATGGCGTTGTGTGATAGTTGTGGAATATTATTATACATAGTTCACGTCAAATAACTTTGCCCCTCTGAAGTTGGCTACGAGTGGCTGCACCTGCGTGATTTTTGCAAATGGCTTACTTCACAGGGGCAAAGTTATTTGAAGTGAACTGTATATACTTTACGTTATTAGCCCTGCAAACAGCAACGTATCCGGCAGAGTGGAAAATCTCACGTGTTACCCCTATACCCAAGAGTGGCTTCAGGTCAAAAGTAAAGAATTATAGGCCTATTGTAGTAACTTGATGTGCTCTTCCTTGTACCCATTCCATTTTGACCGAGCGCTTACTCTAGGGGGCTCTAGGGTTATGTTTGCAGTTTTGCACACGGGCGCTACGCTAATTCATATCTAAATGGCCATCTAAATGATGAATTCCTTCTTCAAAAAACGTAAGCACAGGAAGTGGACCTGGCAGTCAATCTCATTTCCCGATGGTGCAAAAAAAAATGAGATTGACTTCATCATGTCAACCAGGAAGCAAATGTTCAATGATGTCTCTGTGATAAACTCGGTAAAAACCGGGAGCGATCACCGCATGGTAAGAGAGAGGCACATTGAACATCAATATTAGGCTTGAACGGTCTCGATTGATGAAATATATGCTCCTTCCAGCACAGACCCAGATCTAAAACCCCGAAAGCTTTTAGCTTGAACTCCAGAATCGTTTCGAGTGCCTAGGAAGCTCAGTGGACGATTACAACGATGGGTTCGTGGAAACTGTCCATACGACTGGGTCTAAGTTCTTCAATACACGTCGTGTAAAAAGAACAAGAAGCTCTCTGATCAAACTTTCAGTCTCATGAAGGAGCGGTGTGAATTTATGATCCTGCATTCTTCAGACGAGGCTTGTAAATACCGGCAGCTTAATAGGCGGATTTCTAAATCCTCGAAGTGCGACCTCCACCGTTTTAATACCGAGTGTATTAAAGACGCAATAGAGCGGAATAAAGGCTCCAAGGTATATGCAAGAGATCTGGCTATTGGGCAAAGCCAGCTCACGAAACTGAAGACCGACGACCGTGACGGCAGGATCGTATCCACCAAACCTGCTTCGAGCTTCTGAGGGAGATCGAGCGTTTCTATGGGCAGCTGTACACGTCAACCAGTAAACCCGCTGAAGATCCTAAATACCCAAGAGCTAGACTGACCCGACACTATACCGAAGACACCCCGGATGTCAGCCTGTACGAGATTAGGATGGCTCTGAAACAGCTCAAGAACAACAAGGCACCGGGTGATGACGGAATTACGGCCGAACTCCTGAAGGGGGGTAGCAAACCGGTCCTTCAGGTCCTTCAGAAGCTGTTCGATTCCGTCATACTACTCATACTCGAGGGAAAAACGCCGCAGGCATGGTGCAGACTGCAGAGGTGTGGTGGTACTCTTCTTCAAGAGGGGCGACAATGCCCTGCTGAAGAATTATAGGCCCATCTCACTTCTGAGTCATATTTACAAGTTGTTTTTAAGAGTCATTACGAATCGTCTCGCGCGCAGGTTTTGACGATTTTCAGCCGCCCGAACAAGCCTTAAGCACCGTAGACCACATACATACGCTGCGGCAGGTTATACTGAAGACCGAAGAGTATAACCTGCCTCTCTGGTTAGCGCTTGTGGACTACGAAAAAGCCTTCGATTCGATCGAGACTTGTGGTGTACTGCAGTTTCTCCAAAGGTGCCAAATCGACTACCGGTATATCGTGTTAAAGTGTTTATACAAAAACGCCACCATGTCAGTCCGACTTCAGGACAGGACCAGACTTGGGAACCTATCCTTCTGCACCGAGGTGTGAGACAGGGAGACGTCATATCTCCGAAGCTGTTCACCGCTGTACTGGAGGATGTTTTCAAGGTTTTGGACTGGAGAGGACTAGGTATCAACATCAATGGCGAGTACATCACTCACCTTCGGTTTGCCGACGATATAGATGGTTAGTGGCAGTGGCATATTACTAAGAGCACGAGAAAACTATTGTTTTACATTTACATAGAGTTTCATTGCGATGCGAAGCGTTTTTCTCGTGTGCATAATAATAATAAACCTGGGAACGATTATTTGGATACAATATAACGCCCTATACACGTAATAAATATCTCGGTAACGTGACACTCTGGGTTCCCTACGTTTCTTCGAAACACGATTCTTCGAAAATTGATTTACCAAAAACTATACCCAAGCCTTCATACTGCGACGTTTTGTTTGGTCTACGTCTTTTTTGTTCCATGTTACTTTACACCGACCACCTTACATCAACTTTTGTTTCACCAACGTTTGTTTGTTCTATGTAACGATACTTCGAAAATATTTAGCCAACACATTAAGGCGGGGTTGCAGTAATTTTAAGATTTTTGAACCTATAAAAATCGAACTAAATACGAGTTTTTTAATAAATAAGAATCATTACATAAAAATTGAACATACTCTCTAGTAAATCGTAAAGATAGAAACGCGATTTAGTATGATCGGCTCGATACTTTTTTTTATCAAACATGACTCTAAATCACAATTTCAAACGTGTACTGCTAAGACATTTCATCATGAATTTAAATGAAAGTTATATCAGTAGATAGAAGTTTTTATTCTGAAGTAAATGGTGAAAACAGATTGTATAATTTCTTTATAGTTTTTCTCCAAGAAGCAAAAAACAGTCAAAATTTAGGCATTATATCGCTCGCGCGGCAGGGCGGGGGGCGAGGTCGTGCGTACATAAAAACAAAGTACTGCAACCTCGCCTTAATAGCCTTTTGGCTTGGCGTTTTTTTATTGAAGCATTGGTAATAATAACTGCCACTCGGGTCGATCTTTAGGTTAAGCCGCGCTTGCCAGGTTGATCTATGAATGGGTGAACACCACATACCGAGTTTCCTCTGAAACCACATACCGAGTTTCCTGTGAAAGCACGTTAAGCTGATGGTCCCGGCTGTCATAGATCGATAGATAACGATAACGATCGATAATAACAAAAAAAAAACTAAAAAACAACCGACTTCAAAAATACCAAAAAGTGAAAAATAAACTTCAGAAGAAAAATCAGCTTCTGAAATCGGTGACATTTGTTTATTTGATTTCATTTTGTTGCCACCAGGGTTGGAAAAAAAACAGTTTTTTTTACATTTTATAAAACAAACAGTCTAAAATGTTTTAAACAGGTGTTTTTTTTGTTTTTTTTTTCCTAAGTTAGTTATCATCCATTTCTAATTGACTAAACCTGATATAATTCACTTTTATACTCTTTTAAAAACTGGATGACAAAAATTGATCTTAATTCAATACTCCTGTATGTTCCGACGTTCATTTTTAGTAGAAATCACCTAAACTTCTCTTAAAATAAGGGGAATACCCAAAACATATATTAAATAATCACGTTCACGAATTACCGAAGCTCTGGGAATTCCCCGAGGGACTTTCACTAAGTAAAGGTTTTGACAATTTTTGTATGATTAAAATGGCCTAAGTAATCAATAAAGTTCTCTGAGTACGGCAGTACGGCTCAAGTGCCGGAATTGAAAGACTGATTTCAACATTTGGATTTATTAATTCCGATGTATACGAAACAAACTTGGTAACGAGAAAGCTGCATAACTTGTCACAGTTTTTAAATAGGTACCTAAATAAAAAATGCTGGCTAATCTGGTAATTAACGAACAAATATGATTGTACGTGGTCGTTTTATAACAAAAATCGTTAAAAGTTGATCAAATAAAAGAAATAAGGAAAAAAATAACTAGTATTCATATATTTTTGCAGTTCAAATTTGTTTTAAACCCTGTTTTTTTATAATGTTTTAAACATTGTTTAAAAAATGTTTCAAACAATGTTTTCAAACACCTAATAAAAAACGATGTTTTATTTTAAATTGTTTTAAACACTGTTTAAAACACATGTTTTAAACAACTTGTTTTAAACGTGCCAACCCTGGTTGCCACCGATTTGCAAAAAAGTTTTTTATTTTTACATTTTTAGTTGTAATATTCTATACAAATATTTACTATGCATTTAACATTCAACCACGAAACCTAACCCGTAACCTTCAAGATTCTCTTATTTTTGCTTTCAACTCTTAACCTTTGAGGAGTAGTACCTTCCATTATCAGCTCATCAACATGAAGTGACGACTGCTAGATGCATTCGCATCTACTTGAATAGCGTCAGAAAAAGCACGAAACACTTAATACGTGCCTATGAAATTTGAGGGTTGCCCTCGACTTTTCTGGGATCCCATCACCAGGTCCTGGTTTCCATATCATGATACCACCCTTGAAATATCTCCTTTCAAATAAAAAAAAGATAATCAAAATTGGTTCATAAACGACGAAGTTATTCGCGAACACACATAAACGAAAAATGATCATAAATTTAAAAAAATGTTCATAAAATGAAAAGTACTGGGCCAAATTATGTTATTTTTTTATGGGACCAAATGGCAACAATTCCGCATCAAACTAAAAAAGAATCACGTAAATCGGATCATAAATCTCGGCGTAATCGGTGTACATACACAAAAAATATATAGGTATACCAATCGAAATGAGAAGAGAACCTCCTCCTTTTTGGGAAGTCGGTTAAAAAAGAAGGTATTATTGTGTTGGCTAAATATTTACATAGAACAAACAAACATTGGTGAAACAAAAGTTGATGTAAGGTGGTCGGTGTAAAGTAACATCGAACAAAAAAGGCGTAGACCAAACAAAACGTCGCAGAATGAAGGCTTCGGTGTAAAGTTTTTGGTGAAACAATTTTCGAAGAATCGTGTTTCGAAGAAACGTAGGGAACCCGACACTCTGGGGTACCGTGTTTGGACATTTTTTAATTCGTCTATAATTTTGTCCTCTACCTATCCATATAGGTACATAAACCACTTTCATAGTAAGCCACGATTTCGAAAAAAAACAAAATGGCACATCAGTTCGATCCCCAGTATCATAAGATGATACTGGGGATCGTAACCGACTTTCGAAAACACAAAAATGGAATTCCATTTTTGTGTTTTCGAAAGTCGGTTATTTTTTCTTGCAATGTACCTACCTAGTTTGTTCAGTTTTATTGATTTTGACCCCGAGCTGGGGTACGCGACCGCGGGACGCTCTGATTGGTCGCGTCGTAGTGCTTCATGCTACGGTCACGCGGGAAACAGATAGAGCGATACACATTATTCGGAGTATCGCTTGGGTACGCGCAGGGCCTTCTAATCTACGAAAATCTGAAAATTAGGTAGGTATTTATGCAATAAAATAAAAAAAGATCTCCAACGAATTGAGAAATTCCTCCTTTATGAAGTCAGTTAAAAATTGTAAGCCCTACAAGTAATTGTCGTCACGGCCAATCCTATCCGGATTGGCCGTGACTCGAATCTATACTAATATTATAAAGCTGAAGAGTTTGTTTGTTTGTTTGTTTGTTTGTTTGTTTGTTTGAACGCGATAAACTCTGGAACTACTGGTTGGATTTGTAAAATTCTTTTTGTGTTGGATAGTTCATTTATCGAGGAAGGTTATAGGCTATATAACATCACGCTACTACCAATAAGAGCGGAGCATAAATGAGAAATGTTGCAAAAACGGGAAAAGAAAATTCCTTTCTGAGAGCTTCCGTTGCGTGCGCTGCGAAAACGGTTTAAGTTACGAGAATATCATGTATAAAGTAATTATTCGTCTTTAAAAGTTCTTAAAAAAAGTCCGCGACAGCATCTGTCTATCTTTTAAGATTGTCTCACTGTAACCATTTTTTATTATTAAAATGTTAGGTTAAAATAATTATTTTTTGCGAAGCTTATTTAACCCATATGGTATTAATCTATATCTAAATAAATGTGTTCGTTAGAACGGAAATTTAATATAGAATATTTGTGCTCTTTACTCTATACAGTTTAAACAAATATCTTAGAAGATATCGCAATGTAAAAATACCCGCGCGGAAAAATAATTACGCGGGTTGCGTCGCAATGTAGGTACGGGGGATTCTGGCTGGCCTCCGGGAAATTCAAATTCAAAATATTTACTGCATCATAATGTTTACAAGTACAGTGTTATAGTATATTTAACAGTAAGAGATGCGCGGATCAGCTAGTAATTAATATAATTATTGAAGATCCGTAATAGATAAACAATAAGCATAAAGCTAGCTAGCTAGATATGTTTATCAATATATAATTAGTAGTTAGTTGTGTAGGTAGGTATGTAGGTACCTAGTTCAGGTAGAACCTTAATTGCGTTACACACTGTCTATTATAAATACTGGTATTCTGCATTCGATTAGACTGGAAGCCGACCCCATCATAACTAGCTATTATAGATGATGATGATGGCTGTCAGTTACAATCCGAAAGATTTTGAAGATTCATTGCTTTATAAAATAAGTATAGGTATCATTTAAAGACGGGGTCTAAAACGGCCACTTCGGGGTCAAAATCGTAAAATAGACACAGACGCAATTACTATTATGAATGGTTCATACGATTTTTAACGCAATTCATATTATGATCTGCTAAAGTGGCCGTTTTAGATGCCCAGTTGTAGGATGCGCAGTGCGCACCCTACACAACTGGGCCCCGAGTCTGCTATTCAATAGTGTCAGAATGGTCGATCATTGATCTCATAATGGTTGCTTGACGACGAGTCAAAAAGTACCTTAAGTCGACAGGCATAAGGTACTTTTTGGCTTGTCATCAATTATATTCGAGAGTAAGCACACTGGGCCCCGAGTCTGCTATTCAATAGTGTCAGAATGGTCGATCATTGATCTCATAATGGTTGCTTGACGACGAGTCAAAAAGTACCTTAAGTCGACAGGCATAAGGTACTTTTTGGCTTGTCATCAATCAACCATTATGAGATCAATGATCGACCATTCTGACACTATTGAATAGCAGACTCGGGGCCCAGTGTGCTTACTCTCGAATATAATTCCGATAGATCGACATTGGAATTGTCAGTCAAACGTCAGGCATTGGCTGGACTCACTGAGTCTAGCCAATCCCTGACGTTTAACTCGACCAACTGACGTCTGACCAATGTCGATCTATCGTAATTATATTCCAGAGTAAGCACCCTGGTCGCCGATTCCCAGGTTGCCTTGTGTGCGGAGGAACCGATTAACTAATCAATATCAATAGTGACTTGGAACCCAAGGGGTTGACTTGGTTAAATGGTTTTTTAAAGTTAGCTACTGACTCCAAAACGTTATCAGAAATAAGATCTAATAGATCAATACCGTCTAGGCCGAACCGTCAGCAATTATCGTGATTCATTGTTATTATAGCTATTAGGTAGGTACCTACCTCCCGTCGCTTTGGTGACACGACACGGTGCAATAGATTTTGTGTCACGTAACATTTGTAGTTAGTTGCGAGACACGAATGCAGACACCAACAAGGCAACACTAAACACAAATCACGAAATCAAAATGTGATATTCATTTGAACATTATAATGGTTTTAGTGTATAGCTGCTGCTTTTGGTTTTCATTGCGTTTAGGTGGTATTTTGATTGGGATATTTTCATTGGTGAGTAACTGTTTTAAACAACAATAATATTGTATGTACCTACTTACGATAAGATTTACGAAAAAATCACCATAAGTAGAAACTTATATTATACATTCAGTTTCAGGGACTCCTGATTTTAGTATTTTGTTGCTTAGGACACAGCCAGTCTCAATTAGTAAAAGATGAGATTTCAAACTGGATAAATGATTACAATCTCATTTTCGCAAAGAGCTATTTGGAAGACATGCAATCAGGTGGGCAATAGTGGATATTGTTATACCTAGGCTACAATGCTTATAATTATTATGTAGGTAAGTAGTTGACTTGAATGTTATATAATCACTTATTTATTTTTCAGATCCAGAAAAATATCTTTCACTTGGCATTAGTTTTACAAGTATTTACATGATTGTATGTATTATATACATCTATGGAGCTTACACGGTAGGTACCTACATATATAAATACCTACTTAATTTACATCTAGGTACAGTACCTACCTACCTACCTAAGCAACAAGACTTTCCTTGCAGGAAAGTCTGAACCATAAATTGGTATGGTTAGCCTCAGACCAAGAAAAAATGGTCTGAGTGGTTAGCATAGAAAGTAATTTATGTCTTTTATTCATTACACTTAGGTGCCTTTTATTTGCCCGACAGTGTAACAACCTGCTTATGGTCACCTTCATACTGATGGAACTACTGCGCCTCATTTTGATATCTACTTTGGTTGCAACCTTCCTACTTCTGATCAAGCAAAATACCATGGATATTGGTTTGCTGATAGGGGCAAGCGTTGCAGGCGGATTTCTTCTTTGTAAGTTTTTTTGACTACCTACCTATATTATATACCTACTTATTAGTACCTAGTAATACTTGAGTGTGTAAACGAAATGCATATGTAGGGACCTAACTATCTACCTATCTATCTCAGAACTCAAGACGTATTTTAATGCTAACAGTGTGGGACAAGCGTGAATCGATACACCTATTATACGACACACGTCGTTATTTTACTCGTCCCACGGACCTACGTCGTACTAAATTAATTTAGAACCTTAAACCAGCCTACCTACTTCCATTTGTAGGTATAAGTACAAGTATGAAGTTTAATAAGCCTACCTATATAAGATCCTACATACTAATCCCAGTGTTTGCTTTCAGTGGGAATGTTCTATCTATGGGTATGTGCTGCCAATCTGCCTATAGTCAGAAATGAGATGGAGCGAGACGAACAGGCTGCTATCATCAACAAACTGCAACAACTCCTCGAAGTTAACAATCAGAGGACAGTACCGCGCGCTTTGGATACCATCCCCTTTTCTGCACAACCCGAAGACATTGTCAACAGGAATGTTTTTATTGTCCCCAGAAAAACCCAAACGCACGTTAGTAACAGAATTAATGGTCTTTCTAGAATAACCAAGATTAATCATATCAAATAAACAGTTCTTACTTATTAAAATTGTATTAATCTTCTTTAGAGCTACGGTCCACTCAACAGTAACTGTCAAGCATCATTTAATAACCATCGCTTGAGTGGATACCCACATTGTAAGTTCTATAAGTTTAATAGTACATTATGGTAGGTACAAGTGTGTAACGTTGGTGACTACCGCTGAGGCGCCATTGAGACCCGAGCCGCCAGGTGAGGGTCTTAAGAAAGCCGAGGACGGTAATCATCAATACACACGTGTATCATACGACGTTTTTCAACACACTTGTGAAGAAAATAATACTAAAAAGTCATCTTCAACAGTTAAAACGAGTTCTGATTTTTTTTCACAATAGCGGGAAAAATTAATCGGTTTTCCTATACGCGCGTGTTAGAAAGTGTATGTAAATCTATATGTATATGTATTAATATCCACCAAATTAATAAACTTTGAGTGTCAGGATGATTACTGTGTTCGAAAGTCTCTTTAAAAAGGTGTGTTGGGAATAGGGGTTTTATGAAGTAAAAGCACAAAAGACAAGACTATTCATTTTATTTCTTTTGGTCTTGTCAACTACATCAAACTCGATTCCATTCGCTAGGTTCCTAGTCTTCGTGGAGAAGAATGGACAAGAAACTCCACGGGAACATATTTTAAAGTATTAAGCAAAGACAACCTGTCAATCTGTCATTGTCTTGGACTGTCTCAAATTACAGCAATTTATCAGTTTACATAAACAACAATCAATGGGCTTCTTGCGTCAGTGTGTCTATGGTTAACACGTGTGCTTAGAATTTAACGGATTTTTTCAGATATTGTGCCTATTGTGTCTTGTTTTTGTGTTCTGTTGTGTTCTACATATTTATTTTATGCATATAAGTATATTCTGTATATATTCCTGCATATATTTTCACTAAATAAAACACATACTTTTGGCTCCCATTTTCTGCCATAATGGATGAAAAAAAACCTCCTGACCCTCCTGACATTCCGAATTCCCCCTCATTAAACTTTTCCTCTTCTTCTTCAAGTTCCTCTTCCTCATCCATCCGTTTAAATGTAGATCAACAATCTCCTTCATCCCAGTCAGGTTCACGTAAACGTCCAAGCATTTTAGATGATTCTCCCATCCATCCCACTAAACAACCACGATCTCAAGTAGGTCGCCTGCGTTACTCGGTATTGGATAAAGGTCCATATATTATACATGTTTCTCGTCAGGAAAGTAAACCGAATGCCGGTACTACGCTACACCCAGTTTCGTTTGGCCGATTTTTAGCCAATAATAATATTTCAAATATTACTGGAGTTAAGAGAGTTGGTAGAAACCGCGTCTCAGTAGAGTTTGCGTCCCCTCAGGATGCAAACGCTTTTTTATGTAATAGTAACCTGGTTTCGAATTCTTACGATGCAACCATCCCGACTTTCAATATAACCCGTATGGGTGTCGTAAGCGGCATCCCTACGGAGTTTACCGATGAAGAAATTTTAACTTACTTGAAAGTTCCACAAGGTTGTGGTCCTATCCTAAGAGTTCGCAGGTTGAATCGTAGAGTTTCGAAAGACGGCATAACTGAGTATAGACCTACTGAAACCTGTGTCATCACCTTTGATGGCCAAGTTCTGCCGAAGAGAATTTTTTGTTTTTATACTGCTCTAACAGTGGAACAGTACATATACCCAACCATACAATGTCGCAAGTGTTGCCGTTTTGGTCACGTAGAATCTCTTTGTAGGTCAAAACCTCGCTGCAGCAAGTGTGGCAACGATCACCCCGGTGATGGTTGTGGCATTTCCGAAAGCGAAGCCTTCTGTGTATTATGCTCTGGCAGCCACTTTGCCAACAGCAAGGCGTGCCCGGAGTATGGTAGGCAGAGGTCCATAAAGGTTGTTATGGCTGAAAAAGTTCTTTCTTACTCAGAGGCAAGTAAAACCATTCCTAATTCTTCTCGCAGCTATGCTGATATCACTAAATCTCAGTCATACCACAAAACCATCACTCTCAAGCCAAAGACCCATGCCCCTCTCTCTCCCTCATATGATAAAGTAGCTCAAATTATGTTATTTTTTTATGGGACCAAATGGCAACAATTCCGCATCAAACTAAAAAAGAATCACGTAAATCGGATCATAAATCTCGGCGTAATCGGTGTACATACACAAAAAATATATAGGTATACCAATCGAAATGAGAAGAGAACCTCCTCCTTTTTGGGAAGTCGGTTAAAAAAGAAGGTATTATTGTGTTGGCTAAATATTTACATAGAACAAACAAACATTGGTGAAACAAAAGTTGATGTAAGGTGGTCGGTGTAAAGTAACATCGAACAAAAAAGGCGTAGACCAAACAAAACGTCGCAGAATGAAGGCTTCGGTGTAAAGTTTTTGGTGAAACAATTTTCGAAGAATCGTGTTTCGAAGAAACGTAGGGAACCCGACACTCTGGGGTACCGTGTTTGGACATTTTTTAATTCGTCTATAATTTTGTCCTCTACCTATCCATATAGGTACATAAACCACTTTCATAGTAAGCCACGATTTCGAAAAAAAACAAAATGGCACATCAGTTCGATCCCCAGTATCATAAGATGATACTGGGGATCGTAACCGACTTTCGAAAACACAAAAATGGAATTCCATTTTTGTGTTTTCGAAAGTCGGTTATTTTTTCTTGCAATGTACCTACCTAGTTTGTTCAGTTTTATTGATTTTGACCCCGAGCTGGGGTACGCGACCGCGGGACGCTCTGATTGGTCGCGTCGTAGTGCTTCATGCTACGGTCACGCGGGAAACAGATAGAGCGATACACATTATTCGGAGTATCGCTTGGGTACGCGCAGGGCCTTCTAATCTACGAAAATCTGAAAATTAGGTAGGTATTTATGCAATAAAATAAAAAAAGATCTCCAACGAATTGAGAAATTCCTCCTTTATGAAGTCAGTTAAAAATTGTAAGCCCTACAAGGTAATTGTCGTCACGGCCAATCCTATCCGGATTGGCCGTGACTCGAATAATTAATATAATTATTGAAAATCCGTAATAGATAAACAATAAGCATAAAGCTAGCTAGCTAGATATGTTTATCAATATATAATTAGTAGTTAGTTGTGTAGGTAGGTATGTAGGTACCTAGTTCAGGTAGAACCTTAATTGCGTTACACACTGTCTATTATAATACTGGTATTCTGCATTCGATTAGACTGGAAGCCGACCCCGTCATAACTAGCTATTATAGATGATGATGATGGCTGTCAGTTACAATCCGAAAGATTTTGAAGATTCATTGCTTTATAAAATAAGTATAGGTATCATTTAAAGACGGGGTCTAAAACGGCCACTTTGGCAGATCATAATATGAATTGCGTTAAAAATCGTAAAATGAACCATTCATAATAGTAACTGCTTCTGTGCCTATTTAGGAAAATAGATCATAATAGGAAAATAATATGAATTGCGTAAAAAATCGTAAAATAGACACAGACGCAATTACTATTATGAATGGTTCATACGATTTTTAACGCAATTCATATTATGATCTGCTAAAGTGGCCGTTTTAGATGCCCAGTTGTAGGATGCGCACCCTACACAACTGGTCGCCGATTCCCAGGTTGCCTTGTGTGCGGAGGAACCGATTAACTAATCAATATCAATAGTGACTTGGAACCCAAGGGGTTGACTTGGTTAAATGGTTTTTTAAAGTTAGCTACTGACTCCAAAACGTTATCAGAAATAAGATCTAATAGATCAATACCGTCTAGGCCGAACCGTCAGCAATTATCGTGATTCATTGTTATTATAGCTATTAGGTAGGTACCTACCTCCCGTCGCTTTGGTGACACGACACGGTGCAATAGATTTTGTGTCACGTAACATTTGTAGTTAGTTGCGAGACACGAATGCAGACACCAACAAGGCAACACTAAACACAAATCACGAAATCAAAATGTGATATTCATTTGAACATTATAATGGCTTTAGTGTATAGCTGCTGCTTTTGGTTTTCATTGCGTTTAGGTGGTATTTTGATTGGGATATTTTCATTGGTGAGTAACTGTTTTAAACAACAATAATATTGTATGTACCTACTTAGGTACGATAAGATTTACGAAAAAATCACCATAAGTAGAAACTTATATTATACATTCAGTTTCAGGGACTCCTGATTTTAGTATTTTGTTGCTTAGGACACAGCCAGTCTCAATTAGTAAAAGATGAGATTTCAAACTGGATAAATGATTACAATCTCATTTTCGCAAAGAGCTATTTGGAAGACATGCAATCAGGTGGGCAATAGTGGATATTGTTATACCTAGGCTACAATGCTTATAATTATTATGTAGGTAAGTAGTTGACTTGAATGTTATATAATCACTTATTTATTTTTCAGATCCAGAAAAATATCTTTCACTTGGCATTAGTTTTACAAGTATTTACATGATTGTATGTATTATATACATCTATGGAGCTTACACGGTAGGTACCTACATATATAAATACCTACTTAATTTACATCTAGGTACAGTACCTACCTACCTACCTAAGCAACAAGACTTTCCTTGCAGGAAAGTCTGAACCATAAATTGGTATGGTTAGCCTCAGACCAAGAAAAAATGGTCTGAGTGGTTAGCATAGAAAGTAATTTATGTCTTTTATTCATTACACTTAGGTGCCTTTTATTTGCCCGACAGTGTAACAACCTGCTTATGGTCACCTTCATACTGATGGAACTACTGCGCCTCATTTTGATATCTACTTTGGTTGCAACCTTCCTACTTCTGATCAAGCAAAATACCATGGATATTGGTTTGCTGATAGGGGCAAGCGTTGCAGGCGGATTTCTTCTTTGTAAGTTTTTTTGACTACCTACCTATATTATATACCTACTTATTAGTACCTAGTAATACTTGAGTGTGTAAACGAAATGCATATGTAGGGACCTAACTATCTACCTATCTATCTCAGAACTCAAGACGTATTTTAATGCTAACAGTGTGGGACAAGCGTGAATCGATACACCTATTATACGACACACGTCGTTATTTTACTCGTCCCACGGACCTACGTCGTACTAAATTAATTTAGAACCTTAAACCAGCCTACCTACTTCCATTTGTAGGTATAAGTACAAGTATGAAGTTTAATAAGCCTACCTATATAAGATCCTACATACTAATCCCAGTGTTTGCTTTCAGTGGGAATGTTCTATCTATGGGTATGTGCTGCCAATCTGCCTATAGTCAGAAATGAGATGGAGTGCTTGGCCAGACTGGCAGCGCGGCGCGGGGAGCGGCGCGGGTGCGGGAACGCGCGCGATTTGCCTGTCCGCACTGGACCGCGATTTCGTTCCGAGCGTTGTCGCGTTCAACTGTTCGTCCAGTGTTTGTCAAAATATAATATGGATGACGAAGACTTGTTTTTATTGGAAAATTCTTACTTTAAATGGCAAATGCTAAAAGTGAAAAATGGAGTTAATAAAATTAATTTAACCAGAGAAAATGAAGGAGAATTTTACACACTGTATGAAAGATTGCGAGAGCAACCTCAATTTTTTTTTGAATATACAAGAATGTCAATGGATACGTTTGACTACATATTACAAAATATAGAAAATTATATTATATAAAAAATAACAACTTTCGCCGAAGCAAAATTCTTACCAAAAAAAATTTTGGTAAGAATTTTAAAATTCGGTTATTTTGATTAATTGTATACTTCTATAAATCATTATAAATAATTGGATTAATTTCTTAAGCTTTAACTTATAAAAGTTAAAGCTAAATAAATAAATCCAATTTATCTGGTTATCTGGCGCAGACTAAAGTTTGAGATACGCCGCACCCGCGCGGTTTATCGCTTGCCGCCCCGCGCACTCACTGCGGCCACTTGTATGAACGAGCTATGGCACGAGTTGCCCGCGCGCTCCCCGCGGAAACTAGCCCGCGCCGCTTCCCGCGCCCGCGTCTCCACTACGGACACTCAAATGAAGTTCCATACGTTTAAGATTGTCGCGCCGCGCCCGCCCCGCGCCCGCGTTTGCAGTCTGGCCAAGCACGGAGCGAGACGAACAGGCTGCTATCATCAACAAACTGCAACAACTCCTCGAAGTTAACAATCAGAGGACAGTACCGCGCGCTTTGGATACCATCCCCTTTTCTGCACAACCCGAAGACATTGTCAACAGGAATGTTTTTATTGTCCCCAGAAAAACCCAAACGCACGTTAGTAACAGAATTAATGGTCTTTCTAGAATAACCAAGATTAATCATATCAAATAAACAGTTCTTACTTATTAAAATTGTATTAATCTTCTTTAGAGCTACGGTCCACTCAACTGTCAAGCATCATTTAATAACCATCGCTTGAGTGAGTGGATACCCACATTGTAAGTTCTATAAGTTTAATAGTACATTATGGTACAAGTGTGTAACGTTGGTGACTACCGCTGAGGCGCCATTGAGACCCGAGCCGCCAGGTGAGGGTCTTAAGAAAGCCGAGGACGGTAATCATCAATACACACGTGTATCATACGACGTTTTTCAACACACTTGTGAAGAAAATAATACTAAAAAGTCATCTTCAACAGTTAAAACGAGTTCTGATTTTTTTTCACAATAGCGGGAAAAATTAATCGGTTTTCCTATACGCGCGTGTTAGAAAGTGTATGTAAATCTATATGTATATGTATTAATATCCACCAAATTAATAAACTTTGAGTGTCAGGATGATTACTGTGTTCGAAAGTCTCTTTAAAAAGGTGTGTTGGGAATAGGGGTTTTATGAAGTAAAAGCACAAAAGACAAGACTATTCATTTTATTTCTTTTGGTCTTGTCAACTACATCAAACTCGATTCCATTCGCTAGGTTCCTAGTCTTCGTGGAGAAGAATGGACAAGAAACTCCACGGGAACATATTTTAAAGTATTATGCAAAGACAACCTGTCAAAGTGTCAATCTGTCATTGTCTTGGACTGTCTCAAATTACAGCAATTTATCAGTTTACATAAACAACAATCAATTTATACCATATTATAGTACATATTTCTTACACGTCATAGTCATCAGTAATATTCATAGAATAATATCAAATAACTTACATGAACATTGTAGATCCTTTAGAGTAATACAAATAGGTTTCAGCTTTTACACATTTGGTATCTTCACAACTAGGCCACAATATGTAAACTTAATCCTCTCTATATACAATTTATATACTACTTTGGGTCTGTCTTTACCCTTCAACAGTTGCAGCGTAACTCAACCTGAATTGGCGGTACTTCTACTTTTATAACCGTCAAATATTAAAAAGTACATCAACGACTACCGCCATATTAAACCAATGGCAAATGGTTATTCATTATAGCTAAATAACTAATAACATAAATAATAATTAGCAAATCCTATGTAGTGAAACTATTTTAAAACGTCTTAAGTTAATTTAGCAATTATAATATGTTTTTATTTGTAATCTTTATGACTATCGGATAAAATATAAATATCAACCGATAGTTCAGAGAATTGATTGGAACTAATACTAATACTAATTTATTAAAATTGTAAGATAAAATGTAGGAAACATTCTAAGTATCTTTTAATAATAACTATATGATTTATTGCCAATTTATAATAAATAAACATTTAACTTGACTTAACTATTCAAATACCACAATAGTAATTGTGGTTCGGAAACCAAGTCTTTTAAGCCACAATAAAAGCTACTTCTTTAAAATACGTCGGTATATAATATATCATTAGAATAATGTAAATTAGGTTTATTTAAAATTAGAACCTTTGTTTTTAAGATATTTACGATAATTATTAAATCAAAAATATACCTACTTGACGCAACTTCGCCCTACGTCATTGTCACTTGACATCTGACAGCCGACGTTGCTACGTTATTTTGGTCTGAATCAAGGAAATCTCAATTTTATATACTTGAACAATTAAAAACAGTGCTAAAAACAGCTAAAAATTACAAAAATAATTAAAAAGATATAACACGCGCATCTACAGTTTACCAACTTATCTGTGCATGCGGGAAAACACGGAACTAAAATAAATGTACTAAGTTTGACGCATTTTTTCTTCACCAGTGGCGCCGTCATCGCCGTCACACTGTAACAATGGCGATCGACCATAGACTAAATGAATGAGCGCGATAGAGTTTTAGGAAAAAGTTTTCTTTATTACAGAAAAAATAAAAGTTATATTATTTGAGTGAAAGTTTCATTTACTTATTAAAAACGTACAAGTTGAAAATTCAAATTTGCATGAAATGAGCAAGCACTAAGTACATTAATTTATTTTTACGATTTTTACTATTGAACAACGATCTTTTTTGTATCGAAACTTTTTTATGAACGTATAGCAACTCAACCAATAAAATTTAAAAAAAGAACCTTCTATCTCACCAGTGAATAATAGCAATGAAAAAGTCACAGTTTGATTAAAGGTGTCATTATGTGCCTAATTGCGGTGAAATTATAGCCACTTTATGAGCAAGTGTGTTGAATACCACGACGATTCCCAAACATTACCCAACACAACCACAGCAATTGGCGATTCTTTATCTTGTACTAAACAGTTCTCCGCAAAGGAAATATTTGTTAAATTAAATCAGCTTGATACTAACAAAGGTGCGGGTCCTGATTCAATACATCCCTATTTTCTGAAACGTTGTGCCAATATATGTTCTGGGGGTCTAAAATGGCCACTTTAGCAGATCATAATATGAATTGACCTTTCAAAATAGTAACTGCGTCTGTGACCATTTTACGAATTTAACGCAATTCATATTGTTTTCCTATTATTACTTACCTATGATCTATTTTCCTTAATGGTCCCAGACGCTGTTACTATTATGAAAGGTCATTTTACGCTTTTTGACGCAATTTCTATTATAATCTGCTAAAGTGGCCGTTTTAGACCCCCTGGCCGCACCGTTAGCCATAATCTACAACCGTTCTCTTGCCAAAGGAATTTTTCCAGAAGAATGGAAGAAATCTAGAATAGTACCTGTTTATAAGAAAGGCGAACAAGACAATCTCAAGACAATATTAAAAATTATAGACCCATTGCTATTCTTTCAACCTTAGCCAAAATTTTCGAGTCCCTCATTTATCCTGTATTGTATCGACATGTTAGTAAACTTAACTCATCAACACGGTTTTAGAAGTGGTCGTTCTATTCAGACTAATTTAACTTGTTTTATCTCTGATCTAACAAAAAGCATTGATGGAGGACACCAAGTTGATGCGATATACACAGACTTTTCCAGTGCCTTTGATAAGGTTAACCATAAACTTTTATTACAGAAACTCGAATCTCATGGTATACATGGTTCCCTTCTTGCCTGGTTCAAATCATATTTAAGCGGAAGGAAACAAGTAGTTTCAGTAGGAGGTCATGAGTCTAGTATGTATTATGCCAAATCCGGAGTACCACAGGGTTCGCACATGGGCCCTCTTCTTTTCATTATTTTTATCAACGTCAACAATCTTGCTTCTCAAATTAGCTGCGACTTTTCATTTTATGCCGATGATCTAAAAATTTATAAAAAAGTAGAGTCACCAGCAGATGCCAGCCTACTCCAACTCGACCTTGATCAAATCAGCCTTTGGTGTAAATCTAACGGGATGTCCTTGAATGCAGATAAATGTTTCTGTATACGTTACAGTCGAAAATTACAGCCATTAATTTCTCCTTACAAAATAAACAACATCATCTTGCAAGAGGTTTCGGAAATCCGTGACCTGGGAGTAACACTAGACCAAAAACTAAAGTTCACCTCACATATCTCTGACACTGTAAATAAATCAGCACAAATGTTAGGTTTTATCAAGAGAAATGCCAAATCATTTGGGGCAAAAACTAAGATTATCCTTTTCAAGGCACTGGTACACTGAGAAAAAAGTATTGTTAAATTAACAATAAAAGTTTGCGAAATAGGAGCCAACAGAGTAAGTTTGTTGCCGCAGCAACTTTTTTATTGCGAAAAACTATTGCGAATGTGACAAAGTGGAAATGTGTACTTTGTGGATTATCACATAGCGAATTTCACAAACGCTCGTTTTCACAAACTTACTCTGTTGGCTCCTATTTCGCAACTTTAAACGTGGAGATATCACAGTGTTAAACTTATATAATCTAGCAACGTACAGTTTGCTATAGTTGCAATCTTACAGTTGCGATTAACGCAATGTTATCTTTCAACATTGTGGTTCCAGCTATGTACACTTTGCTTTGTTAGCAACCTTCAAGTTGTGGTTCCAACAAAGTTGTGATGTAAAAACTGGCCTGCAGTTGTGATTAACGCAATGTTATCTGTCAACCTTGTGGTTCTAGCTACGTACACTTTACTTTATTAGCAACCTTCAAGTTGTGGTTTCAACAAAGTTGTGATGTAAAAACTGGCCTGCAGTTGCGATTAACGCAATGTTATCTGTCAACCTTGTGGTTCTAGCTATGTACACTTTACTTTATTAGCAACCTTCAAGTTGTGGTTTCAACAAAGTTGTGATGTAAAAACTGGCCTGCAGTTGCGATTAACGCAATGTTATCTGTCAACCTTGTGGTTGTAGCTATGTACACTTTACTTTATTAGCAACCTTCAAGTTGTGGTTTCAACAAAGTTGTGATGTAAAAACAGGCCTGCAGTTGCGATTAACGCAATGTTATCTGTCAACCTTGTGGTTCTAGCTATGTACACTATGCTTTATTAGCAACCTTCACGTTGTGGTTCCAACAAAGGCGTGATCTAACATTGTGATGATCGCCATTTTACCATTGCTATTTCCGCAGTACCATATTGCAGGTATAGCAATGTTACCATTGCTGCTCCCGCAGTACAATATTGCTGGAGTAGCAACATTGTACTGTGGGAACATAAATGGTAGCATTGCTATTTCTGCAATATGGTACTGCGGAAATAGCAATGGTAAAATGGCGATCATCACAATGTTAGATCACGCCTTTGTTGGAACCACAACGTGAAGGTTGCTAATAAAGCATAGTGTATAGATTAGCAATAGTAGAATTATTTAGCGTTGCACATGCCAGCAATGCACAGAGCTTCTAGAGTGCTAAAATCTGAAGCCCGGTGTATTAATCATGTGCAACGTCTTAGAAACGGGAATGACTATCTACATAATAAAAAGCAGTTATCAAAATCTCACCAATTTTTAATCAAACATTAAGTTATAATTAAACACGTAGGCAGCAAATGCAAAAGATTACTGCCTAACAAAAAGTCGAACAATGGGTCCGCCATGATATTAATATTATTAATTTCATAACACTTTTTCACCACACGCACTTTTTTTACAGTTTTACTTTTCACGACGATTATCGACGCACTCGCAGACGCGCCGACGCTCATAAAACCTATTTCTGCACAGACTATGTACGTATATATGTCTCTGTGTGTCCGTGCGGTGTACTTCCTTCTTCCTTCCTAAATTCCGAAAATCCGAACGGCTAGAAGAACTAGAATTAGATAATTAAAATCAGGTGTACCAAGTGTACCGTACCAACATAACGCACGCGCCGCGGAGATATATTCTCTATAGACTATACGCTATTACGAGTAGTGTTGCCCGCCACTGCCGACCGAAGACTAAACTAGATACCGATCGATTTTAACAACTTTACCAAATTCAAACATTGTCGAGAATGAACTTTGTGATTTTCACTATAGTTGATTTGTATTTTTATCTATGTTAGGATACCCTCGTTAAGTTTGAATTGTGTTTATAGCAATTTGAACATTGTTAGAGAATTATGCACATTGTGAACTCGTGCCCTTAGAATTGTTAACCCCACAGAGTACAAATTTGCAATTTTATAAAAAAAAAATTCAATGCCACAACATAAAAAATCAATGTGCTGCTTAGGTATATTGCGAACGACACAAACTTTAACTTTGTGAACGCCTTTTAATAGATATTGCGATTTTATCAAAGGGGATCTTTGGTAAATTTAATTGTTAATGGTGTAATGTGATGATTATATAATATCATTGGCCAAAGCATATAAAACAAGTGCAACTTAAATTGCATACTACACAAACTTCAATTATGTGAACCCCACCCACAGATTACCAACTTATACGATTTTATCAAAGGGCTCGATAATTGCTAATGCCACAACATGTCAAAGTTAATGTCGAACACCGGAACCATGCACAAACGTATAACCTGTGAACCCTTTCTTCTTATTGTTAGCTTCGCTAACGAAACCAGCATGAATGGAATGATATAGATTTAGATACATATAATAGGATAAAATTACTTTTGACCAGAAATCAGCCATGCCTTAAGTGAACCTCTCAGATTACCATATCGTGATTTTATCAAAGGGCCCGAAAATTGCTAACGCCACAGCATATAACATTAATGCACAGCTTATATTGCAAACCACACAAACTTTAACTTGGTAAACCCCACAGATTCCCAACATGTGATTTTAACAACGGGCCTGAAAATTGATAACGCCACAACTTATAACATCAATGTACGGCTTACATTGCGAACTACACAAACTTTAACCATGTGAACCCCGCATATTAACACTTTGCGAATATATCAAAGGCCCCAATAATTGCTAACGCCGCAATATCTAAAGTCAATGCGCAGCTCACATTGCGAACTGCACAAACTCTAACCATGTAAACCCCGCAAATTACCACTTTGCGAATTTATCAAAGGGCCCAATAATTGCTAACGCCACAACGTCTAAAGTCAATGTGCAGCGCACATTGCGAACTACACAAACTTTAACCATGTGAACCCCGCTAAATACCACTGTGCGATTATATCTAAGGGCCCAAAAATTGATAACGCCACAATATTTTACTGCGGGGTTCACAATATTTGCGTTTCACAAAAAAAAAGTTGCTGTGGCAGCAAAGGTTATTTTGCTGTAATCTCAAAATTATTTTGTCACTTTCGCAAGAATTTGCCCGCAATGTAAAACTGCAGCTTTGTCTCAGGATTTTTTTCTCAGTGTACGCTATCAGTTAGAGTATGCCAGTATAGCATGGAATCCTATGTATGCTGTACATTCGCAGCGTCTCGAGACCATCCAGCGAGCATTTACAAGGCATATTGCATACATGTCTCCAGGAATATCCCACAGATGTCCATATGAACAACGTTTGGCGTTCTTTCAAATGGAGTCCCTTCGAAACCGTCGCACTGTCCATGACTTAGTTTTTCTATGTAAGACTGTCAATGGTCAAATTGAATGCGAACAGTTGCTAGAACGTGTCATGTTGTCAGTCCCATACAATCGTCCCAGACAGCCAATTTCCAGATTGTTTGAACCGCCAGCCAGTAGGAGTAACATTGGGAGACACTCACCAATATCAAGAATGTGCATACAATACAACGAACTCAACTCGAAATTACCTGATTTGGATGTGTTCTTTGGTTCCCTACCGAAGTTCAAAAGCCTGTTAAGGTCTCACTTGAACCGACATATTTAAAAAAAAAAAAAAATGTTATATTACTTCTATTATACTATACCTACTTACTATCTTTATTGTTATTATTATTAGTGTAAGTTAATTTTAATTTTATGATTAATTATTTGATCTCATTATTTTACGATGATAGCTTTATTGTATCTGAGAATGTTGTGTATACCTGTATGTAATTGGTACTTACATCAGAACCCTAACCGGTATATTTTTATTATTCAGGGTGAAATGTATGTACTCCCGTCGGGGCTGTGGATATCGAAAGGTTACCGCGGCTCCGACACAAGGGCGAAGAAGAAGAAACATGGGTTGGTTTTTAGTCAGTAGAAGTCTGACACTCCCCTTCGCTCTGCCCAAGAGCGGGGGGGTTATTCGATGATTTTCCACCCACCAAAAAAAAAAAAATGTATGTACTTACTGTTGGTGTACCTGTTTGTAATAAATAAAAATAAAATAAAACAATTACCGTCTCGTTGGAGCTGTCAGGTAAAAGTAAAGTTAAGTAAACCCTGTTGGCACCCCGGTTGATGAGCGCCGCGAGCTCACTCTCTCTCTGCTCAATCTGCGAGGGGAGCAATAAATCCTGCAGGAGACTCTATGTGGGTATTGTACAGTCATTGACGATCTACGGAGATTCATGCAATATGAGCAGACAACCAGCTCGCAATAGACAAAAGCATGGCACCGTACGGTCTTCTTCAAGACAGCGTGCCATTTGGTGGGATCCTCGGTCTGGGCGACACGGCGCAGCACACACTGAAGGAGTGCCCAGCCTGATGTGGTTCTGGTTGGCTGGACAAAACTTCAAAACTGCTCGCATTTAACTAGGTCAATAGGGCACTTTATGTGACGGCTAAACACCCTTATTTCAGAATAGGTGACGCTACAGATCGATCGAAAGCGTGTCCAGCCAGCTTGAAAAACCACTTTGCGCTGGTCTCTCAATCTCGGTAACGGAAGTGATTTTGACGACTTTTTGCATATCAACGGGCGTCACATAAATATGTGACAGGCATCAAGCTAAAAGTTTTGTGATACGTACTATTATGACCCATGAACATTATTTTGTGAACCACTAAAAAGTGAAAAATAAAAACTTTTTAACAAAAAATAAAACCGACATCAAAAAAAAGTCAAAAATAAATCAGTTTCTGAAGTCGGTGGCAAAAAAATGAAATCACACAAACAAAAGTCACCGACTTCAGAAACTGATTTATTTTTGACTTATTTTTGAAGTCGGTTTTATTTTTTGTTAAAAAGTTTTTTTAATCGACTAATCGGCCGGTAGCAGCCACGCCTGCTTTGTATTTGATTTCTCCGTGGGAATAAAAGGTTTTTCTGCAGTAAAAAGCGTAAGTATGTGTTAATTCAAAATAATAACTAAAAACACTAACAAAAATTAACAAAGTGATCTCTCGTGCACTCAGTGATGCCAATTTAGCATTTTTTTCATGTTGTTTAGCAAACTTATTAGTTGTTTAGCATATTATAGCATATTTTTTAGCATATAAAATAATTATTATAAAATAATAGGTACATACATAATAAACTAATACATTAATGCGTAGGTACGCAATTATTTCCATTTAGAAAAAAATCCCTTTACTATATTGTTGGCGTTAACATAATGGAAAGAGTATTTGAGATCATAGTCGATTAAAAAAAGTATGTATATGTTTTTAAATAATAAAAAAGTTAAAACTATGTTACGTTTCATTTGACACTGAAAAATGTTAGCAGATTTTTTAGCATTTCTATAAAGCAATTGGCATAATTTTAACACCATTTTAGCAGATTCTATATCGGTCTTGTTGGCAACACTGATGCACTGATACAGATTGTAATGAAGACTGATGCTGTGACTTATTTTGTGTAATAATTTTATTCTTTTTCATAAATAGGTATTGAAGAATATTTTAGTTTATTCAGCTATTTATATGATTAAAATGACAACCACCTACTTCATTTGCGCTTCAAACACTTAGGGCGGCGGTAAAAACAACGTTTTGGTACAAGGCGGGGGTTATTGAAGTGCAAATGTAGTTGATCGTCGTCATTTTCGTCATTTGAAACGCTCTTTAAGCCCAAATAAATAAATGTGATTTTATTTACATACATTATTTTTTCATTTAAATACCTTAGGGCATTAGTCTGTTATCCTGACACAATATCTACATACGTACCTACTTATCATAAAAAAACACCAATACTTATCTACTAAAAAAAAATAGATAGGTATTAATAACACAAACCCGGGGGGGGGGGGGGTTTATGTTATTAATTATTTACGTGCCCCCCCCCTTCTACACTTTTGTCTTCTATTGATTTAAATATCTACAGCTGTTCGTATTAATACTAATTAGTATCACCAATACGCGGATTTTCGTCCATTAAAGAAAACACCTTAAAATGTACTTAGTCCTACATAAAACCTACAATATTGGTAACTCTACCAGTGTTTGTATAGGAAAATTTAAATGATCAATATCTCAATATATCAATATCGGACGTGATTTTGACGACTTTATGCATATCAACGGGCGTCACATAAATATGTGACAGGCATCAAGCTAAAAGTTTTGTGATACGTACAGTGCTTTAGTAGAAAAATGCAAAAAACTGTGTCCAGCCATCTTGAATTTACGTAAAAAACTTTTGGCTGGCGCTTCCGAATCCCACTTATCGGGAGCGTTTTCGAATATGGTTCCTTTACTAATACTTAGTGACGCAATGTGTGATAGTAATAACGTTTGATTTATGGCGTCACATGTAAGGGTTTACGAGATATCAATGAAAACTTAATGTATACTTGTGTCCAGCCATCTTGAACTCAGGCTGGCTGGACACGTGTATCTCCGCTGCCTGATGATCTACGACCTTCAAAATGTTATCAAAATGTTGTGACGGGGACGATAATGATAACCTGAATTTGTGACGGAGAAACTTTGCGTAGTTTTAAAGATATTGATCATTTAAATTTTCCCATACAAACACTGTAGTAGGGTTACCAATATTGTAGGTTTTATGTAGGACAAAGTATATTTTAAGGTGTTTTCTTTAATGGACGAAAATCCGCGTATTGGTGATACTAATACGAACAACTGTAGATATTTAAATCGATAGAAGACAAAAGTGTAGAAGGGGGCGGGGGGGGGGGGGGGGGTTTAATGTTATTGATTATTTACGTGCAGATACCTATCTACTCTTTTTAGTAGATAATTATTGGTGTTTTTTTATGATAAGTACGTATGTAGATATTGTGTCAGGATAACAGACTAATACTATAAGGTATTTAAATGAAAAAATAATGTAATTCACGTTACTTACCAAGGACCTCGTTAAATGACAACGCGCTTAGCAAATATTGCACGTATTCCTTACAAATCGACGGAAGGCTCTAAATACCATTATGTGTAATAAATAAATAAATAAATAAAAATAAAAAAGCCTTTTATTCCATGCATTTACAAAATAATTATACAATATTGAATCTTAAATTACATGCTTGTATTGATTAGTATTATATAAATCAGTTCAGTTATAAATTATGTATCTAAAATTGCAATAATCAAAAATTCATTACAAATTACAAATTCAATATATTATTATAGGTACTTAAATTATTATTATTTTTAAGATTAATTAATTCTTATTATTATTCAAATAATTATTATTCAATTTATTATTTTATTTTAATTTTTACATGCATGGACCCCTCTCAGGTGAAGGCCTCCTCCAAAGATTTCCATTTGTCTCTGTCTCTGGCGACATAAATCCAGTCCGGTCCAGCGACTTTACTAATGTCGTCCTCCCAGCGCGCGTACGGTCGACCGACGCGCCGCTTGCCCTGTGGACCGTCCCATGTAGTTACTTTCGATGTCCATCTCTTATCTTTAAGTCGTGCTACGTGGCCAGCCCACTTGAATTTCAATCTTTGAGCATATTGGAGCGCATCTACTGTTTTGGTTATGCTTCTTATCTTTGTATGACGGATTCTGTGTGTTTTTCTTATATTGAGCATGCTACGTTCCATTCCTCTCTGGCACGTTGTTATTTTATTCTTGATCTTATTCGTAAATTTTTACGTCTGGCAAGCATATGTAAGACATGGTAAGATGCAAGTGTCCATCATTTTCTTTTTTACCTCTGTTGGCATGTTGCTCTTCATAACTTCTCTGTAACTCCAGAACTTATTCCACGTAATTTTTGTTCTGCGCTCCACCTCTAGTTCGTTGCTATTGCTGTCCAATGTTATCTGCTTTCCCAAGTAGATATATTGTTCCACGTACTGTAATGGTTTGTTTTCTAATGAGATGGTTCTTTTATAACTGTTTGTCATGGTGTTTGTTTTTGATAGGTTTATTTCTAATCCGACTTGTCTGCTTGCTTTGTGTAATGACTGTATCATGCGCTCTAAGTTGCCACTGGTTTCTGATAGCAGTACCAAGTCATCTGCGAATCTTAAATGACTCAGGTGTTCTCCTTTGATATATAAGCCGTATCTTTTCCAGTCCAACTGATTTATAACTGACTCCAACACTGCAATAAACAATTTCGGAGACAGTGGGTCCCCTTGTCTCACTCCTCTATTGATGTTGATGTCGGGGCCAGTCGATTCCAGTTTGACTTTACTGACGCTGTTGTTGTATATATTTTTTATTACTTGTATGTACTCATTTTCTACTCCTTGTTTACTTAATGTTTCCCATATACTTGTGTGTGAAATTGTGTCGAAAGCCTTCTGGTAATCTATAAAGGCTATGTAGAGCGGTCTTCGGTTCTCTTGGTATTTTTTAATAATAAGTTCCAGAGTGTGTATGTGGTCTATGGTTGAATATCCCTTACGAAAGCCAGCTTGCTCTATGTGCTGTCTCTTTTCTAAAGTTTCAGATATTCTTTGGTTAATTATGGAAGAGAAGAGTTTGTACACAGTTGGTAGGAGGCTTATTGGCCTGTAATTGCCGATGTCATTAGAGTTTCCTTTTTTATAAAGCAAGATTATAATGGATTCTGACCATTGTGCAGGTGTGTTCGCAGTTTTGATGATTAAAATTTAAATAATGAGGCCAGTGGTGATGCTAGTATTTCACATCCATGTTTAATTGCTTCATTAGTAATGAAGTCTGGGCCTGGGCTCTTCTCCAATTTTAACTTATTAGCCGCTTGTATAATTTCTATTTCGTCGATATCATTTATATTATTTTCCAGGTTTTCGTGGTTGTTGTTTGCTTCCTGTTTGTTGGTATCTGTCTGTTGTGTATTCGCCCTGTAAAGGTTTCTGTAGAATTCTGTAGCAATATTTATTATTTCTCTACGATTGTGTGTTGTTTGTCCTGATTGGTTTAATCCTTCGATCCAAGTCCTATTTGTTCGGAGTTCTTTTATCGCTTTTTTAAAACTTTTCCCTTGTGTAAGGTAAGTTTGTATTTTTTGATTCCTGTAGTATTTATAATCATATTTTATGTATTTACCTGTTAGTTTATATAATGCGCTAACTTCGTTTTTTTCTGCTCGGGACTTGACCGGCGTTTTTTTGTAATATTTGTCTCCTATTTAGTAATGTAGTTGTCCTCTCTGAGAGGATTTTGTGTCTGTTGCGGGTATTCTGAACTTGTCGTGTTTGTTGCAGACTGACGTTGATAGCATGCAGTAATTTGTTATACAAATCATGCACTGGTATCTCCATTTGGTAATCAACCAAGTTTGATATTTGATGCCTCAGGTTTTGCTTGTATGCTCTATTTCTTCACTCGTTTTCAAAGTGCTATTTTGGTTGTTGGTGAATTTGATTCGGCTTTTCTTTGCTACTTTTAAAGCAATTGTAGCTCTTACCATTCTATGGTCTGTAGAGAAGTTAAGGTTCAGTGTTTCTATATTTAGGAATAGCTTAGGTTGGTTCGACAGTATATAATCGATTTCATTTTTGTACACTCCGCTGGGTGAACGCCAAGTCCACCTGCGACTTGATTTCTTTTTGAAATAGGTGTTGATCACTGAAAGTCTATTTTCGAATGCGAAATCTATTAATCTTTGACCTCTGTTATTTCTATCTCCATACCCATATATTCCTGTAATTATATGTTCATCTTTTTGTGTTTGGCCTATTTTTGCATTAAAATCTCCTATTATTATAAGATTTTTTGAAGATATCTCAATTGCAGCGTCCAAATTTCGATAGAATTCTGTTATCTCTTCCTCACTTGAAAGAGTTGTGGGGGCATAGGCTTGTATAATGCTTATAACATATCCCTGGATGTTGAGGCTAAGCAGAGCGACTCTTTCCGTGAAGCCTATAAATCGTTGAATACAAGGTTGTAAGGATTTCTTTATTAAAAAACCTACACCATAAAGTCCTGGCGTGTGGCCTACATAACATAATATCGTGCTCTCATATTCTTCAATTTGGCTGCCTATTCTTCTAACTTCTGACAAACCGATGACGCCATTATGTGTACTTTACTCTAAACGATAAAACGAAAACGGTTTACGCTGTCACAGCACTCACAGCCTCTGTGTACAAAATAAACTCAGTATCAGTGCATCAGTGTTGCCACAAAGACCGATATAGAATCTGCTAAAATTATGCCAATTACTTTATAGAAATGCAAAAAAATCTGCTAACATTTTTCAGTGTCAAATGAAACGTAACATAGTTTTAACTTTTTTTATTATTTAACAAAATATACATACTGTTTTAAACGACTATGTTCTCAAATACTCTTTCCATTATCATCAGCATTAGCATCAGGAGCGCCAACAATATCCTTATCCTTACATAGTATAAAACAAAGTCGCGTCTGTTTGTTTGTTTGTTTATTTGTTTGTTTGTCTGTATGCTTAAATCTTTAAAACTACGCAACGGATTTTGATGCGGTTTTTTTTAATAGATAGAGTGATTCAAGAGGAAGGTTTTAGTATATAATTTGAACGACATCCACGCGGGTGAAGCCGCGGGCATCAGCTAGTACTTACATAATAAAGGGATTTTTTTTCTAAATGAAAATAATTGCTTACGCATTAATGTATTTTATTTTAAAATGCCTATGTCCAGCAGTGGACGTCTTTTGGCTGAAATGATGATGATGATTTTAAAATAATTTTATATGCTAAAAAATATGCTATATGCTAAACAACTAATAAGTTTGCTAAACAACATGAAAAAATGCTATTATTCTTATTCTTTATTGCACACATAAAATAACAAATATAAACACAAATTACAATATAATAAAGCTTATGCTAAATTGGCATCACTGAGTGCAATGCACTTTGTTTTTTTTTGTTAGTGTTTTTAATTATTATTTAGAATTAACACATACTTCCCCGTTTTCTGCAGGAAAACCTTTTATTCCCACGGAGAAATCAAATACAAAACTGGCGTGGCTTGGCTGCTATCGGCCGATTAGTCGATTAAAAAGAAATCCTATAATTATGTAAAAAATATGGTCACCTCACAATATTAATGGATGTTTGTATGGGAAAATTTAAATGATCAATATCTTTGAAACTACGCAAAGTTTCTCCGTCACAAATTCAGGTTATCATTATCGTCCCCGTCACAACATTTTGATAACATTTTGAAGGTCGTAGATCATCAGGCAGCGGAGATACACGTGTCCAGCCAGCCTGAGTTCAAGATGGCTGGACACAAGTATACATTAAGTTTTCATTGATATCTCGTAAACCCTTACATGTGACGCCATAAATCAAACGTTATTACTGTCACACATTGCGTCACCAAGTATTAGTAAAGGAACCATGTTCGAAAACGCTCCCGTTATGTGGGATTCGGAAGTGCCAGCCAAAAGTTTTTTACGTAAATTCAAGATGGCTGGACACATTTTTTTGCATTTTTCTACTAAACCACTGTAGTCTGTACGTATCACAAAACTTTTAGCTTGATGCCTGTCACATATTTATGTGACGCCCGTTGATATGCAAAAAGTCGTCAAAATCACTTCCGTTACCGAGATTGAGAGACCAGCGAAAAGTGGTTTTTCAAGCTGGCTGGACACGCTTTCGATCGATTATCTAAGATTCTGTAGCGTCACCTATTCTGAAATAAGGGTGTTTAGCCGTCACATAAAGTGCCCTATTGCCCTATTGTAAATGCGAGCCGTTTTGAAGTTTTGTCCAGCCGACCAGAGCCACATGCGTCACCTATTCTGAAATAAGGGTGTTTAGCCGTCCGTCCGTCGTATTGACCTAGTTAAAAGCGAGAAGTTTTGATGTTTTGTCCAGCCAACCTGAGCCACCTCCCAGCCTGGCGGGTCGCGGTCTTGAAGAGGCGGTCGGTGCTGCGGATAACTTCTCGCTTTCGGTCGTCGTCCTGTCCATGTTCGGGAGTGAAAACGTGTGAGACGCCGTCACCTCCTTTGGGGGCGTAATTTGAAGTAATTCAGCAATCAGTTCGGTAGTCGAAGAACGCCGTGGTTTCAAGCAATATGAGTCTGACGGACCCCTTTTTTTTTGGGCGGGTGGAAAATCATCACCCCGCTCTTGGGCAGAGCGAAAGGGAGTGTCAGACTTCTACTGACTAAAAACCACCCATGTTCCTTCTTAGCCCTTTATGTCGAAACCGCGGTTTCTCTTGTGAACAACCCGCAGCCCCGACGGGGTCTGACGGATCCCTTCGCCTACCATAGCGCGGTGGACATCTAGAGTAGGTATTTCCACGCGCAATAAAAGGCCGTGAACCAGTTTAGTATACAAATTGCTTTTATCGATCGAGTTCGAAAGGGCATTTGAGGCTATCAAACACATCCTCTCAACGTCCCAGCCGCCGCGGAAGGCGCGGAAGGCGCTCCGGGCGTCGGGGGCCACGTGATGGCTTCCGGCCACCGTAGACGCGGGCCTGTGGACGGTGAGTAATGGGCTAGCTCGCCGTCCGGCCGTCGTCATGACGGCAACAGACCGTGTCGGCGGCGCGTTCGTGTTCCACGCGCGCCTCAAAGAGATGTCAGCAAGGAGGGGCCCGCAAGGGCCGACGCCCGTCGGGGCCGCGGTATTTTGTACTAGATTACGTGGCCTCGGCGCAAGGGCAAAGAAGGAACATGGGTTCGGTTTTTAGTCAGTAGAAGTCTGACACTCCCCTTCGCTCTGCCCAAGGGCGGGGGGGGTCATTCGATGATTTTCCACCCACCAAAAAAAAAAAAAAAAAAGGCTATCAAACACCCACTCCCCCTTCTTACCTGACTTCTCTTTGTCAATATTTATGCACTGCGCACAGCAAGACTCTTCGTTCCGCCAATAATCGCCTTTTACGTTGTCCTTCTCATCGCTCTGGCTTCATTAAGTCGTCCTTCTTTGTTCAGGCGATATTCCTTTGTAATGACCTCCCTAGGATATTATGACGGTAAGCAGTCGGTTCACTTTCAAATTAAAAGCTCGTGAACACATTCACAAGAAGTTGGCAGATTCGTCTCAAAATAATGTTAGTCTTTCTTGCTTATCTTTCAGAACTTTATATATTTTATGTAGGTATGTATAAATATATGTATTTACTCTTATTTCATAAGTCATCTTTTCTAACATGATTTTCTGTTTTGCACCTACCTATCTGTGTATTGTCTCTGCATCACCCTAAGGTAGACTGGTAGAAAATGCCCAAGGCATTAAGTCCGCCTTTGTACGCTTTGTTGTGCATAAAGTTTAATAAATAAAATATAGAAGTATCTATCGCGTGTAGCTTTAGTGTAGGAAGTTGAAAGCATTTACATAACCTAAACCGTAATGGAATATTTATTAGCTTCACCAGTATTCACCACCACCAGAAGGGCTAGTATTGATTTTTCCTTAGGTCTAGCTAGCTACCTACTATAAAACTTTAAGCAAGGGGACTGGCGCTGGTCAGTAGGTAGCTAAGTAGGTAAGTGACCAGTGACCGGTGACCGCGCAGTCGCGCAGATCGATCAATGTCCGAAGCCAAGCCCCGCAACTCGGTTGTTGATTCACGCAGACTTGGCGACCAAACAGATTCTGATGCATGTGTAGGTACCTGCTTAGGTACTTACCTACCATAAAGATATAGGTAGTTAGGTACTTAAAATATTTGGTAAGGAAATCATCTTTCTCCAGTTGTTGACCTACCTAATTTATTTGGGGTCGGCGCAAGAAATCTATATAAGGTCCCATTAAAATAGGTGGACAAATTACACAGCGTTTAGTACGCCTAAACAAAAATATCTAAACAAAAAAAAGCACTAAATAATAGTACATTATGGTACAAGAGTGTAACGTTGGTGATTACCGCTGAGGCGCCATTGAGACCCGAGCCGTCAGGTGAGGGTCTTAAGAAAGCCGAGGACGGTAATCATCAATACACACGTGTATCATACGACGTTTTTCAACACACTTGTGAAGAAAATAATAGGTACTAAAAATTCATCTTCAACAGTTAATTAAAACGAGTTCTGATTTTTTTTCACAATAGCTGGAAAAATTAATCGGTTTTCCTATGCGCGCGCATCTACAGTTCGACCAACTTATCTGTGCATGCGGGAAAACACGGAATTAAAATAAATATACTAAGTTTGACGTAGCGATGCATTTTTTCTTTACCAGTGGCGCCACCATGAAATTCACACTTAAAGTGGTCATACTGTAACTATGGCAACCGGCCATAGACTAAATGAATGAGCGCGATAGAGTTTTAGCCACGTTTATAATGAGTAAAAAGTTTTCTTTATTACAGAGAAAATAAAAGTTATATTATTTGAGTGAAAGTTTCATTTACTTAATAAAAACTTACAAGTTGAAATTATCTATTTAAATTTAAATTTGCATGAAATGAGCAAGCACTAAGTACATTAATTTATTTTTACTAATGAACACGATCTTTTTTGTATAGAAACTTTTTTATGAACGTAGCAACTCAACCAATAAAATTTAAAAAAAACCCTATAATATAACTCACTAGTGAATAATAGCAATGAAAAAGTCACAGTTTGATTATAGGTGTCATTATGTGCCTAATTGCGATGAAATTATAGCCGGGTAAGGCCGTAGATTTTGCCACTTAGTAACATAAAGCAACATAGACACTTATATGTTACGGTAACATAGAGGTAACGCGAAAGTAACGCATAATGTTTGTAAGGCCAATTGCATAACGCGCTATTTTTAGCTTTAACCGACTTCAAAAAGGAGGAGATTTCGACGCATAATAATAACGACTGAATAGTTCGCCAAGTGTGTGAAGTTCAGTGATAGAAAGAAAATGAGATAAATGCACGAGAATGAAACTGATTTTTTTTTGTTTTCAACAGTTTAAAATTATAGTACAATCGCAAAATATGACCAAGTTTATCAAATAAAAGAACATTATCAGGAATATTTTCCTGATAATGTACTACGAAATAATTGAAGTAAAAAAATATATTTAGGTAAGTACTTAGGTACACAATTTTTTAATGTCATAGTTTCTCAAAAACTCTTTTAGCAAGATTTAAAAAAAAAAAAAAACAAAATAATATTCATTAAAATGTTTAAAACATAAAAATTAAACATAAAAAATAAGCTACACAATGAAATCGTGAAATCACAAAAAAATAAACAAAATAGTCATTAGCACTTACTTTAATTAAAGATAATTATACGAGTAGGTAGGTAATTATTTTGTTATATTGCAGTAACAACAAATCTTTTAAAATGAAATAACATGTAAAAAAAATATATTCAAGGGCTCCCGGAAGGACTAATTTAAAGATTTCGCACCCCAAAAAAAATCTAACCTACTACATAAGAGATCAATGTAATAACAAAACCTTTGTTACAACTTCTATACTTTCTTTTTCTTCTTCTTCTATCGCGATATTTTTTTTGCTTTTCAGCTGCAGTCATCGGCGGCATCTGTGGCAATGTATTATAGTTAATCAGAAAAGAATAGGTACAGTTTGGGTTCAAGGCTCGAATGCATTCAAACAGTAATTTTCAACACATTGGTTATGTGACCCGTCGTTTGCTGGTAAGAAAAGACAATCCGCGCGGATTCCGAAGATAGGGACGTGAGCACGTTTTTTACTTTTTATGCAGACAAATATAAAAATCAAAAAAGTAAACCATAAGACTTGAAAAATTACGGCAAATGTTATGTTAGGTATGTGCTTTTTGAATTTTCTAAAACAATCTTAATCCATTACTTACATGAAAGTCTCATTTAAGAATTAAGTAATAAAAAATACTGAACGGATTTTTCGTTATTAAACACGGTCTAAAACTCTAAACTTAGAAAAAAAAGGAAGGTAGATTTTTTTTTACAAGTACCTACCTACTTACCCTCATAAAAAAGTAGGTACCTATACATTTAATAAATTACGATATGAACAAACCTTTATAACTGTAAAACGTTACGTAACATACAATCAACGTTACCAGTAACATCGAAGCTACGTACAAGTAACGTTAAAACACGATTTTTCAAGGTTATAAATAGGCATAACTCGATATTCGAGGAGAATTTTAAACATATACACATTACAACGCACTTAATAGTCACACGTGCATAATACTTTAAAATATGTGTACAATAAAAGTGTTATTTACCTTTGAAATCTCCAAAATTCACAGATAAAATTCGCTGACGAAACACACGCGTGCACTTTTGACAGACTCCAGAGACGTAGACAGAGAATAGGTATAGACAAGGCATCAGCGTATTCGGTAAGAGACAGCGATAGTTATTAATTTATTATCCGATTAATGACAAATGACATGAACTGACAAAGAGAACCACCTAACCTGTATTGCTACACACTTTGGTCGGGTAATATAAACAAACAAGATATGATAATAGTATCGTCGTACTAGATGAAATTATCAATTATCTTTACTTGTTATTGACAGAAAATAGTTGTACGTACAATAATCATTTGATTTACTTGATGTAATAGATGGAAAATGCCACTTACCGATGAAAGGTTATGTTTGGTTGATTTCGTTCACTACGGCTTTTACAGCCATATATACAGCAATTCACCATCACTACACACTTAATATTACTTTCTGGAATATCACTAAGTTGCAAATTACACAAAATAAGCGTATAACAATTTTTATCTAAGAAAATATTCTGACATCACAAATATTGCTTGCCATCATGGCTAGTGATGGCAAACAACAAAAAACCGATACGCAAAAAGAGATGAAAAAACGATGCTATGTCCTGTTCACATTTTGCCATAGTGTTGTCTCACTTTCGTAATTCTTATTATTTTAATAGCTTGTCTATACCATTCTCTGTCTACGTCCAGAGACGACAAAATGGCGTCTTTTTTTTTTTAATGTGCTCCCTGGATACTTGGTGTTACCAGTGCAGTAACAAATACTACCAAACTGTTTTTCAATGCTTTTTAAGGGAAACTTTTGGTAACATACAAAGAAGTAACATAGAAGCCAGTAATAGCAAACCAGTTTTAAACCACTGTACTACGATGCCCCGAGCTCAACGTTCTCCATCTTCTTGCAAAACAAACCCGCCGACGGAAACTCTTTCCGATTCGGATATTCCATCTATTCAAAAGGAAAGTGTCTCAACGCCTTATATAACCATCAGGCAGCACAAACGAGCCCGTGTCGATGGTTCTCCTAAGCATTTCCTGGACGATTTTAGAAAAGAAATAATGGACATGCTCCATTCATGGAAAGCCGAACACGACTCATTTTTATCAAAGCTGGCTCAAGACATAACCGACCTAAAATCACAGTGCAAAGGCATTCAAAAATCGAACCTGGAAATCGAGCGATCAATGGACTTCATCAACAAATCGTATGAAACTATAAAAAACCGTGTTGAATTGCTCGAAACCGAAAATAAAGAAAATAAAAACTACCTACTCACCCTTGATATGAAGCTAAAAGAACTACAATACACAACCCGTAGCGCAAACATCGAGATACGAAATATTCCGCAGAAAGACAATGAAAATGTGAAAGACCTTACCGCCATTGTGACAAAGATTGGAAACCTTCTCGAAACACCGCTGCAGTCTGGCGATCTTCGGGATATATACCGAGCCTCCGCAAAACCCGGTACCACCAGAAATATTGTCGTGGAATTCTCCAGCGTAAACAGGAAATATGACGTTCTATCCGCAGTTAGGAATTATAATAGGGCGCGCGATCTTGGTGAGAAACTTAACACCCACCTCATTGGCCTGCCCGGAAATAAGCAACCGTTCTATGTAGACGAACGCCTCCCACCATCAGGAAAGAAACTCTTCTTCCAGACCCGCGAGTTCGCCAAACAGAACGGATTTAAATTGTTTATAATCTACCTTCAGATTTTTGATTTTCTCCGCCTCGGTGCGACAGAGGCGAAGGGGCGGAGGTAGAGGTCGAGCGCTGGGCTCGGCGTGAATAGTAGTTCGTATTGAGTCGCGCTGGGCGTCGAACGAATATTATAGTAGCCATAGAACGGGTGAAAGCGCACGCGCATTGATTAAATCGACTTGTGGAGTCATTTCGCGGCACCCAATTATACTAGTTAAGCAGTACGGTTAGCGACGCTGTGAATGTCGAACGGGTTATTGATAATATCATTGGTTTGCCTTGTCACGGGAGTGCTATTGGGAAGGCACCGAGGCTTTTGTAGTTAGACTAATACGGAGTGAGTGTGGTGGCTCGCGTTAACGGCGTGGCTTGCAGCGACGTGGAAGAATCGTCCGGAACTACCAGCAAACCATCGCAAGGTCATATACACTCATTATACACATACACAGTTACACAACTTGCGAGGGGTCAAGGAAGTGAGACCGGCTCGAAGAAATGAGGTAAGGGTAGCTTTAAGTTCAGAAATTGTAATATTGTTCGGAGGCGCGTATCGCGTCTATTTGATCCCGTTAGGACGGCGGCTGTTCTGAGACCTGTCTCCCATGGGCCCGAGATAAGGTTCGGCTGAGTCCTGGCGCGATCAAAATCTGGTAGCAGAGCTTGGTTTATTTAAACCCACTTTGTAAAAATTAGTAGGTACTTGGTACCAATTTACTTTGTAAAAATTGTGTTCATGTACAAATTCAACTTGTAGGTAGTAGTACATTGACCTACATACCAGTGTACGCCTCAAGTTGAGTTTGGCGTTATTAATAATAAGTACATGGAATGTGAATATTCGTTGATAAAATAATTTGTTATTTACGTTCGGTTACGCACAAATATAACCTCATCACAAATCGTGTTATGATCGTCAACATTTGAGACATAGAGGAATAACCTCTAGAGCACATAGAGGAATAACCTCTAGAGCACGTAGAGGAATAAGTTCAAGAGTTGGCATAGCGTCGTAGATTTATTCACTCAACGAATATATTATTATTGTTAGTTCCGGATACAATAATTGTTATTTTTTTTGGTTATTGTTATTTATTATTGCATAATCGCGTATTGAAGTTGGTACTATGGCTCCGTCAGTAACGAAAACTATCGCAGCCAGAATCGAAGCTGAATTGAGATGGTTTTCATCGGTTGTTACGTTGGTAGGTCGCACCGATCGTGAAGATGCGTTATTGTCACGCGCTCGGCAAGTTGACGAACGATATGACGCCGTGTTAAAGTGTCACGCTGAGTATTTAGCATGTCTCGAATCGACGGATCTGTCGTCGGTGGACAAGGATGCTCAGGTGGTACGGGGCAATGTGGACCAGTGTGGGGAAATGTCCATGAGCATAATCCAGGCGGCGGCCGACATTGAGCGATCGCGCATGGGTGACGTCAGGGAATCATGTCGGCCAGCAGGCGTAGGAATTCAGGCGCCGTTGCCACCAGTACATGTACCCGAGTTTAGCGGCGAGTATGCCGATTGGCCGCGATTCCGCGATATTTTTAATAGTGTCGTGCATTCGCGTACGGATCTCTCGCCCGCCTACAAGATGGCTCAATTAATGGGTAGGCTTAACGGTGAGCCGCACGACATCTTGACCCACCTGGAGATTACGGACGCCAGTTATGAGACGGCATGGGGCCTATTAATCGACCGATATGATAATCGGCGATTAATAGTTGATGGCCTCATCGATAAGATTTTTGAAATCCCGAAGGTGTCTAACGTGTACGAAATAAGGGCGAAAATCCTTAATCCGGTCACGGTTGCGGTGAACACGTTAGATCGACTTAAGTTGTCGTTAGGGGACAATAAATATATCATCGTCAATAGGGTTTTACGGAAGTTGCCGATCGACGTGGTGGCGCGCTTTGAGCAGTCACATGGTGGCGAATCGACGGACCACCTCCCAAGTTACGATGACTTGAGGGTGTTTTTAGAAGGCGAGTGCCGGCGGGCGGATTGCCAAGGGGCATCCACGTCGCACCCTCCTCCGTCAACCCGACGTACGAGCGGGCCCAAGCCGGTTGAGCCCCGTCGGGGGGGGAAGAAATACCACGCCCTCCAATCGGAAGTGTGCGCCTTCTGTCGGAAGGAAGGGCACGGTCTCGCCGCATGCGCGGACTTTAAGGCGCAGCGGGTGCATAGACGAAGAGGGGTGGTCAAGCAGCGCTATTTGTGCTTCCGCTGCTTGGGGACTCACTTTGTACGTGAGTGCCACAGGACCACTAACTGTGGAACCTGCGGAGGAGCCCATCACGAGTTGCTATGCCTGGCGGAGAGTAGGGAGGTGCACGGAGCCTCGCCGGGAGGTCACCCCCCCTCTCCTAAGCCAGATTCGGGTGGTCGGTCACCCCCCCCTAGGGGGGGTGGGTCGGCCAGGAATCAGCGGTCGCCGCCCCCTCGGGGGGGTGGGCCAAGGGCTGATCCAGAGCACAACCCGATACCGTCGTCTTCCCCGCGGGGGGGGGATAGGCACCGAGACTCGGGCAGGGGCCCGGAGGTAGTACAGACGGGTTACGCGGCGTACTCGAATGCGTTGGGGGGCATGTTGCCACCCCCGAGTAGTCGCTTCTCCCCGCCTCTCGCAGAACGCCCTCGGCTGACGGCGCGCCCGCCACCGTTCGGAAGGATGCCAGTAGGCTACTTCCGACCGGCACGGATGTCACCGATGGGTCGGGAGGGTTACTACCCGGGTTGGGACCCGTATACTGGGACAGTATTTACTCCCCCTCCGGCAGGGGAGGAGGGAGGTGCCTCCTATTAGCAACTAGCAGCCTGTTCGTCAGTGGTGCCCACCCCGACAGTAACGGTATTATTACCGACGGCTAGGATTACTGTCAGGGGTACTGACGGACAGCCGGTGCACGTGCGAGCACTGTTAGATTCAGGGGCACAAGGTTGTATTGTGTCCAGCTGTTTAGTGAAAAAGCTGGGCCTTACATTAGAGCCATCACGGGATGGCGCCGTAGGTATAGGTGGCAATCGGGTGCCTCACCTCAGGGGTCAGACGACATTCCTGTTCGAGATGGGTGACACGGCATCGGTCACGCGGGTGAATGCCACGGCGATCGTTTTGGACGAAGTGGTTGGGGTCCTCCCTCAGACTCGGTTACCGTCTGCGGTAAAAGGGTTGACCAATGGATTGGAGTTAGCCGATCCCCACTTCGCGATCCCCGGACGGGTGGACGTCTTGCTTGGGTCTGACGTCCTCGGGAAGCTGCTCCGAAGCGGCAAACGGGAGCTGCAACCAAACGGGGTTGTGGCCATGCGTACCGCAGGTGGTTACGCGTTATTGGGCCCAGTACGGGAACCACAGCACTCAACGGATTATAGCTCCATATATTATGGCAGCGTGTTATCCGACGTCCTGCAACGGTTCTGGGCAACGGAAGAGCCACCCACCGCTCTTAGAAATAACCCACGTGATGAGGAGTGCGAAACATTCTATCGATTTAACACGGTGCGCCTCCCATCGGGTAGATTTATGACAAGGTTGCCATTTCTGTCAATTCGACCTCCGCTGGGGAGCTCATGGAGTCTGGCAGAAAAGCGGTTAGTGGCAATGGAAAGGCGCATGAAGCGGGACTCCAACTTCCGACAGAAGTATGTGGAGTTCATGCGCGAATACCTGACGTTGGGTCACATGTCGGTGTCCAGGGTTGACTATCGTCATGAGGAGCATTATGTGTTGCCTCATCATGCTGTTTTGAAGACACCTGACTCAAAGATTAGGGTCGTGTTCGACGGGAGCGCGGAGACGTCTAGCGGGGTGTCCCTGAATCAATGTCTCCATGCTGGTCCTAAGCTGACCAGAGACATTGCAGACATTCTCACGGACTTCAGGAGACACCAGGTTGTCTTCGTTACGGACGTACGGATGATGTTTCGTCAAACTGAGATTCATCCAGACGACCGTCGGTTCCAGCTGATATTGTGGCGAGAGAGCCCAGAGGAACCGATGGTCACGTACGAGCTCAACACAAACACGTACGGATTAAAGCCCAGCCCATATGTAGCCATGCGTACGCTACGAGAACTGGCTGATCAAGAACGGCTCCGCTTTCCCCGCGCGGCTGCTGTCATTGATAGGGACGTCTATGTAGACGACATTTGTACGGGCTCAGACAGTATTGAGCAGGCGCTCATCTTAAGGGATGAATTGGTGGCGCTCATGGCCTCCGGTGGCTATGAACTCAGGAAATGGCTGTCGAACTGCCCAGAGGTACTGGCAGGACTGCCAACTGAGTATCAACAAGACCCGCATTTGTTTGAGGATTCGGAGAATCTTCATGCGTTGGCCATTTTAGGGGTCCAGTATCGACCGAGTCAGGATGCCTTCACATACAGTTGTGAGGCCGAGTTGCTGTCGAAGACCTGGACCACGCGATCGGTCCTTTCGACTATCGCACGAACGTTCGATCCAACCGGTTGGATCGCGCCGGTCACGTTCATGGGAAAGTGCTTCATTCAGGAGCTTTGGTGGAGTTGTTGGTTAGGGACCGTCACACCAAGAATTCACACGCAGGCTGTAACACCCTTCTGGGCATTTTGCAGCGTGAATTTTGGATTTTATCGGCCCGCAGAATCATACGGAGCGTTGTGTTTCGTTGCTTGCCTTGTTACCGACTCAAGGCAGCCACAATGCAGCCACAAATGGGAGATCTCCCGGCCGATCGAGTCACGGAGGCTCGGCCATTTGCTGGCGTAGGGACAGATTTCGCGGGGCCTTTCATGGTCAAGACATCGCACCTTCGCAACGCGAAGTCGGTTAAGGCATATCTGTGTGTCTTCGTGTGTCTGGCGACCAAGGCCGTTCATTTGGAACTGGTGGCCGATCTCTCTACGGAGGCCTTTCTGGCGGCGTTAGATCGATTTGTTTCTAGACGGGGAGTACCGTCACTGATTCGGTCGGACTGTGGTACCAACTTCAAGGGCGCCGACCGGTGCTTAAAGGAAATTGTATTGTTTTTAAGTCAGAATGAGCGAGAGATTGGCACGGGCCTCGCCAGTCGGGGCATTTCGTGGTATTTTAGTCCACCTGGATGCCCCCACTGGGGTGGAATTTTCGAGGCAGTAGTCAAGTCTTCCAAGACTCACTTGTATCGGGTCATCGGCTCAACGATTCTCACCTTTGAGGAGTTGTCAACGGTGTTTTGCAGAATTGAGGCGGTCTTAAACTCGCGACCTTTGTGCCCGTTGAGCGCTGACCCGAATGACCTTGAGGCCATGACCCCAGGTCATTTTTTGATTGGCCAACCACTTAACGCCTTGCCGGAATATCCGTATACTGATGTCAAGTTGTACCGGTTGTCACGGTATCAGATGTTACGGCAAATGAGCCAAAATTTTTGGAAGCGATGGTCGCTGGAGTATTTGCATATTCTACAGCAACGCGTTAAGTGGACGGACAGGACGACCCCACCCTGCGTTGGAGACCTCGTTCTGGTTAAGGATGCTAACCTATCACCGTTGTGTTGGCGACGGGGGCGCATTGTTAACCTGATTACGGGCAAGGATGGGTTTCCAAGGATCGCAGACGTCCAGGTGAGGGACTCGATCCTTAGACGGGCAGTTTCAACTTTATCTCGACTCCCGGGAGTTTGAGCGGACCGACAACGGGTCGGTCCGGGGGGGGTGATTGTTTATAATCTACCTTCAGATTTTTGATTTTCTCCGCCTCGGTGCGACAGAGGCGAAGGGGCGGAGGTAGAGGTCGAGCGCTGGGCTCGGCGTGAATAGTAGTTCGTATTGAGTCGCGCTGGGCGTCGAACGAATATTATAGTAGCCATAGAACGGGTGAAAGCGCACGCGCATTGATTAAATCGACTTGTGGAGTCATTTCGCGGCACCCAATTATACTAGTTAAGCAGTACGGTTAGCGACGCTGTGAATGTCGAACGGGTTATTGATAATATCATTGGTTTGCCTTGTCACGGGAGTGCTATTGGGAAGGCACCGAGGCTTTTGTAGTTAGACTAATACGGAGTGAGTGTGGTGGCTCGCGTTAACGGCGTGGCTTGCAGCGACGTGGAAGAATCGTCCGGAACTACCAGCAAACCATCGCAAGGTCATATACACTCATTATACACATACACAGTTACACAACTTGCGAGGGGTCAAGGAAGTGAGACCGGCTCGAAGAAATGAGGTAAGGGTAGCTTTAAGTTCAGAAATTGTAATATTGTTCGGAGGCGCGTATCGCGTCTATTTGATCCCGTTAGGACGGCGGCTGTTCTGAGACCTGTCTCCCATGGGCCCGAGATAAGGTTCGGCTGAGTCCTGGCGCGATCATAAATTCTGCTGGGTTAATAACTCTAAAATCTACTTACGTAAGGAAAAGGGTATGAAGCAATTACTTATCAACTCCGAACAAAACCTATTCGACATAAAAGATAATCAATGACTAGTAAATGTAACCTTTTTAATCCTTAATTTAACGTTGCCAGGTCATTACTTTCACTCAAAGAGACATTTTCACTCAATCAAACATACACAATTTACACACTCCCTTCTAGAACTGTACACAAAACACATAAACATCACAACACTCACAACTCCCACTCACATCACCAAAATAAATAAAACCAAGCGCCATCGTACAAAACTCCTAACTCGTTTAAAAGTCCTCAAAGTAATCCGAATCCCCCTTTCTTCGCCTCGTCACAAATTGACCCACGTTTATTGTCCAAAACATTTTAATGACTGATACAATTGATATAATATCTGAAATAGACTCCTTCAGTATAGCCAAATCATCTCTTATTCCTCCCGATCAGTGTACTATTTTACTCAAAAACCCAAATTTATACATAAAAATCATTCACCAAAACATAAGAAGTATCAAGAAAAACCTTAATCTGTTTATATCTACACTCGCACTTACGAACCTTGAATTCGATATCCTCGTACTAACAGAATGCTGGTTAAAGGTCGCTGGTCCGTTACCAAAAATAGATGGATACATTACCTTCGCCACAACAAATAACATTTCACAAAATGACGGAGTAGTGATTTACGCCAAAAGCCTTTTGAATGTTAAGGTTTCTGAACCACAATTTCTTGATGCCAATTGTTTGGTATGTCACGTTGGCAATGAGCTATGCCTTATTTCCCTGTACCGCTCCCCATCCCATAAAAATATCGACAACTTCCTTGACAGCTTATTTAATTTAGTGCATCCTCTACCTCTTAACACCGACATAGCTCTAATTGGAGATATGAATATTGACATAAAGGCTAATAATGTGGATCGACTATCGGATCAATACCTTACTCTCACAGCGTCTCTCGGTTTACTACCGACGCACAACATACCCACCAGACAAAATAACTGCCTTGACCATATTCTCTTAAGAGCGAAAAAAACGGCTGTAACAATGGTAATCGACTCCCCTGTGACGGACCATCTTCCGGTAATATTATGCCTCGACATGGGGAAACCCAAACACGACCCCCCAAGGTCCAGTAACAAAATTGACTATCCAGCTATTCTTGACACCTTCCAAAATACGGATTTTACACCAGTACTGCAATGTTCGGATACAAATAGGGCTACAGACATGTTTATTTCAACTGTTTCATCTGTAATTGGACAGCACACAAGGCTAATTTGTGTCCCAAAAAGACAAAGGACCATTAAGCCCTGGATAACACCGGGCCTATTACGATGCATAAGGAACCGGGACAAAATGCACAATAATCTAACAAAATCCCCCGACAATACAATCCTCAAAATCACCTACCAACGTTACAGAAATTTCTGTAACCTACTGCTCCGCAAATTGAAACGGGAATACGAGAAACACGAATTTATAAAGGCTAAAGGCAACTCAAAAGCAACGTGGAACGTCATAAAAACAATCACACATACCCGAAATGACAGACAACCCGCTCGCCAGCTCTTGAAACTCAAAGATGATCCCTCTGCCTCCGCCAATGAGGTCAATAGCTTCTTCGTCAATATAGGCAAAAAACTGGCTTCGCAAATCACACCGAACTACAACATTCCATTGTCTGAACACCCCAAATCGCAACCCAATTCTCTAGTCATCGTAGAAGTCAACCACGAAGAAGTAGACCGTATTATTATGTCTCTTAAAGGGGAGTGTGCAGTCGGATGGGACGGCATCTCCTCAAAAATCATAAAAATGTGTAAAAACACATTGATACCGCCAATCACGCACATATGCAACCTCGCGATAAATACAGGCATCTTCCCACGTGCATTTAAGAAGGCCCTCGTTCACCCTATCCATAAGGACGGGAATAGAGACGTCGTAACAAACTACAGGCCCATATCTGTACTCACAACTCTTTCCAAAATTTTAGAACGCATCTTAAACAACAATTTAGTTAATTTTTTTCGCAAATACAATATATTAGCAGCAAACCAATTCGGTTTTCGGCCTGGAATTTCCACAGAGGATGCCGTTGCAAGCTTTACCGATCAAGTCACAAAAAAAATGGACTCCGGGATGAAAAGTTTTGCCATCTTTCTGGACCTTTCCAAGGCCTTCGATACCGTCTCTATTCCCATCCTTATACGCAAAATGGAAGCCGCCGGCACGTGGAAATGCACTGAAAATATTTCGTGATTTCCTTACAGATCGTAGACAGTGCGTCAAAATTGATTCGGTCATCAGCAGCGAGGAAAATATAACTTATGGCGTCCCACAGGGTAGTATTATTTCGCCATCACTTTTCCTGTTATATGTTAACGATCTATGCAATCTGAAACTACAATACTGTGACACATTTATGTATGCCGACGATACGGTATACTACTAGCCTGCGGTGCCAACTGGGAAGCAGCCAAACTCAACGCTGAAGCCTCACTTAGAACAGTAATGGCCTGGCTTTCTGTTAACTTGTTGACCCTCAATTTATCCAAGACTAAAGCGATTGCCTTCAGAATCACTGCTAAATCCGCACCCCGGGCTGTGGATTCTACTTTAACTGCACACGTATGCCAGGATTCCTCCTTCCCTTGTACATGTCTCCCTCTCGCGTTGGTATCCAATACCAAATACCTGGGTGTTCATATAGATGAGAGACTGGACTGGCACGCGCATTTAGGAATATTAAAAACCCGACTAAGGCGACTCATTTACATTTTCAAAAACCTCCGCGATGTGGCCGATATGGGCACGATGAGACTGGTATACCTCGCCTTGTGCCAGTCTATTCTCTCCTATTGCATCCCCGTTTGGGGTGGTACTGACAAAACCGCGGTGTTGGGCCTCGAAAGAGCTCAAAGGGCTTTATTAAAAGTCATGACCCACAAACCTCGACGATACCCAACTCTGACGCTGTATAAAGACTGCAATTGTCTCACTGTAAGGAAACTCTTCATCCTACGAACAATAGTCAGAAAACATGCCTCTCTTCCACTCGCTAAAAATAGAACAGCGCGTAGCGTGAAACCCATTTGTAACTATACCCAAACTAAAACAGGCTTCGCGACACGCCAATACGCTTTTTTGGCATCCAAACTATATAACAGCTTGAACAAATCAATAAATATACACACATTAAACCAATTTAACCTTAAAAAAAAAGTTACCAATCACTTGCTAAATTTGACATACGACGAAACGGAAAAATTACTAAGGCGCATAACATAACACATCACCTTCTATTACAGCCTCACATAATACCTGTACATACATTCTCACGAATTTACCCCCCTCCACCCCCACACACACACACCCAGGAACACAAGCACACACACAGACACACACACACACACACACAGACACACACTTACATACACGAGTACTCTCACACACTCATGGCAACACCTCTTTTTCATACATCTTTTGATTTATTATATACTATTCAGTACCTAGTGGATAACCCTTTTACATTTTTATGATTTGTATAACTTTCTAAATTTTATTTTTTGTTTACCTAACCGCCCAACATCGTAAAAGCTGATAAGAGCCCAAGAAGGAACCACTGGCTCTGAAGATACAGGCTTTGCCTAGTTTCGGAGTCAGGGATACTTATACATATTTGTTTTTAAGCCCTAGCTACAGTACGTAATTAAACCAGAAATTGTTGATCCGATGTCCAATCTTCCTGTTATGTCACTATATGTACACCTTAGAATAAGACTTAAATTGTAAAAAGGGTTGTGAATAAAACTTTTATTATTATTATATTATTAGGAATCAGAAGTGAAATACGTGAACAAAATAAACAATGTTTAATATCTTTTGAATTACACTTTTACAAAAATATCAAGACAAACATTTTAAACAATAATCAAATAGAAATAGCACTAGCAAATGGAATAATCAGTACACGAGCAAAAAACATAAACCAAAATTAGCGAAGCACACGATAATAGTCGGGTAGCAAGTCCTTTCCGAGCGCCGTCCAAGCAAAAAGTGACCGCTGCACCGCCGCTCGCCTCGTTTTATGAACTTCTGTCGGTTGCCGTACGTCGACCGGATGCAAACCGCACGGCTACTGGCTGATGGCGTGACTTTGAGCCAACACGGCCTCTCCTGACGCTCTGACGTCCTCGTCAGCTTCCAACAAGGCGGCTGAGTCTTCGCTGTCTCCTTGATAGCGTGTCTCACAACGCCAGTGGGGCGTGCTGGCACAGTGGAGTGCCACGCACAACTGCGCCTGTAGGGCGCGCTGGCACTGTGGAGTGCCGCACACAACTGCGCCTGTGGGGCGCGCTGGCACCGTGGAGTGCCACGCACAACTGCGCCTGTAGGGCGCGCTGGCACCGTGGAGTGCCGCACACAACTGCGCCTGTGGGGCGCGCTGGCACTGTGGAGTGCCGCACACAACTGCGCCGCTAAGTGCTAACTGCTGAATTCGGAAATATTACATTTAAAGAGAGTTAAATAAAGACTGATCTTCGTTACGAAGGTTTACGCGGGATAAGATAAAAAGATTAGAAGAAAATTACAAATACAAAAATAACAGACATGAAAAAAAGAAATCGTTGTAAATAAATTGATTCTCATTACAAATACGCCAACAGAAAAAGTTAACAGTCCTAAGCCTGTGAAAAATATGAAGGAAATGAGAATTAATTATGTTAAAAATCAGTCTGTGACTAAATTTAACAGTTGCTAAAAATAACTGCTAATTTTAAGTGTTAATTATTTTTAGCATTAGCATTTAGCAGTGTTATTATTTTTTAACGCTTAAGCCCATCTCTAGCCTGTAGGGCGCGCTAGCACCGTGGAGTGCCGCACACAACTGCGCCTGTAGGGCGCGCTGGCACCGTGGAGTGACGCGCTTAACACGTCAGTAGCGCGCTGGCAGCCTGGAGCTACGCGCTTAACACGACAGTAGCGCGCTGGCAGCCTGGAGCTACGGGCTTAACACGACAGTAGCGCGCTGGCAGCCCGGAGCCACGCGCTGTACACGCCAGTAGGGCGCGCAGTCGGCCTGCAGCGACGCGCTCGGCCTGCAGCGAGGCGCTGGCCTTCAGCGAGGCGCTCGGCCTGCAGCGAGGCGCTCGGCCTGCAGCGAGGCGCTCGGCAACGTCAGAAGGCGCGCAGTCGCCTTGCAGCGACGCGCTCAGCAACGCCAGAAGGGCGCGCAGTCGCCTTGCAGCGACGCGCTCAGCAACGCCAGAAGGGCGCGCAGTCGCCTTGCAGCGACGCGCTCAGCAACGCCAGAAGGGCGCGCAGTCGCCTTGCAGCGACGCGCTCAGCAACGCCAGAAGGCGCGCTGGCACCCTGCAGTGACGTGCACGTTCACGGCGTCATTGTGGCAAAGCCCTGGCAACCACTGCTAAGGCCAAGCAGCGTTGCGTTTCGTCCATCCTTGTGTAATGGTTACTCTGTAAACAAACAAATTTACATCAGAATTTTGTTCCGCTCGATCACTCCTGACCAAACTTTAGTTCCATTGGGTGGCACCAAATTCGACTCTCATTAATTAAATCAAATGTACTGGAAATTATCGAAAATACAACACTCAACTACCTTGAGTCATATACCTAGTCGTTCACACCAACCTTAAAAATTCTATTGCAACAAAAACTGCTGAAATCATCGAGTAAAACCTTTAACACCAAGGCTCTCTAACCGAGTAGTACAACAAGAGAGTAATCTCATTCATTAAAGAACATTCAAGTCGAGAATCAAATTCAAAGAAACATTCACCAAACAAAACTTGTCAGACAAGAATACCAATAGGCACATAGGGATGTACGAGTATAAGCACATTGTTAGCATATCACACATACTTCTTCCACAACACTGTAGGCATAGGCTCCAAGTTTGCATACCCCTCAGTGGCTGTTGACATCACAGACTTCCACACACACTGTAGGCATAGGCTCCAAGTTTGCATACCCCTCAGTGGCTGTTGACATAGGCACATTGTTAGCATATCACACAGACTTCCACACACACTGTAGGCATAGGCTCCAAGTTTGCATACCCCTCAGTGGCTGTTGACATAGGCACATTGTTAGCGTATCACACAGACTTTCACACAGACTTTCACACACGCAGCTGAGGCCACGCGCTTGACCAAACCACACGTTCTTATGTAATGGTTACTATGCAAAGAGACAAATCTGACCAAACATCTACGACAGAACCTGACCAAACATCCATTAGGTCCTACTCTCGTTGATATAATCAAACGCGGCTAAACTGGAAATTATCGAAAATACAACAATCAACCACCCTTACATTGTCGTTTAAATCAATCTTAAAAACATTATTGCGTCAAAAAAATGCCAGGTTCACAAAAATCATCGAGTAAAACCACAGATCTCTAACTGACTAGTAAACAAGTCTATCTCCCGTGTGTATCACTATTTGACTTAACACTACGGTCTTTCCAGACCCTGACCTCAACCAGAGCTAAACGCACAACATACAAGAAACACACCCACTGTCTACTCGAGTTTCCTCAAAAACCTTCAATTTTAATCAGACTACGACTACACAATAATTACTGGTACTGTCTAACACAATACAGCCGATAGAATCTCTTGGCTTGCAACCACAACTTTACTTCATCAAAATCCTTATAAACATCAACTGATACGTAACTCATTGTCATCTTTCTTAGCCTATCATGTGTATTATAAAGCAACTTCTATAATAAAGCAAAACTTATCAGACTTTACAGTGCACCTTTATACGGCCTACGTCTTCACACGAAAAAACAAGTCAACTGATCATAAGGCGTACCGCATTGTATCGATGAAGAAATACAGGTTTCTTTCCCGTTAAGTCATACCATTGAATGTAATAATTAAAAAGTTAACGTAGGGGTTTGCGTTTACGCAGACCATGATTATTTGAGTTTGATGTGCCAACAACTGCACTTTTGGGTTTCAAATATACGGAAAACGAGACTTTTGACTGTATTTTGTTTTGTTCATAATTGCGGCTTTTATTTGAGCATCAGATATCACAAATCACAACGTTGCCCCTCACCAGGAATTTCTCCTGTGTCGTGGGTACCTTCACAAATATTTAAACTAACATACACAAGTACCCAACTTAAAAAAAAACTATCTGTAGGTCATACAGGTACTTGTATTCATAACGTCATTATAGCACAGTGACCATATCGACTTCACGCGGACACAATGACCGAAATTCGTGTTTAAAATGAGTCCACGTGCTGTTATTGGTCAACCAATCGTTAAGCGACGTATTAGCACCACCATGTAAATAACCACCAATGCGTCCGAGGCATTGCCAATCACCCCAGTGACCTTATAAACACACACATAACATCACGCCTGCAATCCCCGAAGGGTTAGGCAGAGGTACCCAGTATACCCACATTTCGCCAGTTATGTTAAGACATAAGCTTAACCATGTAACAGGGGTGAGCCCATTGTCACCAACAGGGCACAAATCCAGAAAATAGCACTTTGCCCGACCCGGGAATCGAACCCAGAACCTTCATGCTCATAGTCGCGCTTACGACTACTAAACCAACGAAATATTAAAATGGTTCGATCTTACTTGTATCAGGAACGAAAGTAAACCAATCCTGTCCGGAGCGTCGCCTCAACCGCGAGAGCGGTTACACAGGACTTCGCGTCCTCACGCGGCTCCTACGACGATCTCGTTCGCGCTTGGAACGGCGATCGGATCCCGAAACTTGCTATACGTGACCTTCCACTCCACATAAGGTGGCTACGAGATCGCTTAGAACGCAAGGCACTAGTTTTTGAACGCGAACAACTCGATCTATCCATTGCTAACTACTACCCGCTTTTATCTCAAATTAAAAGCCTGAAAACTAGTTTTTAACTTGTGGGCGAAAAGAATCTTTATCCCACTTCTGATATTAGGAATCAGAAGTGAAATACGTGAACAAAATAAACAATGTTTAATATCTTTTGAATTACACTTTTACAAAAATATCAAGACAAACATTTTAAACAATAATCAAATAGAAATAGCACTAGCAAATGGAATAATCAGTACACGAGCAAAAAACATAAACCAAAATTAGCGAAGCACACGATAATAGTCGGGTAGCAAGTCCTTTCCGAGCGCCGTCCAAGCAAAAAGTGACCGCTGCACCGCCGCTCGCCTCGTTTTATGAACTTCTGTCGGTTGCCGTACGTCGACCGGATGCAAACCGCACGGCTACTGGCTGATGGCGTGACTTTGAGCCAACAATATTATTATAGAAGCAAAAATATTGAGCAAAGGATTGAATAGTAATAAATCTATAAAAAACGAGTTTTTAGGGGAACAAAAAGCACGATGTAGCAGCCCAACTTTGACACATACTCAATACTCAATACTTTACATTTCAGATAGTCAAAATTAATTAAATGTTCAATAGAAAAAATGTAAGTTTTATAGTGCTAAGTGTCAAAAAGACAGCATGTTTTTCGTTAAATTTGGGAGTCATGGCGAGTTTAACTTATTGTATTTTTTTAAATGTAGGTACATCTTGCATTCATTTTAACAATAAGGCATAAGAATTTAAGACATGTAATAACCTAATTAAAATACCTTCATTACAATTTACCAAATACCTTGTGTTTTGCAAGCAATCAAAATTTAAGAATACTTTTTCTTCAAAAAGTGGCAAAATCTACGGCCTTACCCAGCCACTTTATGAGCAATTGTGTTGAAAAGTGATTTTATATTGACTTAAAATAATAAATTGCCGGAACTCTAGAACAAACTCGTCCTTAATGAGTAGGTACTTAAATGCGTTTTTCTTTTTTTTTTACCATTGTCGTTATTTTGGTGGTCTGAATGTATACTAAAATTTTGTCCACCTATTTTAATGGGACCTTTTAAATAAAAGAAAGTCGTGTTAGTTACACCATTTATAACTCAAGAACGGCTGGACGGATTTAGCTGAAAATTGGTAGGGAGGTAGCTAAGAACCAGGAAAAGGACATAGGATACTTTTTTTTTTAGGTAGGGTAGTAGGTAGGTAGGGTAGTACGTAGGGTAGTAGATAGGTAGGTAGGAAAAACGCATTGCAACGCATGCGCGGGTTCAGCTAGTTCTCCAATATAAAAGAGAACTCTTTACTTACCTTTCTTTCGTAAGGAAATGTGATTTGAAAATGTGTACCTACATACTAAATACAGACAAGGATACATTAAACAAATATTTAGCTGCTAACTTTTATTTTACAGAGCGGCTATTAATGGCTATAAACTTTACGAATAGATTTCAATTTGGTAATCGAGTGCACTGCCACGTTCGCTCTTAAGGCGGATGTTGAGGAAAGGAAAACCGATACCACCGGCGGTGACGGTAGCGCTTGCTGATGTGTGGCCCATGTCCCTCGCAATGACGCCCTGAAATACAAAACCACAAAATAGTAATTAACATTTTTTTATTACCTATTAGTAGCAGATCATAATATGAATTGCATTTAGGAAAATAATATAAATTGCGTTTAAATTCGTAAAATGGTGGTGGTGGTGGTTCTTGGTGGTGGTTTACGCTTTTTAACGAAATTATTATTATGATCTGCTAAAGTGCGACGTACCATTTTAGACGCCCTGGACAAACAAGGCACTAGAGTAAAGCAATAAACTTTGTGCAAAAAAGGTACTGCTCCAGTTCTTGTAAGCGTCGGTTTCGTTTGTGCAAAGATCATAATCATGTTTGCATCATCATTATCGCTAAACGCTGTAGGAATCCTTGTGAGAAAATACTAAGGTAATGATAATATAATCATCGCAAACATACCTTAATTATTTGTTGGCCGGGATCTGAGTAGAACACTTCCTTAACTCGCTTTTTGAACGGAAAACCCATGTACTCTGCTTTCTGCTGCCATATTAAGCGACCGTTGTAGCTGGTCCCAATGATTAAGTCACTTGCTACACATGAAGATATTGCTATCAATACGAAAACACTTAAAACAAGTACACACTTCATTCTTAAAATCGCTTTACCGACGTCAATCTTGTAGTCCAACTAAATGAAACTCAAGTCCTCACTTTATATTGGAAAAAAGTTTAATTATAGTACTTAGGTACCTACACTGATATATTCTACTAATGACTTCACACGAAATGTTTTCGTGTTGATAATGGTAACCCTTCGCCTCAGAGCAAAGATAAGAGCAGATACTTAGTAGGTACCATCGTATCATACAAGTTTGTTGTTATTATTACTTACATGTTTGAGAAATCCCTGTCGGTACTGGCCACAGGGAATTTTACGCTATGACGGACGTTACATTTTTTAGGTATCTATCTACATACACTTACTGTAAAGTTTTTTAGCCTATAAATTTTTATTTTTTAAATGACAGAATTTACGATTCGCAGTCTTCGTGATATTAAAAGGCTAGAAATAGTTAGGCCGAGGACCGCACTGGTGCATAATTGTAGGTATACCCTCAGGTATACCTATATATTATTATATATTTGGCACCAATCATTTAAAAACAATAAATCCCCAGTTATTAAACTACCAACTAGACTATATGAAATGCAGCGTAAAAAAATATTTTTGCCAAAGCCATTAGTTACTACAATATCTCTTGTTTATATTTCTAAGTAGGTAGAAATCCCGGCAACTTTTGAAATGTTGTATATTAAAGTTTTGTTTGGTTTAAGGTGGAACCTCCAACCATGGTAGATCGCGAAACTCAAACTTTCTTACGCTTTTTGCAATTAGCCGGTCAGTGTCAGGTTGAATGTTAGATAAAATAAGATTCGCGACCGTATTAAATGTGACTTCACTGAGAAATAATGACTAAAATCACCAACTCTCAGTTCATATAACTTCCGTGAATGCCATTTTCATCAAATAATCACTCAATGGAATTAAATCAACTCAAGAGGCACCACCTGACACTAACCTGCAAATTGCAAAAAACGTGAGAGAATTTGAATTTCGGGGGCTACCTTGAAGGTTTTGTACACCGAAATAGCAAAACATGTACTTAGCTACATTTAATTTATTATAGGTCCTATTTTTGTACAATGCCTATCTCCATAATAGTGATACACATAACATAACATCACGCCCCTAATCCCTGAAGGGTTAGGCAAAGGTGTACCTAGTCTGTAGTACACCCTACACCCACATTACGCCAGTTAAGGTTGATGTTCACGGTAGCCCGCGAAAATTCAAATTTTCTTTCGTTTTTATCGATTTGCAGGCCAGTGCTAGGTTGTATGTTAGTGAAAATATGATTCGCGGGTGTAAGACATAAGCAGTTACAGAATTATAATCATCAAATTCATCATTACAACCCTCCAAGTTCATGTAACTCCCAAGAATGATTATTTCATCAAAAGGTCATTCTTGAGAGTTACATGAACTTGGAGGGTTGTAATTGTACTGTTCGTGCACTTAACTTTATATCGGCTCACTGAGTCACTGCCCAACTCGCCGCACGCGCGTCCGTCCCGCTTCGTGGTTCCAAACAGAGTGAGTGAGGGACGGGCTGTATGCCCCCACCATACTATAGCGCGCGGCGTGTGAGACGACAGAACTATATAATCTACAAACACTACATCTCTTCCTTATTTTAATGAAAGTTTTAGATACAATAATAACTTTTATTATATTTAGTAGCATCTTTATTAGAGCATCATAACAACCTTCTACATTTTAATTGGCATCACAAAGGTAATGTACTCTTTAGTTTAAAACTATTTTGATCAATGTCCGCCACTTTTCGCCAATTGGGTCAGATATTCTTTATTATTTTTTTCTTTATTCCTTTTCCATTGACTTTTCAAATATCATAATCAACTAAAGGTTACGATTCAGCATAACATTAATAGCATCAATAATCTTTCCAATATTCTGGTTTTAACAAACACTTTGAAATAACTAACTAATTTAATACTTCCTTCACTTCCCAATTAATCTTTTGTTATTAACATTTAACCTTATAACACTTCGCTTCCGTTCTAATCCTCCAACAGATCCTGCTTCACCATCGCACTCAAATTGTTCTAAGGTAAGGCTTGACATCATATTTTAATTTGTGGACAATGAAACAAATAAAGAGTGGCTAATTTAGGTCACCAAATGGGCATCATCCTTTTAACAACCTGACACATTCATTATTTATTTCATACAGTATACATTTAAACCATAGTCCATATTAGACTAACAATATTGTTTCAATTTTCTTTAAACTTCAGTAAACGGGAGTTATCCGTACACAAAACTTCAAATTACGGGCATCACCCATATAAAACCTCCATGTATCAAACACTGACATAACTACGTCGCATCGCATCATGTACTTACAGGCATCACCTGTACCAAATTAGATTACGAAGTCCTTACAGGCGTTACCTGTTTCCGGACTACCAGGCATCATCTGGCAACATTTTACATTACGAAGTCCTTACAGGCGCTACCTTTTTCCGGACTACCAGGCATCATCTGGTAACATTTTACATTACGAAGTCCTTACAGGCGCTACCTGTTTCCGGACTACCAGGCATCAACTGGTAACATTTTACATTACGAAGTCCTTACAGGCGTTACCTGTTTCCGGACTACCAGGCATCATCTGGTAACATTTAACATTACGAAGTCCTTACAGGCGTTACCTGTTTCCGGACTACCAGGCATCAACTGGTAACATTTTACATTACGAAGTCCTTACAGGCGCTACCTGTTTCCGGACTACCAGGCATCATCTGGTAACATTTTACATTACGAAGTCCTTACAGGCGCTACCTGTTTCCGGACTACCAGGCATCAACTGGTAACATTTTACATTACGAAGTCCTTACAGGCGTTACCTGTTTCCGGACTACCAGGCATCATCTGGTAACATTTAACATTACGAAGTCCTTACAGGCGTTACCTGTTTCCGGACTACCAGGCATCAACTGGTAACATTTTACATTACGAAGTCCTTACCATTAATGTTCTAATTTGATTTATTTGTAATTTAATTTATCTCTAATTTAATTCATTTGTATTTACTTATTTGAATTGTTTATACTCATTTAATTTTGTTCATTTAATTATAATTATTATGTCTTATGAGAAATGTCCGACGGCGGGTTAGCCTGGTGATCTGTAATACAGGTTCTACCTAAAACAGACACCAGTCTCCATGTAGATATTTGACATTGTATGATTATTGTGTATAAATGAGAAAAATAAATTTATTATTATTATTTCCATGACTACTATGCTCGAGTGACCTTCTGAGCAGCTGCTAAAATATTTGACCTCGCTTTATGATCCTATTTTATTTTCGCGCAACAGTAAATTGTCCTTAAACAAAGATAAGTGATGAACTGATGACCGAGAAACCAATTTGATGAACTCTAATGCACATTTTGCATCATTTAGTAGAACATTGTTATCTTTTCACATATGCTATTTGTACCTTCATAATGGTAAATCTGCCTTTCAAACAGGTACCAATGGAGGGATCCAGTCAGATGGGCCTATACTGGGTATATATAGTGTCAAACTCAACAAACTCTTGGTCTTTTTATTTTTATTAATTTTATACTCTAACGCTGTCCCGTTAGGGTATACTCTTCGATAAAGCTGAGCAACTGGTTGAATTAATTTATCTATAAGAATATGAATTAGATCATCTTTAATTTTAGGGAACACACCATAGACTGCATTGGTACTTGGCGGTGTCTTTCCCTAGCAAATTTCTAGTCCCATTTTTACAATATAAAATTTGGCTTTGGCTCTACAAAAACTGTTACCAATTGTTTAGAGTCAGAGTCAATAGACCCTAGAACGGTTAAGGTATTAAGACTAACGTAGGCCATAAATCTCCTTTTTTTAGATATTACTTGATTTTCAACAAGGACACCGTTGTCTTTGAGAATGACGTTACATCTCAATTTCAACACAGCGCCTTAGTCTTACACTGTTTTGAAAATATTCAAAAATCCCACACTTGAGACAATTCTTATCTCGGGCTGGACAACTTTAGTATCAGTTGAATGACTGCCACCACAAGTCCACAACGCACACATGAATTTACTTTTAAGCTCAGATGTCCAAGTCTGACCAGAAACTTGTAAATTTTCCCACACTTTATTATTTGATGAGCTTCAACAAGTGACGCTCATAAACACGACTTTGTTTAGGGGGCAAATATTCATCGAGCTTGTTGATAGCAACAGTAAATACATAATTGTTACCACTAGTAGTTTCTACCAGTCATCATCTGCCTAGCCTTTTCCCAACTATGTTGGGGTCGGCTTCCAGTCTAACCGGATGCAGCTGAATACCAGTATTTTACATAGAACGACTGCTTATTTGATCTTCACAAGACAGCTAATACTAGGTAATACGGTGCCCTCCGGTAAGACTGGTTGTCAGACTTTCAGGTCACTGACCACCCGTAACGACTGCCAAAGATCTAAATGGCAGTCGGAACCAACAGCTTAACGTGCTTTCCGAGGCACGGAGGAAACGATATGTAATGGGCGATCAACCCATTCACAGACCAATCAAGGCAAGCGTGGCTTAACCTGAAGATCGACCTGAGTGGCAGATATTATTAAGCCACAAGGTCCTCTTAGTAGTTTCTACATGTGCATCGGGAATATTATATTTCTGGAAGGGTTAACCGACCCATGAGTAAGAGTAAAGCTCTATTGCCCTAAGGCCACCTGAGTGTGGTAACTTGGTAGCCGTCAGGTCTGACTCTGGTGCACGTTTTTTCCCAACGTAAACCAACTGAAACTAGGTCACCGACACAGTCCAACGACTGTTGAGGTCGTATGTGCGACATACTTGTGGTCTACCTGGATGGAAGGGGTAATTTCCTTCTTTAGGTACCGTTTCGAGTTAATCGAAATAACTCTTGATCTTATTGTATTTTATCCCAGTATTTATACAAGCTCATTTAGGTACCGTTTGATAACAAACTACCTCTGACGATGTAACTTTCGTCTTTAGGTACCGTTCCAAATTAATAGAACTAAGTCTTTAGGTATCGTTCCAAATTAATGGAACTACTTCTTTTGGTACCGTTCCAAATTAATGGAACTACCTCTTTAGGTAACTTTCCAAATTAATGAAACTACCTTTTAATTTTATTGTATTTCATCCAATCCATTTGGACTGTTATTTATACAAGATCATTTAGGTACCGTTCCAAATTACTGAAACTACCTTTTAATTTTAGGTAGGTATTGTATTTCATCTCAATCCATTTGGACTGTTATTTATGAAACTACCTATTAATTTTATTGTATTTCATCCCAATCCATTTGGACTTTTGGACTGATTTTGATACTGTTCCAAATTAATGAATCCAGACCATTTAGGTACCGTTCCAAATTAATGAAACTACCTCTTGATTTAATTGTATTTCATCCCAGTCCATTTGGACCGAAATGTATACCTACGAGATCATTAGGTACCGTCTGCATAAGCAACTACCTCTAACGACAATGTTAACTTTGATCATTGACAGATTAAAAGTGTTAATTTGGATAAACAGCATGTCTATCACTGGTATCCAAGATTACTCAAGACCGCAAATATAATTGTCAACCATAAAGAGCCTCACCGTATAATAACAATCATGGTCTAACTTCGTTACAATCATAATTAAATAACAGCCGCCTTCAATTTGAACCCAAAATATCGTTATAATGTGCAAAATGCATAACTTAGTATTACTAACAACTACGCAGTAATATATAAATCAATGCTAACAACACTCCAATTTGTTTCTGCCAATAATCAAAGCACTCGTCATTGACGTTTGTTGTATTAGTACACGAATGTTTAGGTACCAATCAATGTAACTAAATCAGTTCCGTTTTGAAGTAACGACTACGTTCAACATATTAATAGCAGTCTACAATCATTATAATACTTTTAGTCATGAAAGGGCATCATCCGTTCTAATCAACTTTTAAGAAAGCTTCCATCATCACATCCTAATACTTCTAGTCATGAACCGGCATCATCCGTTCTGACCAACATAATTCATCATAATACTTCTTCCTAGTCATGAACGGGCATCATCCGTTCTGACAAACCTTCACGAAAGCTTCAATCATTACTGATCATAACACTTCTAGTCATGAACGGGCATCATCCGTTCTGACTAACTTCCCTAGTACGCAATGTAACCGTAATTAATAGGATAATTCAACCCATTAATCAACACCTTATCGCTCAAAATATGTAAACAATACGGCATCAACCGTTTTGTTCTACAATAAAACAATCATCTTTTCAAGTTTTAAGCAACAGATACTCCGTATTTAACTAATTACGATAAAAACATATTTCAAATAATAAATACTAATTGTTATGATAACCAGAAATCAGCAGATTAAATCGGGGCTCGAACCCGATAGAATAGAGGGTAGGTAGAATAACTACAGATTTATAATATCCTAATTAACTGTATGTTTATTATTGGTATACCTGCATTATACACAACTACCATTTTGTTGGTGTTTGTTTCCATTTAGCACTATATTTGTTAAAATGAAATTCGATTAATGCTTATATTTATGCTACATAATATAGACGTTAGAGGGTATTGTTTGCATAGTTACGTAAAAACTTCCTTTTACGTTTTAACATGATCTTATCACATGATAAAATAAAAATGTTTACATAAACAAAATGATCAAGCTAAGCATTATCATCAACGTATATTATAAGTATTTAACTCATGTCCTTCCTCCCGCAAAAGTCAACTATCCACAACGACAAAGCAAAGTTTTGTTGCAGTAAATAACCCACGTTAAATTATTATAAACTTGCACACCAATATTAAGCTTTCCTTCTAACCTTTCCTTACCAAAAAATAAACGCCGACAATTTCGCATTTTTTCAATCAGAAAAAAAAACACAGTACTTACAATACTCGTCGCCAAAATGTACTGTTCGTGCACTTAACTTTATATCGGCTCACTGAGTCACTGCCCAACTCGCCGCACGCGCGTCCGTCCCGCTTCGTGGTTCCAAACAGAGTGAGTGAGGGACGGGCTGTATGCCCCCACCATACTATAGCGCGCGGCGTGTGAGACGACAGAACTATATAATCTACAAACACTACAGTAATGATGATTTTGATGATTATAATTCTGTAACTGCATACGTCTTACACCCGCGAATCATATTTTCACTAACATACAACCTAGCACTGGCCTGCAAATCGATAAAAACGAAAGAAAATTTGAATTTTCGCGGGCTACCGTGAACATCAACCTTAAGCCGCAATTATATTTAGCCCGCGCCGCGTGTCGCAACGCGTGGGTAAGCTATCGGTTACATACATTTAGTATTGGATTGATTACATTAGTCCCGTCCCGCGTGTCGCAGAGCCTGCTGACGCCACGCAGACCGAGCGATTTCGATCGGCGTGGGGTCGGTGGTGGGGGTTGTGACGCGTCAGCTCAGTCGGGTCTAGTGTAATAACGCGTGGGCACGCGCAGACAGCCGAGTGGCGACGTAGAACGTGGACACTGACGGTTTTTCGTGAGGACTGAGACGATTTTTCGTGAGGCCGCGTGGCGACACGACACGCAAATGTAATAACCCGCCGTTGCGTCAGGCAGCGTGGCGACACGCGGCGCGGGCTAAATATAATTGCGGCTTTATGTTTAAGCCCCATGCAATAGGGGGCGAGAGCCTATTGCCATCACGTAGTGATACATGTACAATCAAACACTATCAACGTTTAAGAAGTTTATTCTAGATAATTTTCTGTTATACTTTAAATTAAATGAAACGCTTTCAATAAACAATTGCACATTCAGCATTTTTAAATAAATATTTTTAATAAGTTACTGGTATTACATAAGTAGATACAACACTATTAGACCAATGTAGGTAATATCTGCTACGACTTAAAAACATAACCTGAACCTAGAATTAGTGTTTATGGATCGAAAAATTGAAACGCAAGTTTTAATTTTTTTTTCTCACATAGCGAAAGCATGACGTCTTTTCGAACATTTTCATTTAAGATATACTTAGTCGGAAAAACATATTCACCTTCAGGTGCTTTTTTATTTTCATTCTTTGACTGTTTACAACAATTTGCTACCACCTTGGAACCTGGACTTGACCTTCATAATCATATTACCAAAAAAAAAAACTAATAACCGTGATCCATTGTTATACCGAACTAACTTGCATTGCCGCAAAACGTGGAGTCGTTTCCATATCTAGTGAATCTGAAGTGATTTGAGAACGTGTATCAGAATTCTCAGTACTGTTTTGGATTGATGCCATAGACATTTTTTCATCTTTCATACTACCGTTCGCTTCTAAAGAAATGTCAGTAACGTTCGACTTCTGTTGTGCATCTACCATATCTCCGCCGCCGCCGCTGAGTGAATTCCAAATACCCTTTGAAGACTCTTTGAGAGTAACTTTCTTCTCACCCATGGGCCCTTTGTCTTTACCATCTTTGGTCTTTTTGCCGAGAACCGGAAATGAACTCAATTTGGGTTTGGAACTGCGGACCGCACCACCCCGCTGTATGGGAGCGGCTTCCGCTTCGGCCTCTTCGATGATTGAAGTGAGCATGTCAGCCGAATCAGATGGCACAGCTTGCCCGGCTTGTATAGGAATGTCATCTGGAAGTAAGTGTTGAAATATGTTAATTATGAATAATGGGGATTTTGAATGAGTGAATATTTGTGCTTGAAAGAAAAATATAGAAAGATACAAATGATACAATATAGCTAATAAAAATCTCCTTTTACAGTTCAGATTATCCAAAAAATATTGTGTTGAAGCTATTAGCAGTGAACATTTAAGTAAATGGTTTGTAGCTTGCTTTCATATTACTATGGTGCTACCCTACCGACTAATAAGGGTTTCTAACCGGGCAATACTTTCACTGGAATGTGTTGCAAAGTATATTCGGTAAGTTTTAAACGGGCAACAATTATTGATGCAATGGACGGCGTCCATTTTGCCAACCCTGTTCCCAATGCCGGTGGGCTACTACATTTTATATTTTTAAATGTTTTTTTATATCACTTTTTAAATTTTTTAAATTTTATTTATTGTAGGCCATAAACATGAAACACATATTTATGATTCATAGTGGTGTAGAACTGCAGACATATTCCCGAAATATGAATATGCATCAAAATCATAGGTAATGTTTTCCTGATGGCTGGTAATATTGCAGATAAAATATTACCCATTCAAAAGCACCATTACTTGAATTATTGCTACATATTGCCACATCTTGCTATGAAAGTAGAGCCAGTTTAGAAGCGCCCTGATTTGAACCTAGACAACGTTTACAAAAAAAAATTACAAACCTGTAAGATATTACAACAATGGTCTACTGTTTAAAACTTAATATTTATGTATCTGTGATTGTAATTCACTAAAATAAGTGATTCAACAGTCACTTTATGCAAGTGCAGTTATACAGGTTAGTTTTCAATGACTGGCTAAATTTTCAGAGATGATGATGATGATGCAGTTAGCTTATAGTCCGGTCAATATAGACATTTTTATTTGACCACTACTTTTATGTCTAAATTGACCGGACTATTAGTTATACATAAAGGTGGTACACGCACGCACACAAGTACATTGATACTCACTAGGCTGTGGCCTGCGCACCCCTACGAGACATTTTTAAATGAATGCTATTATTTTTCTTTTATTCGTCAATAATTAACCGACTTCAAAAAAGGAGGAGGCTTCTCAAATCGTCCGTATATATTTTTATTAAAAATTGGGTATTTGACTAGGCACTGGTAAAAATCACGAAAATGTTATGTTACTTCAAAGAACTAACAGAAATAACACGATGTTTAAAAAAAGCAATAAAATCGATAAAAAATTGGAGTAGCTACATGCTTTAGAAGTTTTTGGTGGGGGCACTTTCTATCCTTGTCGCGCGAAACGGCCATTTGTAATACGTAACTGTTCTATGGAGGTATGGAATATGACGTCATGTTTCTATAGCACTGTCTTTGTCTAGCACATCATTTGCAATCAGTTAAAACTAAGCCATTTTTCGATCGATTTTATTACTTTTTTCACACATCGTGTTATTTCAGTTAGTTCTTTGAAATAACATAACATTTTCGTGACTTTTTAACAGTAGTCAAATAGCCAGTTCAACTTCGGTTTGATATCTAAGTAAATTATAATTTTAAAATTTTGGCTGGTCAGTGAAAACTAACGCTGTATATATTATATAAATAAATGAATGGTTTTTGGTTAAGTCTCCACGCAAGAATAAAATAAGCTTTCGATCTGTAGTAATAATTACATACAATACAATTTTGGCTATAGTATAAGTCAACCTTCGTGGTTACCACGGTCATAAAACGTGAGAGCGAGATCACACTCAACTTTGTATGAGATTTTAGATAATTATCAATTTTATTTATATTAAGTACCGACATATAATTTGACGGCACTGTATATTGTAGCTGTTTAATGTCCCTGAATAAATAAAAAATATAAGGTCCCATTAAAATAGGTGGACAAATTTTAACACAGCGTTCAGTACGTCTAATCAAAGATATCTAAACATAAAAAAAAACATTAAATAAAGTGATTTTTTTTACTTCAAATAATAAATTGCCGGCACTCTAGAACAAACTCATCCTTTATGAGTAGGTACTTAAATGCGTTTTTCTTATTATTATTTTTACCATCGTCCTTATTTTGGGGGTCTGAATGATTTCGGAAATTTTAACACAACAAACAAACAAATTGGTGGACAAATTTTAACACAGCATTCAGTAGGTCTAACCAAAGATATCTAAACAAAAATAAACATTAAAAATAGTGATTTTTTTTTTTACTTAAAATAATAAATTGTCGCGACTCTAGAACAAACTCATCCTATAAGAGTAGGTACTTAGATGCGTTTTTCTTATTATTATTTTTTACCATCGTCCTTATTTTTGTGGTCTGAACGATTTCTGAAATTTTGTCCACCTATTTTAATGGGACCTTATATTTTGTGTATAGATGTAAATGGCAAGAGACGGAAGGTGGTTACTGAGTCGACTCCTAATGGAAGAAGTGTTGCTGCGCCAACCCCAACTACAATGGGGTAAGGCCAGGGGAATGATGAAGATGACCTACAATTCTTCAGTCCTACTCGCACGCTTAAGAGGAAATGCGAGTGCTATCTCTTTCTACTATCGCTGTCTCTCTCCGTCCTCCTGCCCTCAAATTCGTGCGATATGGACAACTGTAGAAAAAAGTTAGAATTCGAGGTTTGGCTCTCGCCTATTTCCTCCTCCAATATTGAACCAATTTAAAAGATATTTTAGACAATGAATAAGGAGGTTATATACTACGCCGCTATGTTTTTATTTTTCCGTTAATAGTTGTCAAATTTGTACACTAGGACTCTGTTAACAGCGATCTAAACAAGCAATTTTGAGCATTTTTTGAGGGTTCTAGTGCTTATAAAAATAATTTATCACCAAAAAGGAAAACATAGGGGCATAGAAATAGTTAATATTTATTATTCTGTAAAAAACCATTGCTCTAGGGTCATTAACCAAAAAGAAAACAGGCGAGAGCGTTTGTATGGAGAAAAGACCACTCGCGTTTCCTCTTAACGACCGCGACTGCTTCGAGTTTTGGCGTTTAGTATAGTTTATTGAAGCAACGGATCTTTTAAAAGTGTTCTACTTATTAAAAGGATGAAGGACTTGTTTCACTAACACACTTGGCATAGTGGATGGAGCTGTGCTCATAAGTTGCACTCCTACAGCTGGACGTCACATGTGCTTCAATAAGTATTTCTAAAGTCCTACAAAAACAAAATTATGTGATTTATTTTCCGAAATACCTCTGTGTATTACTTGACAAAGATGTAAACATAATGTACACAATATTTTGACAGCTTCTATAATTAAAAGTCGTGTTATTTGAAGATCTTTTTCAGTGCCCATGGTACTTAAGTCATAAAGCGAATATTGTAGCGTGTTTTAATATTGTGAGATTATGTAGACTTATCTATGTCACTGCACATACAATTAATGTTTTTAGTCCACAAGCTACAATCCAAAGTACGAGGCGAGGAGCATGCATTTGGCAGCATACAGTTATGTTCATCTGTATGTAAACCAAAAACATTCAAATACAATATCATGTCAACTAAGTATGATTATATCAGGGGCAATTCAACAAATCTACAATACTACTGAAAGAATGTTAAATCACTACATATTATAAAACAAAGTCCTCCGCCGCGTGTCTGTCTGTTCACGATAAACTCAAAAACGACTGCATCTATTTTCATGCTGTTTTCAACAATGGATAGAGTGGTTCTCGAGGAAGGTTTTAGTATATATATTTTCTAAATTCAACCCCTAAGGGAGTTAAATAGGGGATAAAAGTTTGTTGGGATATTTTTCGACATCCACACGGGCGAAGCGCGGGCAAAAGCTAGTTTAAATATAAAATTGTGGCTAGCAGTACACTTGATGACAGGTGAATTCTAATTCTTACCTGGTAACTTCTTGGTACGGAATGATGCATTGGTAATCATAGATTTAGACATTGTGACGGTAGTTGTCGCTGGTGACAATGCTACACTAATACCCATGGGGCCGTCACACGGTTGTCCTGAAATAAAGTAATACACCATTAGTTGAAACAATCTTGGAGATCTTAGGGTCTCACACATCCCGTCGGGGCTGCGGGTTGTTCGCAAGAGATACCGCGGCCTCGACATAGAGGGGTTAAGAAGGAACATGGGTGGTTTTTAGTCAGTAGAAGTCTCACACTCCCTTTCGCTCTGCCCAAGAGCGGGGGTTATTTGATGATTTCTTGCCACCAAAAAAAAGAAAACCGGCCAAGAGCGTGTCGGGCCACGCTCAGTGTAGGGTTCCGTAGTTTCCCGTCCGTCACAATAAGTGTTCCCACTTATGAGTTTAAAGGTGGGTATCCAATTATCCATTATTTTTTTTTATATACTTATATTTTTAATTTATTTTTTTCACTTTCAAAATGATTTTCCTAGAAAGTCCTTATAAAGTTCTACTTTTCAGATTTTTTTCATATTTTCTAAACTTATGGTTCAAAAGTTAGAGGGGGGGGGGGGGGGGGGATACATTGTTTTTTACTTTTGGAGCGATTATTTCCGAAATTATTGACATTATCGAAAAATTATTTTAGTAATTTTCTATTTCTTATTCATTTTTAAATACCTTTCGAACAATATATCACACGTTACGGTTGAAATTAAAAAAAAAAAACACTTCCCACTTTACATATAGGGGGGCTACCCTAATAAAACATTTTTTTCCATTTTATTTTACCACTTTGTCGGCGTGATTGATACACATATTGGTACCAAATTTCAGCTTTCTAGTGCTAACGGTCACAGAGATTAAGCGAGGACGGACGGACAGACAGACATGGCGAAACTATAAGGGTTCCTAGTTGACTACGGAACCCTAAAAAAGGGTCTCACATACTACCTCAAGTCGTGCGACGTAGTGGCGCTGTGCTATTTAGCGTTTTATGTAAGTAAATCATGTTTCATGAAAAGTACATGATGCCACCTAAGGACCCACAGACTGCCGCGCCGGGACGCACTGCAGTGTATGAGACGCCTTGAGATCATTTAATTGTGTTTATAGCAACTCAATTATTTTGGAAGTATGGGCTATGCATCATGGGAAAGGCGACGTTGGGGTCGGCTTCCAGTCTAGCCGGATGCAGCTGAATACCAGTATTTACATGGAGCGATTGCCTATCTGATACTGTATTACCCAGTTAATACTAGGTAATACGATACCCTTTGGTAATACTGATTGTCAGACTTTCAAGTCACTGACTACCTGTAACAACTGCCATAAAAAAAAATAAGTTTAACAATCTAAAACCCGACTACTAACAAAATCGCGGTCTTAAAAGTAGAAAACAAGAAAAAAATTCTTGTCTGATATTCTTCGTAGTCGCATGCCACTGATACCTGATGCTCCTTCATGGCGTTCTCATTGAAATAGAAGTCAGCTGCTAATTGCCATTAGCAAGGTGGCATACGACTACGAAGAATATCAGACAAGAATTATTTTCTTGTTTTCTACTTTTAAGACCCGCGATTTTGTTAGTAGTCAGGTTTTAGATTTTTAAACTTATTTTTTTTTATTTGTATTTTATTTTTGTGTGTTACTTATAATTATGTAATAAATACGTACCTAATAATATACCTATTAATTTCATTGTAATATTCTACTTAGTGTTGGTTTGTTATTTAAACAATACGAATAAATAACACAGACTAGACCGCGAGAACGGTTTGACCGCATTATAAACGTATTATGTTGACTAAAACTATAATATAATATGCATATTTGTAATGTGCTGGTCGAGACCTTTCATTTGATACCAAACATGTTATGATGATCTCTATTAATTTTTTTTCGATGTTATAATCTGACATTTAACTTCCGTCATAAAAATATTTCATAATATTTATATAGCCTATGTCACCCGGGCTATTCTTACGAATCTATTGACACCTCATTTATTAAAATCCGTTCTGTAGTTTAGGCGCTATGGTGGAACATACATACATGCATACATAGACTGCCAAAATCATTACCCTTCCTTTTAGCTTCCCCGTAATCGGGTAAAAAGTCAGTCAGCCGGGACCAACAGTTTAACGAGCTTTCCGAGGCACGGAAGAAACTCGGTATGGGCGGTCACCCACCCACACACCAACCTAGGCAAGCGAGGCTTAACCTAAAGATCGCTCCGAGTGGCAGTTTTTATTAAGCCACAAGCTCCTCAAAGTTAATGATTAGGACTTTCTCTATAAAAGATCTACATTCGATTACAAATTGTAAGTTTTCTGTACCTGAAGGATTATTTTTTAAGGAGTTTATCACAGCACTAGTAACCAACATCACATCAGGAAAAAGTTCGTACTGGGCTCTTTGGTCGATATCTTGTACTGCCTGATGTGCCAATGTATAGAATTCATTGAACATAGCAAAGTATGCGCCTTCAATCATTTCTAATAAGAAGCTAGGTGAAACTGGTACTCTGGACACTTTTCCAGATGATGCAACATTTTTCTTCTTGAATCCTTGGGTAACTATTCTGTAATCATAAAAATATCGTCAGACTAACCACTAAAGCCGCAATTACATTAACCCCGCGCCGCCCCGCGCCGCGTGTCGCAACGCGTGGGGTAAGCTATCGGTTACATACATTTAGTATTGGAGTGATTACATTAGTCCCGCGTGTCGACACGCGGGACGGGACGGGACTAATGTAATCACTCCAATACTAAATTTATGTAACCGATAGCTTACCCCACGCGTTGCGACACGCGGCGCGGGGCGGCGCGGGGTTAATGTAATTGCGGCTTAACAAGTATTTCTTCTGTACTTACATCCGTCTATCTGTCTGTTGCGCTCTCACACCAAAACTACTGAACTTTCTACCTATTTTAATGCATTATGTTTAAAATATAAGCATTTAATTAGTAATCATAAAAATTATCTTGTATTTAATTGTTTACCTGGATGCAGCAATGCAGAAATGTCTTAATGCCAGTTTAGGTAACAAGCTCAGTTGGCGATTGTAAATAAATAGCAATGCCGACATCACTTTCAACCGATTCTGTGCATTGATAGCTTCAACTTGTGGGAGTGGTCCCCAGCTAACAAGTTTAGTGTTGCACTCTTCCCACCTCCGTAATGCACTTTCAGTAAGGAACTGAGATCCCAAAGAAAGCGGCTGAAAATAATAAAAAAATTGGTGTGTTGTAATATTCAACTGTCCAGAAAAATATTGCCCTTTTATTATGAGTTGGACTTGCACACCAAGAGTTCCAAAAAACATGTGATGCTCAGATATTTGCCATTACAGGTGCTGTAAGACATTGTTTCTTGCCAAATTTGATGATTCTAAGTGAATGGTAAATGCCCTAATAGATTTTGATTCCCTTGTGAAATAGTGTAAATATGCAACTTAAAAAGCAATCATATAGATCTATTGATCATCTTGAATTACAAATCTTCACAGCTGGAAGAGACCATGGTACTCCCTTACTTCTCCTAAAATTGTTTGTCCGAAAATCATTATCCATAACACGTTTGCCATAAACTTCATTAACCATAATGTTCAAATTGCCGAAATTTTGTTTAACATAATTATCTTTAGTTCTAAAAGTATTCTGTCATAATATCGATTACTATAATAATTGAATCTCCTAATTTTACATGACCTAAATTAATATGTCCTAACTATTGCTTTACCTAATGTGTATTATTCCGAATGTTCGTTTATAATAAATTTTATAGTCCTAAAAAAAATTCGAAGTGTCTAGTCGTCCGATTAGCGGATGAATAAAATTAATTAGTCGTCCGATTAGCCGGATGAATAACCAAAATTATAGGCTGTTGCTAGTCGTCCGCTAAGTGGATGAATCACCGTCTCGCGACAGTATCCTTTATGGGCGGCATGGGCACCGGGCCGTAGGCCGACGAAGGAGGCCGGCGGAGGCCCGGCACTTCGGGGACAGAAGACAATAGTGTTATGTAATATGCGAGCGAAGCGAGCGCGCGTCATGGAGTACAACATGCGTTGCATGTATGAGTGACGTGCCCAAAGGTTTGTTATACTTTGTTCTAATAATATTATTATGATAAATAAACATTATGTTATTTTAATTTAGGACTTAAAACTTTTATGGAAAACGATTTTATGTCTTACGTATATTATTGTTTGTAATATTTATGACAAATGGATTTAGGACATATTATATTTAGGGATTTCAATTTTATAGCATGTGATATTATGTGATATTTATTTCGGGTAAGTTATCATTCGGACAAATGATGATTAGGACAAAAAAAGTTATGGCATTTTAAATTATGGATAAAAAAGTTAGGTGACACAATAGAGAACCAGAGACCATAGTATAATGTGATCCTATATGGATTCATAATTTAAAATTCAAATTATTATTTTAAATAAATTATTAATCTTTACCTCATGATAAATGGAAGCTTGAGCCAATGATGGTAGTCTGAATGATACTACTTTGGGTTTGCCTTCTTCATCAACCACTTCAAAGTTATACAAACCTGCAAAATGAATAACAAAGGTCAATAGATCTCATAGTGATTCAGCTATAAAAGAGATTGTTTGCATTATCTTTTATTACCAATCAATAATGTTTCTATGCAGCGGCATGTCTTCTTGTTTCCTTGAGCCACTGAGCTCAGATAGTTATAAATTAATGTAGGAACAAACTGTAGTGTAAATCTTTGTAACTCAACCTCCTTTGACCTGTAGAAGCTGAATAACTGTGTACAAACATTTTCCAACAGCTGAAATGTTACATAAACTATATTAGGGCCTTAGGGGTATAAAAAAGTATTATGTAAGTAATAGAATGCAGTAAATTGAAGATACCTGTTCAAATTGTGAACCTTTTTCTATTTTACTGCCAGTATTAGCTTCATCTTCACTATAGAACAGGTTGAAAATGGCAGTAGCTATCTCATGATTGTGTTCATGTTCAGCTGCAAAACTTTTTATTTCATTTTCTTGCAATGCAGCATATTCACTGAGCCACTCAGATATCAGCTGTTTCCATTCTGCCATTATGACAAATGTAATCTATTTACACCTGTACAAAAATAGGTTGTAGATACGTACTTGGTAAAACGCAGTTGAATTTAGTTTACAAATGATTTTTAGATTTAATAAAATTATATCTTCCTTAAAAAATCAATGTTTTTTTAATTAGTTCCAGTTTCGCTTAGGGCGTTGTTTTTCTATTTTTTATTTTCTTTTTTAAATGCTTATTTATTACAGCACGACATTTGTATAGGTCCGAGTCAAATAAATAATACTTTGGATGTGATTTGCCACACCCCGTGTGCTACTGCAAATGTCATTAACATCAGTATTGTTGATATAGAAACGTAATTACGTAGTATTAAAGCAATAACTACGAAATCTTGTTGGATTATACTGTAACAAACATTAAATAAATCCGTAAAACATCTATTATGAATATAGTACTTTATTATTGTAATGTGATGATGACATACCTGTCAATTCAAGGCTTTTTGGTTTAACTGATTGAATTATAGCTTTATTTTCGTAACTGCACCACAACAGGCAGTCATGTTAATAAATAAATATTCACTTATTCGTGAAAATAAATGGATTATTAGAATTGGACCCACAAGGCACAAAAACACAGATGACAATGGCCGCGTTCCGTATTACAAAATAATCGCTCACAGCGCTCACGTCTATATTTTGCGTTCCGAATTAGCTATCACGATTATGACAGCTATGAGCTGTCATCAATTCGGAACGCTCGTATGTAAGCGCGCTTACAGTGCTCACTCGTCACGTGATAACAAAAACAACCCTGCATGAGAGAAATTCGTCGCCCGCTAAGCTCGTCTTGTATATTTACTTGAATACTCATGGTTATGAGACTCCAAAGAGATTTCAAAGAACTACCTACCTAATTGAATGTATTTGTGCGACTCAAGCCAGTGAACCTCAGCCATTGAGATAGGAAAAATATGGAGACGCCGCGATATTCTATAACACTTGCTTATACAAATATGAATGAAATAGGAGACAGAATGTAAAATATAGTTTTGTTTCGTTCTTTCTAATGCAGTAATCGTATTTGATGAAAGAGACAACAATATTTCAGTTGTTGCTCATAATGGCAACATTTGGTTATGCGAGTCACAGAATAGTAGGCTGGTGCCGTATTCGCCATATTGTGCTACAAGATGGCGACGAGTTTCGTGGTAGTTGTGCTGTCAAATAGTTGTTTACTTTCTGCTACATTGCGATTTGTGAGAAAATTACGACGAGATTATCTCTTAAAACTGCGTGTATATGTTAGGAAACAGCAATTCAATATGCCTGCGTGTTGTATTGTGAAGTGTGGTGCAAGAAGGACTGAAAATCAACCTCAATTGACTTTGCATAGGTTAGTAGTCGTTTTCATGCAATAGTATCTAGGAGTAATACATTTCCGATGAAAAAATGCTAAGTGATCATTAATTTATTGCTAAAGTGTTAATATTTGGGTTTATTTCCGTCCCAGAGACCTTCTTGTTATTTCATAATTTGATTCGTTTGTTTACAAACAAGGGTAGTGTTGTACCGTTGCGTAATAGTTTCCGATACTAGTTCCTTCGCTGCGCTGAAACGATATCTGTTCGAGTGACCGTGCCAGGTTCGGTCAGGGCGCGGGACCGCCCTGCGGATTATCGAAAGAGATAACGCGGCCTTGGCACAAGGGCGAAGAAGGAACATGGGTGGTTTCTGGCCGGTAGAAGTCTGACACTCCCTTCCGCTCTGCCCAAGAGCGGAGGAGTTATTTGATGATTTGATAGGTCCGGTCCGTAGTTCACAGAACCAAGATACCGTCCCACAGAGTTATAAGATGGTTATACGTGATCCGAAAATAAGACATCAGCATTTTGTTATTTTAGTTACAAATTATTACAACTTTAACCAAATGATTTATTGATAAAAATATTATCTACTTACTAGACGATAATCAATTAGGTAATTGGATAAGGCGTTGATAGACAAGAATTATTTTCTTGTTTTTTCTACTTAAAAGACCGCGGTTTTATTAGTTTGCGATTTTATTCGTAGCTGAGTTTTAGTAATATTCTACTTTAATGTTGGTTTGTTATTTAATTCGAGTAAATAACAAGGACTTAACCGCGACAACTGTCTGACCGCAATCTAAACGTATACAGGGTGTAAATTAACCCATAACACAGCCGTCAACCAAGCAAGGGTGGTACTTAGTTTGATGTACAGAAACATCAAACTAAGTACCCCCCTACCTACGCAATTTTTTTGCTAAGAAACGATTTTTTATTGGGGTCAAATATCATATTTTACGGTAAAACTCAATGTAGCACTCTTAACACATTGGGCTAGTGGATGCTATGAATAGTAAACGGGTGATGGAGGTAATTTAAGTAAAGATAAAACCTGAAAAACTAGTATTTACAAAAACAACTGTGAAATATTTGGAACTTTGACAAATATCTCCGTAACTAGGGGGTTCCTAGGTATGGTCTAGAACAAAAAAATATCGCAGTGGTGGGGAGAACAAGTGTTCAGTAGTTTAGGCGCTATGCTGGAACATACAAACATAATACATACACTGTCAAAATCATTACCCTTCCTTTTGGCTTTTCCGTAGTCGGGTAAAAAGTAGTCTTTAGAGTCTGTCAAGCGAGTCTAGTCCCATGAAAAAGGCGGCAAATTCAAAAATCTTTCAGGTGTCAACACTGATATAGCACGCTGAAAACTTATTGATAGAGTCTGTCAAGCGAGTCGAGTCCACAACCCTTTTACTTTAAAATTCAAGTATCAATAAGTTTCAGCGTGCTATATCAGTGTTGACACCTGAAAGATTTTTGAATTTGCCGCCTTTTTCATGGGACTAGACTCGCTTGACAGACTCTAATTATTGTATTCAGAAAAACCACTTTGAATAAATTTTATTCTCAGGTATCAGAAGGTAAGTAAATTTCCTCATATTTTTCTGTTACTACTTTACAACGGACTGTTAATTATAATTCAACCGTGATATCTAATAATACTCGTAATACTAGTATCGATACTCGTTACAGTAATACTATGTTTCATGATTGACACAACCCTAGCATTGGCAGCCATTTTATGCTCCGTAGGTATGCACCTTTTTTTGTAGGTATTTCCAGTTCATACTTTTTATATGTCAATGACCTCAGCTGTGAACACACTCACACACCCAGACACACACACTCACACATCAGACCGCTGTTATCTTTGACATTGATTTTGACAGCGCTCAAGGTGATAATAATACGCTGGATTTACACTCTCGCGCGAGTGACGAGACGAGCCGCGAGGCGAGGCGAGGCGAGGCGAGGAGGATGGTGTGTTTCACACCATTCACACACTCGACTCGTGCCTCGCCTCGCGGCTCGTCTCGTCACTCGCGCGAGAGTGTAAATCCAGCATTATAGTTAATTGGGGCATGGTCGGTGTAATCGCAAGATGGCGCATGTCATGACGTCATCTATGACGATTCAAGGGACATCGATATCGCGCTCACAGTAATTCGGTACGGGTTTATGGACGCTCAAATCGATTACAGCGTAAGTCGGAACGCACCCCTTGTCAGTGGCACCATAGTGGCACTCAGTTTCACTCAGTGGACATGTGAGATTTTCAAGGATATTGTAAAGGCGCGTCCCCACTATGAGCCACGCGGCTTTTCAGGTCGAACGTTCCTGTCAGGCCGCGCGGCTCAGGCATCACTCACGTCCACAATAACGAGGCTCCCGTTGAGCCGCGCGGCTCAACCTCACGGAGATGCCCGGCTCTAATGGGGACGTGTCTTTAGAGTAATTACCAAGTAATTACTAATTTATTCCATTTTGTTGAGACATGTGAAGTATGTAAACTAGCCCAACCAAGGCTAGCATGGTTTAATTTAAAGATCGACCCGAGCGGCTGTTCGAATAACAATTGTATTAGTTGCTTCTAGTGAGTTTTTAGAAAGAATAAAAAAAAATAAACATCGACAAAAGCAGGGGCTGCTAAAGGTAGGTAGCGAAAGCAGGTGCTGCTGCATGCATACTAGAGTCTGTCAAGCGAGTCTAGTCCCATGAAAAAGGCGGCAAATTCAAAAATCACTGATATAAAACACTGATATAGCACGCTGAAAACTTATTGATAGAAGTCTGTCAAGCGAGTCGAGTCCACAACCCTTTTACTTTAAAATTCAAGTATCAATAAGTTTACAGCGTGCTATATCAGTGTTTTATATCAGTGATTTTTGAATTTGCCGCCTTTTTCATGGGACTAGACTCGCTTGACAGACTCTATGAGCTGTGGAGTGTTTCGCTAGATGTCCATGTTGTGCTATTTCCTATTTCCATGGATTCATAGTGTTGTTGACTTTTTTTCGTGTCTATTTTAGTCGAATATTTTTATTTATGTGGAGCATCAGTAATTAGTGCTGTGCAACTGCCTGCAACTTCATGCCACGTAATAGAAATGTCAATGCCAAAATTATTGCGGTTATAGGATTTTTAATTTGACAAAAAATTAATACAAACTTCAAATACAATAAAAAATTGCCGGTAATAGGCATTTCTACTTTTATAAATAACCAATGGGTTCCTCCCAGAGTACTGAGGTTCCAGGAGGCGGCTCTGAAGGATATCATGTTTTGCGGGTTTGTGTTGATAATTTTTATAATTTGTTACTGTTTTACGTGAAATTGCTCATTGCCCATATTTTTGGCTTTTAGGTTCAAGATGGATCTCCAGGTCAAAATGCAAATCTGGAAGCATTTTTCGACTTTATAGTAGCTATTGAAGAAACAAGATTGGACCAGGATAATGACACTCTCAAGGAGTTGTTGAAAAAAAATGTCGATAAAACAATCAAAATGCTTATTTATAGTAGTAAAACCCAAACGGTGAGGGAAGTAATGATTACACCTAGTGCTAACTGGGGCGGTCAGGGCTTACTTGGAGTTAGCATTCGATTTTGCTCATTTGAAGGTGCTAATGAAAATGTCTGGCATGTATTGGTATGTATTCATAATTTAAAAGATCTCCCTTTTACCTTATTGATTAAAACATTGACATAACCTTTTATTAGTTCATGATTGAAGATATATTGTAAATCATAATTATTTTAAAAATTTACACCACAACTTTACTCAACCATTTTAATATCATCGTGGTTATTCGATGTTTGTGATTGGTTACTATAAATATCTCTTTTATCTTTAATTTTAATATGCATAATACTTAATTTTCAGGAGATACATCCATCATCGCCTGCAGAACTGGCTGGATTGAGGCCGTTTTCTGATTATATAATAGGAGCAGATTCTATTATGCATGAGAGTGAAGACCTATTTACATTAATTGAGGCTCATGAAGGCAGGGCTCTGAAGCTTTATGTGTATAATGTAAATGATGATACTTGTAGAGAAGTGCACATTACCCCTAATCATACATGGGGAGGCGAGGGTAGCCTTGGGTGTGGAATAGGCTATGGATACTTGCATAGAATTCCAATAAGAAGTGCTCAAGCTCTGCCTGCAAAACAATCTTACACAGCAAGTGCACCAATGGTATGTAATACTTGACCTTTAAAGATATTTTCCACAATAATTTGACTTATTGAGTTGAAGATTTAATCCACATTATTAAATTTTCAGGTGGCGCAAACTGTTAATGTTCAACAGAATTTGGTACCAGGTGTACAAAATCTGAATATTGATGATGACAAAACCCCATTGATGTCTGCACCTCAAGTCTCAAATGTTCATGCAGAGTATCCACAAGGTGCACCTCCACCATTCTTATCTGGAGTTCCGATGGTAAATCCAGGCAGCTATGCTGGACCTCCTGATGCTGCCCCTATACCAACATTTCCACCTCAACAACTCGCTGGTCAGCAAATAATCTCCCCACATCAACCTATTTCTCAAGCACAATCAGTTGTATCCAATATGGCAGCTTATTCTAGCAGTAAGTATATTAAATTTGTATTTTTTTCTTTAGAATGCAATTTGCATTTTAAAGATTAAGTTGAACAATTTTATAATTATTCTGTACATACATATTTTTTATGGTTGATCAATCATCAACATACAATCTGATAAGAACATGCAAATAACAAAAGAAAAAAAGTTTTCTGGTTATTATTGTATTTTATGTTGGACTGGTATTATGCAACTCCACATTTAATAATAATAATAATATAATAATAATAATAATATTAAATTAAATTAATTAAATTAATAATAATAAATTAAATTAATAATAATATTAATTATTATTATTATTATTATTATTAACTCCACATTTAATAAAAAGAAACATAATATAAAGTTCTAGAGATATGTATGTTTTTATGTATTTTCTTTATTTTCAGATTTAGCAGATGCAACATTAACTAATCTGGGAAGCATACCATCTGTATCCAATATGCAACCTCCTGCACCACTGCCCAATTTACCTGGTATTCCTATGAATCAGCCTCAACCCTACATACCTATTATGCCTAACTACACTGCATCCCAGGTCCCTACATCTTCACCATACCCTCAAAGTGCACCAAACTTAGTTCCCACTTTTGACATGAGCAACTTTGCTCAGGCCCCGATACAGCCACCTCCAATGTCCACCGGACTTCCAGTAGTTACTCCAGTTTCTTTACCAGGAATGCCGTCTATCACAGTGAGTGCTACGCTACCTGTCTCTACCATGCAGGAAATACATCAGCAGCAATCACAGCAACACCAAGATTTATTATCGTGAAATGATAAAATTATTTTACTTTATGCCTATTTAATATTTTTAAGCTGAGATTTCTCTTATCGGCCCAAATTTATGTTAGTTTATTTTATGTTCTGCTAAAATCATTCACTTGGAAGGCAGGTATAATGATTTTAGCATTGTATTATAAATATGATTGTCATTTATTGTAACTTTATTATAACAAGTGCAAATATTAAAGATATGTACCAAGAGCTGGGTATTTGACAAATACACTTAAGGTTTCCTTTTAGGTCTGCCTTCAAAGTTATTGTAAGTGTACTGTACATTCAAAATGATAAATAAATAATATAAAAAGGAAAAACACAGTTTTATTTATTTTCTACAGTTCTATTGATACAAAATAATAATACATAGGTAGTGTCAAAGTATATAATACCTACTAAATAAATTGTTTCTATTTACGATTTTTAAGCATTAAATTTTCCATCAAATAATAAGTAATTTAATTATTTTTCATTGCATTTGTGATTATGACGAAGAATAAAAATGATTTATGGATATTATTTAATAAAAATACTTTGCAAAACACTAGAAACAGAAAATTACTTTCGGAAGTCGAAATTGGGATGTTTTCTGAATTAAAAAAAAATCTGTTTAGTCCGTCAGGTAGATTATCGAAAAGTATTGGAAACATTTTTTCTTTTTTCACGTAAACAATTGAAATTTTAATAATAATAAATTAAAAGTTCTTTATATTTCTGAACCATGGCCACCCTATTATGTTTTTTTTTACTTTTTCTCTAGCCTATGTCGGATAACGTAAGGAATATAACGATACCTACCACATACATCAAAATCAGTGCAGGCGTTTAGAAGTTATGATGGAATAAAGAAACACAAACAAACATACATGAACGCTAAAAAATGAAGACGACGATAAATCGCCACTGACCTTTGACACGCCTTTGACGCGTTTTATCTTCGTCATTTTTCATAAATTTTATAAAACACCTAAACAATATTTTTCGATGATCTAACTGGGGGACTAAACAGTTTTTTTTTTTGGTAGGAAACATGTCTATTGACACTGTATGTTCAAATCGTAACTAGTTCGCTCTGTACGGGGTCATATTTTATATAAGTAGCTAATACAATGTGGTAAAACTGCACACCTGAACTAGTGCAGCAGTGTTGGAAGAAGAGAGTTGCTAAGCACCGAGTTAAGTGGCGTGCGATTGAGGAAGCCTATGTCTAGCAGTGTAGGTACTGCTGTAGGCAGATGATGATGATACGTCATTATAATTATTATAAAATCGATACCCACTTGGTCTGCAGAGTTTCACTAGCTAATTTTATTTGGCCCTTTATGGGTTTAAGGCGCTTTGCACGTGGAGCAACTTAATTTGCTTTAAAAGTTTCCTGTGATAGTTGCTACAACGTTTACGGTTGCCGCAATTTTATGGCAATCTGTGAGCAACTTTTTTATCCGAGTTGCTCAATCAGATCTACGCAGCGAACAGAGTTCAGAGTGACGACGAATATCGAAGAAGCAGCAATTGCTCTAATTTTATTCGATTGCCGGAACTCGTAACTCGAGTTACTATGTGTGCACAGTCTAATTGAAATACATGTAAACAGCTAGTTGCCAGTTGCTGCAATAGTTGATTCATGTGCAAAGCGCCTTAGTCAAATGACGTGCTAAGTTTCACGACCAATCACGACCTCACAATCAAATTTCCATACGGGGATATTTCATTCTCACTTCTTTTTATACAGGATGTGACCACAAAGTGTTGACCCATCACAAAGCTGTTAACAAGCATTCTCTACATCAAACTACATAGGTACCTACCTTCTCAAAAATGAATGCCTTTTTATGTGAAAGATCAAAGTAGCGCTCGATGTGCTGGATGGATGCATTGAAAAGTATACAGGGTGGAGGAAATAAAGTGTGAAAAAATTTTGGAACTTTGACTATCAATATCTCCGTAACTAGAAGGTTCTCAGGTTTTGTTTTATGATCCCGTTAAAAAAAAACACAACCATGGGAAGATTAAGTGCCTCTCGTATCGTTGGGGTGGTTCTACACCCGTTGAATTTACTATTTTAGCCGCAGGTCTATTTACGCAAAGATCGAGTTTTACCTGCTCAGTATATTTCTCGTGAATCACTGTTGCAAGTGGATAGAACAAACGTGTTGTAACAACTTGATGTGGACAGGGGTCGCTGGTGTCGTGAAATTAAGGACGCTTTCAAATTACAGTGTTGAGAAGACGGTAATACACTAGTGCACACAGTCCTTTGTGATTGTGTGTGGGTGTAGGTTTTAATAAATAATGTCACATATATACGAGAATGCAGCCTTAGATAGATGTTTGTGTCTATAGGTACTAAAAATCTCTAAATGTAGACGAACGACACGACTATAGAGTTAACTTCTAAGATCAATGCTTCTAAGTTTGAAAAGAAGTCAGTTATCAATATGAATAAATTTTAAGTGATAATAGATACGTGTTAATTATGCACGGTAAGCGGACCTGCCGAAGACGAATTTCCTTCAAGATCGATTCTTATAGGTACCTACTTGAAACGATTGTTAATTATTTTCCTATCTACCTACTTGTCTGTCTACTTAGCTCTTAAAATAGTTAGGGAGAATAAGAAATACCACTCAAGCCGCCTTTTCACTATGGGATGTAATATTCCTTCAAATGACCTCTAAATATCGCTCGCATACATTTTGTACGTGACCGTTCACACTGTGCTATAATAATTATATATTTACATCCCAAACTATAAAATATTTTTTCGACCGACTGAGCTATATTTAGAGGTCATTTGAAGGTGTATATTTTACCTCACGTCCCCGGACAGCGCGCTCCCCCCTGCATCGTTAAGTTTGAATGGCGATGTTCGAGTGCAAGGGAAAAATAACTACATAGTATAAAACAAAGTCGCTTTCTCTGTCCCTATGTCCCTCTGTATGCTTATCTTTCAAACTACGCAAGGGATTTTGATGCGGTTTTTTTTAATAGATAGAGTGATTCAATAGAAAGGTTTTAATACCTTTTTTCCACCCGTGCGAAGCCGGGGCGGGTCACTAGTAAATAATAAACTGAACACGTGTTTTGAATTTTTGGTTTTATGTTACCGTAGATAAAAGTATTTTACCTTTATTTAAATAAAGTTATTTGAAGTACCTACCTACGAAATCCTTAAACACGGATTAAATAATTAAACATTTTATAGAAAGTGTTCACATAATTCACATTTGATTTTGTTGATACAGGTGTTTCTATGGTGGGGCAACGTTTAAAAAATCTAAATCTATATATAAATAAAAAGAGAAGTCCTGACTGACTGACTGACTCATCAACGCCCAGCCCAAACTCTTGGACCTAGAAAGCTGAAATTTTGCAAAGAGGTTCCCTTTATAGTGTAGACAAGGAATAAGGAAGGATTTCTCGAAATTCAACCCCTAAGGGAGTTAAATAGGGGATGAAAGTTTGTATGGAAAATCGACATTTTCACGCGGGCGAAGCCGCTGGCAAAAGCTAGTGTAAAATAAAATTGTAATCATGGCATGAAGTTCGAAAATTTTTGTTTTATTCAAACTAGTAATTAAAAAACCTTTCTTCATCGAGTTCATTAAAAAGCCGAAACTTCAATCTTCTCTAAGCCTAATATGATTCGGTATCCAGAATCGACGTTTATTATATTTTCTTTTATTATTTCTTAAAATGATACAATGTAAATCGAATACAGCATCATCGTCGTCTGAAGAACTATTGTAGGAATCAAGCAAAACAATTATTTATTTTAACAATCTCCATATTGTCCATTTTAAATAAAGAACGTGAATTTTCATTAAAGAACGTGTTGACACAGCGGCGACCGAAGCTGTACTGTTCCAAAATATACATCTCACAGTGTGAACAGCAATCGCGAGATATAATATATAGCTCGGGATGTAATATATATTATATCCCATAGTCAAAAGGCAGCTTAAATCTTAACATTACGAGGGATTTACAGCTTTTTTATATAGGTACCTACTTAATTTTCAAATAAGTCTTACTGACTACCTATCTAACGATAAAATAAAATGTCGTTATCGTTATGTAGAAAACGTTTGTTATATAAGTGAGACTCGCTTTTCAAGCTACATTGCCGATATGTCTAGACAGCTGCTACTTAAACTACTTGCAGCACGCTCAACAAGTCGACGTTTCTGGCAAATGATTTTCTGAAGTGGGATCAAATTTAAGACTATTCGATCTGTCATGATCATCTAGTGGAGGTTTTTCTGGGTCGAGACCAAGGGCGAAATTATCGTAGCCTCGTGTGAGTGTGGGAGCATCGCTGTAGAACACTCCACCGGCCATCTCGGACAGTCGTCGTCGACGTCGCGTGTCTTTGTCGTCTGCCGTGCCCGGGGGACGCACGCTCGAGCTACGACGACGCTCCGAGCCAAGCCGAGTGGGCACTCTTAAAGCTCGCTATTGTGAATTAAAAATATTTCATTAGTACATAGTATTATTGTATATTTATAGTATTAGTGTTTCATTAGTATATTTCGGGTCCATATTGGCTCACCTAAAGTTCTTTACCCAAAATTGTTCTTCCTAACGATTTGTACTTAATCCGAATGATCACTCTTCCTAAAATTTTTCATCCTAAAGTTTTCATTCATACCATTTTTGTAGTGCTACCGGCGATGTTCCTAACACTCATGTTTCCGAAAATTGTAATTCATAATATGATTATTGTAAATATATTTAAACTCCTACCGCCTTATTACAAAAGGTAGTTAAACCTGGTTTAACTTAGACCTGGTTTATCTCGCATGCTGTCACTTTCTTTTTAAAATTATTGAAGTGAGACGTCATGCGAGATAAACCAAGTCTAAGTTAAACCAGGTTTAACTATGTTTTGTAATAAGGCGGCTACTGTTTTTTATCATAACGCTTTTATTCCTAAACATAATCTATACTAATATTATAAAGCTGAAGAGTTTGTTTGTTTGATTGTTTGTTTGTTTGTTTGAACGCGGTAAACTCAGGAACTGCTGGTTGGATTTGGAAAATTCTTTTTGTGTTGGATAGTCCATTTATCGAGGAAGGCTTTAGGCTTTACAACATCACGCTACGGCTAATAGGAACGGAGCATAAATGAAAAATGTTACAAAAACGGGAAAAGGTATTTCCTTTTTGAGAGCTTCCGCTGCGTGCGCTGCGAAAACGGTTTAAGTTACGCAAATATCATGTATTAAGAAATTGTTCCTCTTTAAAAGTTCTAAAAGAAAGTCCGCGACAGCATATATCTATCTTTTAAGATTGACTCACTGTAACCCTTTTTTACTATTAAACTGTTAGGTTAAAAAGAATTATTTTTTGCGTAGCTTCTTTAAACCACATGGTATTAATCTATATCTAAATAAATGTGTTTGTTAGAAGGGAAATTTAATATATAATATTTGTGCCCTTTACTCTATACAGTTTAAACAAAAATCTTAGAAGATATCGCAATGGAAAAATATCCGCGCGACAAAATAATTCGCGCGTCGCAATGTAGGGAGATTCTTTCCGGGAAATTCAAATTCAAAATATTTACTGCACCATAATGTTTACAAGTACAGAGTGTTATCGTATATTTAACAGTAAGAGATACCTATAGTAATTCACACTTTAATATAATCTAAGCTAATCTAAACCATGATCTAAACTATTATAATAAAGAGAAAAGATAAGATTTTTTGTTGACTGATTATTATGAATAAAAAGTAATTTAAACAAAAAAGATACGACTTCGAATAATAGTGTAAAAGATGGTTATGTTGAGAAAATATAGGAAAACAAATAAAAGTGTAATAGATGTTTATTGCTACTGACATTATGAAGTTGAATGCTTCGGAATTAAAACATTAGAGACAGAGTAGAACAGTTAGGAATTGCGATTGTTAGGATGAAAAATGTTAGGAAGAACATTTTCGGATTTCCAATTATCGGAGTTGAAATTTTAGGTGAACTTTGGCACACCCGTACCTATATTTCATTTGAATCTTAAAACTAAATGACGGATGAAAAGTTAAGAGACACTAGTAAGTATTTTACTTTTATTGTGGAATATTTATTCTTTCTGAAAATCGAATAGGATAGTCTTGAGATCTTGATACAAATTAAATATGATAAGTGAAAATGTAGCATTTGTTTTTTTAGTTCAGGCGAATGTATCCAAATGGTCCTACCTTGAATCTCTTGGGCATAGAGTTGAGGAGCGCGACCACAGGTGGTGAGATCAGGTCGATGGGCACTTGCGCCGGGTCATTGACACCCGTCACGATGGACACGATCAGCCCTGCCAGCAACGTAGCGGCACATCCCAGGCCGGAGTACCACAGATATGACACACGGAACAGCCAAAACACAGCCTCATCACGGTTCTCACTAAAACAGAACGGTTAATCAGGTTTTGTTGGTCATATACCTAACAAAAACTGAAGCTTCAGTGAAGTGCCAACATAGTAGGCTACCTTAGAATAGAAAAATAGAATAGAATAGAAAAACATTTATTCGAAACAGACACAACACAACAGCAACAATTACAAAGGTAAAAAAAAAAAGGTACATAGAACGACACTACAATTTTTACAACCTTACAATTTTTTCGGGCAGCAAAAGTTAAAAAGATTAGAAAAAAATAGAATCCATAATGCGAGAGGCAGGAGCCGAAGTCAATATTCACGGTAGACAATGCTTACTCTGGGTTCATAGCCATATGTGTGGTCATGTTGAAGGGCGCGACGCAGCCGTCGGTGGAGGCGGGCAGGCGCGGCATGGGCAACTGCGCCAGCTGCGCGCCGCCGCCTGCCACCACCACTACCAGCAGACCGAACACGCCGCCTGCTACTGCACCCTGGACATAATCACATCACAGCTGTAAGTAATCCCTGAAGTAATATATTTGACACGGACCTCAACTTTTTAATAGTAAAAAACGTAAATAGTTTAATGGGCTAGCCTGACGCTTCCACCTAAAGTCTCATAGAGAGATCAACAGAAGGAACCTCTTCTCGCTTCAGGCTGGTACTGAGAAATAGTGATCGGGGGGTTTCAAAATAAAAGCTCGTGAACACATTCACAAGAAGTTGGCAGATTAGTCTCAAAATTAAGTTGTTACAGTTTTCCTTGCTTATCTTTCAAAACTTTATATATGTATGTATTTATTCTTAAGGTGAACGCAGACCTGGCCGCACCGCACGCACCGCAGTCGCCGCATTCGAATTCTTTGTATGAAGTTTTACGCAACCTCGCACACTTACCCGCACCGCAGTCGCCGCAGTACCTGAAACGGCCGAATTCCCCAATCCGCAGCTGATGACATCATCAGCGCCGGCCGTCCGCATCGGACGCTGCGGCTGGCGCGGTGCGGGTTTCATCATGCTAGGTTATTAGTATTCTGTGGTCAGTTCTACTTAAATGAAAATATTTGAAAAACCGCTTATTATGATTTAATTAATCTGAAAATAATTATAAAACTCCCCAAAAAGCGGCCGTTTTAATTTGATGCTATGAATCCACATTTTTTTAACTCTTGTTGGTATTTCCTTTTCTTCTTCCTCTAATAATAAACAACTGATATCAAATAATTATTCGTCAAGAGCCATATTGTAATACATCCCCACTTATTTAACTAAAGAAAATGTGTAAATTGGAAACTGAATGAAAGAAATTCAGTGCGTTGCATGCTCGCTAGAGTATTAATTATCTGTGGTGCGATGCGATGCGTGCGGCGAAAGGAACGACTGCGGCGACTGCAGCGCGGACAAGTGTGCGAGGCCATAGACAAATGCGATGACTGCGGCGACTGCGGTGCGTGCGGTGCGGCCAAGTCTGCGTTCACCTTTATAATTTAGGTAGGTATATATCATTTCTAATAAGTTTTTTTTTCTGTTTTGCACCTACTATGTTTTGTCTCTGCATCACCCTAAGACTGGTAGAAAATGCCCGGGCAAAGGCAAGGCATTAAGTCCGCCTTTGTACGATTTTGTTGTGCATAAAGTTTTTAATAAATAAATAAATATCGTTGGGAAATCTTAACTCTTATGTACCTCTTACAATCATAATTATAATATTTCGGTAAGGATCGGACTTGACTTCGTAGTTTCCATCCGTTTATAATTTTGTAAGGAATTTCGTTTTAAACCTATTCACGTGTTAGATCGTCAGAGACTTTAATAATATTATATAGGTGTATAAAACATAATATCGTATCAAACCTTAGCATTAGCCCATGGGAAGAACATGCCGAGTGAGAACAGTCCGAGGGCCACGCCGCCTGCCATGCCGTTGAAGGACAGAGCTAGTTGTAGTACAGGGCCAAGCCGCTCCACAGCGAACACCAAGCCAAACGACACCAGGCCGCAGGAGAGGACCACCCAGCGCGCTATCTGATTATTAATTATCATCATCATCAGTGAAGCTTACCACTTCGGAAAAAAGTAAAGTATAAACGATGGCATCATTGTGTCTCCGACGAAGTCTATCTTCTAGAGCAGGGCTGTCCAAACAAAGGCCGGTTTTCATGCGGCCCGCGACACACATTTTAATCTAAAAATAGTTTTGGACACAAATAGTTTCGATAATAATATTCGTTGTCAAAACATGTAGGTACTCAATACTTGGTATAATTATTTATCTTCAGTCTTGCAACATTCCATTCGCATGATCACTTAAAAGTGAAGCTACTTTTACTATTATTGGGAGAATTCCCGGATAGTGGAGTGCCGTAAGATTTATACCTCGGAATCCAGGACCGGTCAATGAATCTTCATAAAAACTTTTGGACTGCATTGTTAAAAGCCTAAATAAAAAAGTTAAAAAAAAAAATTTGCGCGCTCGTCATTTTTTTTTTTATTACTACAGTGTACTGAAAAACTAGCTAGTGCCAGCGGCTTAACCCACTACAACTCGAAAATTATTCCACGGGAAGATAAAATCGGGATAAAAACTATCCTATGTGTTAATCCAGGTTATAAACTATCTGTATACCAAATTTTATCCAAATCCGTTCAGTAGTTTTTGTGTGAAAGAGTAAGAAACATACACCACAAACTTTAGTACTTAGTATTAGTGTGAAGTGTGATGTGATCAGGGCACGCCATAACAGTGGCGGTAAGTCCCCTCTTTGAGTAGTGGCTGGAAAGGCGCCGCGGCGCCCTCACCTTCCGTCTGACGCAGGTCCTCACCGGACACGTTGCTTCGGGAGGTGTGCACCGAATCAGGCGGGAGGAGACGACCGGATGTCGCCATTGTGAGGATCGGCCGGAGGACACGGTGGAGCACACTGTGGAGGTGTGCACTGCTTGGGCGGAGCCCCGCCGTGTCCTCGTAGCGGCGATCGGCGGCGGCGACCTCTCGCGTCCGGCCCTGGTGCAAGCCATGGTCCGAGGCGAGGAGTAATGGGACGCCGTCGCCTCCTTCTGCGAAGCAGTGATGCTAGCGAAGGAGGTGGCGGAACGTGTGAGGGAGAGAACCTTTCGACCTTGCCGTCGCGCGATACGCTCCGGGCTTCGGGGGCCACGTGATGGCTTCTGGCCACCGTAGACGCGGGCTTGTGGACGGTGAGTAATGGGCTAGCTCGCCGTCTGTTGACGACAGGCCGTGTCGATGGCGCGTTCGTGTTCCACGCGCGCCTCGAAGAGATGTCAGCAACATAGGAGGGGCCCGCCAGGGCTGCAAATTGGACAAAAAGATACCGCGGCCTCGACATAAAAGGCTAAGAAGGAACATGGGTGGTTTTTTGTCAGTAGAAGTCTGACACTCCCTTTCGCTCTGCCCAAGAGCTGGAGGGGTTATTTGATGACTTTCCAACCACCCAAAAAAAAAATAGTGTGATGTGATGAGAGGGACAAGAGAAAAAAATGTTTTAAGCTAATAAATAATACTTGCATAGTAACTTTAATGTTAATTTATTAATATTTTGCAAAAAATAACGAGCTAAAACAAAAAAAAAATGTAAAAAAAATGCGAAAGTTTGTGAGTGTGTAATATGTTTGTTACTTCTTCACGTCTGAACGGCTGAAGCGATTTTATTAAAATTTGGTATGGAGTTAGCTGACACCTTGTATTAACATATAGGATAGTTTTTATCCCGATTTTATCTTCCCGTGGGATAATTTTGGAGTTGTAGCGGATGAAGCCGCTGGCAACGGCTAGTAATATTATAGAGGCGACCGTTTGTGAGGGTGTATGTTTGTTACTCTACTCTCGCAAAAAATACGGAACGGATTTGGATAAAATTTGGTGTGCAGATAGTTCATAACCTGGATTAACACATGGGATAGTTTTTATCCCGATTTTATCTTCCCGTGGAATAATTTTCGAGTTGTAGTGGGTTAAGCCGCTGGCACAAGCTAGTTTTTCAGTACACTGTAGTAATAAAAAAAAAAAAATGACGAGCGCGCAATTTTTTTTTTTTAACTTTTTTATTTAGGCTTTTAACAATGCAGTCCAAAAGTTTTTATGAAGATTCATTGACCGGTCCTGGATTCCGAGGTTTAACAATATTTACGTCTTACGGCACTCCACTAGGAAAGTATTTTGTTTTTGTCGAGTGAGGATTTGCTGTTGACCGTATTAGTTAAGTTTGTGCTTCCACTTAGTTCGTAACGGAACTTTTTACTTACACCGCTTTGAATTTTACACATTATAATAAGTAATTAGCAGCAGTTTTTAAAAAAAACCTTAACTAACTGCATTATGTCTACGAAGAAGCGAAAATTAAGTGATGAACATCGAGTATTTAATGAGAGGTGGGAACTTGACTATTTTTGCAACAACAATAATAAAATTCAGTGTATGATTTGTATGCTTGACAACTGAAAATATTTTTCTGGCCCTCCAGCTTTTGTATGAAATTTAATTAGCCCGCGAAGGTGTATAGTTTGGACAGCCCTGTTCTAGAGTAGGTATTTAAAACATGATGTTGCCTTGTTCCTAAATGGTGGGATATTACATAGTTACTTGAAGGGCAGTACACCAAAGCTCTCGACAACCACCGTGGAAAACCATCGAAAAGTCGTGGTGGCCGAAATCGGCTAGCTGACGATGTTATCATCTACCTACTCAGTGAAACTTGCAGTAACGAAGGGTCAAATATTCTTAAAGAGGAACATTTACATGACATTACTTACGTCTATATCCCTCGAAGGCGTAGGCAGAAGAATATAGAGTGTCATTATACACCCAACGCTACATCACAACATCAATCATATTTTAGCCCCATATTTTTTTTCATTTTGATGGCAAACAAACTTGAGGACGCCCATTTCAAATTAAAAAAAAAACTGAATAATTAGTCAAACTGGGTATCGAACCTTGCAGTAGGCAAGTCGTTGAATGTCTGGCAGCAAGTACCTACATAATTATGCTCAGCGGTCGACAACTACAACGACGCGAGGCTGTCCATTGATCCTGTTTGGAAACTAAAATTCTTGCTTATTCGGTTCTAACCCTATAACTCAATACCTACCGGTCTGTCACTGAAAATACATTTCATGACTTTACTTATGGCGAGGTTGCAGTACTTTGTTTTTATGTACGCACGACCTCGCCCCCCGCCCTGCCGCGCGAGCGATATAATGCCTAAATTTTGACTGTTTTTTGCTTCTTGGAGAAAAACTATAAAGAAATTATACAATATGTTTTCAACATTTACTTCAAAATAAAAAGTTCTATCTATTGATATAACTTTTACCTAAGTATATAAATTCATGATGAAAATTAAATGTCTTAGCAGTACACGTTTGAAATTGTGATTTAGAGTCATGTTTGATAAAAAAAACGTATCGAGCCGATCATTCTAAATCGCGTTTCTATCTTTACGATTTACTAGAGAGTATGTTCAATTTTTATGTAATGATTTTTATTTATTAAAAAACTCGTATTTAGTTCGATTTTTATAGGTTCAAAAATCTTAAAAAGTACTGCAACCCCGCCTTAAATGAAGTTTAGGTACTTACTGCTGCTCCTCTGTGTTCTGGCAGCGTAATTCCAAGTAGTCCGGTGGCTAGATCTTGACAGATAATAGCAGCCAAGGAGTTCAGTGCAGACGCTACCGTTCTGTAGATTGAATAATAATGTTTAAGTATTCAACTTCGTACACCAAACAAACCGTTTTCATAAACTGAGTTATGAAATCACTAGATACATCACTACCTACATATTATAAAAGAAAGTCCTCCACCGCGCCGCGTCTGTCTGTCTGTTCGCGATAAACTCAAAAAATACTGATCCGATTTACATGCTGTTTTCACCATTGAATAGAGTGGTTCTCGAGAATTCAACCCCTGTGGGAGTTAAAAATGGGATGAAAATTTTTTGGGATACTTTTGACATCCACGCGGGCGAAGCACGGACAAAAGTTAATGATATGATGATTGATGATATTTAACAGCATCTTCATCATGAGTGAGTATGTAGGAAGGTCACTCACATACTCATGATCACAGTGATTGGTGTCCATTACAAGCAAATAAATTAGGTTTTTAGTTCGCGTATGGTTCCCTCAAATTAAAACCAGAACAGTCCAGTCGGAATACCCGTATCCCAACTGGACTTTTCTAGTTTTATCTCAATTCTGTTTCTGCTTGTTGGTTGCTGTCTGCGTCAGTTCACAGGACGCTTTCGTTCGTTTCGCAGTGTTCATTTCGGTTGTGCCTAAATGTGCTAATTGTTTTAACATTGATTTCAATGCTAGTCATGACAAATTCTGAGCGCGAATAACATGTGTGACGTATGCTTTACCCAAGACTGGCTGCGAAGATCCCGGCGACGAAAAAGCCAGGAATCCCGCGAGAGTTACCGAGCTGCCTCACCACGTAGAGCGGCAGAAGACGGTCCGATGCGTTGATAACACCAGCCTGAGGTAAATTAGCATAGTTTACTTTATGTAACCTTCGTAACTATTTTCACGGCTTAGATTTTCACTAAGTACTGAACTAGGCAAGGGTAGTAATTTTAGGCCATGACCCACTTCCTTTATCTATACCTAGTATTTTAAACAATAAAAAGTTATAGGTACTTAAAGCCACTTTGCTGTGATCACTTACACTGATTTTTCTGAAAGTTGCACGGAAGGTTCCAAATGTTCCAATACTGTTTGTTGCCGAATAAATGGGTGAAGATTGCGGTTACGACATCAGACGACTTTTGACTAAACACGGTTGTATTACAACGTCGTGTCATTGCTACATAGAATAAAGTTCTCCAGCTACGTGTTTACCTGAATAGGATCACAATCAGCGTAATGGACGGCAAGGACTGCGCCGGTGATGAAATTGACCGAATAGATGGCGATGAGGCCGAAGGCTGATACCCACAGAGCCACTCGGACCTGAGCTATACGCTCTACCGACAGGTACTTCTGAACTGACGCCTGGTTCGCGCAGAACATGCTGACCCAGTACATGGTGCCACCGATGACCACCGACCAAAATGAGTGACGCACTGTCGGGTCGGGATTCATGCTAAAAATAATAAAGAAATTAAATTCGTTATTCGATTTGATTAAGCTTAGGTATGCTTCTACTTTTACATAGACGGTCCCTTTTCTTCACGAGGTGAGTGAACCTCAAGCATAACAAAACAACATACTGGTGCCTTTTAAAGTCACCTACTTACATACATTAGTAGGTAATGGTCATGGAGCAAAATAACCAGGTTATGTGCTTCATGGTAATGGTAGAATATATAGGTACCAGCGACGCATTTACGAGTACATGAGTAAAGTAAGAAGGCGCGTTTAGTTAAAAGACTATTAAACCTACTTGTCCGGAATGCTAAGTAGACATAGAACTCTGATTTTGTTTTATACCTGATCAGGCTACAAATTCTTTGGTTTTGTAATTCCATAGCGCAATAATAAATTAGTAGACTCGGAATTACTTATAAACGTTGTGGGACTAGTGACTAGACGGTAGACCTCACAACGTCACGCTCGTGGAGATGTGAGCGGGAATCAGTTTCTTTTTAGAAGGGATTTTCAAAAATGAACACAAACAATAGAAAGAGGCAAATAGTTACTCAAAAAAGTGTAGTCTGTTAGTTCGCCAGGCGTGCTCCCACACCACATCAAATCCGCCAACTTGTGTTGAAGACATTGCCAGGACCGCTGCCAGCGAGCCGATTAGGACAGCCGATTGAAAAGAGTCCGTCATAATAACTGCTTTCATGCCACCCTGTATAAAAGAAATAGTGTTTAATACAAATGCTGCTAACACAATAAAATAATGCGTACTGAGGGTATGTGCATTTATCCAATAAATATGTATTTATTGGCTTCATTGTGTGTATATATAATCTACCTTCAGCTAAACACAGCAGAGCTAGACTTGCGAAGCATTATTGATGTTTATTACTTCGGTACCATGTACTTAAATTTCTATAAATTTATACGTTGTACACAACAATGTCTCTGCGTGTTCGTGTGATCGCACATTTATTATATCTATTGGATGTTGATGTAGTTTTCACCATCATTGATCATTTATTGTGTGTATTTTACTGATATACTGCGTGTTTGGTTGAAACTTTTTGGGCCTATGATAGACTCATTTCTTTCTACAAATACACGTTTAAAAAGATTAAGAAAAGCCAAGATGGTAACCATTCGCGGGGTGGATACGGAGTATTTAAAAATGTGTATTTGTCGATAGAAATGTGTAAGTATATTTTATGCCCATATCGGTCACCGTAAACCAAACGTATAATAATTACACCAAGCTGTCGATGATTTGAGCCGGTAGTAAATTAAAAAATTAAAAAATAAAACATGCTGGCTCCTAACTCACCTGAGTGGCGTAGAAAATGCAAACCACGTACACCAGAGTAACAGCTAGATATGTATTCAATCCAGTCACTGTAAATAACATAATAACATTACTAAGTAATTGCTAATTGACCAATTTTGATAAGTGCTTTTAATAAATAATATACAGAGCACTGAGACACCTCAGCAGCCGCTGCCTAGTCGGTGATGACGTGCTCGGATTTGTGATTATGGTAGTGAGGTCGAGGGTCTCCAATAGTCTCCATTACCACCAGAACCTTTGCCATTTTGCTTTATCGTTCTGCAAGAACACTGTACAGTGATAAGGATAACACAAAGATTTGCTATCTTCCGCTAATGGAACATCATCATTCTCCTGCCCTTATTGCAATTTATTTGGGGTCGGCGCAACATGTCCTTTTCTGCCATACTTCTCGGCATCTCAGCAGTCACCTCCTTTCCAGCCATATTATCCTTCATCCATCGTTTCTTTGGTCTTCCTCTACTCTTATAGCCATCTACATTCATACTCACTAACATTTTCCTCAAAACATTTTCTTCATTCCTTCGCATCACATGTCTAAACTACTTAAATAAAATACTATTAGTTAGTTTAGTAGTTCAGTTTAGGTTTTCCAACCTGTTCCATTTTTGACGAATGCTTAGGTTTTCCAACCTGTAGCAAAATAGGTCTTCGACTTTTCCAGGTTAGACTAGTTACTGTTACATTATTATTATAGTGTTGCTGGTTCTTGTTGAGAGCAGCGTACCTATATTTTAAATTTTTATAGGGGTTCCTGGTTTTAAATACCTTTGCAAGTAGTCATTTAATTTCTAATTTCTTTTGTGTATTACTTTTTATTATATATGAAATCGATTTGGTTGTCGGCAATGCTCGTTATTTTCATTCTGATCATCATTTGCATTTCAGAATAGGATTCATTAATTTTTCACACAATCCGCCCATCTTGGAATTGATCGTTGGAGTCGGTACCCATACCAGATACCTAGGTATACCTATCAATTTGAATACCGCAATGACGCCACAAAACGTTTGACACCAATCGCCAAAACTGAAATGATGGCCACTATTGATTCATTAGAAATCATTACTGATTTCTTACATGGCTTAATGGGAGTTATGTAATTTCTGCAATAAGTATAATAATAACCGTCGGCATGCGGACTAAACTGCAGAGATGTCATCGATGCACCTTAGCCGGCCTGTCGAGCGGTCTATTATGGTCACCCGTACAATCCCTCAGTATGTACAAGTGCTTACCAATATAGTCATAGCAATAAAATACCGATAAATTAACCAACACTTGCTTACACTGAATATCTGATTATTTTTCTTTCGTAACTTTACAAACCGAAGGCCAACAAAAATCTGAATCGAATATTTATCATCATTTTATTGGGTATTATTTCAGAGTTCAATAGGGTAGTCGACTGACTAAAAAAAATATGATTCTGTTTAGTCCGTCAGTTAGATTATCGGAAAATATTGGATACGTGTTTTTTGTTTTATCAAAATAATAAAAATTGACGAAAATAAAGCTTGTCAAAGATCATGGAGAGGGGGCTTTTGACGTCATAGTTTCGTAAAATTGGACCAAGCTGTGACGTTGCACGACTTTTCAAAGCGCTGTATCGTCTTCATTTTTTGTTTACGTGAAAAAAGAAAAAATACGTGTTCAATATTTTTTGGAAATCTATCTGACGGACTAATTAGATTTTTTTAGTCGACTACCCTATTATTTAAATTTATTTCATCCACAATTTTATGGCAAATTGCAGGTAGGTTCAATACAAAGGTTTGTGCAAAGGGGCCATATTGTGTTGAAAACGTTCACTACTTTTTGAGAAACCCTTTTCTATTGTGGTAATTTGAATTATCATTGTGACATCGTTTTTCTTTGTCAAGGATTTCTCTTCAATTGTACTTTCTTCTATTATTGCTCTGGTCACCTACGGCAACATGTGCATTTCCACAGGAATTCAGTTTGGTGGCTGTATTAGTTAATTCAAAAGCTGACCCAAAACGTTCATCTTGCCAAAAACTCATAAGTCGAGGGTTAATTTGAACTAATTTATTATGTTTTTTGAACTTGTAGAGATTTTTTTCTTCCATTGCTATAATAAATAATATTAAGTATTGACAATTTGACTGACTTATTAAATTATAATTTGATTTAATTATTTTAAGTGAATGAAATTGTCATTATATTGAATTTAATGTTGTGTTTGTAATGTGACTAGCTGTATGAATTTATTTCGGGTCCGTGGCTTAGGCCCCCAGTGGTCGACGCACCTGTGGCCGACGCCCCCGATACGATTAATTTAATATCTTTTTTTTTTGTGCTTTTTCACTTAGTACAGTAAATGAGAAAAGGATTTCACCCTATTAATAAAGTATTTTTCCTTGCTAAACAAAAAGCAGAGAGAATAGATCGCCACTTAACCTTATCCTTACACACCTTTTTCCCCATTAGAAGCATATTTATTATGTACAAACATTCTCATTTGTTTCACAGTTGAATATGTTTAATAATTTTTGTTACAAAGATAAAAGAACATTTAATTATGTAAAAAGATAGTTGCTCTGCAGTAATTTTTAAGACTGATTATTTAAAATTACTATCTTATTTTATTATATTTGAGACTGATTATTATAATTAAGTTAAATGATTCTCTTGATTACAGGTAATGAAAACTGTGATTTATATAAAAAAAAATACTAGATTTCACCGAGATATTATAAATAAATAATGAAAAATAACTAAGACTTTAATTTTTAAAAACATACCTCTAATATAAAAGCATTTCTATGTTATATTTATAATATAATTACGATTTAATGTTATGCATATACTTACAATCAATTTAAGTATACATTTAATATTTTCGTAAAACAATTTTTGTGCCTGACAGTACATTTGATAAAAATTACTTTGAATTAAATTAATCGAATCGGGGGCGTCGGCCACAGGTGCGTCGACCACTGGGGGCCTAAGCCACGGACCCTTTATTTCTGCTATATGAGTCAGTGATACTCCAATTAAATGCTTTTTTTAAACACCTGGCTCGTTCTGCGACCGATCTTCTGGTAGATCGGTTGCTAAAAACTATCGCTAACTACTAAATTATAGGCAACAGAGCTATCTTTTGCCATACTTAATATTATTAATATTGCAAAATAAATAAAATAATTAATATTTATTCATGACAAAGGTATTGTCACAACTGTGTAGGTACAGATAGTCGTACACGGTATTCGCACAACACACATGTACTGCTAGCTTACAAGACCAGCTGTATTAGCCATGGATGCGTCTTGTATATAGACTTCTATCACTTTCACTGTGCCCGCGCCGTCTGCAATATAACGCAATATGGATGATATTAGAATATTATCTACAAGCGTAATACACATTGATGACCTTGTTAACATCGATGTTGAATGTTAATAAAAAATGTAGTGAACCCACATAATAATATGAAATATGTTTCCAGTAACTTATGCTACGAATCCTTGTTTTTGTTTTGTTTAGCCATTTTAGTTATTGCTTCCTGGATTATTTATTTCCATAAGTACTTTTATTATTGGGCGGGATGTTCAACTTCGGACATGCAAGATTTAACCATCATCGCAGGAGTTGGTAGCGAAGGGCTATAATAATAGATGCCATAGGTGGAAAAGGAATCATGCACAATCGAGATTTTTCATTTGGCGATCTTTGTAACGCCCTTTTTTCTTTGGGCTGTATGTTGTACCTTAGTTTGTCTTGCAATATTGGGATTTTAAATAATACCTATACTATAGCACAACTATATAGCACATGTTTACGGGTTCAAGGATGCATGCAAAAGTTAATTTGCATGCATCCTTGAAGTATACAGTCACCTCACTGTTTTTAGGGTTGTGATGTAACGAAATACTATCGCACCGTTTACACGCTATTTGAATTTTAATTCTAATGTTGATTTTCGGCAGCATTGCATACTTTGTAGTGTCACTTGAGAAATAATAAGTAGGCAAAGTTGCCGAATCAATAATCGTAACATTACTAGAGATCGCTGTTCGTTACCAAACAAAAATAACATTTTACTTTTGTAGGTAAGTTCTGTAGGCAAGTGTAGGTACACTGTACAAAGTCATGGTTTGGGAACAAACTTTGAAAATGAAAAATACGTCCCAAATAAAAAGGTGATTGGATTCCAAATCGATTTTTTCAACATGTAAAAGTAGTTGCGGTAGGTACCTACATTCCGCGATATGAAAACATAACAAGTATTTTAATATATTCATCGGGGCTGGTAATTAGACCTTAAAATTTCAATTCGTTATATTATGTGTCTGTCAGGTTATATAACACAAAGAACTCTATTAAAACTAATTGCTCGTTACATCGTTTTATCTCATCTAGAAATGGCGATACGTAAATATTACCTATGGTTGAAAATATTTGGCGACTGGCGATGTTGTCTGATGTAATATAATAATATAGGTAACCCTAACCACCTACTAATACATATATACCATTCAAGGACCTCGTTACGATGAGACAGGAGCACACGATACCGCATAACTTGACCCTCTACTTGTCTTCAATACTATTGCAAAATGTCTATTGACATTGACTATGTGTAGTATGTAATATATGCAAATGAAATCGAACGTACCTATAGCTTTCATTACGATGAAGCAGTTCTATTCAAACAGCAAAAAATAACATTCCTGTTAAAGCGACTGCATCAACTGCAATCGACTCTTTGAGGTCTATTGTCTTAATACGCACCGACATAGGTAGTCGTGTAATTTTTGAAAATTTTCCCAGTAAGTACTGGGCAAAAACATCGCTCATGGCTTTCCTGTTTTCTTTAATTTTTACCTTCTCCGACCAATCCGATAGGACTGAGCGAGTCCAGAATGAAAACATTTTTTTATAAATAGGCTGGTATTTAGCACATTTGAAAATTAAGTCGTTTTATCTCCCAAAATGCCCGCCCCTCGCTACTTTCTAGTGTGTTAGCTGGGAAGAAAGGTGATAGGTAAATCAACTGCTACAACTTATGCTGAATGTATTATTGAATCAGTTGATATTGTTGAGTATTCAAGTTTTTGCAGCCTATACCGACTTCAGCAAGGCATTCGATACAGGCGATCACAATATGTTTGCAAAAAAAAAAACTAAAAATTGTATGTTGTGTCGTCTCCTTTGCTGAGCTGGTTCCGTCATACCTATCAAAGCGGACGTTTAGGGTTGTGATGAATGGGACTCAGATTATTTCATGGCCACTTCAGGAGTTCCCAGGGATCTTATGTAGGACCACCTTTTCATTAACTAAGTACATGTAAAAGAGCTTTCAGAACTCTAATAGACATATCTTTTCGCTGACGACCACAAAGCCATAAAAGCAATAAAAAAGCCTGCTGATTTTGATAGGATGAGCACAACAAATTTTAACAATAAAAAAATTACACAGCCTCATAATTACAACGACATCACAACATCAATCTAGGGTGCCTCCTTTATTCTGCTATACAGACCATCTGATAGTTGGACGTTTTGCTAGGGCATTTTGCTAAGTTGACTTACTGCTCATTAGACATTTGACATAGAGACCTTCTGATCAGGAGGGTCTAGGGTTAATTTTTATAGTGTTTTTTAGTCTTTATTCGTGTTGTTGACTATTTTTGTCTCTTTAGTGTTGCATGTTGAAAAATTGAGATAAGACATGTGAATGACAACGCTATTTAGTTCATTGTGTTGCCTGTAAGGCTGTAACATTCGCAACTCCCTAACAATGGTTCAACTCCCTATTGGTTGGTATAATTACATACATTGACTTAGTTGTGATATATGTTACACGTTACATAAGATATACTTATTTAATAATGTCTCTAAGTACTGAATATGACTAAAATTACGGTTATTACGACGTGTAAGAATTTTAATAGCTATTTGAAATAACTATTTTATATTGTAATAATCCGTTTTGTGTCGAGGTTACTGTTATAATTACGTTATGCTGTAAGTGGGTATTATTCTCGCAGACTATTTTCTAAAATTGGTACCAATCTATAAGGTAAGTACAACATTGCAGTAGGACATCAAACAGTCCCTAGAATAATTCAAAATTGTCCAAGTGCAAGCTGTGACTCGCAAACAGCAAAACTAAATGTGTTTTCATAGCACGTATTTCTTTTTCATTTTAATTTATACGGGTAAGGGGATCACGTCGGGGCTGCGGGTTGTTCGAAACAGATACAGCGGCCTCGGCACAAGGGCTAAGATGGATGGACATGAACAATATGAACATGGATGGTTTTTAGTCAGTAGAAGTCTGCACGCGAATGGACAGACAGGTAGACAGGACGAATCAATATATGTAGATAAAGCGCGTCGTCGTCCTTTTTAAAATCGGATGCTGTCGATGTACCTATCGATGTTACTTATCTGACTATGACTACTTACACTGAGAAGAAACAGCCGAAACTAACTTAGAGGAAAAATAATTTGAATACGAACAATTAATTAACAAACGTAGGTACCTAATTTATTACAAAAACCATGGCATTCATTTAAATGGGATTCTCTCTTAATTAAAAATTCCAGATGATCGAGCTAAAAAATATATTCAAAGTAGGAATGGAGAAAAAATTAAATGATTGTAGCAAGTAATAATTATATTAGTTACCGTCTGAGAGTGCTAACGCCGGCGCATACACCGCCACAGCCGTGTACAGTATCATCTGCATCAAGTACAATGCACTGGCGTACACGCGAATTGACTTGCAGAAACGTACTTCCTGCGAACAAATCGACAAGTGTCATCAATTGACTCACATGATCATTGTTTAATGTAGCGGGTCATTAAAAGATCGATCTTCAGTTGTCTGTTACGAGCTGCCGTGGTCGTGACGATATAAATCACAACACGTTTAAATAAGATGTTTTCTAAGAGTATTTATACAGCATGGTACCTATTATTATAATTCTGTACAACTTATGAGTTTTTACTAGGTTGGTGCATAGGTCCTTTTCATTAGCTCGTTCTTTCCATTAGCATCTTCGTCGAATTTTATCAAATGTATCTATACCAGTGCATTAACCTCAATGATACGTGCCGCACATATTGCAAATGTGCAATATTTCGTATTCATCTACAGTACCGCTCAGCACTAAGCTCTCTCGTACCTTATACATTCAATAAATATCGTACATACCAAGTATTCGTAACATGACGTGAGCCGTAGCCTCATGAACACGGGAAGGTAGAGATGGCTCGCGATCGGCACCACTAGCACAAAGGCGACACAAATCATCCAGAACTGCGCACCTGCCATGTACATCTCCGCTGGGTTTCCTAACAACTCTATAGCTGTGATGAAACTGAAAACAATCATGTCAAAATAATAAGCATGAAAATACCTCAAGTTAAATGTAAATTTAATTCGATGGGTAAACTAACCTTGCGGCAAGACTTAGTGCCATGGGGAATGTGCCCATGGACGAACCACCCAGCAAGAAGTCGTCACCAGTGGTTTGCTTTTCCCCAAAATACCCATAAAATACGCCTATCAAGCAAGAAATGAGTAGCATAGCGCCCAGCACACTGTAGTCTTCCCAGTGGAAAAGAACTTCTGCCACAGTTTCATTCTGCGTTGCAACTATATCTTCCACTTTCTTGGTTTTCGATATATCGAGTGACGCTGATACAACTGATATTGAACTTAAACTCCAATATAATAATGTTAGTAGTGTTATCTGAAAGGAAACACATTATATGCTTAGTGAATAGCTCACTCAAGTTCAATGTAAAAGTAAATCGTATATCAATGCATGTGCGCGTAATTGACAGAGCGTAACTGAGTCCGTAACGTAGTGAAGTGGATGCTTTTAATATTATGACGGTGCAAAATAAATACTTTCAGGAAATAGCTACGTGTCCTGCTTTTGGTTTAGTGTCAGTTTCATAATTAAGTTTCCAAAATAACAGTAAACGTTTTAAATACAATGTGTTAAAACAACTATTTATCTACTGCAATGAAAGAAATGATCTACTGCAATTATCGGCGAATGTTTACCTATGTCGCTTTTTTGTAAGAATATCATATCAACTTAGCACACAACCATCCCGCCTGTAATCCCAGAAGAGTTAATCAGACGTGTATTAAGTACACCCACATTTCGTCTCATGTAATAGAAGGGCGAGTCTATTCCCAAAATCAAAATTAAGATATTATTTCTTATTATTTCACATAAGCCTAGTTACACGGGCACATAAAAAACATCGAGAAAAGGTGCAACCGTGGCAAAATCCAATAACAATTTACCCGACCTGGAAAACGAGCAAAGGAGCGATCATGCTCAGCAGTCGCGTTTACGGCCACTAGATCCACAAGGCAGTCTTTTTTTTAAATTAGCCTATTGTGTTCCACTGCTGGGCAAAGGCCTCCCCCATTTCTTTCCAGCTCTCCCGGTGTTGTGCCTTCTCTGGCCAATCAGTCACGAACGAGTCCAGATCGTGACGCCAGCGTTTCTTGGGTCTCCCTCGGTGACGACGACCGTCTTCAGGCACCCAGTGTGTGACGATTCTGGCCCATCCGTCCTGACCTCTCCTGGAAATGTGACCCGCCCAGTCCCACTTTAACCTCGCAGACAGACGAGGCAGTCTAACGTAAGAATATCATAGATTTGTATTCTACCTTCAAATTGGTCTAACCAGAGCATAGAATTAAACCGTTTGTAGCTGCGACCTATGGCCTCATGATGATGAGCCAAGATCGAACGCGTGTCCAATCATTTTGGGTAGATAGTAATTTATATGCACGCATGATCAACAAACCGACATAGGAGGTCTAGCTCTTTTCTACCTTCTGATTGGTCTCTACTTCAATTATTTTGACCAGGATATTAAAAATAGCGATCTAGGGCACTAAAGTTCAGTCCCAGAGAAGGTCAGCGTCAATTAAGTACATCGGTATGTTAAGGCGAGTCTATAGCAATTAGACAAAATCGAAGGCCAGAGCGTGCATACTGGCTCATCGATCAATTAACTGATTAACTTGTTACAGCCACTCCTAAAATATGAAAATGATCAATTTGAATATTTTCTCTCGGATTTTCTTAAACAGATATTTTATCAAAAGCTCAAGTATGTGTACTTCCTTTGGACTAGTGTAATTTGTGTAATATGCGAGTCATAACAGAGGTTACAACAGTGCACACGTAGTGAAAGGTCGCTAGCCCATCACTTACTGTTACAAACAAATCGTTAGCCTATATTCTCGCTCTCTTACAGGTCGACTTGACATACATAATACAATTTAGAGTGCAGTGAAGCAATTTTGGTAGAATAATAGGGTGAATATTTGAAGATAAGCATATTCAGGCTTCGTAAATTAAGGTCAAATAATGCTTCCAATTTGAACTTTTATGGATTTAACCTAAAGTTTATAGTGTAGCTTAACCAAATAAATCAAACGCACAGTATTTGAACTGCTCTATAGGTCTGAATTTACAGCTGAAAATTTTCGTCGAACGGTGATGAGATATGAAACGTACGGTAATTAGCATTTAAAAAATGGTAATTATGCTTCGTGATTGGTAATTAGAAATAAAATGAACAATATACTTGAATCACATATTTATTAATAATTTAGGTGACATTATATGACAACAAACTTAGCTATTTAGCGAAGTGATTGAATAAAAAAAAATAACTCAAAAATCAACCGGTTTTCCAAAAAATCAATAACATTATCTGTCTAGTAATTCAAATAAAATCAAACTCAGTGTAAATAGAGCTTAAACCTCATAAGTTCCATCTAAGATATTTCTTCAACTCGATGAGATCTTATATAAAAACTTAAAAAATATTTATATAGTCTCACTTTCATGACCAGAAACTGCTCATGTACATACGCCAAGCACATCAAGCTACAGCAATCTGTCAAATTTAAAATAGATTTTCAACTTTATCGCTAAAGCATTAGGTTCAAAGTTGATTGAGAAAATTTGACAGTTTCGGGTAGCTCGATGTGCTGGCGTCTGTACTAAATCATAAAATAATTTGGTCTTAAGAAGATCTGCAAAATCATTAATCGGCAAATGATAAACAGAAAAATACTAAAGATTTGCTGTTTCGATGAAAGAAATTTATAAAATTTAAAAAATAATATATTTTTTAATTTCTATTTTTATAAATTAAATTAAATTTATATAAACTTAATTTAAATTTAATTTTATAAAATTTAAATTTTAAATAATAATATTTTTTTAAATTTCTATTTTTTTTTCTATCTGTTTTTATAATTATGTACTTTTTTTTCTTTTTTTTCTAGGTAGGTATGTAGGTTTATTTTGTTGCGGAAGTGCCAGTTCACACCGAACGATCAACAATCGATCAGGCGTTGGTAGTAACAATTCGATCTTGGGCTGGCCTAGCGGAGTAAGGAGTTTCAATATAATAAGAGGTCCGCTTAAACTGGTACTAATTACCATTTCAAATTGCTCATTACCGTTCGCCAAAATACGAACGGGAAAAATGGTAATTATATAAATGGTAATTAGGTATTTGTACACTTTTTCACATTATACGTTCTTTGTTGAACTTAAAAAATTGGGAACATAATCAAACCAAAGAGTCTCCTATGGCGACTATTACAATACATAAAAATGATAAATAAAAATGTTAGACAAACCAGGGGAAACTCGAACGGTAAGGAGATTTTTGTTTGCCAAACACGATTTCTGGGCGATTAAGGTAGGCTAGAGTTGACGCCAAAACACTTTTTGACGTGTGACCCGCACGAGTCGAGACGCAGAACTAAGCGCGACCGCCGAGTTACTCTTACAGATAGCAATACACTACGCAGAAAAAAGAAACCCTGCGACAGTGTGAACAAATGGTAGTGAGTATAAAGTGTTGGGACAATTTTCAAAGTCGTTACAAATTACCTAAAAGTGTTCTTTAATGTGTATATTTTTGCTAATTAGTAAAGCATGTTGTGTACTATCTAAATTACTTCTTAAAAATACGATCTTCAGGGTATTTTTATAACTTTTAGAGCATGAACTGCTAACATTTGGAAATTGGGACACGAATGGTGATGAGATTTGAGAAACGTTTATGAACATAACTAAGTTGTTTAAAACAATAGGAATATATTATGTACATCTGTATATAGTGCTCGAACTATGTTTTACGTGAAATTAAAAAAAACATAACTTTATATCTAACTAAGTAGTTATTTGGGGAGGGCCGCGTGATATGCACATGTTCAAATAATCACCCAATACTTCAAAAAAATAAAATTTAAAGGTTTTTTTTGCAAGTTCCTATGAATGTGTGTTACCATTGGGTACATGGTAAATATCTGGTACAAGGTCAATAAGGTTCCATAAACACGTACAATATTCCACTGTAAGGACTAAGTGCTGCGGAAACCAAATTCCTAACTAACTACTGGTAGCTAAGTTAACCGAAAGTGAGACATGTTATAATTTTCACAAAAGATTTTATTTTAAAATTGCGCCAAAGGTAAGGTACCGTACCTTAAATTAAAACTGCAACAGTTAAGAGCTAACATGCCATTAGATGCTGCTTTACGAAAGACATTGAGGTAGAGATTTTAATTACAATGATTCAATATGTTATGTGGTTGTGAAACAACAAGCATTAGAAACGAAACGTTAGAGATTAAATTAGCAGTTTTAGTTACGTTGGTCTTCATCGTGATATTGCTCTTGCGTTTTATATGTTATTCTTTTTCGCACACAACTCGTGTCTCATCAGGCATCCAATTTTTAATTACGTAGCCGCGAACCCATATCAATCATTTCGAAAATAACATATCTAAGATACATATGTATACGTACGCTATATATAATTGCTTAATCGGCGAGTGGGTCGATACCAACTGCGGGCACCGACAATAAGAAATAATGTCCGTTCTTACAGTGTTTTTTTAATTAAGAACGGACACAATTTCAATTGCCTTTTAAATTGTTTAAAATTGTCGTAGTCTACTAATGAAGGCTGATAATCTAACTGCCAATAAATTGTCTAAGTATCGCCAAACAAAGAAACTACTCGGCTAAGTATTTTTTTTAGTTTTCAGGATATAGTTGAGTTTTATTAGAAAACACAATTTTATAGACATGTTTTTATAAAAAAAACAACATTATAAGTCACACGTAAAGCCTGACCGGAAGCGGGGATATTTTGAGGACAAATTATTTATTTTATTGACATTCAAACATTATACGTAGGTAGGTAATTAGAATGCAATTACATAAGTAGAGAAAGCTTCCAGCAACAAAAAAAAACCTAGTAATACCAAACCTGAACGTAAACTTTAATAGTGGCATGCTTGCATGTTTAGCAGTAGCGGGCTAGCGGTAAGTACCCCAGTTGATTTAGTGGAGAGTGCTCAAGCCAGGCACGACTCAAGAGCACTCAAGAGCAACGCATGTTGTGCGACAACGACACGCAAGGCAATGTAAGGGCGGAATAAGCCGGTTTATCGCCGCGCTAGCTTCCTCAAACCGGATAGTTCCGGACTGAACGCTTCAATGAATAGCTCGAAGCCAGCTCATGGGCATAGATGGGCTGGTATTAATGTCTCACCACATTCCAAACAATTAAGCATAGCTGTTGATACATATTGTAACTAATTTGTTTGTTTAAATATTAGGTACGTAAGTACTGCATCTAGGACAACAAGATTCTAGAATTTATTCCGTTATCCATCTCAATACTATTTATATTATTGACATGTGCGATCGCAAAAATAGTTTATAATAGTTGTTACTGCATCAAGTAAAATCATTTACCGTAACAAGATCGCCATTATTACCTAATATGCAAGTATGGGTATGAAATCAGTTTCGTAGTAATTTGCGTAGCCTGTCGTAGACCCTGGCGTAGTAGGTTACGACGTAGCCGCGTAGTAGGGTCTACAAAGTTTCGTAGACCCTGGCGTAGTAGGTTACGACGTAGCCGCGTAGTAGGGTCTACAAAATATTGTTCTACGTGATTTGTACATACCTCATCGTTTTCGCCATACACTACATTTATATTTAATTTCTACTATTTTATTAAATATTGTCATGTATTACAGATTTGTGAGTCAATCTAAACCGAGAAAATATCAATGTCTTGTTTTAAATGCATTTTTAGTTGCCGTTCTTGTCGTAGTTCGGTTTCGCACTACACGGCAATGACCAACTAAGGACTTTTATTTAAATTATTTTGCGTTTATTTTAATGTAAACTGTTATTTTAATGTGTGCCAAAATCATAAATAATATTAAATAATAAACTTTTATTTGCAATTTCTTTTTTTGGCTTTGCCGAAGTCGTGTAAAAATAACATCACGCATCCTATAGATAGCCATCAACCGCGTATAAGGTGTAGGCTCCGTGGCTATCATGTTCATGGAATAACCCGGTAGTAGTTGGTTTTTTCGACCTGGGAATTGACCCTAGGGTATGATGATAAGCAGTTGCGCTTACAAGCGAAAACCAGTTCCGCAAGAAATAAGGTATTTCAAAATAATTGTCTTTAATCCCATATTGTGAAAAATATAAATAAAATATTATTATTGCTTGTACAGATTTTAATTAGTTGGTATGGTATGGTGGTATTTGGTGGACAAATTTTAACACAGCGTTCATTATATGTCTAACCAAAGATCATCATCTGCCTAGCCTTTTCTCAACTATATTGGGGTCGGCTTCCAGTCTAACCGGATGCAGCTGAATACTAGTATTTTACATGGAGCGACTGCCTATCTGACCTCCACAACCCAGTTAATACAATACCCTTTGGTAAGACTGGATGTCAGAATTTCAGGTCACTGACTACCTGTAACGACTGCCAAAGATCTATATATATGGCAGCCGGGACCAACAGCTTAACGTGCTTTCCGAGGCACGGAGGAAACTCGGTATGTCGGGCGGTCACCCATGCACAGACCGACCTAGGCAAGCACAGCTTTACCTAAAGATCGACCTGAGTGGCAGTTCTTATTAAGCCACGAGCTCTTAACCAAAAATATCTAAACAAAAAAAAAACATTAAAAAACGTTTTTTTTTAACTTAAAATAATAAATAGCCGGCACTCTAGATCAAACTCATCCTTTATGAGTAGGTTCTTAAATGCATTTTTCTTACTATTTTTTTTACCATCTTCCTTATTTTGGTGGTCTGAATGATTCCAGAAATTTTGTCCACCTATTTTAATGGAACCTTATATAATATGTATGTACGTGAGGCCAACGTGAGGCACATTGTTAAGCCAGAAAATATTGACGTTTACAAGTACGTCTAAGTACTCTACATGCTGTCTACTCAAAATGTTGAAATTTCAAAATATTGCTGTATGTAGGTACACCCACTAGCAGACATCAAAATTTTGGTTTCGTAAGTTTCTGAGATGATGTTATACTGTTCGTGATGAATTGCAACCTTTCTGTAATTTGGCATAATAGAGCCTTGGGGTTTTTATAAACCGAAATACGGCTATTACGTCGAATTTCGAACACTTGAAAAAATAATAGCTGTATTGTTATGGTAGTAGAGCATAATGTTCGTGTGCCCTTTTTATATTCGACGTTTGCATAACTTTCTACGTTTTACTACGCAAAGAGTCGCGGGTCGACATAATGATATCGAAAACTTGCAATCCTATCAATGTAATGTATGAAATGTTTTTCACAAAGAGACATTTTAATTTGGTATATAATTAACATTGTAAAATTCTTTCTACCTACTTCGTGGCGTGTTATGATGTCTTAAATTATCGAGTTTGTACTTATTTATTTTTTCTGATTACATAAAAGCGATAGCTACATATTTGCATGTTTAAAGTGAAGTGAGACCAGTTAGAAGTCAAAGGTTATTTCGTTTGGCTGCTAATTATACGAGGCGGGTTTTAAAAGATTTTATTTGAAACGGTGATCGCAACACTGAACTTATCCTTGGTGAAACTTACGAAAGCATAACTGTGGAATGTGTAAAAATTGAATATTAGAATGTAAATAAATTCGTCTTAAGCATTTATAAATTTGACTATAAGTATACCCATCTATACCTATCACTATAATTGTTTGAGGGAAAATATCAAATAAATGACAAGATTGTGTTAATGTTAGCAGCTATAAAAGCATTGAAATACCTAGTTGTTGTCATATATGTATTATAAACTTTCAAATACAATACTTATAGAGAGTTGCAATAGGTAAATGCAATACGAATATGCATACCCACAGCTCGAATCGGGCTATCTAATAAAGTGCACCACATGCAATAACATGTTTTTTATAAACGCGCTTAGTGCTAGCTCTTCATCTTCATTAGATATTGCTTACAAATATAATAAATCGCAGATGCTGGCTATTTGTCCACATCTGCTATTTACTGCACGATTTATGAAAGAAGTTGAACTCACCTCGGTACGGGCGGGAATCTTCAGCTTTAATCTTTTGTACGATGCATATAACGCCATATTTAATGTTTATTCTTCACGTCAAATTTTGTCTTCGTCAAAATGTATCTTTGTCACTGGTTTAATTAGAATATTGTCAACATAATAATATGTTCCGATTTATTAGGTGCATGCAACGACAGGCAATCCACACTCGTGTTTCATAGATACTGGAGGCTGAGAGGTTCTGATACGTGCCGGATATGTACACCAATCAATTGTAACTAAGACAACGAGCGCGGAACAATGCGCTGCACGAGGCGTCACAACTAGAGCTTTTTCGGATGTGTCAACGTTTGTCTCTAAGAATCTTCCTACTACCTCTATAGTTGATTGTTAATCAAGGGCGGCTTCGTCTTCTGCTCAATGAGTGTAATCTTTTATTCACTGCGCCTGAGACTCGTTATGTACCGAAGCAATCTGCAACAATAGGCGTAAGGCGTTTAGTCTTAATGTTGTTTAGAAAACATCGATAAGAAAACTGCACTGCACTGCAAGTGCCCGGAAAACGATTGACTGTTAGTAAAAGCGATTTTATTATCAAATTAAATTATTAAAAAATGTAATAAAATAATAATATAATAATAATATAATAATAATATAATAATATAATAATAATATAATAATTTAATTATTATTATTATTTTTATTTAATTATTATTTTATTTTATTATTATTTAATTATTTTATTATTAAAATTAAACAAAAATTCTTCTAATTATTTTCGGTATTTTTTTAATTCTACCTATATGTATAAAATTAAATAGATAGGTATAGATAACAAGAATTATACGCCTATTGTACAAGGTAATAATTAATCATGTGATAATCAAGCAGGGTGTTGATTACTAAGGATGTAAGTGATAGAACACCGTGTCCTAGATAGCACTAATAGTAATCGCATGTATAAATCAACCGGTTTCTTAGGTATAGGCACCGATGCTCGCCTACCTTCCTGGTGTTTCCACATTATTGGGCCCGCGCCAGCACCGGTCAGAGGTCAATAAAGTTATTCCCGCTTCGCTTCGACACAAACTGTAAACAATGATGCACTGACAGATTGTCTCTAAGTGCTTTGTTCACACTACAAATAACATCCGCAACGCGTCTCGTCAGACTTGTCATGAAACATTATACGTATAATCGCGCAGCTACTGCACAACGAACGCGATACTGTGAAACGAGCCAGCGTATCGTATCGGAAACGATTGCTTAGATGGAATCAATCACAAGTAAACCAACACGAAACTGAGTAAAATGCTTACAAACGTACGATTCAATCAACAACGTATTGTCGTACTACCTTCGTTTTGATTTTAAAACTCGATAGCGGGTAGGCATAGCATGGAGTAAACAAAACTACTCAAGAATAAATTATTTTCTTGTACGTAAGTGGGTGTCTGAATGAAGTAACACCAGTAATCTGCTGTAATAGACATTCGCAAGCCTTATAACTATTCATTTAACTTTTAGTGCTCCACACGACGAAAGAGTTCAGTAGTAAAGGTGCGCAGATGTGCTGCAAGTATCGGTTAACCTGCTGTAAATTAACTAGTAAATGTAAATTTGAACTCAAAGCCAATTGCGATTACCTGGTTACACATTAAGAGGAACATTTCGCTACCACCATCATACATAGCTCGGAGCGATACTTGCTCTGAACAAGTAATGTTACTACGGTTGTGTGCTAATCTTTCCATGCAATCACATCAGAATAATAACACATAACATCATGCCAGTAATTCTCGAAAGGTTAGGCAGAGGTGTACAGTCAGCATTTCAGCAGTATCAATGTGTATATAGCACGCACACACACTTAGCAGCGTTCAGGAACAATTTTCGCCTACTGTATTGATTTAATTTTCATATTACGAAAAAACGATACTAATATTTTGGAACCCATATTTCAGTAAAGTAAGTCATATGACAAAATAGTACATTATGGTACAAGTGTGTAACGTTGGTGATTACCGCCGAGGCGTCATTGAGACCCGAGCCGTTAGGTGAGAGTCTTAAGAAAGCCGAGGACGGTAATCATCAATACACACGTGTATCATACGACGTTTTTCAACACACTTGTGAAGAAAATAATACTAAAAAGTCACCTTCAACAGTTAAAACGAGTTGATTTTTTTTCACAATAGCGGGAAAAATTCATCGGTTTTCCTATGCGCGCGCATTACAGTTCGACCAACTTATCTGTGCATGCGGGAAAACACGGAACTAAAATAAATGTACTAAATATGACGTAGCAATGCATTTTTTCTTGACCAGTGGCGCCACTATGAAATTCACACTTAAAATGGTCATACTGCGATCGGCCATAGACTAATTAATGAATGAGCACGATAGAGTTTTAGCCACGTATAAAATGAGGAAAAAGTTTTCTTTATTACATAGAAAATAAAAGTTATATTATTTGAGTGAAAGTTTCATTTAATAAAAACGTAGAAGTTTAAATTATCTATTTAAATTCAAATTTGCATGAAATGAGCAAGCACTAAGTACATTAATTTATTTTAACTATTCACGGTCTTTTTTGTATCGAAACTTTTTTATGAACGTAGCAGGGTGAATTTCAACAAATGCCATTTTTTTTATCATATCGGTGAACTTTTTCATTTATGTTATTTTTTTATATTTTTCAGGTTTTATGTAATCTTTAGGATATCAAATATCCCCAAATTTAATATCATCAACGTAACATTTAAGACTAAAGAGAAAATTCAGTTTGAATTCTGGTTTCCACCGATATGATAAACCGGCACCGATTATTTTTCTGTACACCGATATGATAAGTTTATCCACCGAAATGATGTACATATCCAGCGATATGATAATCTATCCTAATACGAGTTTAAAAAAAAGGTACTTTATTTTTTGATTTTATCGCTACAAATCGATAGTGTTCCATGTACCAGATCGACCAGCCATGGGATTAAAACGACCGAAATTTAACGGTGTATATGTATGTATATAATGTATGTGTTTGGATGTATGTTTGTATGTTCCATTGTTTCTTTGTATACTTAACGAAATGACACGGGATCTACCGATATGATAAAACGACTCACCGAGATGATAAAATATCTACCGATATGATAAAGCAATCCACCGATGTGACAAAACTGTGCGTTGATCATGAATCAAAACACCGATATTAGATATAAGACACCGATTGATTTTTTCTCATCATTTCGGTGTAAATTATCACATCGGTGGTAATAAAGACCACCGATTACAGCGATATGAGAACAGCGACGTGAGAAATAACACGATTTTTAGAAAATTAGAAAAAATGCATAATATCTAGGATAAATTTAATAACAGTCAATGAAGCTAATTCACTTACTACCTCTGTTAGAACTAGGGCATGTAATATCGGAAGATTTTCAATTCCGATACTGAGTTTCGATATTAGATCTCAATATCGGAATTCCGATATTAATATCGGAATTTCGTTATTTCATTTGAAAATGCAAATTTTATTTAAAAATTGCACCAATTCGGTATGAGGTTTGATTGAGTGCAATAAAAAACATTTTTAAATCATATTCTGTAATTTTTTCAAGCATTGGTTGTTTTAAAGTATGTACCTACATTGTATTTTTTAAATCACATATTGCTACTTCGGGGTACAAAAGTCGTAAAAGCCATTTTTAGGCTGAAATAACTTAATAATGCAGCTCTGTTTGGTTTTTTACGCGCTATCGTTCTATGTTTTTAAGGTTAAACTTTTAAAATATTATTTCGATTTCTCAAAATGAAATGGTTTTTACCACCCAGTATTTTTTATATGTATACATCGTGTTAGGTTAAACGAGGGCCATATTGAAGGTATTCAGTACTTACCCGATTCTCGTCGCAAATATGTAAAAAGACTACCTATAACTTTAATTTGTGTGTGACGTAATTGTGCCATGGCCCCCTGCACGCTCTTTCTTTTCCGGCATTTTTCTTGTCCTACCTCCTACGCCAGTTTTAAAATATGTATATGGGGAAAATGGATTATACCTAAAATTCATTTACCCGCAGACATTTTCTGTGATAAGCGCAAGGGTTGCGAGACTTTTCTGAAATTATTTGGTATAGTTCTGTCTGTTATTTATCGGTACTTTTTTGTTCATATTTTTTTATGTATCATTTAAGCATGATTGCGGGTTTCAATATGTCCCTCGTTTAAACTAACATACTCTATAAACCATTTCATCTTTAGTTAAGTTCCCCAAAAGTTACCCCCATCTTCAAAATTCATTGATTTACGTACGTCCGTGTATGAGTCAAAGAAATACATAGCATAACGTAATGTGTACCAAATTTCAACTTAATCGGTTCATTAGATTCGGAGCAAATTAAAGGAATATCAATAAAGCAATAATAGAAAGCCATCGTCTGTCTTACTCATGACAGAGGTAAGCTTCAAAACATTTTTGCCGCCTGTAATAGTGTTATATGTATTTATATTATTCTCTGTCCAAACTGCTTAAACATAGTTTGATGATTCTTCAAACACGTTCGTGGTAAGTACCTACTGTTTCACTAAATGCAGTTTTATTCTAAGTATAATTATATTGATGAGTGAAAGTCATTAAATTCATGACATAATAAATGCTTTAAATGAATTTGAAGCCGGCCATGATATTTTAAAACAACGAGATTGTATAACTATCATAATATATTTCGTAGCTTTTACCCCCTGGATGTTTTGATAAAGTGGCGTTTACACCCTAGTGATTAATCTATTTTTTTAACGTTTCAATATCATATCACTCATGACTCGTGACTTTTATTGCTCTTGTTTCGCATAATTAGCGAACTAGCAACAGGAATACGATAGCGCGCTGTCGCACTCTGCGCTACACAATGATCTAAAATATAGGTTTAATTTAAATCTCAATATAAAGACAAAAATCTCCGATATTACAATTCCGATATTGAGAGATCCAATATCGGAATTGTAATATCGGAACTTTCGTTCCGAGATTCCGATATTACGAGATTCCGAGATTCCGATATTCATGCCCTAGTTAGAACCAAACAACAATAATGAAACTACTCATTACACTAGAAAAATGCAACCACCGATAATATCAAATAATTGTCCGGGAGCAACTGAAATGGCGTACTTACGTTATTGGCGGGAATATGCAGCGATTTGACACACGTCCGTCTTGACTGCGCACTAGCACACACCAACGAGAGAAATAAAATTGGGGTGGGGACGCTGTCGGACTCGTCGATGTAAAGTTAGGTTTAAATTACTTTTGTCCAGCGATATGAGAACATTTCGCAGGACAAGTACGTTTGTGCCTCTCAGTAATAATAATCGTTAATTATGTAATAAAATATGTTGTATATTAATAATATAACTAATATTCTATGAAATAGAATAAGTTATATCCTTAACTTACTTATTTTTATTAGTGTATTAAGCTTTTTGTTTGTAAAAAAAGTAGAGGGACAGCACCGATTTGAAAAAAATAGAGGTTTATTTATGTATATATTTCTACCTTTGTAAATAGTCCTAGGTAAATTATATTTTTGCCACAACGCAATAACTATCTATTGAATACTAAAAAAAATAATTCAGAACAATATTCCTTTTTTCAAATACTAATTTCACCGAAGACAAAAAAATAAGTAATTTGGGAAATTCACCCAGCAACACTAGCAACTCAACCAATAAAATTAAAACAAAAACCTATAACTCACTAGTGAATAATAGCTATGAAAAAGTCACAGTTTGATTATAGGTGTCATTATGTGCCTAATTGCGGTAAAATTATAGCCACTTTATGAGCAAGTGTGTTGAAAAAAGTTTAACATCACGAGAAATTCTCGTCTGAACTTTTTTATGTGTTTTTATATTATTGCTGGTGACTGTATCTAATAGTAGGTACATGACCCACATTTCACCAGATTTGTTTTTTAAGTACCATGTAACAGGACACACGCCTATTGCCCAGGCGCCATTAATCCATTTCGCGGCTGCTATAAAGAAGTTCCTGATGCAAAATCCCAATAACACTAATATGTAAAATGTTATATAATTGGGTTTTTGAGACGAAGTAAAGGCAGGTAACCAAGAAAACAACCTTAGAACGGTATTTGTGGATAATAATAGATTTAAAGTACCTGGCATTCAAGATTCTAGGAGAAGTCGTAAGAAAATTCTTTTTATGTTATTGAATCCACCTATTGATAAACTAAAGCAAACATAAAATAAATAATCCCGGAGAAATCGGAAGTCGGAACCCATCGGGGCTGCGGTTTGTTCGAAAGAGATACCGTGGCCTTGGCACAAGGATTACGAAGGAACATGTTTTTAGTCAGAAGTAGTCTGACACTCGAATCCCTACCGCACCGCCCAGAGCGGGAGGAGTCACATGATGATTTCCCACCCTCCAAAAAAAAACCTTTAATTATTATTAGCGATTTAAACCGAAATTGTTTAAACAATTGCAAGGAATTGTTATTTTCCAAGTGGACATTTACTTTTATTTTAATATACACATAAAAAGGTTCTATAACTTTTCACGATAAAGTTAATATTTTTGCAGATATGAATTTTTAAATGTTCGGAATATCTCTGGGAACTTTTGACCAATGAAAAATAATATATATCTAAGTACATATAAAAAAATAATAACATAAGTATTATATTAGATTATTATTGATATTAAAAATCATTGCTATTAGCAATGATTTAAATTGAGATTTCGAAAAATAAAATAAAAATACCTACGAGTACTTACCTACATTTTTTCAGTGGTTTCTGCGTAGTAATTACTGCCAAATAAGAATAATAATAAGAATAAATATGTATAAATTAGGTAGTATAACCCTAAATACAAACTAGATGGGATGGAGTAGTACCTATCTGACTAGTGGTAAATATACTTACTTTGGACAATCGACAGATGGCATCCTAATTTACATATGTGAGGTGATCCTGGAAAAAATACTTTTATTAAAAAAACAATATTAATTGGCCACCTCAAAGATGTATGTAAAAGTATTGGCGGCAGAATGTGCCCTCGACCACGTTACTTGATGCGGCGTCAGTAGGAGGGCGGCGCGTGAGCACCATCTCATTGCGAAACGCATGTGAACCATCGAAAGTGCCCCCTCCCCCGGATATGGAGCGCACAACTCTTATATACTCAGGTGGCGCCTGGGCACTGGACATTACACTGTCTAGCTGCGTCTAATCGCATACCCAGGATGTGTGACAAAACGGTAGGTGCCCGTGACATGCTATATTGTGAGGATCAGCTCTGATCAACTTATAGTGACCTGGTGATGTTAACAAAGTGTATTCCTGATAACATATCAGCATAATAAGAAAAATAACTGTGTTAAAGTGCGACCTTTCAACCCTTAAAAAATATAATCAATTAATCAATTTTTGGTATACTTATACTTTATAAAAGGATCGTAATTTGTGTGTGCAGGTACTTCGATCTCTGGTGGTAGCGGTGGTGGTGGCATGCGTAGTCGCGAGGCCAGAGCCTCCGACGTCATATGGCGCGCCCGCCCAGTCCTACAGTGCCCCCTCATCATCATACGGTGCTCCCTCATCATCGTACGGTGCCCCCGCGCCGCAGTACGGACCTCCCCAGCAGCCCATAGTACACAAGCATGTGTACGTGCACGTCCCACCTCCAGACAATGACATCCCTGCACCTCGCAAACCCATCTGGGTGCCTCCTCCCCAGAAACACTACAAGATTGTGTTCATCAAGGCACCGACTCCACCCACACCCACTGCGCCGATCATTCCTGTGCAGCCCCAGAACGAGGAGAAGACCCTCGTCTACGTGTTGGTGAAGAAACCCGAGGAGCAGCCCGATGTCGTGATCCCGACACCCGCGCCCACGCAACCCTCAAAACCAGAAGTTTACTTCATCAGATACAAGACACAGGTAAGATTAGACACTACTTTGCTAATGTATTAATTTAATTAGATGTACTTATAGCACCACGTACCTTTTATTAAATTCATCAGAAAAACAAGTATTATTAACGAATTTGAACAGGTCAAAATAATAAAATTAATTTGTATTTTGCAATGCCGATTGCAGTATTATGGCAATATAATATAGATTTGCGGTTAATTTCACTTAGATATTTTGTAATGAATGTGATGTCTAAATACCTAGTATTCTGATGTTGATGACAAGATTAATTATCATAAATTAATTATGATTTCTCATCATAACCATTTCACACAGTCATAGTCCTAACAACTATGTGATGATCACTCGCTGATGGTAATTTGAGATATAATCGACTGAAAGAGTTAAACAACAATAATTATTAGAAAATCAAATAAATATCGTAGTACATGAACACATGAACATATAGAGATAAAATTTAATTTAACACATTTTTAAATTATGGATCGCATCGCCTCGTAAATGTAATCGTTGCCTAATTTAGCACCATACTGGTTTCACTAACATTATAACTTTTACGTTATAATGTTAGTGAAACCATTACTGATTTAGGTAATTACGGAAAAAGAGAACACATTCGTAATTTGTTTCACGGATCTTGGCTTTTGATTGTTTCTTCACGTTTATAAAGTCGTCATGTGTCATGGCTGCATAGTGATGGGCTAGGATGCGTCCGCCTCTACCTCGTGAAAGTGCGCGTAAACATTTCCTGCAACAATCTAGGAAGCATTACATGGTATTATCTGCAAGACCTAGCGTGCTCTACACTCAGTTCAGCTGCTATCATCATTAAATTATCGCAACCGAGGATGCCACTGTACTCCGGCAACCCGTATTTTCTATGTAACGCAATGTCTCTCGCAATAAGTGGGCAGGTAGATTTTTTCTATCATTATCTCTCTTCTAGAAGTATCACAAGGAAGTTGCGCCACATTGGAGCTGGATAATTAATACTAACTTAGATTTAGCTAGGTCCCATAATTATTATTTTAAACCGTGTTTTTAGTTAGTTACCAGCTCGACATTGATAACGCGTCATTTATACGGAATTATAATAAGACGGCACGGTTGGCGCAGTGGCTGATTGGACTGCTGCGCTACGTGTCGCGGGTTCGATCCCCGCACGGAACAAGTATTCAAGTATGGCCTACAGATAGTTGTTTCGGGTCTGGGCGTGTGTGCGTGAGTTTCAATGTTTGTAAACGCACCCACGATACAGGAGAAATTCCTAGTGTGGGGCAACGTTTCTTTGAGAAGGCAATACTGCCCTAGCACAACATTCCTATTACGGTGGGTAGCAGAAATTCAAAGTCATACGTCGGTAGTATAAGTAACCACAGAGTTTCCATTCAGCTTTTCCAAACACAAAAGCATTAAAAATAATGAATGAAGATAATTTGTTTGTTTGTGAACTGAATGTTCTGGGTTATTTCTTTTACGTAAGTAATGTAAATAACTCGTAATAGTGCATATTCCAACAAATAGCGTTATAATTGGCAGGTCGTTCGAAGATCAGAACGGAGCCACAAACGAAAGTATGCGTAGTATTATTACATGGCAACACCAAACACGTTAAGGCTCTAAACACGTAACATGTAGAGGAGGTTGTATGTAGGTCAATTCCAAACTTACCTAAGGTATTTATTAAATAATATTTATTCATTCATCTTCAAGCGCGAAATTGGTTTTTGAAGGTTTTAAAATTGATTAGTTCAACTGACTCGTTCGTGAAAGCTTAGCCTTATCTGAAAGATACAAAATTATATTCAAACATTATTGTTTTCCTGTCTAAAGTGTGCTTTTCAAGTTTTGGGATAAAGATACGCATGGGGCTAGCAAGTTCCTGGTCCCACCAATCCAGTTTCTTAGACACATTTATATACTTACTAAAATCATCTCTTTATGTAAAATGTATGATAATACGCTAATAGATCTGAGAGCATTTTAGCGTTCAAAGAGAGATTCTTCAATGTTGTAGATTTTAAAATATTCCCTAAAGTTGAAAATTTACAACAATGTGTCGTAAAACAGAATAAAATATTTGATAGGTAATGTTTATTGTGTCATTCTTATATTCTTATTAGAGTCAAGATTCCTTTCACTTGATGTCGACTTGATGAGCAACGTTTGACCTGTGAAAATATTTAACCTTCAATACAACCAATTCGTCTACTAATGCATCTTGCACTCTCCATTTTTTATTCTTTTTTAAGTTCAGTCAGAATTAAGCAATTAGCAACATTTTTTATTTATTTATTTAAACTTCATGTTCAAGAGTGGAACATTTTGATGCTAGCTCGCCTATTTGTTAAAATACCTACCTACTGATATCTAGCTATTGAGTAATTAATTTGAAAGTATTACATCCCTACCTGCGGTCGTAACATTGCTGAACATTTCAGTATTTAATAAGTATTCCCCGAAAAGAAGGATGAAAAATGTGGGTATATAATAATGATTCCAATGATACAACTGGTAGCGAGCTAACTAATGTAATTTCGGAGATATCGCCGTTTTAATGAGGCGCGCCGAAATTTTGTTCAAACGGGAATTTCGTTTATTGTGCTCCATATGTTGAATTGTGACAGCAGGTGAGCTGGGCACAAACGCACGAAGATATCGATGTTAGGGCATCATGCTTAGTTGTACCACGGTAATATTATCATACAGTAGTTCGACTTCATACAAACGGACGAAGCGCGAGCTATGCCTACGCGCCTCGATTAAGGGATGCGCCTGGGATGCAGACAGTCGCGACTGTGCCGCAGTGACGAGCGGACGGTATGTTGTTTTTTAACAATAAATGCGCGATGTTTTCTCTAAAAATAAGACAAGTACATTTAATTTACATTTTTTGTGTTGTTTTTGGTTTTATGAATTCGTTAATAACGTATCCAGAGATAACTTTTTTTTAATTACCTGGAAACTTTGAAAGATAAGACTATAAAATAATTTCACTTACTAGTAGGTAGGCTTATAATGTGTGTATTTGTAATGGATAAGTATTTCTTTATATGTCCCGAAAAAAAACATGGTTTTTTAATTAAATCTATCAATCAAAAAACAACACGCATGTTTATTGAACACTTTCTATTCAATTCACAAAGTATTTTATTTGTTTTAAAAAGTATATTTACGATCACAAAACTAAATGGAAACACAAAATAAGCACATGTAATTAAAATACTGGAGGCGGGCAGCCCTTACGCATGTTTACGTACCGCGCGGCTGTAGGCATTTATTTCAAGGACACGGCCGAGTCACACTACTGTACATATTTATACTGTGGTTGTACGCACCAGACCCCAATGAGAAGATCGTAATGGCTTATCGAAGTAAAAAAGTCGTAATAAATACATAGATTGCTAGTAAACGATTATCAGGTTTATTGTACGAAATTGATTGTTTCGAATTGGCGAAATGTAGGTGTACTATTAGGTACACCTGTGCCTAACCCTTCGGGGATTACAGGCGTGATGTTATGTTATGTACTAAACTATAATTTTGTTTACAGAAACAGGAAGGTTACCCGGCCGCGGCTCCCAAGCCCGAGTACGGACCTCCCGCTTCCCAGCCCTCATCAGAATACGGTGCTCCATAAGCAGGTCACTCTTGACGATCACAAACCAGCTGACGATTAGTGCTCGACCTTCTTTTTTTAAGACCTCTTGTTAAAAATCTTAGTAATCACGTTATATACGTAACTTGGTCAACTAAAGGTTTTATTGGTTAGGTTTTACTAGTTACACCAAAGTTATACAACAACGAGGGTCTACCCTGCTATAAGTCCACACGGATATAGTTTGATGGTAGAGTCTTTTCTACAGACAGCTTAGTAACGTATTAGCTTCTGTGACGATTTAGTAAAATGTTTTCTAAATTCTTGACAAAAAATCCATCTTATATATATAATAGTCATGTTCATGTCATAATAGTCATCTTATATATATAACATCTTATATTATAATATGTTAATGGCATTTTCGCTTCAAATTGAGTTGTTTCGTTATATATCTGTCGCGAATTTGACGTTTTTTGTTTCATTCAAGATAGTATCACCCTAATTAGAATAATTACCTTTTTCATCAGTGCCCCTTTGCTGTGATATTTTAAAAAAAGGTAACGTGTGGATAAGTAATCTAGAAAAGTCGGCCGAGCACTGTGAGGGCAGCATGCTGGCGATTCGCCAAAACGTACTGCAACTTGTATTATTACATCAAATTGATGTTAATGTTTGTAAATATATTATTTTTATATGATTAAAATGTTTTATGATAATTACTTAATATTTTTGTTTTATTAACTATTACGGAAACCCTAAAAAAATAGTTTAAAAAAGCTCATAAAGCTTTTAAAGATCTTAGATCCAGATTTGTATTTTTTTGGTAGGAATGCGTAAGGTAGATAGTGTTTAAAATATTGAGTTTTTGAATCGTCGAAAGAATTTCCATCCAGCTTTAGTCAATAGTTACAATTCAGCTGGCCATTTCGCTTTGTTTAGGTACCTACATTTGGTAGGCTAAACTTTTTGCATCAATACTGTCAAATCATGCACTAGACTCTAGACTACTTAAATCAAGTCAAGTTTTCCTGCTTATCTCGTACAAACCTCCATGTTTCTCAAAATAAATAACTCATTATTAGATTTGAGATATAATAACAAAGTATAAAGCGTGGCTACAAAACTAAGTTACAACATATTTTCGTATTAAAGAAAAGGATTTCCATATTATATATGTATTCTGAAGTAATTATGGCTTGACATGAAAATGTCTGCGAGTCTGTTGCGAAAGGTGTTAACGAGTGTCCAACAGGGACCCTGATTAGTAACGCGCTAAAAGCGAAAACATGTGAATTCTACTGAAAATAGCTTAAACATATAAAAGGTAAGGAGTTACTTAATATTCTAAGGTCACGTAATAAGTACGACTTTTTATTTAGATATATAGGTAGGTATGCAAAAAATAATAATTTATTTTAACCCCGACTAAAAAGAGGGGTATTATACATTTGAAGTGTGAAACTGTGTATGTATGTCTGTTGATGGCAACGGCATCATAGCTCCTGAACAGATCAATCGATTTTATTCGATAGGTATATAATATAGAATTTAGTCGAGAGTGTTCTTAGCTAAGTCTCAAGAAAATCTGCTCAGCCGTTTTTATATAAAGATCATCTTATCTTTTTTCGTTGATAAAGAGAAATGAACAACTTCCACAGGTCTGATCGAATCGAAATTATGTCTTTAGTCATTGATGTTACAAAAAGATCTCCGACGCAACGACTGCGATGTTTGGATTAATTGATTCTACTTGTCATCATCATCTTGTATGTCGGGGTCGGCTTCCAGTCAAACCAGATTCAGCTGAATACCAAATAAACATTGTACTTGTACCTAAAAGGGGCAACATTTTCTTTTTAGAGGCATTTTGTGTAGGTGTTTTTTTTTTGTTTTGAATATTTTAATTTTGGGCAAACATTGACTACTAGATGTTCTCCATCGCCTGTATGTAAGCGGTTGCCACTCCAGAACCTTTCAGCTCCATCAGCCATTTGTTCAATCGAAAACCCGATGTATTGAGGATCCCTTAATGTCTAATTCGATTTCACAGTTACAAATTTCAATGATTACCCTTGCCATTACCTTTTGAAAATATAATCCCTGAGTCTCATAACGTCATTATTAGTTCAGAAATCACGCGGCACTATATATATATATATGATCGTACACGCTAAGCTCCGAAGCCGAACCCACCCAACTGATTTCAATCAATTTTTGTGACTGTGATTAGTTCCAGCTCGAGAAATACGATAGTTTTGAACCCGAAACCTCGGGCGGGTCGCTAGTAGAATAGCACCTGCAAAATGGTTGAATCCGAAAAGGGCCCAAGTACATGCCTTGCGGTATCCCTAACGTAGCGATATTCAGAATGGCGTAACTATTCTTCACACAGAAAATATGTCCGCTGCTTCCTGGCTTTGTTTGGACTTGTAGAAACTCCACAGTTATGTAAACTGATGACTTCCAGTAGCCAGTAGGATTACTCGAAAAGAGTCATTCTGATAGCAGACATACCATTTAGAGGACTGATATTCTGAGCTGCAACGAACGAAACGACTGGACAATTGAGCTAAAGTGACTGCGTCTAATTTGTTTTGAGTCGTTACACTTTTTCACGTTGCTCCATTTATGTGACCACGAACCCCACATTACATTTTGTGCAAGATTCAGAGACACATTAACGTATGTGGGTAGATTATGATGTAATAAGAACAATCACTAGGTCTCTTCAATACACACAATAGTAAGAAACGTCTCACGGCTCTATTATATGTCAGCAATTTTACATTTTCACTTTCACGGGTGGTACGAATGTGGTCAATGGACGCTTCCGTAAATTAGGATTGTCTTCAAAACAATGTAGAGTAAGTATCTTATGTATGTCATGCATGCTATGCTATCAAACTGCTTTCTTTGTATGTTGTTGTATACTCACGTTAGCAGAGGTAGCAGTTACTCATCCTTTTCATTCTTTTGACAAAGGCCAATGGTGTTGTGTAACAATGATATCATAATGTGGTTCCCGTAATATTACGTGACTGACTTGGCTACTGCTACCGAAGAATGCTAAATTAATGTCATACTTGTACGTGTGGTTTTTGTTACTTACTTCTGGAAATGGAATGGCGTTCTACTTTCCACTGAATGAAAATATAAAACTTCAATAAAAGTGCCATTATGTTTATAAGCATAATTTTCTACCACATGAATGATGAGATGTTAATTTTTAAAAGATAGCCTATAATTTTATTATACAACAAGCATTGCATTACGATTTAATGACCGTAAAGATTTTGTATTCATAATCATACTTAACAATCGCAATCTAAGTAGAGATGATAACTGCATTTTTTGTTGGCGCTTCAGGAGAGTGTTTTTGTTTTTTATTCGAGTGTGCTAAATGCACTTAAATGAGTACGATACTTTGGTTATAAGAATGAGCAGGTTAACATTATTTTTGTTACCTAAGAAAGTGTATCTTTTAACCGCAAAGGTTGTTTCTGGAATTTTGAAGCAGGCACTCGAAGATACGCACGAACATGTAGTACAGACCTATCAGACGCGTAGGTAGGCAGTTAGGGCTCTTACCGATTCCCCAAAAGTTCCGTGGAATATACATATTTATCGCCCAGATGCTGTAGGTACCCACTGGCAGGGATAGCACCGCCTGAAGTTCGCAGAACAGTGGCAAGCTCTAGCGAAAGAGCCAAAATGGCTTCAGACACACAACACCCATTACACCTAAACAGCCTTGTATCGCAAAGGCTGAAAAGCCGAAACAGCTTTCAGAAGTGTGTCACCCCACTCACTGGCGAGATGTCTACGGAAAGATTAAAGCTGTGGCGAGGTAGTACATCCTTACCTTACCCATTTGTTGAACAGAATGGTTCCACCTGCTGAACGTCTCCCACCTGGACAAGAGTTGCCGTGGCTGACCTGGAAGTCTTTAAACAGACTCCGGGCCCAGGTTGGTCGCAGCAAAGAAAACCTGCTGACGTGGAGATACATAAATGACTCCGCACTGGAGTGTAAATGTGGTGTTGTTCCTCAAATAATGGGGCGCTTCATATTTCGCCCTGCGTGTCCTGCTGGTTGTTCACTGCAGGAACAGATGGACGCTACCGCTATTGCCAAACTAGTAGGTAGCCCAAATCTGGGCGACACGCTAAGAAGAAGTTAGCTAGATTAGGTAAAACAAGAACCTTATACTACAAGTTATAATATAATATCATACTTTCCGCTTCTGGCATTACTAGATTCGTCTAGAATCGTTAGGTATTTTTATTTCTGTACGGAAAGTTCGTAAGATCATTGGACGCCGCTTTGGTTTATTTTGGTCTCAAAGAGCTTTGGCGTTGTGGGAACTAGCAGTGATTCACAGATATTGTAAGGAGACTGGACGCATCTAATAACAATAACTTACTGTTGTTATCGAACTTAGTGGTATACCTACCTAAACCATACTTAAAACTCGGAAAATAATGTCACTAAGAATTGAAGCTGAAACAAAGGTGGATACAGATCCGTGTGTGTTGACCTGGGGCAATAAATTATTTGTTGGTACTGAAGATGGATCCATTAAAGTAAGTAAATATAATAACTTCTATACCAAGTAGTTTGTTTTCACTGAAAACTTATTTAATTGCCTTCTTTTCATAATGACCTGAGTCGCCTGAGTAGGATAAAACATGAATATAAATATATCCATAATGTATAAACCCAAAATAATTATTATAAAACAGCTATATTCTCGAATTCAACAATTAAATACGACGATATATTATTTTTAAGTCATATGATGCCAAATTGACACCAAAAGAATCGTGGGCCGCGCATGGAGTGCAACCGTTCGCGTTAGCCACTGATGGAGACAGTGTCCTATACTCATCGTCGAATGATGGAGGGATCAAAGTTTGGTCTCTCACGGGAGACAAAATCGCTGAGCTGCCATCTACGGGAGCTGATGTGGGTGCCTTACAAGTTTATGACAAACAACTCTATGCTGGCGATGAAGATGGAAACGTAAGTAGAAGATAGAGTCTGTCTTTGTTCCTTTGTTGAGGACAAAGTTAAATATTTAGTTAAATATTTAGTTAAATAAATAAAGTCTTTTTTATTTAATTATTTTTACCCGACTACGGCGAAGCCAAAAGGAAGGGTAATGATTTTGGCAGTCTATGTATGTATGTATGTTCCACCGTAGCGCCTAATCTACTGAACGGATTTTAATAAATTAAGTGTCAATAGATTCGTAAGAATAGCCCGGGTGACATAGGCTATATACATTTTATAAATTCTTTTTATGACGGAATTTAAATGTCAAAAACTTACCTCAAAAAATATTAAATTGAGATAACCATAGCAAGTTTGGTATCAAATGAAAGGTCTTGGCGAGCACATTACAAGTAATGTATTATATTATAGTTTAAGTACACACAAAAATAAAATTCAAATGAAAAAATAAAGTTCAAAAATCTAAAACCCGACTACTAACAAAATCGCGATCTTAAAAGTAGAAAACAAGAAAATAATTCTTGTCTGATATTCTTCGTAGTCGCATGCCACCTTGTATCAATGAGAACGCCATGAAGGAGCATCAGGTAGGTATCAGTGGCATGCGACTACGAAGAATATCAGACAAGAATTATTTTCTTGTTTATTTAAACGGTTTTATTTAGCTCACCCCGTTTGTTTTTTTCTTGGATCAAATTTAGTAATTCAAATTTCACCCACTTCCAGTCAACCGATTAATCTGAAATTTTGTATACACTTTGGATTTTGGTGACAATACAATTATGTTTATTCATTATCATTATAAATTCAAGATGGCCGCCGCTACAAAATGGCGGATAATTTATGTTTTATTAATCCCATCAATATGGGTATCAAATGAAAGGGCTCAACAAGCAGAATACAATATACTATAAAAAATTGAAATCCAAGATGGCGGCCGCTACAAAATGGCGGATAATTTATTTATGTTTTATTAATCCCATCAATATGGGTATCAAATGAAAGGGCTCTACAAGCAGAATACAATATACTATAAAAAATTGAAATCCAAGATGGCGGCCGCTACAAAATGGCGGATAACGTAGGTTTTATCAATCCCATCAATATGGGTATCAAATGAAAGGGCTCAACAAGCAGAATACAATATACTATAAAAAATTGAAATACAAGATGGCGGCCGCTACAAAATGGCGGATAACGTAGGTTTTATCGATCACATCAATATGGGTATAAAATGAAAGTGCTCAACCAGTATAATACAATATACTATATAAAATTAAAATCCAAGATGGCGGCCCCTTTAAACAGAATGCGAAATAAAAACTAAAAACTAGAAAATAAAAAAATAGGTAAAAAAACTTTTTAAGTTAAACGGTTTTATGTTAAACATACATTGCAATGTTTAAGATAAATGTACTAAAAACCAAAAAATAATAAAATAGAAAACCGTGGGGCACGTCAATTGTCTACAATCGTTGATTAAAATCATATTAATAATAATTAAGTCGATAATTTGTACCTAGACAATTGACGTGCCCCACGGTTTTCTATTTTATTATTTTTTGGTTTTTAGTACATTTATCTTAAACATTGCAATGTATGTTAAACATAAAACCGTTTAACTTAAAAAGTTTTTTTACCTATTTTTTTCTACTTTTAAGACCGCGATTTTGTTAGTAGGTATAGTCGGGTTTTAGATTTTTGAACTTAATTTTTTTATTAGGATACCTACTCAGTTACGTAAGATATCAATTATTGGTCAGGATATTTTTCGTTTTATTTCTATTTGTTACCAAGAGATGCCTACCAACTAGGTACACATCATACCAAGTTAAAAATATCCGTTCGTTTCTATGTAATGATTCTTCTTCTTCTTACTGACCTTGTCCCTATCTATCTACTATCTATAGGGGAGACCGGGGCAAGACGAAGCTCGGGGCAGGACGGGAAATGTGCTTGTATGCGTGACTCGTGAACACAGCAGACCCCTACACAGCGCCTTTCGCGCGATGCTTAGTTGCGTCACACGGGTCCGAGCGGCGCGTGCGTGTCACTGCGTGTTTTGGTTGCGCGGCGCGAAAAAACTGTGTTTTGAAGTATTTTTATGAAGTTTATGTGTTTTGTATCGATGAGCATCAAGGTAAGTATCAATGCTATTGTAACATTTTATCAGATACTTAATGTAATAGTGTTAAAGTAACGAATGTAGCTTGCTTTTTCGCAGAATAATTTTGCAGGTCAAAACTGTTGTTACTTTTGCATAATGTGTCTGTTGGGGTAAAACGGTCGGGGCAAAATGGGATAGCCCCATAAGCATGTGTAGGTGCAAAAATGTTTTATACCTACCTATTTAATAACAAGTTTATTTTTTATTTGCAGTTAAAATGGTATGGAACTATAAACGTAAAACAGATCGTGAAAAAACAAGGTAGCTGCTTGTCATCTACCGAAAGAGGACAACTAGTTACGGCTGAAATCTGTTTTAACGCTGCTGGAACTTATATACCAACAATGCTGATCTACGCCCGAAAATGGATGAAGAATTAATTGCTAGATGATGCACCACCGGGATTTTGGGGGACCTTTAATGATAATGGGTGGATAACTTCACAAATATTCTTTATTAAGTTGTGTACTCATTATGCCCCATAGCGTTTCCCATTTTGCCCCGGTCATGGGGCAAGACGGGATATTTGGCATGTGTCATTTTTTTCTTATTGCCAAAAAAAATATGTGGTTTAGCGCTATAAAAGATTATAATTGTGTTGGTTAAAAGTGTAAGTGTTTTTTTGTTGTAAGAGATTTTTAATAAACAGTTTAATTTTCATATAATGACGTTTTTTCTCTTAGGTATCCCATCTTGCCCCGGTCTCCCCTATCTATAAGTGCATATAATAAATCTGTAGAAAAATCGTTTTTGTACATCGAAAATATTTAAACAAAAATTGTCAGGGTGTTAAAGTATAACCAACAGAACACATTTCCAGCATTTTTGTCTGTTTGTCTGTTGGTCGGTTTGTCTGTTTGTCTGTTTCGATGACTAAGCATCACGCCAAATTTACGAAATAATATGTAGGTAACTTTTTTATACATAAATATTGTGCATAACTTGGGGTATTGCTCAGTCTTTGTTTCATCGTAATCGGTGCTCTCTATCAAAAGATATAATTATCTTCTATATATCTATATAAATAAAAAGAGAAGTCCTGACTGACTGACTGACTCATCAACGCCCAGCCCAAAACCCTTGGACCTAGAAAGCTGAAATTTTGCATAGAGCTGTTCCCTTTATAACGCAGACACGGATTAAGGAAGGATTTTTCGAAATACAACTCCTAAAAGGGAGTTAAATAGGGGATGAAAGTTTGAATGGAAAGTCGTAATTTTTACGCGGGTGAAGCCGCTGGCAAAAGCTAGTATTATCTATCTATATAAATAAAAAGAGAAGTCCTGATTGACTGACTGACTGACTCATCAACGCCCAGCCCAAACCCACGGACCTAGAAAGCTGAAATTTTGCACAGAGGTTCCCTTTATAATGTAGACAAGGAATAAGGAAGGATTTTTCGAAATTCAACCCCTAAGGGAGTTAAATAGGGGATGAAAGTTTGTATGGAAAGTCGTATTTTTCACGCGGGTGAAGCCGCTGTCAAAAGCTAGTGAATTTATAATTTTCAAGAAGAACTTAATCATTATGATCAGGAATGAGACAACAACGACATCTATTAAACGAATATGGTAGGTACTTATTAATAAATGCTTTCACAAGATAACTAACTTAAAAGTTATTATTTTTTTTATTTATCTTTCCTGCTTCGTGCGTGGCAATCTGTTGGTCACAACAATAAGCCACTGCTCTGTCCGATACAGATGGCAATAGGCTTATAGGTCGGTAAGACGCTACTTCATTAGGTGGTTTACCGGCTTTTGATAACATTATTACTTGGGCTATCTTCCATTGTCCCGGAAAGTGGCTAAGTCTTAAGCAGGCATTAAATATGTTGACAATTGCCACTATACCTTTTTTTGGCAGGTTGTTTAAGAGAACGCTGTGCTGCTGATTTGGTCGTATCCTGGTGCTTTGCCATCTGTGAGTTGTTTTATTTCACCAGCTACTTCGGTAGGGCTCGTGTATTTTAATGGGAGACACATTTGCTGTGCACTTTCTAGATATTTTTTTATTTCGTCGTCATGATCTGGTCTCGATCCAGGAAAAAGTTGAAACACATTGCTTAGGTGTTCAGCAAAGATCGTCGCCTTCTCCGTATCTGACCTAGCCCAATTCCCGTTTCTTAGTCTGATAGGAGGAATCTGACAATAAGGACGTTTTAATTTCTTTGTTGCCTTCCACAGTGAGTAATTTGTGTCTAAACTTGGGGTCAAATTTTAATGAGGTCTTTTAGTTCATTCGACGATCTGTTGAATGCTGTTTTGTCAGCCGGGTATCTTGAGTCATGCCATATCTTTCTTAGTATACGACGTCTTGATATTTTGTCTTTGATCGTCTTTGGATATTGGTTAAGTGTTAGTGGTAACTTTTTCCGCACTTTTGTGGAGATAGTGGCTGCTTCGTGTATGATTTTATTGAGGTTCTCAATAGCCTCTTCTATATCTTCCACTGTTTTTAATGGATTTATGAGCTTTATTCCCATCGTGATTGTGTCCTTATACAACTCCCAGTTGGTATTTTTGTTGTAAAGTCTTTCTGTGGGGTTCACCATTACCACTGATGAGCTCATGTTTAATATGACTGGCGTATGGTCAGAAGATAGATCCGTACACGCTTCAGTGGTCATGTAGTTACGACCTATGTTTTTAGTTATGTAGAAGTCTAGCAAGTCGGGAATTTTATTTCTATCTGTTGGCCAATATGTTGGTTCTCGTGAACTCATGCATTCAAGGCTTAGATTTTGTACTGTACCATGTAGTTTGCCTTCCACGATGTGTGATTAATCGTGAGCCCCAGTAAGTGTGTTTTGCATTCCAGTCTCTAAAGTTATGATAGCAAAACGGTAGTCGGTAAGTAGGTATTAGTCTAAATGACGCTGCTTTCGAAATCTACATAGCCTAAACCCTATAAACTGTGTTTGATCGATTTCCATGCATTACATTTTAGCAGTTATCTTCGTCTTCAATCGATGGCGTTGTTCATTTGATGACCGTTGTTCATTTTTCTGAACCGGCGGTGTTAATTAAAAATATGTTCATAATTATACAGTATAAATAAACTCATTTTTTTTTAAACAAAATAAAAGTAGATAAAACCCACGATAATCGCGCGTGGAACACGAACGCACCGCGCCGTCGACACGTCCTGTCATCGTCATAGGACGCCCGGAGCGTCTCCTGCGGCGGCTGGGACGAGAAGTTCTCTTCCTCTCACGTTCCACCACCTCTTTCGCTAGCATTACTGCTTCACAAAAGGCGGCGACGGTGTCCCATTCCTTCTTGCCCCGGACCATGGCTTGTACCAGGGCCGGACGCGATAGGTCACCGCCGCCAATCGCCGAGCCTACGAGAACACGGTGGGGCTCCGCCCAAGCAGAGTAGACCTCCACGGTGTGCTCCACCGTGTCCTCCGGCCGATCCTCACAGTGGAAGCATCCGGGTGTTTCCTCCCCGACACTACCTACCGCTCTGCCCAGAGTTGGAGGAGTCATAAAATTTGATGATTTCAAACCCTCAAAAAAACCGGGAGTGCCGGCAGAAGTGAAAACTTGATTATTAACGTTGAGCATGTTTGATATTTTGGAATGGTTAGGGAATAATTTTGCACCAATTGCTTTAACAGTATAAAAGTACTATCATTTATGTGGTAGAATACAATATTGATTTATTGCGCTATCGTACACAAACATGACAATTTATATTACATTAAAAATTTAACACTTTAAAACTATTACAATTATTTTACATTATCTCCGAAAAATCAACTTTCATCCATAATTTCAACGAATTTTTCACCATCATCATTACCAGAACTATCATCGCCAATCTCTAAAACTGATACGATAGGTTTATGGTAGCTGAAGTAAGAAACGAACAGTTTTGATTCGAACCTATTTAAATGTCTAATAAAGACCGCATCAATAGTAGTTTTGTATTTCGTTGTGCTAAGATTGCGATCATTCGACATAGTTAAACCAAATTCATTATTTAAAAATTCAATTATTCCGCCATAACTATGCTAACCCATTTATTTTGTCTTTCCCTGTCCTCCGATCGGAACTCCGATTGGTAGGAGGAGCGGGAATATTTTTTCCCATGCCTCCGATTAAGCATCATAAAAACATTGTACAGTCTAGTTCAAAATAAATTATTTTTGTATTTTATTGATTGTACAGTCGACATCGTTAACGTTCAGGGTCAAAATGTCCAACTCCCACACGACTAGTCTAAGATCGATAGTTTCCGAGATATAGCCGTTTCAATTTTGACAGCTGTCATCCGAAATGTAGATCTCATTGAGATCTATCACTTGTCCCTACACACAACTAGTCTAAGGTCGATAGTTTCCGAGATATAGCTGTTTCAATTTTGACAGCTGTCATCCGAAATGTAGATCTCATTGAGACCTATCACTTGTCCCTACACACAACTAGTCTTAGGTCGATAGTTTCCGAGATATAGCCGTTTCAATTTTGTCAGCTGTCATCCGAAATGTAGATCTCATTGAGACCTATCACTTGTCCCTACACACAACTAGTCTAAGGTCGATAGTTTCCGAGATATAGCTGTTTCAATTTTGACAGCTGTCATCCGAAATGTAGATCTCATTGAGACCTATCACTTGTCCCTACACACAACTAGTCTAAGGTCGATAGTTTCCGAGATATAGCCGTTTCAATTTTGACAGCTGTCATCTGAAATGTAGATCTCATTGAGACCTATCACTTGTCCCTACACACAACTAGTCTAAGGTCGATAGTTTCCGAGATATAGCCGTTTCAATTTTGACAGCTGTCATCCGAAATGTAGATCTCATTGAGACCTATCAATTGTCCCTACACACAACTAGTCTAAGGTCGATAGTTTCCGAGATATAGCTGTTTCAATTTTGACAGCTGTCATCATTATTAATTATTATTATTATTAATTATTATTATTATTATTATTTATTATTTATTATTAATTATATTATTATTATTAATAATTTTATTATTATTATCTCCTTTATTCATTTTCTTACATATAGATTGCATTTTTAAATATTTCATACAAAATTTATAAAAAAACATTTAAAAATTTAAAAAATAGTGGTCCACCGATAGCGGGAGCAGGGTCCAAGCTACCGGTAGTTAGGGCTCCAGAGACAGGAACCTCCTCACAATGCGGGCCGTATCGAGGAGTACTGCCTTCTGAATCAGGCCCTTGATCCAACCACCAAGTGAGAGTTTGGACAGGTGGTCGTCCAGACTCTTCGCTATAAGACCATTGGCCGTTACGACTATCGGCACAATGATAGCCGAGCTCACATGCCACATATCGACAACCTCGTGTGCTAAATCCAGATATTTTATTTGTTTCTCTTTTTCAGCTTTCACGAGGTTCTCGTCATGTGGAATGGTAACATCGATTATCATTGCGCGGCGCGCTGATCGGTCTATCACCACTATGTCAGGCTTATTGGCAACAATAGTCCTATCAGTGATGATAGACTGATCCCAGTACAACGTAACATGGTCTTTTTCGAGAACTGGGTCGGGCACATACTTGTAGTACGGTAACTCAGACTCCACAAGTTTATATTTCAAAGCAAGTTGCTGGTGAATAATCCTGGCTACTTGATTGTGCCTGTGCAAGTACTCGCCGTTAGCCAGACGAGAACAACCAGAAATAATATGTCTGATGGACTCACCCGGACGGTGGCATGCCCGACACACGTCAACCGTCCCATCCTTCATAATATATTTCCGGTAGTTATTCGTCAACATAACTTCGTCCATAATTGCACAGACAAAACCTTCAGTTTCCCCAAAGAGGTCGCCGAAACGTAGCCAGGACACGGACGCTAGAAAATCTACATCGGGCCCATGAAGAGCCCGGTAGAAGCGCCCGTGAAGCTCCTTGCTTTGCCATACTTCCTTGCGGTCATCAGCAGTAAGCACCACAGGTTTGCGCCAGTTCTCGTTAGCCATGGACAGCGGGGTGAGTCCCTTGTCCACTGCGACCACATCTCGGTGCATACCCACATCGGCTTTTAAAAAATATTCTCTGAGACTGCACACCTCGCGGTTGTGGAGGGTCTTCGCGTTTAAAAAGCCTCGACCCCCGCATTTCCGCGGGATGTACAGTCTCATGACCGATGATCGTGGGTGATGCATCCGATTTGCGGTCAGCAATGTACGGACTCTCCTATCCAAGGTATCGAGTTCAGTCTGAGTCCATTTGAGTATGCCGAAAGAGTACATTAAAACTGGCATGACCCAACCGTTGAAGGCGCGCACCTTATTCCCACCCGAAAGAAGGCTATTGAAAACCTTCTTCAGGCGTCCGAAGAAGCGCTCCTTCAACGATTCCTTCATGTCAGCTACGTTAATGCCTAACGCTTCCGACATACCCAAATATTTATAGCTTTCGGATGAGGAGAGGGATCTGAGGTGTATGGAATCCGAGAGCTGAATTCCCTCGGATTCCATAATCTCTCCTCTCTTTACATGCATGACTGCACATTTGTCCACACCAAATTCCATCCTGATGGCGCTACTAAAAGAATCAGTTATTTTTAGTAATTCCATCAGTCGCAATTTGTTGGGGGCAAACAGTTTCAGATCATCCATGTAAAGAAGGTGAGATATGACCTGACCATCTCTTCTCAACCGGCAGCCCAGACCTGAATCCTCCAGCAATGTGCTAAGAGGATTCAGGGCTAGACAGAACCAAAGCGGGCTCAGACTGTCGCCCTGGAATATTCCCCGTTTAATCCATACAGGTTCATCGTTCCCCTGAACCCGTCGACATCCTGGATATCGAAGGACCGTCTTCCATTGCCCCATACACGACTCAAGGAAGGCGCGTAGAGTTGCATCTATCTTGTACAACTCCAGCACCCTCATCAGCCATGTATGTGGCACCGAGTCGTAGGCCTTCTTATAATCTATCCAGCATGTCGACAGATCCTTGCGGGCTCGACGAACCCGTTGGCTAATGGCCATGTCGATGAGGAGTAGCTCCTTAGTACCGCGGGATCCGTTCCTACATCCATTCTGAGAAGCAGACATAATACAGTTTTGCTCAATGTGTTTATTAATTTTTGCCCTCAAAATGGATGTAAGAAGTTTATAGACCGTCGACAAACACGTAATCGGTCTATAATTCTTGGGTTCCGCGGGACTACCTGACTTATGGAGCAGGTGGGTAACGCCTGTGGTTAAAAACTGCGGAAGCGACGCAGACTCTAAGGCCGACTGGAATTGAGATGCCAGGCAAGTGTGTGAACTTCTGAGCCATTTGAGCCAGAAATTGTGCAGTCCGTCCGGACCTGGTGATTTCCAGTTCGGTAATGGACGAACTGCACTGGCTATATCTAGTGGTGTTATTAGAATAGTTTCCATTTCTGGAATAGGTTCACACACTCGCTCGACATCACGCAACCAGTCAGCCTCAGTATGACAGACGGGTACCGACCAGATGCTGCGCCAGAATGAACTCGTAGCAGCATCATCCGGGTGACACACGTCCGTCATATTTTGTTCGGGTCGCTCCCAAGTTCGGTATACCCACCTTTCATCGCTCTGGAACATGCGATTCTGCGAGTAACGATCAACCCGCCTCTTATACCGCCGAATACGGTTGGCCCATGCATAAACCTTCTGCTTCAGGAAGTCGATGCGCTCTGTGACACGGGACATGTAATCTTGGGGACTGATTTCAGTTCCCGAGAATGCCCGCCTCACAAAGCGCATCACACGTGGTCGTGTATTGCCCTCCCTGAAGCAGTATAGTTTGCCAATGAGTACCCTGGCCCCGTCGATACGACGCTCGATCCTGCGCTGCCAGGCCGGTACGGCTGGTTTTGGTCGACTAGCTAAGTCACAATTTGGGAATTTAACATTAGCTAGTCGACATGCCGCAACAGCCCCACAGTACAAGATCGAGTGTGCATCAACGAGGTCCTCGCTACTCTCGAATATATTCTTAAGTTGCGAGTCCAGGGCACACACCAACGCCCTATTTCGCTTATGCATGGGTAACCGTGGTAATCGGGGCCTAAGTTCGGTAGGAATGGATCGATACTCGCGAAGCGCATCCTCCAGTGCGCTCCTCAATCGGTCGTTGCACTGGCTACTTACCGTAGCAACCCTATCATCTTCCTCTACAGCAACAGTATTGGGCCACGATGTGGTCGCGTCAATAACAGTCGCTGGTACCGCAGTCTGTGCCTGAGTCAAGATGATACGGTTGCTTAGTACCTCTGAGCGCAGCCTATCAAGTGCGGCGTCGTCCAACATGTGATTGCGCTGGATGACGCGCACCTGATCCGACAGTCGTTGGCTTGACATGTTGACGGTTGGCTCAAGATCCTGGAATAGAGACAGCATCCTAGCACGGTACGCAGTGAGGTTAGTTCCTCCCTCTGTAGACCCGTAGTATGCGCGCATGACGTTCTCATTTATTGTTCGAGTCCATTTCATGCGCTGCACACAACCACCGGTAGCGGGGACCCGGCTCGGGGCCGGTTGGCCCCTAGGTCCCAAGCTGGTCGGCGGCCGGCCTCTCCCCTGCCGACGCTCTGGAGATGGTGTTCGTGATGTCGTCGGCGGAGAGAAATACTCGTCGCTCGAGCTCGACGCTACTGCCGCCGCCGGTGACGCAGGTGATCCGAGGTCCGGCGGTGGCGAGGCGGAGCTGAGCGACGAGTCCGGGGATGGTGGGCGTGCGCGTCGTCTAGCTGCAGCTGCTCTCGTAATCATCGTTTGATCATAATTCGTCGTAAATATTGTTTCTTGAGTTCTTGAGTCTCGAATTTTTTTGATGTCTGTCATCGTTGTCAATGAGTTTGTCAACTTCATTATATCTTCGATTTCTATTTCTTCGTTTTGGTTTTTGGCAGTTTTAATTTATTTATAGGATACAATATGAGGAGTTTTAATTGATTCTGTAGAAACTGCAATATATATGGGTTTTTTGGAATAAATATTATAAAATAAAATTAGGTTTTTTTCAGACGACGTTATGTGTCAACGAGAGTTATTATTATTATTATTATTAATTATATTATTATTAATAATAATAATTATTATTATTAAGCGCCCTGCGCTGCCTAAACGAAACAGTAGGCCCAGGCATACATTTTCGCCGCGCCGTAGAGAGGGGATAGCTGTCTACTCTCCATCCGTCTTACGCTTTTTCGATCAGGGTCACGTGGTCACGTGTCCTGACGCGAGTTTAAGATTTTATACCCATCACAGAACAATTTCCCAAAGTGCTCAACGCCGCTAAAGAAGTTTTCACTTCAAAAAAAGCTCCCAAATTCTTTATATTAAACTAGCCGCCCGCCGCCCGCGCGGATACCAGACCAGCCGCGTGAATGACGAAAATTATCCCAAGGGAACAAACTCCCAGGGACGAATTCTTATGTGTCACAACTAGTCACAAGCTATTACCTCTGTGCTAAATTTCACCACGATATGTGCGTCTGTTACAACCTTCAAGATCCGTTCGGCCGTTCTGACGTCGTCGCAGTTAACGGGGGAACCGTTAACTGCGACGAAAAACGACCTGTTTTCCGTCGCAGAGTTAGCCGTATTGCTACTTATTACAATTCCAAAAAAAATACAGTGTATAGTCAAATGTATAGGTAAAAGACTTATGCAAAAATATTTTCTAAAAGTAATCAAGAACCTCTAAAAAAAAAATCACAAAATCACAAAAAAATCACACGAAAAAACTTTTTCGTCTCGAAATGCTCAATATTTTGAGTGACAACTGTTATTTATTTTTTTACTATCATAAAGGAAATTTAACCAACTAAAGACATATGTAAAAATATTTTAACATTACAGCGTATTTTTTTTTTAATAAATTAAATCTGCGAACTATCGTTCATTTTGGCAGTCACGAGCATCAAACGCATCGCCATTTTCAACCTTATTTGTTTAGGCGATGCGATGAGTTAAACGCGCGCTCAAGGTCGCGGGCAGCTAATGTCGCCTTATCATTCTAGTATTAGACATAGTCAGTGCTTCTAGTCCGGTCAATTTAGACATAAAAATAGTGTTCAAATAACAATAATTCGCACAGAGCCAAATATTGGTGGAGAGCTGGGGTTTACCATTACAAATAAAGTGTTAAAAATCCCCATCGATCCTATGTGTGCTACAAAAGTTATTCGGGGTCAAAGGTCAAAATTCGAGGTTTTTTGAATTTTTCTCGAAAACGGTAAGTTTTATCAAGAAAAACTAAAGCCCAAAGTTGTAGATCTTAAAATTCTCTACAAAAATGGTCTTCATGATTTTTTCTAAGAGTTACCATTCCTGAGATATCGCGACTAGTCACATTGTCTATAGTATAAAAGCGAAAGGTCACTCAATCACCACGAAATCTCGAAAACCGCTGGACATATAAAGATGATTTTTATCAGGGAGGTAGTTTATAGTTAGTAGACGTCCGCTAAAAACGGATTTTGCGACAGGACCGGATTAGGGTGGTCTAAGAACCCTCGCAAGTTTGTATGAAAGTCCTTCATTTTTTGTGCAACAAACTTGATTTTTGGCGGGAAGGTAGTTTAGAGTTAGTAGACGTCCGCTAAGAACGGATTTTGCGACAGGTCCGGATTAAAGGGCCCTTGTAAAAGAAAGGTTCAGACAAACTTGTGAAAGCCTTTAGACCTCCCCTATCCGGCCCTGTACCATCCTTATACGTCCAGCGGTTTTCGAGATTTCGTGATGAGTGAGTGACCTTTCGCTTTTATATTATAGAAATTGTGACTCTTAGAGTCGCGATATCTCAGGAATGGAAACTTAGAAAAAAATCATGAAGACCATCTTTGTAGAAAATTTTAAGATCTACAGCTTTGGGTTTATTTTTAACCGACTTCCCAAAAAGGAGGAGGTTCTCAATTCGATCGGTATGTTTTTTTTTTTTTTTCTATGTATGTACACCGATTACGCTGCGATTTATGATCCGATTTACGTGATTCTTTTTTAGTTTGATGCGGAATAGTTGCCATGCCCATTTGGTCCCATAAAAATGTAGCATGGTTTGGTCCAGTACTTTTCATTTTATGACCATTTTTTTATAATTTATGAACATTTTTCGTTCGTTTTTAGGGTTCCGTACCTCAAAAGGAAAAAACGGAACCCTTATAGGATCACTTTGTTGTCCGTCTGTCTGTCTGTCTGTCAAGACCTTTTTTCTCAGGAACGCGTGGAGGTATCAAGCTGAAATTCATATCAAATACTCAAGTCTATGGTCTCTTGGAGCTGTGAAAAAATCAAACTTCTAAGTCAACGCGATCAAAAGATACTCCCGTTTATGCCGCAAATTTTCGACACTCGCAAGGGAATCAAAACCTACAGGGTACTTCCCGTGAACTCAGAATCTTGAAATTTGGTACGAAGCAACGTCTTATAGCATAGATAAAGGAATAATTACGAAAACCATAAATTTTTAGTTACATCAAGATACTCCCGTTTATGCCGCAAATTTTCGACACTCGCAAGGGAATCAAAACCTACAGGGTACTTCCCGTGAACTCAGAATCTTGAAATTTGGTACGAAGCAACGTCTTATAGCATAGATAAAGGAATAATTACGAAAACCATAAATTTTTAGTTACATCACATAATATATTTTTTTTACGGAACCCTCGGTGCGCGAGTCCGACTCGCACTTGGCTTGTTTTTTATGTGTGTTCGCGAATAACTTCGTCGTTTATGAACCAATTTTGATGATTCTTTTTTTATTAGAACGGAGATATGTCAAGAGTGGTACCATGATATGGAAACCAGATCCTGGTGATGGAATCCCAGAGAAATCGAGGGCAACCCTCAATCATAGGCACGTATTACGTGTTTCGTGCTTTTTCTGACGCTATACAAGCATAGGTTTCATAGTAAATATTAATTCTATAAGATACGCACAACTAAAAATGAAAAAATAAAAAAACTTTTTTGCAAAAAAAAAACAACCGACTTCAAAAACACCAAAAAGTGAAAAATAAACTTCAAAAGAAAAATCAGCTTCTGAAGTCGGTGGCAAAAAAGCCAAATAAAAGTTTTTTTTTTCTTGATAAAACTTACCGTTTTAGAGAAAAATCCAAAAAACCTCGAATTTTGACTTTTAAAACCCCGAATAACTTTTGTAGCACAATAAGATCGATGGGGATTTTTAACACTTTATTTGTAATAGTAAACCCCAGCTCTCCACCAATATTTGGCTCTGTGGGAATTATTGTTCTTTGAAATGTCTATATTGACCGGACTATACCCTCTTCTTATTTTTTACAGCGTCAGTAAGTTAACGCAGGGCAATGATTTAATGTACCTACTTTTATTTATTTAGTTTTCGACAACCACGCGAACGATGTCGCGGGCACAGCTTTTTAATAAATATACTAAGGTACATAACTATTGTTCTTTTCAGATTATAGTTTATGAAAACAACAAGATAAAAGCTAAGTACAATGTTTTAGAAGAAGTGAAGGATCTGTGCTTCAGTCCTCCATTCCTATTCACAGTTCGGGATCAGTACGTTACCGCTACTGAAATAAAACCAGGTAGGTATGTATTTTTTATTAAAACATGCTCACTAACATTGTCATTAATACTGAAAATGGGATTTTTAGCATGTTTACTACATTACTACATTGTACGCCTATTTGTTTTGAGTTCCCGAAAATATTTTGACGTTCTCTAAGCGATATTGAATTATTGATATCTGTATGAAAAGCCGTTTATCAATAAAACATTGGCAGGAAATAATTGACCTATCCATGCTTGGTGTCATAAATGCAGTAGATATTACCAGCAATCGGAACTAGATTTAATCTATAAATTAATTAATTATCTTGTATCTTGCTTATTGTTTTGATTGCTTAATAACTTTAATAACATGTAACTTTTTAACTCAAGTTTGGTAATCTGAGTGCGTACACAATTTTCCCTCGGGAGCATGTACGAGCCAATAATGCTCACACAGCAAAAGTACGTTTATGCGCACGTAATGAATTACGCTAAACGTACTTTATTAATTATATTCTAATATAGAATCAGTCGTCACTAAAACTTAGCCACAGGCGGGTCGATCAATAATAACATTGCATCAAGTGCGGCTCAGACAACCAAGCAAACGTAACTTGTAATACACTGAGAAAAAAATCCTGAGACAAAGCTGCAGTTTTACATTGCGGGCAAATTCTTGCGAAAGTGACAAAATAATTTTGAGATTACAGCAAAATAACCTTTGCTGCCACAGCAACTTTTTTTTTGTGAAACGCAAATATTGTGAACCCCGCAGTAAAATATTGTGGCGTTATCAATTTTTGGGCCCTTAGATATAATCGCACAGTGGTATTTAGCGGGGTTCACATGGTTAAAGTTTGTGTAGTTCGCAATGTGCGCTGCACATTGACTTTAGACGTTGTGGCGTTAGCAATTATTGGGCCCTTTGATAAATTCGCAAAGTGGTAATTTGCGGGGTTTACATGGTTAGAGTTTGTGCAGTTCGCAATGTGAGCTGCGCATTAACTTTAGATATTGCGGCGTTAGCAATTATTGGGGCCTTTGATATATTCGCAAAGTGTTAATATGCGTTGTTCACATGGTTAGAGTTTGTGCAGTTCGCAATGTGAGCTGCGCATTGACTTTAGATATTGCGGCGTTAGCAATTATTGGGGCCTTTGAAATATTCGCAAAGTGTTAATATGCGGGGTTCACATGGTTAAAGTTTGTGTAGTTCGCAATGTAAGCCGTACATTGATGTTATAAGTTGTGGCGTTATCAATTTTCAGGCCCGTTGTTAAAATCACATGTTGGGAATCTGTGGGGTTTACCAAGTTAAAGTTTGTGTGGTTTGCAATATAAGCTGTGCATTAATGTTATATGCTGTGGCGTTAGCAATTTTCGGGCCCTTTGATAAAATCACGATATGGTAATCTGAGATGGCTGATTTGTGGTCAAAAGTAATTTTATCCTATTATGTATCTAAATCTATCATTCCATTCATGCTGGTTTCGTTATCGAAGCTAACAATAAGAAGAAAGGGTTCACAGGTTATACGTTTGTGCATGGTTCCGGTGTTCGACATCAACTTTGACACATTGATAATTGCTAACGCCACAAGGCGTTAGCAATTATCGAGCCCTTTGATAAAATCGTATAAGTTGGTAATCTGTGGGTGGGGTTCACATAATTGAAATTTGTGTAGTATGCAATTTAAGTTGCACTTGTTTTATATGCTTTGGCCTATGATATTATATAATCATCACATTACACCATTAACAATTAAATTTACCAAAGATCCCCTTTGATAAAATCGCAATATCTATTAAAAGGCGTTCACAAAGTTAAAGTTTGTGTCGTTCGCAATATACCTAAGCAGCACATTGATTTTTTATGTTGTGGCATTGAAATTTTTTTTTATAAAAAGGCAAATTTGTACTCTGTGGGGTTAACAATTCTAAGGGCACGAGTTCACAATGTGCATAATTCTCTAACAATGTTCAAATTGCTATAAACACAATTCAAACTTAGCGAGGGTATCCTAACATAGATAAAAATACAAATCAACTATAGTGAAAATCACAAAGTTCATTCTCGACAATGTTTGAATTTGGTAAAGTTGTTAAAATCGATCGGTATCTAGTTTAGTCTTCGGTCGGCAGTGGCGGGCAACACTACTCGTAATAGCGTATAGTCTATAGAGAATATATCTCCGCGGCGCGTGCGTTATGTTGGTACGGTACACTTGGTACACCTGATTTTAATTATCTAATTCTAGTTCTTCTAGCCGTTCGGATTTTCGGAATTTAGGAAGGAAGAAGGAAGTACACCGCACGGACACACAGAGACATATATACGTACATAGTCTGTGCAGAAATAGGTTTTATGACCGTCGGCGCGTCTGCGAGTGCGTCGATAATCGTCGTGAAAAGTAAAACTGTTAAAAAAGTGCGTGTGGTGAAAAAGTGTTATGAAATTATTAATTGGTGACATTTTTTTAGATTAAAAATTTTCTGATTAAAAATTGGTGACATTTTGATAACTGCTTTTTATTATGTAGATAGTCATTCCCGTTTCTAAGACGTTGCACATGATTAATACACCGGGCTTCAGATTTTAGCACTCTAGAAGCTCTGTGCATTGCTGGCATGTGCAACGCTAAATAATTCTACTATTGCTAATCTATACACTATGCTTTATTAGCAACCTTCACGTTGTGGTTCCAACAAAGGCGTGATCTAACATTGTGATGATCGCCATTTTACCATTGCTGCTCCCGCAGTACAATATTGCTGGAGTAGCTACATTGTACTGTGGGAACATAAATGGTAGCATTGCTATTTCTGCAATATGGTACTGCGGAAATAGCAATGGTAAAATGGCGATCATCACAATGTTAGATCACGCCTTTGTTGGAACCACAACGTGAAGGTTGCTAATAAAGCATAGTGTACATAGCTAGAACCACAAGGTTGACAGATAACATTGCGTTAATCGCAACTGCAGGCCTGTTTTTACATCACAACTTTGTTGAAACCACAACTTGAAGGTTGCTAATAAAGTAAAGTGTACATAGCTACAACCACAAGGTTGACAGATAACATTGCGTTAATCGCAACTGCAGGCCAGTTTTTACATCACAACTTTGTTGAAACCACAACTTGAAGGTTGCTAACAAAGCAAAGTGTACATAGCTGGAACCACAATGTTGAAAGATAACATTGCGTTAATCGCAACTGTAAGATTGCAACTATAGCAAACTAATAAAGTAAAGTGTACGTAGCTAGAACCACAAGGTTGACAGATAACATTGCGTTAATCACAACTGCAGGCCAGTTTTTACATCACAACTTTGTTGGAACCACAACTTGAAGGTTGCTAACAAAGCAAAGTGTACATAGCTGGAACCACAATGTTGAAAGATAACATTGCGTTAATCGCAACTGTAAGATTGCAACTATAGCAAACTGTACGTTGCTAGATTATATAAGTTTAACACTGTGATATCTCCACGTTTAAAGTTGCGAAATAGGAGCCAACAGAGTAAGTTTGTGAAAACGAGCGTTTGTGAAATTCGCTATGTGATAATCCACAAAGTACACATTTCCACTTTGTCACATTCGCAATAGTTTTTCGCAATAAAAAAGTTGCTGCGGCAACAAACTTACTCTGTTGGCTCCTATTTCGCAAACTTTTATTGTTAATTTAACAATACTTTTTTCTCAGTGTACGTAATTAAACTATTGAACATAACAGTGGTTTGGTGTGAACTAACTATCTTCCTACAACAACTACCGGGGTATCCAGTCAACGACGAGAAAACCCCAACATCTTTTTTTTTTATAAGGAGTATTTACTAAGCAATGGTCACCAGGGGCGTATTTACCCTAGGGCCACCCGGGCCATGGCCCGGGGCGCCAGAAAGCCAGGGGCGGCGTAGCCGCCCGGCCGCCCCTGGCCGATTGCGTTTTGTTTTGGTTTTGGCACCATTCTTTCCACTTTTACTTCTCACCTTTTTTATATTTTCTTAACAATTTCAATTCAAAATTAACATAAAACCAGGCAGAGGCGTCAGGTCATGGTTTACAGATCGGATTATTGCAAAACTATTGACTACTTTGTAAAAATAAGGACAACCAAGCAAAGGCGTATTTGCCTCGCCGCTGCCACCGCCCTGGGACGGTTTTTCGTACTAGCCTTATGTATTTACTAGCTTTTGCCAGCGGCTTCGCCCGCGTGAAAATGACGATTATCCATACAAACTTTCATCCCCTATTTAACTACCTTAGGGGTTGAATTTCTAAAAATCCTTCCTTATTCCTTGTCTACATTATAACGGGAACCTCTGTGCAAAATTTCAGCTTTCTAGGTCCAAGGGTTTGGGCTGGGCGTTGATGAGTCAGTCAGTCAGTCAGTCAGGACTTCTCTTTTTATTTATATAGATATTCCAGTCTGCCGTATGCCGCCCCAAAAATCAATTACAAGCACTATCCTTCTAATATGCCGCCTACCGCTTGCTATTAACAGTAAAAAGACAATTTAACCTATCTGGAATGCTAAAATTTTCTTGCTCGCTGCGCTCGCATGGTAGTAACATTGCGATAAGTATATATTTTTTTTAATGATAAAAAGAAAGTCAGTTACTTTTCCGAGGCAAGGAGCAAAAATTTTCGAGCTCGCTTCGCTCGCCGTTGCATTTGCCCTCAAGTCTAAATAATGCATAAGTTCTTAAAAAATTATCTATCTGTATGATTGTTGAAAGTACATTGTAATTTATCCGATTTGTCAAAAATTGTTTGAGCTCGTTCGCCTTTTTTGTGTATTTTCGGAACGGCAAACCCTAACACACAGCTATAATAATATTGAAAAATATAGGCAAAAAAAAAATTCAAAAAAATGTTTTAACTTTCAAAAATAAAACCCGAAGTGTAACATTTTTAAATAATTAAAAAAGTCTTTTGACTTTTGGCTAATTAGGGAGGGCCTCTCGTCGGAAAAACGCACGCCACTACACTGGGGTCAACACAGACGTTGAGGTCGTTTTCAAGCTCTACGACTCATTGATTTATTACTTACCTACTCGTTCGTAGCAAATAAACGAGACTGCTTTTCAAATTATACTTGACTTCTGGGGCGGCAAAAGTTATTGGCCCGGGGCGCCAAATTTCAAAATACGCCCCTGATGGTCACCTAGTGTTCGAAAAACGATCTTAATTTACCATATTATATATCGTCGCGCAACCGAGCGAGCGTACGGACGTGTTACGTATCGTGTGCGCCACTAAATCGCTAATTTTAATATTTTATTATTGGAAATTTTAAATGGAGACGAAGTGTAGCGGCTGTGATGCCGTTGTTACTGATTCACTGTTTATGGAATGTTCGCGAGTCAAATGTAAGAAGAAATTCCATCTCATTTGCCTGGCCTTAACGACGGAAAAGTTTGAAGCTTTCACGCCGGAATACAGGAGCCTGTGGATATGTCCCGAGTGCACATGCACAATGCCGAAAAGGGGTAATACAGACACACCGGTTCGAGGAACTACAGTCGCCAGCGAAACGTTTTCACCGAGCAGCAATGTAAACACCGCTGAGAGAGGCAGTCGTCGGAATACATATACAAGTGAAGTGATTGATACGGAGTGCCTACTTCTAGACGAGATACGGGAGTTTCGATGGGAAGTGAAGTCTCATTTGGAAGAGCAGCGAAAAGATTATGTTTTATTGCAAAATAGATTTATCAATACTGAAGCAGAGCTTAAAGAATTAAAACAAATATTGAGGGTAGTACAGCAAAAGGCAAGTAAAGTTGAGACACTAGAAGCAAGGATTAAAACGCTAATGGAAAGAAATGAGAGCCTAGAAGCCAGTCTAAAGAAAAGTCAGGCAAACCAGGAAGAGCCAAACCAGATGGAGCAAGGCTCAAAAAGCTTGACAATGTCTTTTGCAAACACTCTCAAGAATAAGCAGGTAGTTGATAATGTACAAGCGAAGGAATTTGTGGCCACGAAAGTGGCGAAAGTAGTATCGAATGGAGAACAGTTGCCAGAAGTAAATAGTGAGAGGAGGTCTGCGAATGTTATTATCGTGGAAAAGGAAGAACCAGAAAAAGAAGGAAAGTGGACAACTGTAGCACGGAAAAAACCCAGACATTTGAACATGGAAGTAAAAAAAGGCGGAAACACAAGTGCAATCGACATACAAGGAACGGAAAAGAAGAAATACTTACACGTATGGCGTTTGCAAAAACAAACAACAGTAGAAAGTGTAGAAAAACACGTTAGAAAAATTTATGAGGAAGAAGTACCAATTAAAGTTGAAAAAATAAACCATAGAACTGAAAGGGATTATGCTTCTTTTATCATCGGAGTTCCGGAGAGTAAATACGAGAAGTTATGTCAACCTGAAAGCTGGGCAGTTAACATTGAATTTGCGGAATGGGTGTGGTTTCGTAGACCAGTCAGCAGCCCCGGAAACCGTGAGTAACTCCGTTGAAATTTTGTATCAAAACGTGCGCGGGCTTCGAACAAAGCTAGAGGAATGTTATGACAGTATTTCAACAGCAAATGCAGACTTGTTCGCCATCACGGAAACGGGCTGCAATGACTCCATCCATGATGCAGAAATATGTCCACCTGGGTTTACTATTTTACGTTGTGACCGAGCGGATGGACGTAAGCAAGGCGGCGCGTGTCTCGATGGCCACACCGCGTTTCGAGTTGCGGCGAGTGTCACTACCCGGTGACGTCAACGTAGACGATCATATGTTCGAACTTGTTTGTGCTACTGTTTACCTCAATAACAGATTTATGTTTTTACTTTGTGTCGTCTATATTCCGCCTAGTAGTAATGATACCGAATACATGTTGCTATTTAGTATCATTGAACAATTTTGTGAAAAGTACAGGGATATATTAGTTATAGGTGATTTTAACTTGTATTCATGTTCTGTAGCCATAAATAACTATTATGAATACTTTCATAGTTTTTGTGAATTCACTCAGAGTAACGCAGTCGGTAATTGTAATGGTCGTTATTTGGATTTGGTGTTGAGTACATTGGCGAATGGAGGGAGTGTGAGCGTGCGCGCGGCGGAGGCGCCGCTTGTACCGGTGGACGCGTATCACCCGCCGCTCGAGATCTCGGTTAGTACCCACACGCGCCTGCGCCGGCTCCCCGGCTCAGCAGGCTCAGCTACACCTGAACCTGACGGTAACGCATGTGCACCAGACGGGTGGAACTTTAATAAAGCAGACTTTCTGTCATTGTATTCACTAATTGCAGCCGTAGACTGGACTCCGTTGTATGAAATGGACTTGGAAGAAGGTTTAGATTATTTTTATTATATTATTAATTCTATTATCGATGACTGTGTACCCAAAAAAAAAGCGAAGTCGTGGAAACTCAAGGTACACTTACCCTGAGTGGTACACTGTTGAAATAATTCGCGACATAAGGTTGAAAGGTTCTTTGCATAAAAAATATAAGGCAAGCGGGGCGAGGGTCGATTACGAAGCGTTTGCTCGGTGTCGATCCAACATTAAAAATATGTTAGTAGTGGCACAGGAACAATATCGAAACCGTCTTCAAGGGCAAATGCTGAATGATCCTAAATCCTTTTGGAATTATGCCAAGTCTAGGAGGGGTAGGAGAAGCCCGCAAGCGATCTTGAAAGACGGGGTGGCATTATCAGGGCAACGGTCTGTGGAAGAGTTTGCGGCCTACTTTTATTCTGTTTATGTGGAAGAGCGACCAGAGTTGGATGTAGACGCGGCTATAGCCAGTGCAGGTAGTGGAAACGGTGCGGCGCGGGTGCACTTGGACCAATTACAGTTAGGAGATGTGAGTCGTGCGCTTCGAGATCTTAAGCCGAAACGGTCCGCAGGGCCTGACGGCATTCCGCCTTATATATTCAGGGATTGTCGAGAAGCGCTGGCTAGGCCACTACTTCACATTTATAACGAGTGCCTCAAAGCTCCCGTGTTTCCAGAGAGGTGGAAAGTGACCCGCGTTGTTCCGGTTCCGAAAGGTGGGTCAGCAGAATCGGTGGATGGGTACAGACCAGTTGCGGTATTGTCGACACCGGCAAAAGTGTTGGAAACTGCTATACACAAAAGCATATACCTTCAGGTTAGCGCGCAGCTGTCAGACGCTCAGCATGGGTTTCGACCGGGAAGAAGTACCACCAGTAATCTTCTCTGCCACATGGCTAATCTGGTGCCAACGATGGATAGTGGGGGACAAACTGATGCTGCTTACTTTGACTTCAGAAAAGCATTCGACCTAGTCGATAATGACATGTTGCTTAAAAAGTTTGCAAGTGTTGGTTTCACCCCTCACTCTCTTCAGTTTTTTGCCAGTTATTTGAAGGATAGGCAGCAGTATGTGGAGTATGCGGGACACGTGTCGGATCCATATTTCACGAGGTCCGGAGTAAGTCAAGGTAGTAACCTTGGCCCTTTGGGCTTTCTTTTGGTGGTAAACGACCTACCAGAAGTAGTCCAGGATGCTTCTTGCCTGCTGTTTGCCGACGACCTCAAATTATCCCTCGCTATAAAGAGTAGCGATGACTGTGTCAGGCTACAAAATGACATTGATAGGGTAGTAAGATGGAGCAAGGAAAATCTTTTGCAATTTAATAGCTCCAAGTGCGTGACCATCACTTTTTCCCGCGCACACAATCCCATCTTACATACCTACTTTATTGACGGGTTGCCTATGGAACGGGTCACGGAAGTCAAAGATTTGGGAGTTGAATTTAACACCGTTTTGACTTTTCGTGATCACATCATGCGTAGCTGTAAAAGAGCATATAGAAATTTAGGTTTCATGCTTCGTACGGTGCGAGGATTCACGAATGTGAAAGCTATTGTAGCATTGTACAATGCATTGGTAAGGAGCCAGTTAGAATGTAATGCAGTCATCTGGGCTCCGCATGAAACTAAATATAGTCTCATGCTGGAGAGAGTACAAAATAAATTTATACGATATTTGTATAAACGGTATTATGGTGTATATCCCTTTTACCCGTTAATGTATCCCACCTTATTTATTTTAGGTATGGTAGGATATAATGAGCTTAGGGTTAGGAGGGACCTTGCACTCGCCTCATATATATTTAAATTATTGAGAGGAAAGGTGCATAATGCTGTTATTCTAAGCCAATTGAGTCTGTGTGTTCCGGACAGGTACGTGTGGAGACGACGACAACCACGACTGCTAGTGGAACCGCGTTCTCGGACCAACCTTTTACGGGAGGCGCCGCTGACGCGTGCACTCCGAACGCTCAACCTCATAGCGAGCGACACTGACTTATTCTGTTGTTCTCTGAGTGAATTCACAAGGAATGCTCTATTTGTTATTAGTTATAGGTATTAGTTATAAGTTAGAAGTAAGTAATTAAGGCGCATTTATCGCATTGGGGGTTACCCTGTAATGGTAGATGTAAGTTTATAGACGATAACTTGCTCACGTTATCGTTGAGTAGTGGAATGAAACGGCACCATGAATCAAGCCAGACCATTTAATATTCATTAGTACAAAACTACCATACGCCATCACTACATGGCGGCTTAACAGGAAGAGAGAGTGTTGCCAACTTAATCTATCATAGACTATAATTTCCAATACCCCGGCTCAAGTTCAAGTTTCTTATTTTCTTTTTAAATTAGACAAAACTAAAATTACTAAACTTGGACTTGTTACCATCATACAAAACATTACAAAACTGGCAACATTAAAATTGACACATGACACTAGTGACAATTCAAGTTTGACATTTGTTTGACACAATTCACAAATGTCAACATGACAGTTCAAAATTTGTAGGTTATCATTATAATTTGTAAACATTTCACAGAGTTCCACATCAATTATTAACTAATAAGAGTACATAAATTGACATAATATTACACAACACAATTATATTATTTAACACAATAAACCGAGAGAATTACAAAAATACTTGTGTTTATCCTTAGACAGTGCCTTGGTAAATATATCAGCTTTGTTTTGGTTAGTAGACACATACTTTAACATAATTAAACCTTTGCTTACAATATCTTTAATAAAATGTACCTTAATATCAATATGTTTACATCTTTTGCTATTTTCGTAACTTTCTATCATTTTAATAGTGCTTTGGTTATCAATAAACAGTGTAGAATTTATATTTTCACAAAACTTTAAATCCTGTAATACTCCTAATATAAAAATTATTTCACTTACAGCTAATGCAGCAGCGACATATTCAGCTTCTGCTGTAGACAATGCGACTGAAGTTTGTTTCTTCGAAGTCCAGCTGATCAAATTGCCCTGATGGAATATAGCGATTCCACTTACACTTTTCCTATCAATATTCTCACTTGCCCAGTCTGCGTCTGAAAATGCATGTAAGTAATTATTATTATTTTCTTCTTTTTTGTAAATTAATCCTTTTTCCTTTGTTTGTTTCAGGTATCTCAAAATTCTTTTTCCTGCTTTCCAGAGTGTTGGTGTTGATCGATTCATGTATCTGCTCAAGAATCCTGTTGAATATGATATGTCAGGTCTGCTAATTGTAGCAAGATACATCAGTGAGCCTACAAGTTCTTTGTATGGAATGTTTGTCAAGATTTCTTCGTCTGGATCTATGTGTAAACCCGTTTCCATAGGTGTACATACGCCTTTGCAATCTTGCATATTAAATTTTAATAAAATCTTATCAATAATTTGTGTCTGATTTATTTCTATTCCATTGTCAAATCTCCTAATTTCCATTCCTAGAAATTTATGTATATTGCCCATATCTTTGGCTTTAAATTCTTCTTTCAAATTTTGTATTATTTTCTGTCCATCTCCAATAACTAAAATATCATCAACAAATATTAATATGTAAACATTATTTCCAGTGTATAGACAGAAATCTCTTTGTGAACGATTAAATCCTTTCTTTATGAGAAAATCATTGAGTTTTTCATTCCAACATCTTGGAGCTTCTTTCAGTCCGTATAGCGCTTTCCTTAATTTTAAAACTTTTCCTTTTTCTTTTGCTAACCCTTCTGGATACTTTATGTATATGTCAGACTTTAGTTCACCATTCAGGAATGCTGTTGGTATATCCATTTGCTTTATAGGCAGATCTTCTTGTACTGCTTTGTTTAGAAATAGTCTCACAGTTGTCATTCTAGCAACTGGTGCATAGATATTTTCAGTAGTTTCTTCTTGAAATCCTTTTGCCACTATCCTAGCTTTCTTGGTATTATCTGCTTTTGTACGGAATACCCACTTTGTGTCTATTGCCTTCTTTTCCTTTGGTAGTTCACTTATTTCCCATGTTCCATATTTTTTGTGTGCGTCTAGCTCTTTCTGTATAGCTTCAGACCAATCTTTATGTTTTATGGCTTCATCATAGTTTATAGGATCTTCTAGCAGTAATGCGTAAGCCATATTTGACATTTCATAATCTTGGAATCTTATTGGTGTCTTAGTAGGTCTTTGTTTTCTTTTCTCTGAATTATTCTGCTCTTGCCCTTGATCTAAACTCAGGTCTTTCTCATTTGATAGTTCTGGAATATTTTCCTTTTCTTCCTCTAAATATTCTATTTCTGGTTCTTTCGTTTCTTCTTCTTTTTCAAAAGTAATGAATTTATTCCATTGGCTTTCATCATACTTATAATCTGATTCGTCAAATCTTACATCTCGAGATTCTTCTGTTTCATCTGTTAACGGATTCCATAGCCTGTATCCCGATCCACAATATCCAATCATAATCATAGGTTTTGCTCTAGGTTCTAGTTTGCTTGGCTTAGGTAATATGACACTCCATGCTTTTGAGCCAAATACTCTTATTTTTTCAAGTTTGTTCTCTCCATACCATATGCTGGCTGGTGTATCACCATATAATGCTTTCGTTGGGGATCTATTTATAACATATGCTGCAGATCTGATGGCTTCGCCCCATAATTTCTTTGGTAAATTTGTTTCCAATAACATAGCTCTCACTTTGTCAGCTAATGTTCGATTCATTCTTTCACATATTGAGTTTTGCTGGGGTGTATAGGCACATGTGGTTTCTTGCTTTATACCATTTTCATTATAAAATACTTTTAATTCTTTGTTTACAAATTCAGTACCTCTGTCAGTTCTTATTCTTCTAACATTTGTACCATTGTTTTTCATTCTTCTTATGTAGTTAATTATATAGCCTTTTGCTTCTTCTTTTGATTTTAATAGGTAGACTTCCATAAAGTGTGAGTAGTCATCAATTATTGTTAAATAGTATTTTTCTTCTCTTCTACTTATGGGTGAGACAGGTCCTCCGAGATCACAATAGATCAGTTCTCCTATTTGCTTTGTTCTTGGCTTTGGAGTTGGACTGAATGGTTGACGCGTACCTTTGGCTTGTATACATATGGAGCAGCGTTCATTTGACAGCGGTAATCCTAGTACCTTCATGCTTCCATAGTTTAAATGACCCATTCTACGGTGCCATAGATTTTCATCTGTTTTGTTTGTCAACATAGCGTCTAAATTCAGGTTAAGTTTGATTTTACACAGTCTTCCATTATTTTCACATATTATATTGTGACTATCTTTGCTAATCACTGTTCTTGTTAGTTCAAATGTTACTTTAAATCCTTTTTCATTTAATCTTAGTACAGATATCAGGTTGTGAGCCAAATTTTTAACTATTAAACATTCAAAGTTTATTTTTAGATTTTCCTTACTTATTCCTATTATTGTTCCTTTCCTCGTTGCTGATAGGATATTTCCATTTGCTACTTGAATTTTAATCTCAGGTATTTCACTTATGTTTTGTATATGCTTCTCATATTTTTCGTTAATCATGTGGTAGGTTGCTCCTGAGTCTATCACAAATTCTATTTCTCTATTCATGTCATTTGTTTTTGTAGAGAATGCTTGTGCGAAGAATGTTACTGATGTGTTATCATTATTCTCCTGCTGTTCTGCAGTATTCGCTGAGCTGGTAGCTTGTCCTCTATGTTGTTTTCCTCTGCCTCTGTAATTTCCTCTTCTTTGACCTCTATTATTGCCTCTGTTAGCTTGGTCACTTCTACATTTAAAAGATTTGTGGCCCTCCTTGCCGCATTTAAAACATGTGAGGAAGCTGTGAGCATCGGCTTCCTTGCTCGAATTACTTTGATCACCTTTTATTTTTAATTCTGCATCTAACATTCTTGACTTTATGAAATCAATCGTCAAATCTTTGTCCATAGTTTCTAACGTTGTTACGACAGTATTGTATTGGTCTGGTAGTGTCAACAATAGGTGACATACCTTGTCATTTTCTTTCATCTCTGTTCCTGACGACTCCAGTTCCGAAATTACATTCTCGAATTTTATAAAGTGATCAGTCAATCTTTCATTGTTTCCACATTTCAATGACAGTAGTTTTCTTCTTAAGTGGAGCTGATTGAAAACTGATTTCCTTTCAAATATTTCCTCTAGTTTTGTTAGCATTTCTAATGCTGTATTACATTTTTTAATTATGTCTATAAACTTGTCGGATATACATTGAACAATGACGCTTTTTGCTTTGGCATCAAGTTCGTTCTTCACTTTTTCGTCTAACTGTTTGTCCTTATTTATGGCATCTTTTAGACCTCGTTCTTCTAATATCGTTTTAACTCGAAACTTCCAGTTCGAAAAGCTTGAGCCATCATTTAATCTTGGATAGGAAAAATTCGTACTAGTAGCCATTTTGTCTTTTACTTCCTGCACTATCCTTTGTCGATCTGACTGACTCCAATCCTAATCTTGGTGCTTTTGGATTCTGGGTTCTGGGCCCATAACCTATAGACGATAACTTGCTCACGTTATCGTTGAGTAGTGGAATGAAACGGCACCATGAATCAAGCCAGACCATTTAATATTCATTAGTACAAAACTACCATACGCCATCACTACATGGCGGCTTAACAGGAAGAGAGAGTGTTGCCAACTTAATCTATCATAGACTATAATTTCCAATAAAGTTGATAAATAAATAAATAAATAAAAATTATACGGTCTACTTATTTTTGCAATCATTTTAACTACTCTTAATGTCATAGCAAATAACAGTAAAACAGCTTACGTAAGTGTTGGAATTGCGCAGGCGCCTATAAAAAGGAGTTAGAGATATAAGTAGTTAATTAGGTTCACATTGAACACCTGGGATTTGGAGCCTTATTTACTACCTCACTTATCATAGTCACAATTAGGGTTACCATCCGTCCAGATTTGTCCGGACATGTCCGGACTTCTAGACCTTTGTCCGGTTCTTTAATTTGTCCGGATTTTTTGGCATAGATGGAATACGAATAATAAAACTTAAATCTATAGAATATCAAATAGGTAAGTATTTTCTCATTCATCTAAAAACAAAATATAAATCTTCTATAACATTCGATTTAACGAGATCAAACATCAAATCTTCTATTAGTTGCAAACAATCAACTAGGTAAGTACTTCAAACATAAAATATTTTCTTCGAAACAAAAATAGTTTTACGTAAAATAATCAAACTTAACGATAGTTTTCGGGATATTATTTTTTATATTTTTCAGTGCCTGATGCTTGACGGAGCCTTTCATTAAAACTTTTCTTGTTGAATTCTTCACAGCTCATCTAACCGAGGGTGCCTACAATCCGTTTCGCTCTTTTGTCCATTGTGCTCCCATTAGAGAAAACACTCTTTCCACACTTGCGTTTTGAGCCTGGATAACAAAAATAAACTCGCAAATACTCAATAGAACAGGCAGTCTGACAATTGTAAAAATTTAAAAAATTGTTTTTAAAATGCATGTTTTATGGAGCATCTTTCTAAAAAAATTCCAAAATGTCCGGACTTTTATTGAAATGTCAGGCTTTTTGTCAGGACTTTTCAAATTTCTAATTCAATGGTAACCCCACAATGAAAGAAAATTAGATACCTACTGATTAGGTAATTACAGATAGCGCGCGAGTTGAATGCAGAGCTTAGGAATGCGGTAGTCTGTGACAGCACTACCGCATTACACTAGTGTGAATAGCACAGCACTACACTGCTCCCGCTCTTTACCTCAGACCCCGACTGCATTCAACTCGCGCGCTATCTGTAGATAAGATCTTAGACAGGGAAATTCAAAACCTAATACCAAAACCAGTAGGTAATACCTACTTACTTGCCAAATCCTTTGTTAAATTTGAATGCCATTAACATTTCTATATTTTTTGATATTTTCTCATTTCAGAGGAATCGAAGACCCGCTTCATGACACGACACACGATGGAAGGTCGAGCACCGTTGCGGATATCCGGGAAACGACTAGTATTCGTGTCTAGAGATGGCTATAGCTTATGGTTACATGACGGTTCCATCGATACTAGTTTCAAACGAGTTGATGAGATCAAGGTGACAGAACCAGATTACCTACTTGATTGACACTTCCTGTGATCCTGTTAATTTAGGATACTTTCCTACTCTTTTTTTTTTTGATGGGTGAATAGTTATCAAATGACTCCTCCCTCCCGCTCTTGGTGGTGTTCTGGGACCGATGTATCTCTTTCGAAGTGACCGCAGCCCCGGCGGCGGCGTCGGCCCTTGTGGATCCCTTCAATACTGCTGACATTTCTCATATAGATGCACGCGGAACACTGGATACGGCCTGTCATCATAAAACGGATGGACTGTGAGATAGCCCATTCATTACTCACCGTCGGTCACCAGAAGGCATCACGCAATTTAGGATACCTGGATGCAGTATTTTTATTTCTAATCTACCTACATAGTGTTCTTGAAGATGTCATAAAAACCGTTTTAGTGGTAGTGTTCCACTCCACATAACCACATTAGACTTCTTGAACTACGAGTATAACAAAGTACCTACCGCTATAAGTGGGTAGGTGCTGTTCCTAAAAGTTCGTCCTCAAAAGCTTATAGGTAACTTATTATTACTCTACGACCCGTTTCTGCTAATCCCATGACATGAAATCGATAACCTACCTGTGATAGCTGTCTGGTGGATACCTAACTGTCGATATAAAATTTTCAGGTGAGTGACATGATTATAACTACTGTGTCAGTGAGTGGAGACTACGTGTGGACAGGCGGCTGGGATGGCTTCATACGCCGGTGGAAGATCGCTGACGAGAAGTTACAGCCTGCTGGAGACATCAACCTTGGTGCTTGTATTAATTCATTAGTTACTTCTGGTGATGCTGCTTACGTAGCTGTGACTGGCGGTAGAGTAGTTCTTGTATGCTCTGTATAAACTTTGAATGTAGATACAGGCAATATTAAAATGGTGGCTACCATTTAGCATCATAACTCTGTTAATGTAGAAAGCAATTAATATTTTCGATCATTATTAAATTCGTAAAATGGTCACAGACTAGTTACTATTATGAAAGGTCCATTTTCACTTTTTTACGCAATTCAATCTGCTAATGTAGCCATTTTAGACGCCCAGCTAATATTACTACGATTTAGGAAAAACGAAAATTTTATCAGCCTGGTGTAATTTAGGAACAGTCACATGTGAACAAAGACTACATTATTATATACTTGCATGTGGATCAGAGGGGATTTTCTGCGTTGGTTTGTCTCCTTTATTACCAATAGGACCCAAAAAGTTGTGATCAATGGCTTTTTGTCAAGCTGTATTAAAGTTACATCAGGAGTCCCTCAAGGCTCAATTTTAGGACCTTTATTATTTATATTGTTCATAAATGACATAAAAGGCAATATTTATAGGCTAGGAACCTGTTTGTTATACCTACATATTTTTATGTTTTTTACATCTTTTTTTACCCACAACGGAGCAGCGAAGGTAAATGCGTTTAGAGTGAGAGGTTGTTTGTTTGTGCGCAAACGAATGTTCGCATCATATAGAATACTTTTCTATTTTTTCTGTTGCTTTCATTATATAATTTTAAACTACCTGTGGAAAATGTTGTGGATAGTATATTTGTTAAAGTTTAATTTTAAGACATTGTCTATGCTTAGTAAACTTACTACTGTTTGTATTCCCAAATGCAATACATAAAATTAAATCTTATTCATGAAAACATACAAATATCAATTGCTGCTGAATATTCAAAAATAATAAACTGAAAAATGTGACTAGAAATGAATGTAATGTTACAACAATGAAATATTCGAAACTCTGTCACTCTGTACTGGTCAAACCAAATATTCGATTGGTAATTAAAATTTAATACCATGTCGCCATATCTCGTTCAATAATTTATATGTGAAACAATAATTAAAGACATAATCAAGAAAATAAAACACATAGTGGTGAAGAACAATAATTTTTCATTTATTTCTTCAAGAATTCAAATATCAACACTACCTATTGTATGTTTACTCCCCAAAAATTACTTTCCATTATGAGTTTGGGCACAGCATCCAGCAATACAATAAAAAAAAATCTGAACCCTGATGATGATAATAAATATCTACTTTATTTAGCTAATTATTAAATAATATGGATAGTTCGAAATAAAATAATAATACATATCCAAAAGTTTACTACAGTCAAATATCTACAATGCAATCATTACAAGTTAAAATATTTGTACATTTAAATTAAATAATGATCTCGACATCACAGATATCTGCATCTTGGGGAAGTTTGATTTGCTTTGGATCTATAAAGTTGGGGTCTATTGGACGAAGTCCTGCCTTTTCACGGCGACGTAGTTCTAAAAATGCTTCACGCTGGGCCCAATCCCTCAAGTGAGTATCAGGAGCATAGGCCCAGGCAAATCCACCGAAGACCAAACACAATGTAACGGAGAAAAAGAATGAAGCGTTGTGCGCATTCGTATCTTCTTTTTTACTGAAGTAGTCGAAGCCATAGCTCACCCAGTTTTTGTCATTCTCAGTATCAGTAGTCACTGTTGCAGCGGCATCGCTGTTCTTTTTAGATGTAGAAATGTTACGGCTTAAATGGGTCCAAACACTCCTCTGAATAACAGGCATTTGACGAAGCTTTATTAGTGCAGCCATTGTTTAGTTGTACGCCTGTTGCGTAGTCAAATAACAATCCAGCAAGTTATTTTTCACAAGAAGGTTAAAACTGATTATGAAACCCAAAGGTCTGAAGAAACGAAATAGTGCCTGACACTGACAGTGACACGGCTGACAGTGGTTGACTTCAAAATCTTCAAATGACAAAAATTCCATAGCCAAACCAAAATCGACTGTTTTATAATAAAAAACGTAAATCGATTAAATAAGGATTGATTCCTGCAGTTCTTCTATTGTAATTTTGTGTTATTATATAATCACATTGATTTTTGTTCCCAAAACCCGTTAAGTTGCGGTTAAAATTTTATCAAATCAAAACATTTATTCGCATAATCCATAATCCCACTGTAGTCAGTAATTTGTGAATAGTGAGGGCCAGCCAAGGACCTTATTTATTGGGCCAGCTTTAATCTACCAAAGTTTACTTTATTTTTTCTAATAGCTTTACTCACTGACGTTTAAGGTTGATGTTCCAGGGTAGCCCGCGAAATTCAAATTTTCTTAAGTTTTTTGCAATTTGCAGGCCAGTGATAGGTGGTATGTTGATGAACATTTGATTCGTGGCTGTAAGACGTATATAGTTACAGAATTATAATCATAAAATATAAAAATAAAATATAAAACGTAGACACTTCGAGGTACATGTGTACATACAACTCACGGCTGTAGAACAGCCCTTGCTCAGCGTCATTTTGGTATACTGTCAACCCATTTATATAATAAAATAAATAAACTCTGTTCCATTGCTCCCATGTGTCTAAATGAATGCAAAACCAGGATCACAAGGTGGCTCATGACACTAACCTATGATAAGACTGAAGATTTACTACAGATATCGACCGCCTAATTTAGTCAATAAAGTAGTATGTTCATATTTATATTAACAATCTCAATCTATATACAATCTTACATAAACGAATTTTTTCACTATATTTATCTCCCCCTCACACATACACACACACACACACACATAGACACACACACACACTCACACACACACACAAAGACAAACACATTCATCTACATAAATAGAATACATCGTTGCTAAACATAATTATTGTAGGTAATTTAAAGATTATGTACTGTTCTCACCCTACAACTACTGTCGCAGGTTCAAATCATAGGCGAGGACGCTGGCACCCTAAACACAAGTTAAATCTTACATTGGGTGCCAGAGTTCATCGAAAACACCCGTTTCCTAGTTGTAAAACTCCATATTATTGTTAAATAAGTGTTTTATGTACAATTGATGATAATAAATAAATAAATATACATACTTATAACAACAATACAACCCTCCGAGCTCATAAAGGTTTAAAAATGACTTTTTACAAGGTCAAAGCCATTCCGGCTATTTATTTTTTTCTTTATGAGCACAGCTGAGGTTCACAGTTCTTTGAAATCTCTTTGGAGTCGCATAACCATGAGTATTCAATTATAGGATAGAATGCTCTGTGAAAATTAGGTCTTGTGAAAGGTTTTGGTTTTGGGGTTATGTTTTTGTTATCGAGTGCGAGTGACGAGACTGACGAGTGAGCACTGTAAACGCGTTTAAGAGCGTTCCGAATGATGACAGCTCTTAGCTGTCATAATCGTGATATCTAAATCGGAACGCAAATTATAGACGTGAGCGCTGTGAGCGATTATTTTGTAATACGGAACGCGGCCTAAATCAGGCTGTCAGGCGGTTCACTGGCTGGAGTCGCACAAATACATTCAATTAGTTCTTTGAAATCTCTTTGGAGTCTCCTAACCATGAGTATTCAAGTAAATATACAAGACGAGCTTAGCGGGCGACGAATTTCTCTCATGCAGGGTTGTTTTTGTTATCACGTGACGAGTGAGCACTGTAAGCGCGCTTACGAGCGTTCCGAATTGATGACAGCTCATAGCTGTCATAATCGTGATATCTAATTCGGAACGCAAAATATAGACGTGAGCGGCGAGCGCTGTGAGCGATTATTTTGTAATACGGAACGCGGCCTAAATCAGGCTGTCAGGCATCAACCATACTCTTTGGCATCAACAGATCAAGCCATCAAGCAGTTTAGTTTTACTTTTAGTACTTCATTCATTATTCAAGCCGCACGGCATCTGGAGTTGTAATTTAGTAACTATTCATACTTTCATAGTTAAAGAGCACTTTGCTGTGCATTGGATTTGCTGAAAAAAAATCGAAAAAATGGTTGTTCGTCAATATAACGAAGAATTAAAGTACCTCGAAAAGATCAATGCACATTGCTGGAGAATCAAAATGGGTTTCCAACCAAATATGAATGTTGAAGGAGTATTTTACGTGAATTCTACACTTGAAAAGCTTATGTTAGATGAATTGAAGAACTCATGTAGGCCTGGAATGACGGGAGGATTTCTCCCAGGCGTGAAGCAGATAGCTAATGTTGCTGCTTTGCCGGGGATCGTGGGCAAGTCTATCGGATTGCCCGATATACATTCGGGGTATGGATTTGCTATAGGTAAGCTATTTAATATTTCTGTGGTAATAAAATATTTTACTTTTAAAACAAACCCTCATGCCTTAAAAATGCTTTGATAATCATAATTTCGCGAATCTATACCTTTAAATGAATCCAAAAACAAAATATAGTAGGTAGTATGTTAGATGTAGAATTCAGCAAGATAGAACAATATAATTTAAAACAATGGGACTATCTCTACCTAGATACATGGTTTTTTAATTTTTATCCTTATTAAAGTTCTATCTATGTTTAAAACCTTTTTGGTGTATATTTATTCATTTTTGTGATATTTCAACAAATGATGCAATCTCTGTAATTATTGTTACTAATAAGCTAAATTATGTTTCAGGAAATATGGCAGCTTTTGATATGGCTGACCCAAAATCAATAGTATCGCCTGGAGGAGTAGGTTTTGATATAAACTGTGGTGTTCGCCTGTTGAGAACTAATCTCCATGAGAAAGATGTCCAGCCAATTAAGGTAATATTGAAGCATTCCCGCACTTAATTAACTTTATTTTTTACTTAATTAACATGCTCCTGACTATTCTAAGAATTGAATGCAAAAGAAGCAGAATCTTTATAAGCTTCAGTTTTTTTACTATTATAAACTGCTGAAATCATCAAAACAGGCCATTGTTAATACTGATGCTATGAATATTTAATAACATATAAAAGCACTTATTCCTACATTAATTTCCAGGAACAACTTGCCCAGAGTCTATTTGATCACATACCAGTTGGGGTTGGTTCTAAGGGTATAATTCCAATGAATGCCAGGGACCTGGAGGAAGCTCTTGAAATGGGAATGGACTGGTCCCTCAGGGAAGGTTACGTCTGGGCTGAGGACAAAGAACACTGTGAGGAGTATGGACGTATGCTTAATGCTGATCCCTCTAAAGTCAGTCTTCGTGCCAAGAAAAGAGGCTTGCCACAGTTGGGTACCCTAGGTGCAGGCAACCATTATGCTGAGATACAAGTAGTAGATGAAATCTTTGATAAATATGCTGCTGGAAAGATGGGTATTGAAAGAGTTGGTCAGGTCTGTGTAATGATTCATTCTGGCAGCAGAGGATTTGGCCATCAGGTAGCCACTGATGCACTTGTTCAAATGGAAAAAGCTATGAAAAGGGACCAGATTGAGACAAATGATCGACAACTGGCTTGTGCACGAATTCATTCTGCAGAAGGTCAAGATTACTTGAAGGCAATGGCAGCAGCTGCTAACTTTGCATGGGTCAACAGAAGCTCAATGACATTTTTGACTCGCCAAGCATTTGCTAAACAGTTCAAAATGGCGCCTGATGATCTAGATATGCATGTCATATATGATGTGTCTCATAATATTGCAAAGATTGAAGAGCATGTTGTAGATGGAAAACTAAAGACCTTGTTGGTTCATAGAAAGGTAATATTTAGTTTTATTTTTAAGTATCCTTTAAACCTAGTATCAAGTCATCAGCTAAATATATTCTTATCTAATGTAATTCCAGGGTTCAACTAGGGCTTTCCCTCCTCATCACCCTCTGATACCTGTGGACTACCAGTTGACTGGACAGCCAGTACTGATTGGTGGAACAATGGGTACATGCAGCTATGTACTGACTGGAACTCATCAGGGAATGACTGAAACCTTTGGATCTACCTGTCATGGAGCAGTAAGTGTTGCATTCATTAGTATCTGTTAGTGTTTATAGTCTTTGGTTGTTTTAAAGGGCAAGATAAGATATAATATGCATAAGAGCTGATTAGATAAAACACTATGTGTTATTAATTTCTTACCTATAAAATCCGGAAGACACTGAAGTTTTTTATGAACTATGTTTCAAATGTTGCATGCATAAATTCTGTATTCTTTTTCACTTGCGATTTATGTGTTTTAAGGGTCGAGCTTTATCACGGGCAAAATCAAGGCGGAATATAGACTACAAAGACGTACTAACGAAGATGGAAAATATGGGTATTTCTATAAGAGTTGCTTCACCAAAGTTGGTTATGGAAGAAGCTCCCGAGTCATACAAAAACGTTACAGATGTCGTAAATACGTGCCATGCAGCTGGAATAAGTAAGAAGACAGTCAAGTTGCGACCTATAGCAGTTATCAAAGGCTGAAGTCATTATTCTGGCTTAAATTGATTCTTGTTTATACCACAAGATTTCCATGGCTGGATCAGTGGACTGATGAAGTTATAAAATTATTTTCAATATTTATTCTAACACATCTTATTACATAAGTAAGTGAATTTATATACCTTTATAAGTTTGCATTTCTTGATAAAAATAAAACAAATATTTATAACTGTTCATATTATTTTGACAACAAATAATTAACAATTCAGCTATGAATAAATTAATACTTTACAACTAACTTTGGAGGTACATAGAAATTGTTCTATTATTGACTGTAATGGCTTGGCTGAAGAGCCTATTTATTAGATAGCTTTTAGTTTATCTGCAATAATTACTAGTAGCGCCGTGCCGATGAAAAACAGGCCGGGAGGTATGGCTGCTGCCCTGCAGTCCGTCTCTTCTGCAAAAACCATGAAAAAAAGTCAGATATAATTGTAGAAATCTTTTTGATACTTAGGTGTGCGTTACCCCAACAAGAAAGTATCTCCTAGAGTTATATGAGTAGAACGTATAGTTGGTGCCTTATCTGCTGTAAATGTGCCCCCACATAAAAAATGTGTGCCCCCTGTCGTTTCGAAAAAAAAACGAAAAAACGATTCTTGCTGGGGTAACGTTTTTCTAGCAGGAAAATTCTAAACGAATGATCGGAGAGAGAAAAACTGTGCATGGCCAGATAGCTTATATGTGTGCCAAAATTTGCCCCCAAAAATAAAATCTGTGCCCCTTCAGATTTTCGAGATATTGCATTTCCTGCTGGAGTAACGTTTTGATGAATAGTATATCTCTAAAACCATTGCATGTGCCCCTGTAGAATAAACATACGCGAGTAGCTCTTAATGTGTGCCCCTTTGTGCCCCAATTAGATTTTAGAAAATATTTATAGTTTTCAAGTTATCGCGGTTTTATGAAAACCCGAAAAAACATCGCAGCGCCTAAATGAGACAAGGCATAACTTCGCTGAAAACTGTATTCGGTCTTTCTTGACGCTAATAATAACCATACAAAGTTTCAAAAATGTTCATGCATGCGTTTTTGAATAATCTTGCTAAATGTAAAAACGATGGTGTCATAACTTTGACGGCAAAATACAAGGAACTGGCACAATCCCAGATGTGTAGGTGTAAACCAAAATCTTGTGCCTTTAGTCAAAAATATATGGTGAAAATATTGAGCTTCAAATGTTATGCATTAAGTAAATATAAACAAAAAACCAAAATATGTAAACAACGGCTGGTTATCCGACCAAATCTGAATGACTACTAAAAAGCGACGGATTCATACATATCGATGACCTTCTTTACTTTACTCACTAACCGGTTCACACGTGTTGTGCCTGAGTACACTGAAGTAGAAAAGTAATAACTAATAAAATAAAGTTGTTATTGGATTATATTTTAATAGCTGTTTCTATGACCTTACACATGATTAAGTACATATAAGAGCCATTTTCAAATAAAATGTACATGTGACTAACATGCTCAAAATCGTGACCAAACTGTTTTGTGACATACCTGTATTTTTATACTAATGTAAGTCACATTTATTGTAAAGCAGAGTTAAAACTATGTCCTACTGCTCAAATTGAGCAGGGTCCGGCAGGGAGCTAAAATGCAGGTTTAATGATCAAATTTAGCATTTATTCGAAACCTCCAAATTATTATTTTAAAAAATTACACTAAAACTCATTTATATCTATTTTCCGTAAATGTCGGATTTATTTATTAGTGAAACGTTTTGTATGGAGATAACACCGGACGCCGCCGGCATATAATTTGTTAAAATTTTCAGCCGCAGTGTAAACATGTTTTAACTTTACACGTAGATGTGAGTTACGTCATATGAGTGACGAAATGTGACTCATATGTGTAGCATTTTCGTGAGAAACAACCTCAATTAGCCACAATATCAGAATAACTTGTAATATACAGATAAAGACGATACATACATGAATTGTATTAATAGGCTAATGCTATGAAAATAATACTCGCTTCTTTATTTGGAAATGCACTGTTATTCACACGTATTTTTTTTGTACAAATTGCAGCGACGTTTCGTGACAACAAATAAACTGACACTAAATATTTTCGTACTAAATAAAGGCGTAGGAAAAAAGAAAAAACAGGAAAACTCATTCCTACATCTTTATGAACTTAGAGCATTGTATTGATGATATTGATGATTATAATTTTGTATCTACATATGTCTTACAGCCGCGAATAATATTTTAATCAACATACAACCAAGCACTGGCCTGCAAATTGCAAAAAAACGTAGGAAAATTCGAATTTCGCAGGCTGGTTGGAGCATTTACCAGAAGATTCCCTTTTTTCGCCTCCCCACACCGCTACATACATCTCTGGCCCCGCGGCGTCCGCTGACGTCGTCACGCAAGGAATCGCTTTGTGTAGCTTAGAGAAAGTGAGACAGCTAGTACGCGTACGGTGTTAGTGTGACAGAGACACGTGTAACGTCGCTCTATTATGAATAATGGATACAAAGTGTTTGACTAGGAAGTGCGTGTTATGTACAGCGCTACCTACGACCTCGACCCTGATTCGCGACTCAGACGCCGCTGCATAATGGGAACGGCCAGCACGCCGACGCAGCATTTCGTACCGCGCAACCATCGGAAATCATCGACTCAGCGTCTAATACTTTCAAGGCTTCAACACGGAAGAAACGAACTGAGTCAGCACTCCGATGCACGTATCGAAGATCACCTAATAACCAGAATAAAAGTAGTACTTCATTCTGTATTCCAACATCGAATAGGAATCATTAGTTTAGGCTAGGTTATAATTAATGTATAATTTTACTTTAATATAGATTAAGTAGTCATCTTTGGTTTCATTTCAATCCCCCGATTGCAGCTAACGTAATTGGCGCAGTCGGTAGGATATTCGAGGCAGTGCGCGGCGCGGTATAGATTTCCAAAAATCGTTAATCTGCTGACTCCGATAGTCGCTGTCGGTATTTCCTAGTACCTCATCGAATATCCGAATCTACGGTCCAGCTGCAGTTTCGGGAGGAGAATCCAAACTTCGATTCACGAGAGAGCCAGAGATGAATAATTTGTAAGTACACTTGAATCGTTCCTGTGTTGCTTCCCTCTTAGTCCTAGAACCACTTAATTTAAAAAAATTACCCCTCGATAAATTCCAGTTCCCAGGAGTTCGCATTTTGAATGGCTCGCTGGGGTGCTATGCATTACGGTAGAGATTTAGATAGTTATAGTAAGAATAGCATAAGTAGTAGTGTAGTTAAAAATAACCCACGACTCCGACACGATTTACAAGGCCCTTCGCATGGTCCCGGAGTCCGATGGGAACCCAAACGTTTTGTCTATATTTATTAAGATATAATGCGACTATATAGTAGAAAGTTTAATGTTAGAATTAGTCAGAATAGACAATATCTCAGCTTTCATATAAGCATCAAGCACGGTGCATTCCATGATAGACCTAGACACTTAGGTCCATGGTAAATAGGTTAGGAAAAATATACAGTAAGGATGAGAAACTAAGCCTAGAGCTCAGGGAATACTTTGACATCATCAGGCCTGGAACATACTTTATCGAAAAACAGATAGTAATGGTATTCAGATTTCCCATAATTTCAAAAACCGCCTATGAATTGTATAAGCCATCTATATTATAGTCCCCACCAAAAACCAACAAGCCCTTATCCCTATATCCCTTCATAGCAACCAACGGGTACTTTTCCGTGTACATAGAGGCAGAATGCCGAAGTTCAGCAATTTCTACCTCTGTAAGAAGGAAATAACCACAGAAGAGATAAAAGAGGTTAGAAAGGAAATAGTTCCTGATTTGTATTAGAACGCGTGTCGCCGCTTGTCTCCCACTCTCTGTAACCACTACATGCAAGACGCTTATATGTACGCGAATTATGCTCACAAATAAACCACACTCACTTAGATCGCGAGCTTGCTACTGGTTGTCACACTAGCGCAAACATTGCGTTTGACGTACACTCACACTTGCGTATATTTCTCATACATGTTACGGTGACCAAAAGGTCGATAATGTATATCGATAAAATTACTTGAGTTTTGTTACTTTAAGTTTTGCAGTTTTTGCTTTAATTTCGGGACGGGACAGAAAGAAAGAAAATAAGAAAGTAAAAATATTTATTGGTCTCTCTCTCACACATAAAAAATTAAAGATAAAAAGTAAACAGAAAAGATTTTTTTCAAATATTGATCATTAAGTACTTGAAATTCAATTTCAATTCAGATTTTATTATTGTCTTGAAATAAAACGTCTTTATTAAGGCGACATTAGCTGCCCGCGACCATGAGCGCGCGTTTAACTCATCGCCTAAACAAATAAGGTTGAAAATGGCGATGCGTTTGATGCTCGTGACAGCGTGACTGCCAAAATGAACGATAGTTCGCAGATTTAATTTATTAAAAAAAAAATACGCTGTAATGTTAAAATATTTTTACATATGTCTTTAGTTGGTTAAATTTCCTTTCTGATAGTAAAAAAAAATATAACAGTTGTCACTCAAAATATTGAGCATTTCGAGACGAAAAAGTTTTTTCGTGTGATTTTTTTGTGATTTTGTGATTTTTTTTTTCGAGGTTCTTGATTACTTTTAGAAAATATTTTTGCATAAGTCTTTTACCTATACATTTGACTATACACTGTATTTTTTTTGGAATTGTAATAAGTAGCAATACGGCTAACTCTGCGACGAAAAACAGGTCGTTTTTACAGTGCCCCTTTAACCGCGCCTTAAGTAGCAATAGCATGCGCTTGCTATCTTTCAAATTCGAATTTTTCAGAATAAAATGCAATCTCACACTAATATTTTTCTATAATAGCTTAGCTAGTCAGGTCTGTAACATATCTGGATCTGTTGGAAACCTAAAAATAAAATTTAAAATGTATGTTTCGATTTATAAATGGCTAACCTCAAAACAAATTTTAGATGAAAAACAATCAATAAACAATAATAAGGTATTGATAGTATGGGATAAACAAAAGTTATTTTAATAATAACATAATAATCATTTGAATGCATTCACACATACTAAATATCGACATTATTGACAACTTTGTACAACACTATCGAAACGCAAAGAGTAGGCAGAATTTAAGCTTTGGCTCGTCGCACGCGACGTTCGCAGTGAACGAAATGCATTGCGCAATCGCCCACGTAGTACAAGATGGTACCCACGTATTGCAAGCAATGTACATAATTTCGTTTCTGCTTGCGATTGTATCATTTTTGTCTGCGAACTACATAATACTATTGTAATAATTACAAATATCACTTGTATTTTAAGGTTTTTAGACTTACCGATGAAGAGAAATCCCTTCTCGAGCCACACTGCACACCTGGCTTCTTTTCCGACACGTAATAATCGCGCAACACGGCATAATTCTTTTTTTTTCGCGGAGCTCCGTTCGCTGTCACAATATGAGCGCGATTGTTGGTCAGTAAATCAAATTTTGTCGACATATGATCGTCTGATCATATAAGCGGCGCGCGTGCCCCGCCCACATGGCCTTTCTAACCTCTTTTATCTCTTCTGTGGAAATAACCCACCAATCCACCATCCAAGAACTCATCGTGAACCAAGCCCTTAAGCGCTCCTGCCAGTATAGCACAGTACTGAGCACTGAGCTATCAACGAATGGTTCTGCACACGCTTCGAGGCACCCGACACCAGCGGACACACCAACGAGGAGCCTGAGAGAGAGAAAGAGGACCACACGCCCAGAGGACCAGTTCCAGAAACATTTTCTCTCAAAGTTCCAAAATAGTTCCTGATCTGCGGGTGGAGATGTTATGTACAGCGCTACCTACGACCTCGACCCTGATTCGCGACTCAGACGCCGCTGCATAATGGGAACGGCCAGCACGCCGACGCAGCATTTCGTACCGCGCAACCATCGGAAATCATCGACTCAGCGTCTAATACTTTCAAGGCTTCAACACGGAAGAAACGAACTGAGTCAGCACTCCGATGCACGTATCGAAGATCACCTAATAACCAGAATAAAAGTAGTACTTCATTCTGTATTCCAACATCGAATAGGAATCATTAGTTTAGGCTAGGTTATAATTAATGTATAATTTTACTTTAATATAGATTAAGTAGTCATCTTTGGTTTCATTTCAATCCCCCGATTGCAGCTAACGTAATTTGCGTTTGGATTATTACTTGGTATTGGTAAACAGTTGCAGTTATGTTATGACGCCAAGGACACTGTTACGTTGAGTCATGCAGTTGCACTGATACTGTTTTTTTAAGTTGGTTGAAAGTGGCGTATAAGCATTTTATAACAATTATGTGGTTGTAGGGGTGGTGAATTTTATGGCACGATCTGCAGTGGTAAGTATTTAATGGCATTGTTTTGACTTATTTAAAAATACTTGTACCTTATCAAGCACTTGGGATTTTTTTTTCATTACTGTACCTATTTATTTATTTTTTAACTAATATGTTCTAAATCATGTTTGTTTTGTTTTCATCTGAAAGGATATACATACTTTCCGATTGGTCCAATAGAAATTTCGTCAAAAGCGATTCAGTAATTTGTTTACTTTTTTGTATAATACGTATTTAATTCTCTTCTTGTGGTAGGTTGATGACATATAATCCCTTAATAACTTCTAGTTACTATGTAAAAAAATAATTCATGACAAGAATTCATGTCTCCAAAACTAAGACTCGACCACAATCCGTCAACACTCAACATGTCACAGTCACAGGGCTGTATCTTTTTAGCCGAAATAACTAAATAATTGATTTGATTTTTACAGAATGTTCTATGGCAGCCATAACAACAATAATATAAACCAAGCAGGGAGGGGTTCCCATTGTTTATCTAGATGATGTAAGTAATAATTTTGTTGATCTATAGAATATATATATTTCAAAAAGTTCTGGCGGACCGATCAGGCTAAATGTATGTTATTCAGGGTTAAATTTTATCAGAACTGTATTATAAACTTAATTGCTGGAGTACTTCTGGAAAAAATTGAGCACAACATCTTATATCCACGGATATACACATAGAGAATTTATTAGTCTTTGGATATACACAAACTTACAACCTATAAAAATAGTGTAGAGTCAGGAAATGGGTAAATAGATTCAGGAGTTTTGGGCCAATTACAATACTTGGTTTGGGCCAAGTACAAAACCTATGTCGTCATTTTAAACGCTGAAGGCTGAACGTACATCTCAGACCTGAGACGTACCTACATAAATCAAGTTTCTCGTTTATTGCCCGTGGTCCTGGTCCCTTAGTAGGTACGAGTATTTTTTTGCTCGTGGTTCCTTCAAGAAATATACTGCCGAATTAAATTGTCTGAAGAAAAAAAAGTCAAATAGAAATATTTCCATTATTTTTCAGTGTAATACCCACCTTCAAGAAAGTTCATATGGTATATGCCTCTTCTCAGCATACTACGGTCCTGCACCAACCTCACCCAATATGATACAGGCCCTCCTTCACAATGTCGTCCCACCAACGGGCGGGTAGTCTGCCCCAAAAAAGATACGGTAGAGAAATGTAAGCCGCTTCACAAGTCTCTCAAGAGTTATTTTTAAGTTACTTTTATTTTCTTCTTTTTTTTTTAACACACCCGTTCTTTCATTCACATACGTACAATTTTGACAATTTTACTATACAATAATGTCAACTCGAAAAGGAAATTTTTCTAAAGAATATTTAAAGAGAGTGATTAGTAAATATAAAGACAAATTCCAAGCAGCAATTCCTCCTAAAAGCAATAATGTTTATATTTGCATACAGCAGGAATTGCGTGAAAAATTTAACCACAATATGGCCATTAAAGCCATACAAATATGTATTAGAAGAAATAAAACATATTTTTTTGATTTCGATGATTGTATAAACCTATTTGAAGAAAAAAAAGATACTGACTCCGACATTATAACATTTCAAATGAGCCTTGCAGAATATTCGAACATCGTACCCCAAAATTCAATTTACCGTCTCCTACCAAAAAAGTGGACTAACGAAATTCAAGACCAAATCTTTTTTAGAACTAATATAGAGTGTACATTTGCTTTCAGTAATAGTTATGTACCTGCTGATCTTAACTTTAATGAAATCAAATGTACTGGCAGGTGTACCCAATGTGACGCGCTACTGTCATTGAATATCTCCCCCCCATCTAAAACTTACGTAAAGGTTACTTGTAAATTAAATAATTACAACAAAAATTATCCTCATGACCCACTAATTAAAAACAGACTTACTTCTGATAGAGTAAACCGAATCAAAGAAAAGTTAATATACGAAAAAGCTTTAAAAGTTCAACACACGATGGCAAACGAGGTAATGACTATAGATAATCCAAAAAAGCCAACAACTTTCCCTAAATTACCCAATTTAAGAAAAATGCGTCATGAAGCCAGAAGTGCGCTACAGTTTGACAAAAATACAATACTATCTTTGTATGCTATGGCGCACTGCATTCCTTACGATAATTTTATCCGTAAAATCAGTCTTGTTCCCTTCTTCACATATTTTTGGACGAATGAACAAAACCAATATTACAATGAAACTTTAAAAAATAGGTCGAAAATACTTTCTATTGATGCTACTGGCTCCTTATTTCAGCCAATTGAGCCACCACCTTCTAATGATTTATTAAAATATCGCACTCCTAAACATTTATTTTTATATGCAGTGGTTGCCTACACTCTGGATACCAGTGTACCAATGTGCTACATGGCCTCCGAATCCCATACAATGGAGACGATAACCACATGGTTAAATACGTGGCAAATCGGAAAAGTTTTGCCAGATGAAATAATTAGTGACGACAGTTCTGCCCTGTTAGGAGCAATTACTAAAGTATTTTTAAAAATTGAATTCAATGATTATTTAAAACAGTGTTTTGATGTGCTTGAAGGAAATACCGCAGCAATACCTCTCTGTTATGTTCGCATGGATAAATCCCATTTTATTAAAAATCTTTATAAACAATCCTGTTTTGATAAAACTTCCGAAAAAGTTAAGTTATTTTACGTTCGCTGCTTGAAACATATTCAGCAGATCCGGTGCTATGAAGAACTTAAAACAGTTTTAAGAGACATAATCACGTTATCGCTCCATGAGTTCAGGAGTACGGACTTGAATGATTTGCAGCCCAAATGCAATAAAGCTTTTGAAAACCTAAAGGTCCAAATTATAAATCACACGAATCACGAAAATTTAGAAGATATTCATACTGAAAATGACATACAACCAAAAATCGAAATACTTCACAACGAAAATGACAAAGATGTTTCTTTACCTTTAATAAACTTTTATGATGACTTAATACAAACCGAAAAATTGTATCTGCAGTTAGTTGAACCATCAGATAACAAAAATGAATATTTCTTACCGGAATTGAACAGTACATTAAAACGACTTCTGAAAAAAATTCCACTGTGGGGTTGCGTTATGAACAAACATTTCAAAAATGCCAAACACTATGCATCAAGCTCTAATGTTGAAAATCATTTCAAAGATTTAAAAACTATATACTTTGATACGAAAAACCAACGCGTGCGATTAGACGAGTTTTTAGTACAGCACCATGGTTTTATAAATGGAGCTGTAAAACTTAGTTCCAGTGACGTTTTGCACAGAATAGATTCAAGTAAACGAGCTCAACAAACTGTGCGAACACAAAGGACAAAAAGACCAAAACCTAACCTCTTGAAGTGCGAAAATAATGATTTTGAGGCACAGTCAGTTTTTCAAGATAACCCGATAAAAATTGAAAATTGGAGAGGGCTAGCCGTATCCACACCCAGAAGTTTAAAACCCAAACCAATTTATATTTTACAAAACGGCAACGTGGCAAATTCTAAAACCGCTGAGAACAGGACTATAATAACAAACACATGTGCTTTCGATTCTGTTTCACAAACGTTTGCGATAGCTTACAAAGATAGACAAAAATTTAGAGACTCTGTAGATGCACAGATTAATAAAGGAGAATTTCATGATTTCTTATCATTAATTAAAGAATTATCGAATGCCAAGAATTGTGGTAAAAAATTATATGACCTGAGAGCGAAATTGCTCCTTCAACTTTTTAAACAATCAAACACCCAATACGTAGTTGACTGTTCATGTAATACGACCAAAATATTAGATGAAATATGTACAAGTAGCTTATTCGTTTCCGCTATAAGACAAAGAGTTTGCTCTAATAGTATGTGCACAAGTCATGCAGATGAAAACAAATTGTACAATTGCAAGTATTTGCCGTTGAACTTGGATATAATAAATACTAAAGGTATCAACCACCTACAAGAAGCTTGCGAATCATGTTTATGAACAGAATTTACTCCAGAGTGTCATATTTGTTGCGCTGGAAATATATCATTCATATACAATGTTAAAGATATTATCATTTATGAACTTCATGACGTGTGCGCTAATTTGGATGATCTGCCTCGTAACATTGAAGTAAATAATAAGGAGTACACAATTGGGCATGCTTAAAAAAAAAAGTGTATTTTTTTTTAATTTTTTTTCGTAAATTTAAACTATTTTAAGAAACTAATTTGGCTATTTTAATTTTTAGATCATTATTTATTTATTTATAATTTTTTGAAAATTAATCCCTGATGACGTCACATGTTCACAATTTTAGTTTCTAAACGAACTCAAAACATGCAGCTCACTGCAGCTGTCAGTGTCATGTCAGTTGCAGATAGGTGCCTCATGTCATCAGTGATGCCAACTTAGCAACTTTATAGCTAAATCTAGCTATTATTTGGTGACAGCCAGCTACAATTTAATGAAACTTGTAGCTAAACTTTTTAGCTACTTTTTCTAGCAACTTTTCATTTCATCATGAGCCCTCGGGAATAGTGTCACATGCAGCTATAATATTGTGTTTTGCCTAAAGATGTACATGCATAAAATGAACATTGGACACAGCTGAAAAATATTTAAAATCAAAGAAACATACTGAACCCCAGCCATCGATTATCTTCCCTTTTGATTGTTTTTTTTTTTATTCAATGACATACACAAGACTATAATTATATAGCTATCAAATCTTGTTGGAATAAATTAAAATAAAAATAATTTGCAGAAATTCACATTTTATTGTAGCTGTTCTGCATCCTTAGCTGTTTTACACATTGCTGATTTACACATTGATGCTGTTTTACACATTGTTTTACACAGCTGTTTTACTACTTCTAGCAACTGTTTGGGGCAAAAAATGGCAATCTAGCTACATTTTTAAAATTGTCTAGCAACTGGGTAAAGCTGGCAGTTGGCAACACTGAATGTCATATTGTTGATATTTTTTCTAGTGCTTATTTAGTTATCTCTCAAATCAAATCCAATAAATAGGTCAGGTCGTAGTAAAACTTAATATGAAACAATCCACAAAACAACAAACTTCCTCAGTGCTCAAGCAACGAAACGAACAAACCATTATCCAACCAAAGTCCAAACGTCAAACGGACCAGTCAGTATTGCTAGTTCTGATAGTCAAATTTGGACGGTTTTTAATCTAAAAGCAGTCGATTTTTAATATTGTTGTACATATATCTATTTACAAATATTTAAAAAGCTATGTGATTATATTTTAATATAACCTAGACATAGAAACAATAAACATTCGTAACGTAAAATGCGAATTTATCTAAATAAGGTTTAAAATAAACAGAATGTATGGATTTTCTATTACGAAGTCTGGCAGCACTAAAAATCCTTATAATATTTTTAGTCCACAGATAATGAAAGATGTGAACATGTGACGTCACGTCACGTGACATCAGGTCAAATGAAGGTCAATAGTTATTATTGCTGTTTATTTTGTAATCTTGTACTTTTATGAATCGAAATTAACAAAATAAAGCATCAAATTAAAAAATCTCCAAATGGTTTTTTCTTTAGCACGCCTTAAATAAAATTTGGCATGCCCAATTCTGTCTGTAATAGAATATGAACCCACTTCGAAACCCAAAAGTGTTGGACATTACAGGGCTCACTGCTACAGAAAAAATAGTAATTTATTTGAATGCTATGATGACTTATATAGTAAAATCCAACGACCTGGGAAATATAATATTATGCCACATGTAATAGTCTACATAGTAGAATAGACAAAATTGTACAGGGTCAGATAAATGCTCCAGGGTAGCCCGCGAAATAAAATTCTCTTACGTTTTTTGCAATTTGCAAGCCAGTGCTAGGTTGTATGATGATTAAAATATTATTCGCGGCTGTAAGACGCATGTAGTTACAGAATTATAATCATCAAAATCATCAATACAACCTTCAAAGTTCATAAAGGTGTAGGAACCAAGAAAAACAGAAAAAGTCATTCCTACACATTTATGAACTTGGAGCAACCCTCCAAGTTCATATTGATGATTATACTTCTTAATAATATTTTAATCAACATACAACCTAGCACTCATAGCACTGGTGTGCAAATTGCAAAAAACGTAAGAAAATTTGAATTACGCGGGTTGGTTGGAGCATTCACCTTAACCAAATAAATGTTGGTACCTACAGTTTTGAGAGTTGTATTTAGTGTATACCTATAGTCAACCGCACAATGATCTGTGATGCAACAACGTGTTTCCATTTTGTATGTCGTATTACGTACCTATGAGGGATTTATAATTATTAACCAACGATTATATTAATGCTGATTATGTATTGTCACATAATTTTGATTTGATGGCGTTTTAGATATCTAAGTGTCATTCCACAGTCATGTGATAATGTTGTATGTATATGCAAGTTACTCGTAAGAATATTATTTATCTGTAATTTCAAATTTAATATTTTTTTACACAATATTATTCTTATACTTAATATTGATCTGTGATTTTTTGTGATGTTTACTAATTATAATTATGTTAGGCTATGAAAAACTGATCTGTGATTTAAATAATAATGACTACACAACGTGCAAATAATTTATAATATTTATAGGTAGGAAATTTGATCTGTGATTACTTTAAGAATTAAAATTAAGGGAATAAAAATAATAATTTCCACATCAACAAGCTGTTTCATTTATATAGTCACAAGGTGCATTTAATATATTTTTTAATTAGCCCTCAAAACTTTTGAACGCGACTGTAAGGACAACAGCTTAGGTATAATACGTCCAATAAAGAAGGTCATCGATATGTATGAATCCGTCGCTTTTTAGTAGTCATTCAGATTTGGTCGGATAACCAGCCGTTGTTTACATATTTTGGTTTTTTGTTTATATTTACTTAATGCGTAACATTTGAAGCTCAATATTTTCACCATATATTTTTGACTAAAGGCACAAGATTTTGGTTTACACCTACACATCTGGGATTGTGCCAGTTCCTTGTATTTTGCCGTCAAAGTTATGACACCATCGTTTTTACATTTAGCAAGATTATTCAAAAACGCATGCATGAACATTTTTGAAACTTTGTATGGTTATTATTAGCGTCAAGAAAGACCGAATACAGTTTTCAGCGAAGTTATGCCTTGTCTCATTTAGGCGCTGCGATGTTTTTTCGGGTTTTCATAAAACCGCGATAACTTGAAAACTATAAATATTTTCTAAAATCTAATTGGGGCACAAAGGGGCACACATTAAGAGCTACTCGCGTATGTTTATTCTACAGGGGCACATGCAATGGTTTTAGAGATATACTATTCATCAAAACGTTACTCCAGCAGGAAATGCAATATCTCGAAAATCTGAAGGGGCACAGATTTTATTTTTGGGGGCAAATTTTGGCACACATATAAGCTATCTGGCCATGCACAGTTTTTCTCTCTCCGATCATTCGTTTAGAATTTTCCTGCTAGAAAAACGTTACCCCAGCAAGAATCGTTTTTTCGATTTTTTTTCGAAACGACAGGGGGCACACATTTTTTATGTGGGGGCACATTTACAGCAGATAAGGCACCAACTATACGTTCTACTCATATAACTCTAGGAGATACTTTCTTGTTGGGGTAACGCACACGATACTTAGTTAACAAAAGACGTTTCGTTCGTACCTAGTTAATTTCAAGTTATAAATATTTACCTGGGCATAATTTGTCTTTCTCTTCACTTCCATCTGTAGTCCATGCCAAACACTTATTAAGAGCCTCCTCCCATCGAACACGTCTCATATCGCGTTCTGAATTTGAAATAAGTAATCAAATTAATATATTTATACATTTTACAAACAAACTATCCCAATATAATTAATCTATACTAATATTTTAAAGAAGTATCATTTGGTAATCTGATCATGATTCCAAAAACATCGTTCAACAGTGAAAGGTGCTTATTTTGAAGCATTTACGTAAGATAATTTTCGACAACATCGCCCATAGCACAACAAATATTATAATACTGCCCACACGAGAAGAAGTAAATAACTAATACCTTCGGAAGTCATCGCCGGAGAAAAAGTATCTGCTGGCGGGCATGGTGTCGACGTGGGCCACACGCGCAGTGCTCGGCCAGCCACTATAGCAGCGCCAAGCGCTGTACTTTCCATCATAAGAGGTCGAATCTGAAACGTCAGTTTATTATGAATAGTTGGGGTCTCACAAGAGAGGAGAAATTCCGTAAGCCAAAGTTTAAAATTAATACATAACTATCAATTCATGATGAACATATCAACATACCACAGGGATTCCCAGAATGTCTGCTTGCATTTGCATCAACAGAGTGTTTTGGGCCATACCGCCGTCGGCAAGTAGTCGTCCTACCGGCGCACAATCTTTGGCCATCGCAGTCGCTACACTACGTGTTTGATGACACACTGACTCCAACGCTGCTCTGACTATGTGTTCTCGACGTGTTTTTCCACTTATTCCACACATTATACTGCAAATAATCTTAATTTATAAAAATCACGTGTGCCATGTACACGTACACGCTAATATCCAAAACCTCCCAACCGGTTTCAATCAAATTGGCGAATGGTTTTGGTCCCAGGTTGAAAGATAGCATAGTTTTAGCCCCGATAGGTGGCGCGCGCTGCTGTAAGCGGCATCCGTACGAAGCCGGGGCGAGTCGCATTTATTGTTTACCTACCCTCTAGCGTCTTTCCTCCAATAAGGAGAATATAGTCCATTAAATGCCGGTACAAAACAAATGCTTCCTTCTTCATCATCACCAACCTCTGATGCTAATGCCTCAGTGTCTTGTATGTCAGTGATAAGCTCCAAGCCGTCTCGTAGCCACTGTAATGTGTCACCTAGATAAAATATCAATAAAGTCAATGAGCCTGTTTAAAAAGGAAAGTACCTCTATAGTTATGATTACGATTGTGTGATTTACCTGCAATGGCAACGGATCCCTCTAATGCATACACGGGTGGTGCATCTGGTCCTAGTTTATAGGCCACAGTGGTCAGAAGACCTTGCTGAGAGTGGATTATCGAATCACCTAAAAAATGGATTGTTTTAGGAAATTCACGCCATGAAACTACTATAAATTGCGATGACATAAGAGTACATACCTGTATTGTACAATAAAAAGCATCCAGTGCCGAAAGTACATTTGACTTGACCAAATCGCATGCATCCTTGTCCAACTAGAGCTGCTTGTTGATCTCCTAGACACTGCAATAAATATAAGCTATTAAGCTATTGCATAGCTTCTATCGCGGGCCTTGAGCGTGGAGAGCGAATCCAGAAATTCCGTAACGAAAAATTTCAACCAGGTTGCTATGGTTACGGAATATAACAAGGTTGTCAACTGAGGTTGTCAAATTAAATAATTAATTATTTGCATTTATTTGCGAGAGCAGTGGTGGCCCAGTGGTGGCGGCCCCGACTTACGAACAGTTGGTCGTGGGTTCGAACCCAGGCAGGCGCATTACTATATTATTTAGGTATTGTGTAATTTATTTCATCACCACTGCTCTCAAAACGGTGAAGGAAAACATCGTGAGGAAACCGGCATGTCTTAGAACCAAAAATTCGAAGATATGCGACATCTACCAATCCGCACTGGGCCCGCGTGGTGGATTATATCATTCGCCCATCCCTCTCCTAGAGAGGAGGCCTGAGTCCCTGCAGTGGGAACAATTATAGGCTGATGATGATGAATTATTTGCATAAGTTGATAAAAAATGCTATGCAATAGCTTTACCGCGGCAGTCTCCGAGTGCCACATTTAGTTTTTTTTTCTTTTTTTTTAAATGCTATTTGATACAGTAATGCAAGGTAATGCAAATACACATAGCACCAATTTAGTTCTTTTGTTATAAAGTTTTGAAAGTGATTAAAATAAGTAGAGTCGGAATATGTACACTAAGGACATTGATGTATTATAACCCTAGATGCACAGCCACGAACAAAACAAACAGTCGAAGCTGTCGCCAAACACTCACCAATACACGCACTACTACATAAGTAGTTATCGTTACACTATAAACATATTTTTTTGCAAATTCAACCTTACGCACATTCCTCAAAGTTGTTTTTACAATGCAGTTATAAAAAGCAATAATAATTTTACGACCGAAGTAAGCCGGTAGGACAAGGTATGGAGTGGAGACGAATAGGTACTTTTATGTTTTTTTAATTCTTAATTATTATTTTAAAAGTTAGTTAAATTGTGTTATAAACACATAATTTTACTTTTATCTAAGGGTAAATGTTTTTAGTTAGAATCTGACTGTGTTAGTGTACGTGTAGTCGTGTATAATCAATGAAACAAGTATTATCCATTCGAATCATTTATTTACATTTTTGGTTTAAAGGTATTAGTAGAACATTATTATCGAAACTAAGTAGTTATTAAGTTTAAGGTGTCAAAAACGAAGTCAAATTGACGACCTCTTCTTCTTTTGAAATCCAATTAAAAACTAATATAATATGTAACGTATACATAATTGTTAAAAACATAAAACAAAAAACTTATTGATTAAAAAAACACAAATAAACACAATAAAAAAAAATCGACTCCATTCGATACGAACAGGGTCATTTGTATAATGCGACTAAAAGAAAAGACTTGTAATACATCGTTCTTACGCTAACAAAGCGACCATTGAAATATGCCGTATTATACTCGGACCGTTTAGTAAAGTTCTGAGAGAAATTAAATCAAAATCACATATTGCTTTCGATATTATGCCATAAATACAACAAAAATTAATCAATAAACATTTTTACTTACCGAAAATACGATATCCCATCCTTTTTTGTTGTCTTTGACGCTGTATTTTTACAATTTCTCAGTGAACACTTCGGCATTTTGTACGACCGTGCAGAGACGCGAGCGACGCGAGACTATTTGAAATGAGTTCACGATTTGTAATGTTGCACTCATTCTAAGCGGACGGTTTTGAGACGCGCAGTGTGTATCTTGGGTTTTTATTAATCAATGACTAAGGACAAACTTTTTTAGTTTGTAATAATTATAAAAACAAAAAGGTATATCTCCTTGCACAAATGAAAAAGTACAAATTGAAAAATCAGTAGGATTGATAAAAAAAATGTTTAGGGGTAAAAAAAAATGTTTGAGGATATAAAATAATATCCTCGGTGTCCCTTAACAATTTTCAAGTCATTCAAATAATTTTTTCAAGTCTAGTGAAGTCAAGTGAATGACTTTTCAATGCACTGCTTAACATTGAAAATCCAAGTTTTATTATGTTACTTGCTGAGATATTCTCAGCTTAATACATATTTTAAAATCCAGTGCGCGATGAAACATCATCTGTACCTACATAATACTAAAGTTAAGTTTTGGATAAACTGTTGCATCATTTCTGCTAGAATAATTATATTAAAAAATGTAAATTAATATAAACACAGGAAAAACATTAACCTCCGGTAAGCTTCGCCGTAGGTAGTCAGGTAAAAATAATAAAAACTGACCCCAGCTATTGGAACACCAAGAAGGGATCCTGTTGAAATGTAACCATATATTTCGGCAGAACTTTTTATCTTTGGAAGGATTTCAATTGGTATGTCAAAAAAGCGTAATAATCCTTTATCCCATTGCAGACTCCGTAGTGACATAAGTTGGGTTCGTGAAGCATTTGAGACATCCGTGACGTGAATTCCACCATGGCTGCCACCAGTAAGGTTCTGTAAAAGAACACCCTTACCTTTCAGTAGTATTCAAAAAAATTATAAACAATATTCATGCCTAAGGCATTACATCCAGTTTTTTATGGTAAGTAGTTATGTTTAGAAATATAAATAACTAGCTTTTGCCAGCGGCTTCGCCCGCGTGGATGTCGGAAAATATCAAAAATGACGATTTTTCATACAAACTTTCATCCCCTATTTAACTCCCTTAGGGGTTGAATTTCGAAAAATCCTTCCTTATTGCTTGTCTACATTATAAAGGGAACCTCTGTGCAAAATTTCAGCTTTCTAGGTCCAAGGGTTTGGGCTGGGCGTTGATGAGTCAGTCAATCAGTCAGTCAGTCAGTCAGGACTTCTCTCTTTATTTATATAGATATGTTATTTTAATTATTATGAAAACCAATATAAAAAAAGAAACATACCCAAATCAACCAGGAATCCACAGTGCCTGCCATACATTCACCAGCTCGAACTGATTGCTTTACTGCGGATACATTTTGTAACAACCATTTTAGTTTGACAGATGAGAAGTATGTGGATAAAGGAAGCCCACTAGTTTGTGTGACAGCATTTACACATTGTGCACCTTTTGCTTTTATCAGATCATCTACAATATTCGATGTTCTTACGTCCAACCAAACTGAAATTATAAGTGAGTGCAATGATTTTAGTAATTGATGTTAGGTAACAATCACACACTGCTTAATTTCTTTACTATGAACTTACCTATGGCACTATACAATGGCTGTCCAGTAACTGAATTCCATGCTATGGTGGTTTCCCTTTGATTTGTAATACCAATACCAACCACATCCTCAGGATTAATATCTAGCTTTCGTAGATTGTCAGTAGTCACCTAAAATATTTACAACACATACAATGACAAAATAATCATCTTTGGTATAAGAAATTCATCTTTGTATTCTGCCTTACTCTTCAGGGATGTACAGGCGTGATGTTATTCATGTTCTAACAGAAGTTATGTGCAATAGCTATTTTAATGTCTGAGAATTTACACCACTTCAGTATTAATTACTATCTATGAGTACCATTTCAGCTCAGCATTTCAGATATTCGTATTTTAATCGGTATCTGGAAGCCATTGATATAACTCCACTGATTATTTACTTGTTGTACTGAAATCGAATCTTGCGGTTTCTTACCTCAATGCATTCTAAAACCGCGTTTAGAATTTCCAGAGCATCTTGCTCAATCCACCCTTCTTGGGGACTAAATCGTTTTAATGATATTTGATGGTAGGTTAGCACTTCTGATGTGTTTGCAGCAAATACCTGTAAATATCATCACATATAGGAATTTTGGCCACTTGAGATAAAACTAGTTTTTAAATAAAATTGCTTACTAAATATTACCAGAAACTTAACATTTGAAGTTCCTTCATCCACAGCACCAATTAAAGGACCAAATTTTCCGAATTCCCGCATAATAACTTAATTATTACATAGTGTACTACAGTTTAATTTTACTAAATAAACCTTTCTGTTCAAAAATATATTCAATCAGCTGATTGCATGCATGAATGAAATGAACATTATTGACATGATGTGTTTGACACATTGAGTTGATTACTTAATTGTCTATGCTAGACCATGGATTTCATAGTTACTATTTAATGGCTGGTACCTTCATGATGGCTGGTACCCTGACTGCACGGTGCAGTCATCTCTTGATTTTATCAGTGGTGCAGTCTGCACCACTAATCATTTTCAGACGAACGCACCGAACCGAACGTTAGGTTTTTTTTTCGTTCGGAAAAAGGAAGAATAGTGTGCGCCTTGTTGAACATTTTGTGCAGAGCATTCAGGTTTCCGAATCTAATTTCCTGTGTGCGGCCGGCCTAGAGCGGTTTAAACCGTGTGGGCCGTACATTAAATACGAATTCGTTTCAAAATCCTACTTTCTTTACGAGAAAGGACATAATAGAGTGGCCCCCGAATGTTCCAGACGATCGATATAACATAAATAAGTACCTACTTTTTAGAATTAGACAGGCTGAAAACAATCATCCATTGCGTATATTTTGCTAAAATATAACGGCAAGAGCAACACTGCATTTTTATTTCGCACTTTCTTTGCTACTAAATCGCTACTTATAGGGATGACGAGAGTGGGGGCAGCTGCTATACAACATATTTATTTTAATTTCTTTTGATATGTCCTAAAGATGTCTAAAACCATATTAAACCTTTACATCTTGTAACTTATAATTCCATGCTGCACTGACAGCCACAATGACAATTAATGACACCGTCACGTCACTGTCACTTAAATATAATCGACTCGACAGGCAGAAACGTAAACAGAGAATTGATTTGTATTTATTTATAATTAAATGATAAAATGTTACCGCGATTAAAGCTCACCATAACACAAAATGGCAGTGTAATTCACACCATCAATAAAACGGTTGAAAAGCAGCATTTAATAAAATCTTTGGAAGAATTTCAATTAGAAGCGAATGCCGCAATAACAGCGCTGATAGAAGATCTTGGTGAAATTGATGAAACCAGTAAGTTTTACATATTCTTATCTTTGTTGGTTCCACTGTGCTTCAGCTGGAATCAGTTGTGGACAATCTGCAACGCCAGTCACTTAGTAATATTATACAAAGCCATAACGCAATAAAAATCATAACCTTTTTTACCCGACTGCCAAGGAAGGTTTAAGATTTTGTCTCAAAGTTAGTTATACGTTAGTTGACGGCACGGTTGGCGCAGTGGCTAAGCGATTGGACTGCTGCGCTGCGTGTCGCGGGTTCGATCCCCGCACGGAACACAAATATTTGTATGGCCTGCAGATAGTTGTTTCGGGTCTGGGTATTTGTGTATGTGACTTTCTATGTTTGTGAACGCACCCACGATACAGGAGAAATTCCTAGTGTGGGGCAACGTTTTCAAAAAAAAAAAAACATTTTTTTCTTTTGCCTAAATGATACAATAACAAACATTTCTTACTACACTTTGTAAGTAACCTTATCTCATCTGATATTTTCTCTTAATTCTGTTCAAGTTGGTGAAAAGAATATGGATGAAGATGAGGATGATGAGGACACGGATGATGATGATAACACCTCACAATCTACTGGCAAGGAATCAAATGGAGACAGAGAATCTAAAAAGAAAAAATATCATTAAATTGACTTGACCTTTTGACCTATGGACAACAACCTAATTGTTTTTTACTTGTTTTCATTGAATAGGAATCATTGGTCAAATACTACCAACAAGTATCTACCTGGCCCAGTTCATAGGAGGTGCTAATACCAAACTCCAGTTGAGAAAATGTTGCCAATGCTGGTGGGCCTATCAGTGTGTTAGGTTAAACAAGGGACATGTTGAAGGGCCCTCCTTCTGTATTCGATTCTCGTCCTATAACCTTAATTTGTGATGTAATTGTGCCAGCATGCTCTCCGGATCTCACTTTATTAGACGTTTATTTTTCACCACTGTCCTGCGCCAGTTTTAAAATATGAAGGGAAAGTGGAATATACCTAAAATTCATTGACCCGCGCACATTTTCTGTGATATACGCAAGGGTTACGGGACTTTTGCGACATGTTTATTATGGTTCTGTCTGTTATTAATCAGTGTTTATTAGTATCATGTAAGCAAGGCCCATTGCGATTTCAATATGTCCCTCGTTCAAACTAACATACTGTATTTTATAATATTTTTTGTTTCTATTTCAGAACATGTAAATAATTGTATTAAGGTAGAAAACAAATAAACCGTGTTGAAAAAGTTTTTGGTTTTCTTGTAATGGTGACCCTAATTCTGTTGAACTTTTTAGAGCCCGTTCAGCGGCTGCCTACATATCTACATTTCTTTTTCCTAGCAGCCACTGAAAACATTGCCTTGTTGGCATCTTGTTGGTCACTAGACCACTAGGTCGCAAGTGCGACTCCTGAGCACGAGGTCCTGTGTTCGATTCCCAGTGGGCAGCGTTATGGGGTTTTTCCATATGGAATTTCTCAGTAGCAACCATGGAGTCTGGATTTGTACTAAGTTGATGGCAATAGGCTTGCCCCCTATTAAATGGGACTTAAACATAACGGGCGAAATATGTGAGTGTACTGTTAAGTACTCTGCCTAATCCTTCGAGGATTGCAGGCGTGATGTTATGCTAAGAATAAGTTTATATTTCATAGTCATTTTCAGAGGCCCCCCTTTTACCAGCTGGACAGTGGAGTCTAACAAAATTAGCACTATAAAGCTTCCTTACATAGTATAAAACAAAGTCGCTTTTTTGTCTGTTTGTCTGTATGCTTAAATCTTTAAAACTACGCAACGGATTTTGATGCGGTTTTTTTTAATAGATAGAGTGATTCAAGAGGAAGGTTTTAGTATGTAATTTGAACGACATCCACGCGGGTGAAGCCGCGGGCATCAGCTAGTATCTTATATAATAATATTTCACAAACGAATCCCTATTTGAACAAACTCGCAATATTTTTCAAGACCTCTATCCAACGACGTCTCACACTGGGCTGTGCGAGAAAAAAAAGTCCCCACTTTTAGTGTGGAGGAAATATCCTAAAAAATATACTTTTCGAGATTTCATTTTACCACATTGTATATTTGTAATAACTTATCTGTATATTTATGCCAAATAACAGTTTTCTAGCACAGTCTTGCTTTCACCGCTTTTATTTTTGTTTGTTGGGAAATTATCTCCTCACACTCTGAGCCGAGTGGTAGGGAGTGTCAGACTTCTACTGACTAAAAACCACGGAGGCCACGGTATCTCTTTCGAACAATCCGTAGCCTCGACAGGCGTCGGTCCTTGCGGGCGGGCCCCTGCAATGTTGCTGACATCTCTTAGAGGCGCACGTGGAAAACGAACGCGCCGTCGACACGGCCTGTCATCGTCATAGGACGGACGGACTTTGAGCTAGCCCATTACTCACTACGGTGACCGGAAGCCTTAACGTGCCCAAGTAACACAGTCTCGGAAGTTTAAAACAAATCTGTCTATTGACTGTCTATTCATGGTTAATCTTCAGATAGGGGCTTTCTAAAGATGGTTGCAATAAAGAAAATGAATTCTTATAGAGTTATTTTTCTCAAGCTGGATTATTTTTAGGGCATTTGTTCTATAGCACACTTATTTTAAGTACGTTTATAGGTATATTGAATGTTTTAAGATAATATGCTCTACAAATAGTGAATAAAGCCTAAAGGTACCTAACTTGAACTAATTTTATAGATAAGTTGATATATTTTAAGATAAAACTTTCTATTTTAGCTATTGGTACTCTTATCTTTGTTTATAAAGAGACTTACGTCTAGATAAAATACTTTAATAGATATTTTTAAGTTTGTCTAATTAAATGATAGTGAAAACGTGGCTTTAGTGGATTTTTTCTAAAAAATGGCTATGTTAAGTGCATTTGTATTCAATATTTGAATTGGATGATTTTATGCAATAAAAATATCAGGACAGTGAAAAAAATAAATGGTCTGGTGGCTTTCGTCAAAAATCGGTAAATATTTAAAAAGGAAGCAAGATGAAGAAGAGTTGCAAAATAATTCAGATTCAGAATCGAAACTTTCTAGTAACTTATTCGATGAAAACAATACAAATGAGGAAGACGAAAGTCGATCCAATTGCCTCAAAAGGGATCTGCGCCAGTGGTCAGCAACTCGTGCTATAACTCACATAGTCTTGAACTTATTCCAAATCGCACTTCGCACTAATATTATAAAGGCGAAAGTTTGTGAGTGTGTGAGTGTGTATGTTGTTACTTTTTCACGCAAAACTACTGAATAGATTTGGATAGATTTTGGTACACAGATAGTTTATAACCTGGATTAACATATAGGATAGTCTTTATACCGATTTTATCTTCCCGTGGAATAATTTTCGTGTTGTAGCGGGTGAAGCCGCGGGCAACAGCTAGTAATAAATAATGTTCAACCCGTTACTCTACCAAAGGATCCGAGAACATTGCTTTATAGTCCAAGATTGATTTAAATAAAAAAAAAAACTAGCATCACGGGCTGAAAAATAATCTCACTAGATATTTTCAAAATTTAAGAGAGCAAAAAAGTGACAATCGATGTTAAAATTGATGGACTACCTACGGTTCTGTGTACCTACGTATTGATTAATTAAATTGCTCTGTTACTGCATAAAATCGTCTTTCGTTTACAACACATCAAATTACCTATTTACTGATGAATGTCTAGAAATACTGTGAGAAGATAAAAAGGAATACAGAGATGACAGTTACTAGGTAATCTTAAACCACTCATAAATTTGTTTATTCTTTCACTAGATAGTTTAGTATGTAGCAAGTGAAATTATTCTTGTCATGGAGCTAGAGCCATACTACAGAAAATTCTCTAGTGTGTTTGTTCTATTAGATTCGTTTTTCTAGTAAATTTTATCTTGACGCCATTTTTATTACCTATTTTCGCTTCAAATGATTTTCGTTACATATTTTAATGCTTATTTTTTTAGTTTTTATCATTAAATTATAACTAATTAAATATTTAATATGTTTTCAATTACTTTATTTTAAATAAAATGAGTATTTTAGACATTAAAATGAAATTTAAAAAAAATACTTATTATAATTAATATTCATTTTTGATAATAAAAATATCAAATCTTACATTTACAGCGGGCGCTCTTATTTTATGAGAGTTTTACATAATATTCACCGATAGAATTTCAATCGCATATAGATTTGCTTGTTTACCCATTATTAACTAGCTAATACAGTAATGTAAAAAATAATAAATTTGGTACGCCATGATGCAATACAATAATAAGATTAAATAACTCTTGTAAGTTCTGCGCCATTATGTGTCGTTTTCTATTACAAATCAAATATAACTTAAAGTTGTTAGTCTTCAGTTAATTTGGTTTAAAAACTTGACAAATAAAGACTTCTTTAAAGGTCTCAACTTTATCTATAAACTATCTAGTAGTAAAATTTGTGATCTATACACATTTTAGTAAGACACTAGAAAAATCTCTACAGTCAATTTGAAAATTTACTACTCTTATCTCTATCTATTGATGTTTTCTTAACTCATTCTTATGAGAAGGGATAAGGCTGTGCCCACTTTTACTAAACTGTGTCTATAAGCGTTCTTGAATATTACTTGGGACATATTTTACTCTTAAGGTAGACAATAAAATTAAAGTCTATTAGATATCTAATAGTCCGTTTTTAGACGCGATTGTGTTACTTGGGTGATCTCCCGCGGCCATGGTGGTCTTCCACCTCCTTCGCTAGCATCACTGCTTCGAAGAAGGAGGCGCCGGCGTCCCATTCCTTCTCGCTTGAACCCCTGGCCGAACGCGAGAGGTCGAATGTAGTTTCAACTATTACTCTAAAACATCATAGATTTCGGCAAAACTATATACTGGCTATAGCCAGTATATAGTTGTGCTTTATTTTTTTTTGTATATAGCTGGACGATCAGAGGACAAAAAAATACAAATAATAAGCGGGAAGGTGACAATCCGATCAACACTCAGTTTTTCTTTAGCTAATAATTTATGTTCTTATTTTTACTTTCCTCGTATTCGTAATGAAAAGCACAGTGTTTACCTCGGGTAAATTACTTATTTAGTCCCTCGAGCTATTATAGCGCCCTATTATACGTTATGGGCGCCATGGCCAAACCCCGTCTCGGGACTAATTATGTAGGTAACTTTCACCCCTTGGATAACAATGTACCTACTATTATCATTCTACTGCCTCCGTGGTCGGGTGGTTTAGGCGTTTGCGTTGTGACCTGGTGGTCGTGGGTTCGATTCCCACGGGAAGCATACTTTGTAAAGTTGTTTCCAGTTTGGTTAGGACATTGCAGGCTTGAATCACCTGATTGTCTGTTAAAAAGATGTTTCTGTGTTTCGGAAGGCAGTGAAGGCACGTATACCTACGACTATACGCCGGTGGTCCCGGTCACCAAACGGCGGTCGTCAAACCATGTCAGAGGCCTTTGAGGCGGTTTAGAAACTCTGACACTAGGGTGTGTGGGGTCGTTAGACCTTACTGCCCACACGATAAGAAGATTTTAATGATAGATAGGTTACTTACAGTGGTACAGTCGATCGCACGTCAGTGGTATGTACTATACCTACTGTACACTTTGACCTTGAGCAGGTAAGATGTTCCAATGCAATTAGAGGTATAATAGGATACGAGTTGAGATATGCTGAATAGAGATGACAATAAAAGTAACTCCGTCAACTTATAAATAACTGAAATGGCAAAATGCAATTAGCGAGCGAAGCGAGCTTAAAATATTTTGCATTATACCGTAGAATAGCTAGGTTCTCATGTACAAAAAAGTTAATAATTTATAAAATTTCCGAAAAATTGCTATTTTGAGTCTTTAGTAAAAGGATCTACAAACAGAACCCTAAGGCCCAACGCACACCAGCCGTTCCGCCAGCAATGTGCCCTACCCGCTGCCACTTAATTTTGGCAAATCTTCTGGCTACGTCGGTAACCTTGGTTCTCATGCGGATGTCCTCATTTCTGATTCGATCACACAAGGAAACTCCGAGCATAGCCCTCTCCATTGCCCTTTGGGTGACTTTGAGCTTTCTGATGAGGCTCATTGTGAGCGACCACGTTTCGGTCCCGTATGTAATCACTGTAAATGTTGTGAGGAAAATGTTGAGTATGAATGTAGATGGCTATAAGTAAGAGTGGAGGAAACCCAAAGAAACGATGGATGGATTGTGTGAAGGATGATATGGCTAGAAGGGAGGTGACTGCTGAGATGACGGGAAATAGAGAAGTATGGAGGAGGAAGACACGTTGCGCCGATGATGATGTAATCACTGGCAACACACATTGGTCATAGACTTTCGTCTTCAGACACTGTGGTAAGTTGGACGAGAGGATATCGCGCAAATTCCCTAACACGGCCCAGCCGAGTCGGATTCGACGATTGACCTCTTTCTCGAAGTTAGATCTACCCAACTGGACCGTTTGTCCCAGGTGCAGTCTCCGATCTTGATAGGAGTGGGTATTACATGAACATTCAACATAACCTTGATTTTGTCCATTGTTCATTTTAAGACCCACTCTTTCGGAAGCTCCACTGAGGTCATGGAGCATTTTACTGAAGTCTTACATTACATGGTCTCAGACATGACCACTATATTCTCGGCAAACCGAAGGTGAGTGATGTACTCGTCACTGACGTTGTGTTGATGCCAATAAGTCCTCTCCAATCCAGAACCTTGAAGACATCCTCCAGTGCAGCAGTGAACAGTTTCGGAGATATGACGTCTCCCTGTCTCACACCGCGCTGCAGGAGGATAGGTGAGGTGGATTTAACTTAAAATAAAATAAAAATGTAATATTAGGTAAGTTTTATTTTTTTAATCAATTGTCTTAAATGCTAAATTAACAAGTTAACACTTGCTTATTTACAAATAGTTACTTATTTACATTACGAAACAATATTTTAATTTACATTGTACTTTGATTTCTTTCATTATTTCGGTATTGTCTTCATTAATAAAGGTATTTCGTTTCATTGATATGTTTCGTTTATTTGTTTGTTTGACCTAGGTCCTTATTATCCATATATACTCACAAGGTTGGTACATCGTACATTTATTGTATGTAGACGTTATTTATCAATTGGGTAATAGGTATAGGCCGTAATAGTGCGTCATTAACATAAATAAAGTACCTAAGTATTAGAATTTTCCATGCCCACCTGAGGCAATGAGATTATTCACGTGTTAGATTGTTTTTTTTTGGGCAGTCATTTCAATTCGAATCACATTATTTCTAAGAATAATAATGAAATTTACTAAGAATAAATAGAAATTTATCTAAATAATATTATATAAAATACGATTTCTAATGGAATGACTTTGATCACAAAAGTTTTAGGAAACGTACATGCTAAATACTTCCTATACTAACTTTGTTTAAATGTGACAAATTCACATGGTGTCACATTGTTAAAATTTAACTGGATACAAATAAAACTTAATACTGGTTTTGTTGGGTTTCTACCATCTACAATTTCCATAAGTATCTAGTTACTCACGTATACAACATAATTAATTATGTGCTTCGTCTGGACTGAACTGAGTTAAAACTAAACGTGCTAATAAAAGAGATTATATACACAGAGGATTGTTTGTTGCTATAAAAACATTAGACAGTTTAAGTAAAATCGAAGATTGTATCAGCTACCAAAAAACGATGAAGCGCTCTTACAGCGAACACTCGAGAACGGAGCCACGCTACTTCATTATTATAGTAGGTCGAGTGCGGTCCCCGCCTTGTTGTAAATTAATGATAATTATGATGGAATACCGTCTCGTTTCATTATCTTATTGTCTTGTTTATTCTTGATATCAAAGTATCATACTATTGTAGAAAGTAGGTATGTCCTTATTCTCTAAGTTGTTTTCAGACTAGTTGATAGCAGGTTTATCGTCCGGTTGCTCGGACTCCGAGTAGCAAATGTCGCAGCCAGTGACACCGCACTCACAAAGAGACGTTGGACGTATGGAATGGCGCAATTTCTGGAAAAAATAAAGGTTATTTTAAATTATCATTGTTATCGTGTGTAGGTAGTACCTACTAGTAGATAATACTTAGTTATGAATAATACTAAAACAGAAATATGACTAACAGTTGATTCGATCAAGAAAGATCACAAAGGAGGTATGATCACAATATTTTTTTGAGACGAAGCGTGCAGTGGGAAATTAGGTATTATGAGTTTTTTTGATTTTACAGCAGTTTATAAGTAGGTATAGGTAGAGGCAACTGATAAATGATTCTTAACAAAAATATATATTTTTATAAATTATCGTAAGTAATGCATTTAATCTTATTCTGATCACTGTTAATTAGAGATATTTCATTGTTCTGAAACGTGTTGATTGTGCTCAAGGGCACTTCATTCATTAATAAAAGCAGCTATGCTATATGACATAACATGATTTTTTTAGGTGTGTCAGTTATCAAATACAATGTTGTACTCTTAAGCCTTACCTCTCTCAAATTATTTCCGGGCGCCTTCATGAGGACAAAGACAGCATACACTGGGATGCAGAGCAACGAGAGAGAAGCGATGATCCAGCCAAGCGCCTGCGCCCAAGTGGGGTACTGGTACTGCCGGTAGCTCGGCGGTGTGTAGTCCACCAGGCTGGCCACCCACAGCGCAATGAGCAGCGCCGGCGTCGCTACCAGCCAACACACTCGGAAATATAACGACGGCCGACGACCTGAAATCGACAAACAAGGTCATCATTAAATAATCTTCTTATCGTATGGGCAGTAAGGTCTCACGACCTCACAACACACAATCATAACTGAAAGTATAACATAGCAAAGTAACGCCACATTTTGCCATGATGCGGTCTAGGAAACTGATTCACTATAACTTTTAAGAGATCCAGATTATAGGGGTCGAGAAATAGAGAAGCCGGTGGTGAATTCTTCAGACTGGCGATTCGCACAATATGTGTGGCAGCTAAACGCTTTGCTCGAGTCCGGAAGACTTCAACTTTCATTTTTATTATGAAACCCACTGATATCACACCATAAGGTATCGGTGGTCTGATATTTACTAGCTGGTGACATACAACGAGCTTGCCATGCTGGCGCGTCAATCAGCAGTGTTCTTTCTAGGGTTAGGGTAGGACTAGACCCTCAGTTGTATTCGAAAGTATTTAGAAAGCAGAGCTATTGATGAAATGTAGGTATAGGTTCTAAGATATCGTCAAGGCTAATGTCAATATTTTCGTGTATTCATCTACCCGATACCATAGGTGTAACCAGTAACATACATCTGTTAGGGAGTGGCGAATTATAAACTGGGTATTGATAAAGTAACAATAACGATGAGTCATCCTTATACGTCGTTCATGATGGTTAAATGCAAAAAATGTGATTATGATCTTCGAGGGTAACTACAAACAAAACGGAAGTTGCGCTGTAGGAAATGGCAGGACATCCCGTGTGACGTCATCGTTTGGGTAGATACCTGACAGGCACAATTCAATTGCACTTGTTTGCTTTTAAACAGCCAATTTATGCCATTATAATAATATTCATATCAGGTACAGTGAGTGTTAATATATGAAGACAATTAACTTTCATCAAGGATAAACAAAGATTGATGACATGAAAGACAATACAGGGGGTCTAAAACTTCCACTTTGGCAGATCATAATATGAATTGCGTTAAAAATCGTAAAATGAACCATTCATAATAGTAACTGCGTCTGTGACTATTTTACGATTTTTTTACGCAATTCATATTATGATCTGCCAAAGTGGCCGTTTTAGACCCCCAGATAAATGGCGATGAAAAAAATGTTTTATTAATAAATTGTTATTTTTGATGATGTAATATTATTCTATAAAATGATAATGATATGTCTATAATGAGTATCTACTATTTAAGCTTAAGTAAAATCCACAAACCTGTCATTTGTTTGATATTTTTAGATAGTCTATCCACGCCGTAAAACCAAGCTATGGCCACCACTTCGAAGAAGGCGAGATATGTAATGCTGAGTGATGCGGCGTAGTAGTCCATCAGTTGGAACACGTATATGCCGCTGTGTATAATGTGCGGCAAGCCGAACACGAGCGACACTCCACACACGCACAGCACTAACAGTTCGTGGTACACAAGCTTTCTGCGTATCATGTCTGGGAATCCATCTTGTATCGACGTCACCACAACTTCAACGATAGCGAACTGGAAAATGTAGAGACCCAATGTTATTAATTTATACATGAATTCAAATTAATTGCATGTGTTATGTTTTGATGATATTCACCTGGCTATTAAGTCCAAGACAAAGGAACATAAAGAAGAATAGTACCGCCCATAATTGTGAAGCCGGCATTTTCGCAATAGCTTGCGGATATACTACAAATAATAATCCAGGACCTGAAATAAAAGCATTAACATTAGAAGATGCTTAAGTTGCAAGTAAATAGTACTTAGTACTTTAGTTGTAATTTTTGCAAGTTATACTTACTGTCGGCGATGACATCCTTGACTGGAGTATTTTGTTCAAATGCGATATTCCCGATAGTAGCAAACGTAAAGATTCCCACGATGAGACTAGTGACAGCGTTGATCAGTGAAACTGCCACAGTATCGTGGAGGAAGTTATTATCGAATCGATTATATGATGCGAACATTATCATAGATCCAAACGCGACTCCGATCGAGTTAAATACTTGTGATGCCGCGTTGACCCACGGCCTTGACTGCTTTAAAAGTTCCCATTCGGGCTTGAAGAAGAACCTTAGGCCTTTATCAGCTCCATCGAGGGTCAATGAGCGTCCGAGGAATACTATAATCAGTAGAAAGGGCAATGTTGTGGTGATATAGCGTACTTTGGCGGAAGACTTGATACTTTTCCACAGAGCGAAGTAGACTAGCACCCAAGCACAGACCAAGCAAGCTGCCAGCTCCCACCGCATTCCGTTCGGGTATTCCATGCCGGCGCTCATGCTCAGTACCTTTTTCCTGAAAAAATACAATCATGGAATCAAATTATTTTGTTTCATGTTTACTTGCGCGTTTCTTATCAACTTTTATTTCTCAGTAGTGCTTCTTAACTATATAGTTTACTTAGAAACTTAGATCCTTGTTTCTCATATTTGAGCCGTTTTTACCCGACTGCGGCGAAGCCCAAAAGGAGGGTTATGGTGTTTGACTATTATACGTATGTATGTATGCCCGTTTCTTTGTTCCCTCATAACTCCTAAACGGATGAAGGGATTTGAATGAAATATACGTCGTTAGATTTGTCTTGATTGCGCGAGTGTTATAGGCTACATTAAAATTAGAAAACAATGAAAAATTGATTTTGGAGGCCAAATAGCGGAGTTCAAATTTTTTTTTTTCAATATCCTCGAGTAGGGTATCAAAATAAAGAATTTTAAAAGGAGATTACAAAAATATATAACACATAAATGTTTAAAAGAAATTCAAAGTGACAAACCCTATAATCAAGCACAAAAGTTAAATCTGCGAAGAATTTTAGGCGACCAACGAAAGAACAAACAAGGACCAACAAAGGAACTAAAAAGTTGGAAATAAAAAAAGTAAAAAAAACTAAAAAACCCGACTGCAAAAACTGAAAAGCAAAAAACAAGCACATTTTAAATTAAACAAAACTTGGAAGCAGGCGGGTAGAATATTAAATTATGAAATAATAAAAAAAAATAAAACTAAAATAGAACCCCGCCTGCTTCCAAGTTTTGTTTAATTTAAAATGTGCTTGTTTTTTGCTTTTCAGTTTTTCTCTTGGTAGGTATCCTCTCATTCCATTAAATTAGATTATATCCAAAACAAACGCGATCTTTTTACAAATAGTTGTTTGATACCGGTAGTTAGCAATTTCGGAGAACTCAATCGACGTTAAAAATTTACACATGACTTGATCGTTGATAAATATTTATTACTTATCAATAACTGCGGAGTATGCAATCTTTATGAGCCTTATTGACGAATGACGATACCTCAGGTATTGGCATAGTTATATGTGCTAAAGTATTAATCATATCCGGAACTCAAACTTCAACATAATTTTGACGACTACTACTCTTAGTTCCAAAAGTTTATCATTGATAATTTATGATTAAGATGGGCGGTGCTAATCAGGCACACGTGAGTTAAATATGAATGGTGCGTAATCCAATATTACTCGCTACGCTAGTACTTCATATAGATCAAGCTGTAGATTGGTGACAGAAATTAAAGGATAATCATGATCTACACGACCTATAATATAATTTCTTATAAAAAACTAGCGACCCGACCTGGCTTCGCACGGAAGCAATTATTCTACACATAAAAATCCGCAACCCGCATCAAAATCCGTTGCGTAGTTTTAGAGATCTAAGCATACATAGGGACAGACAGCCAGAAGTGACTTTGTTTTATACTATGTAGTGATTATAACACAGGTGTTTGATATTCAAGCACCTGAAATCATTATTTTGTTAGTTCAAATTAAAAACTTACTCGAAGAACTGTTCGGTGGGTGTCTGCGAGCCGTTGGGCTTGGTCATGTTGTGGTTGGGCACCCAGCATTGCGGCGTGTTCCAGCGGTTGGAGCAGCTCGCCCACGGGACCTCCGTCTTGAACGACGTGAAGAAGTAGTAGATAGCCCACGCTATTATCACCGCGTAGTAGGTGGACATTAAAAATGAGATCACTACGCTTGCTAGGCCCGCACCTGAAATTATGCCAAATATATGCTAGTATTTTTCACTGGGTCGGTTATTTAAAGAAATTTAAAGTCAGTTTTGTTAGCTCACCTTTAAAGAGTGGGCATATTTGTGACAGGGCACCAATGGGACCGTGTGCTGTGTACTGGCCCACAGCCAATTCCATGAAAAGCATTGGCACACCGCATACTAAGAGTATTATGAAATAAGGTATGAGGAAGGCTCCTGAAACAATAAAATTTTATCATCAGTTTCATTACTAACACTCGATACTTATTAGGATAAAAACAAAACTAATTTAGTTTTAAAAATAAATTAGCCGGTGAAGTCTTCTCACATGAAAATATGACTGTGACTAACCGACAGTTGTCCGGCCGGACGAGTATTACATTGGTGATGTATCCCCCACAATAAAGGGGACAGTGAACCACTTCCTGCTGCTAAGAGTTCGAGTTTTATAGCATCTAAATAGATATTGTGGGCCATAGGCCTATGTTCAGCAGTGGACGTCTTTTGGCTGAAATGATGAATAGATATTGTGCCTTAATCGGTCGGAAGATGTCGGTAAAAATATTGTTATAAAACATTGCAGTTAACAATAGTGGCCTACTTAACAAAATAAAGGTGGGAAGTTATTTGTATACCGTTCAAACGTCACATTCATTAGTATTCCTAGACCCCACGTGAGAATATTGTATAATTAGCATTTGGGACGCATCTGGAGACAGAATCGAAGAGGAATGCGCTATTAATCACTGACTAAAAGTAGTAATTACCATTAATTTCAAAATAATTTAACAAGACTTCTTATAACAATATTAAAAGTCGCATTTATTTACAGACTGACTTCGAATACCTATACGGAGATTTTTTCAGAAAGTGGAAGTAGGTACTTTATTATTTGATCAACTCTAAAATTACGAAGAAAAAACCCTGAGAGCAAGAAAGGTTCACACAGGCCCACTCTCTTAGTGAAAGACCCTTCTCAAGATACTGTAGCGAACTGTCACAATGCTCGAGTAGTACGTGAAAATATTGTCTGCCTGAAAGATTACAAAGGATTTCAAAGTCAGGTACATCGGTCTATTTTCAAGTGGTCATCGTTGCGCCAATTGTATCCTTGATATCAATGAGTTGACCTACAGGAACCGTCGTAATTAGTCTAGTCATTTGCTCATCCGATTATGTTGGCAAAGTAGGAGTCATTATAGTTCCACGCTTTGATGACTTGTAAACAATTTTTAATCGAATGACTGTTAGGTTCGTTATCATTTATATTTTGATCGTTTCCGGTGACGCTAAATTCTAATTAGATACCAATAGTTTAGATCTAATGGAGATATTTAGTAATTCACTCGATAATTTTGGCTCTGGGCGGGGTATGTGACGAAGCTGATAGTGATAAAAAGTACATGAAAAGGAGACGTGAAACTTCACGACACTAACCCATTCTGGGTATGCCACAATTTAACTACAGCAACAGCGAAATTAAAGACTACATTTTGCATCTAAAACTAACGGAGAAAACCATTGTTGGTTCGGTACAATGCAAGGATGGATATTATACATACATACGTTTGTTGAAGAGCGTTTAGGTCACCACTCTTGTGACTCTACAGTCTACAGTATCTGGTACAATACCTATGTACATTTAAATAAATAGCTAGACAGATATTTGTTCCCACGTCGCATCGCACGGCGCGTCGTGTATTTGGTTTAGTTGCCGACTTTTAGTGCTATCGACTTCTAGGAAAGTATTTAGTCATTCCTGTTTCATGTTTACCTACCACATACTTATACTAGATATTCTTTAGACGAAATATTGTCCGAACATAACCTGTTCCTTTGTAGGTATCCCATCATTAATTTTCGTATTTTTCCTGTGTATAATACAAATATATAATATATGTGTATAATACAATAAATACTTAATAATATATGTGCTAAACAGTATTATAATACCTATTTAGTTATTTAAACTCACGGAAGTATGCTAATGCGATAATAATAAAGTAGGTGGCAGAAAACTGAAAAAAAACTGTTGTTTGTAGGTAAGTACATATATAAATTAACCAAGTGGCACATTATGACGTCATTAACATATCTATGTATTTCGTATAATGCAAAACGTTACAGTGTACAAACAAATCGATGTCATTTAAATATCTGCAGTGATTTCTATATATATCTGGCAATAAATCATTTGATATCTTGTGAATACGTCTACGCAGTGTCAAGTATCAGTTTACCGTAGGCATCAGCTGTAATTCACACCTTATTGTAGTGTCGTTGGATCGTGTTGGTGCCTCGGTGTCAACCAGCCACCAGGCAGTTAGCACGCCGCGACACAAACACACGTACATCGCTCGGACACGATCTCGCACTTGTGTGTACATTACATATTTTACCTTGGTGACTAACTTCTTTCCTGTTATTTGAGATTATGATTTTCTATACCATGTATGGCGCTAACATATTATTACGTATGCAATAACAATGAAGTGCAGGTACTTGTTTACGCTGTTATGAATTAGGAAACTGTTGGAGCATCGAAATTTATTGAGACGTGGCAGTAAATAGGGCAAGCATTGTATGTAATTGAAATAGTTGTGACGTTGTTTTTGATAAAACTTACAACAAGGTACTTGACAAAACAAACTATTTCTATAGCACAGCTACAAATGCTACCAATAAAAAAAATGTAGATTATCAACAAGGGTGTGACGTTTTTTCGATTAGATATCCATTCATCAATACAAACATATAATGACAGGCCTAATACTTATATGATCACGACTCGCAACAAATAAAATGTGTTAAGAAGTTATATAATTATAGCATGTGATAAAAACATAATCGATGTCCTCACGGTCATCTCAATTGTGTTCATATTTCGTGCTTGGGTCATTTTTACCAAGTGTAAAGTGCTCGACAATTAGTAGGTATAGACTTAATGCGATGTCACGGCGGACACGATCGTCTTTTTGTCGCCTTAATGAGTTAATTTACAGCGGCCACGATGACATGTTATTAGCTCAACTACTGCGAAAATGTATTCTTCCAAAATAAAATGATTCGAGCAAATAAATAGTTGTATCTAGCCGGCCACAGATTCCTAATCTTAACTTTGCAATCGTGAGGGTGTGTCCTATTGTTAGTTTGTAGCAATCATTCCTGGACTATGTACTATTAATAGTATAGTTGTATGATTTTCCAATATTGGCTCTATCTCTTGGCCAAAACTAAGATTTCAAAAAGAAAATATTTAACTTATCAACATTTAATATTAGTCTAGGCAACAAGTGCCTTTTTAACCGACTTCTAAAAAAAGAAGGAGGTTCTCAATTCGGATGTTTGTTTTTTTTTTTTTTTATGTTTGTTCGGGCATAACTCCGTCACTTGCTAACCGATTTGAAAAATTCTTTTTTTGTTGGAAAGGGTATACTTCCCAAATGGTCCCATAATTTTTTTATCGAAATCAGACAAGCGGTTTTTGAAAAATCAACAAAACTCAAAAAAAATACTACATTGTCCACATTATGACCCATGAACATGATTGTGAACCACTAAAAAGTGAAAAATAAAAACTTTTTAACAAAAAATAAAACCGACTTCAAAAACAAAACACAAGAAAGTCAAAAATAAATCAGTTTCTGAAGTCGTTGGCAAAAAAATGAAATCAAACAAACAAAAGTCACCGACTTCAGAAACTGATTTATTTTTGACTTTCTTGTGTTTTGTTTTTGAAGTCGGTTTTATTTTTTGTTAAAAAGTTTTTTGATGAACTTTTTTCAGCAGTCTCCGAAAATTATGATTGAGGTGTCATTCGATTCGGAATGGCATCCCGATGATTTTTGAAAAAATTGAAGTTCCGCTTGCAAAAATTGCAAAAGTTATTAACAATTAACTAAAAAATTTAAAATGGTTTTAGTTTTTTGCAAATATCTCAAAACCTAATTAAAATTTTTCAAATTTGAAATAAGATTCAAAAAGGGGAGGAAATTTCCTAAAGAATGTTCTAACTTTCGGAATTGTAGGACCAATATTAATAACTTTCCGATCGGGTTGAAAATACGCCCGAAAACTGGTACTCCGTCTTGCGCAAGCTACGCTCCATTCGGACCTTTAATGAATAAATGTTATTTAAACTTATTAAATATGAAAATTTAAAATTGAAAAAATTCAGGCGCCTGCAGGATAGATCAATACACAATAATCTGTGATCTAAAAATTTTTATCGCGAATTTTCAATAAGTTATCCATTAATTAATTAACAATTTTTTGTAGCACGAACACTGACATTGCAAGTGCGATAATTACACTATATTCATCTGAGATTTTTTTCCTTTCGTGGAGCTATTTTTCAAAGGTCTTAGAATAGGCTCTCGTTGGAAAAATTAAAAAAATGTTAATTTTCGTTTTTTTATTAACAATTTACTGAAATGAAAAATTTCAAACCTTCATTAGACATTAAAAAAATCTTTTGAACCGTTTTTGTATGATCAGAAGCTACTTAAAAATGATTTTTTGTATTTTTTATATCCTGTTTTTTAAAATATTTTTATAAACAAATGCGTTGTTTATGAGATAATTTAATGTTTTTTTTTTAATATCGTAATCTTTGATAATAATCATGATTTTTTTTTTAAAAACCGTTGCTTAAAAAAAATGTTTTATTGCTTAAAAACGCATTTGTTGATTAACAATTATTTTCTCCCACTTCTAATTAATATTAAGGTATCATTTTTTTTAAATCACCATTATTTGTTTTTTCTTTTCGATATATAAAAAAAAAATATTGTTTTATTAAAACTTTCATTGTTTATGTAATAAACAATTTGTAAAAAACAAATAAATTTTTACTTTATATTTTTTTTCTTGTTTTACTTATTGTCACAAAAACAGAATGATTCTTTTTTTTTCATTTAATTTTTTTTACAGTTTTTTTTTTGATTTGAAAAAAACAAAATCTTATCTGTTTTTGTGACAATATTTACTTACTGTCACAAAAACAGATATGATTTTGTTTTTTTTTCATTTATTTTTTTTTCAATTTTTTTTAATTTGAAAAAAAAATCATATCTGTTTTTGTGACAATAAGTAAAACAAGAAAAAAAATATAAAGTAAAAATTTATTTGTTTTTAACAAATTGTTTATTAACACTATCTTGAGTTTATTCACAGATAGATGGGAGTCTCCAATGCTGCGTCATTGGATGAAACTCCATACTGTTTAGTGTTAATTTGTATTGTGTATTATGTCTACTAACACTAGTTTTTAAGATCATTGTTACTAACACTATGGGCGCCGCCCGAAATAAATGCTAATATTATTATTAAGTACATAAACAATGAAAGTTTTAATAAAACAATTTTTTTTTTTTATATAACGAAAAGAAAAAACAAATAATGGTGATTTAAAAAAAATGATACCTTAATATTAATTAGAAGTTGGAGAAAATAATTGTTAATCAACAAATGCGTTTTTAAGCAATAAAACATTTTTTTTAGGAAACGGTTTTAAAAAAAAAAACATGATTATTATCAAAGATTACGATATTAAAAAAAAAAAACATTAAATTATCTCATAAACAACGCATTTGTTTATAAAAATATTTTAAAAAACAGGATATAAAAAATATAAAAAATCATTTTTAAGTAGCTTCTGATTATACAAAAACGGTTCAATAATAATATAATAAAAAAAAGATTTTTTTAATGTCTAATGAAGGTTTGAAATTTTTCATTTCAGTAAATTGTTAATAAAAAAACGAAAATTAACATTTTTTTAATTTTTCCAACGAGAGCCTATTCTAAGACCTTTGAAAAATAGCTCCACGAAAGGAAAAAAATCTCAGATGAATAGTGTTATAATTATCGCACTTGCAATGTCAGTGTTCGTGCTACAAACAATTTGTTAATTAATTAATGGATAACTTATTGAAAATTCGCGATAAAAATTTTTAGATCACAGATTATTGTGTATTGATCTATCCTGCAGGCGCCTGAATTTTTTCAATTTTAAATTTTCATATTTAATAAGTTTAAATAACATTTATTCATTAAAGGTCCGAATGGAGCGTAGCTTGCGCAAGACGGAGTACCAGTTTTCGGGCGTATTTTCAACCCGATCGGAAAGTTATTAATATTAGTCCTACAATTCCGAAAGTTAGAACACTCTTTAGGAAATTTCCTCCCCTTTTTGAATCTTATTTCAAATTTGAAAAATTTTAATTAGGTTTTGAGATATTTGCAAAAAACTAAAACCATTTTAAATTTTTTAGTTAATTGTTAATAACTTTTGCAATTTTTGCAAGCGGAACTTCAATATTTTCAAAAATCATCGGGATGCCATTCCGAATCGAATGACACCTTTTTTTTTTTTTTTTTTTTTTTTTTTGGTGGGTGGAAAATCATCGAATGACCCCCCCCGCTCTTGGGCAGAGCGAAGGGGAGTGTCAGACTTCTACTGACTAAAAACCGAACCCATGTTCCTTCTTTGCCCTTGCGCCGAGGCCACGTAATCCAGTACAAAATACCGCGGCCCCGACGGGCATCGAATGACATTAACATTTTGGTTAAGAGCTTAGTTATCTAGCTCTTGGGGTGTCCAATTTGAAATTAATGAATTTAAAGATCATAATTTTCGGAGACTGCTGAAAAAAGTTGATCAAAAAAGCACTTGTTGACTAGACTATATAGTTACATACTATGATGGAGTATGGCCGAGTACGAATACGACGTTGCAAACTTGGTTTATCTATTTTTTTGCGGTGACACAAATAATAATAATAACATCATTATCATCATCATCATTTCAGCCAAAAGACGTCCACTGCTGGACATAGGCCTCCCCCAGGTGTCGCCACATTGACCGGTCCCATGCGTCTCTCATCCAGCGGGTTCCCGCAACCTTGACCAACGCTATAATAATAACATGTGACGTCATAAGTGTATGGGCGCCTGCAGAGCAGACCGGTCATGAGTACGAGATTGTAACGATATCGACTTTGATTGTGTATTGTTAAGTAGTTTGTAACACCAGGAGAAACAGAAAAATGTGGTTAGAAATCAATTATGGTTAACAGGTTATGTTGGTTCCATCTGTCAGTTAATCACATAATGTACAATGTACATTAGATAAGGCTTCCCATAACTATCATAAAGTTGTAAATAGTAGTGAACGGGCATTTTTTAAAGAACTTAACCGGTACACTAATGAACAACTGAGGGGAATGCTGTTGGCGTCGGGGGCCACGTGATGGCTTCCGGCCACCGTAGACGCGGGCCTGTGGACGGTGCGTAATGGGCTAGCTCGCCGTCCGGCCGTCGTCATGACGGCAACAGACCGTGTCGGCGGCGCGTTCGTGTTCCACGCGCGCCTCAAAGAGATGTCAGCAAGGAGGGGCCCGCAAGGGCCGACGCCCGTCGGGGCCGCGGTATTTTGTACTAGATTACGTGGCCTCGGCGCAAGGGCAAAGAAGGAACATGGGTTCGGTTTTTAGTCAGTAGAAGTCTGACACTCCCCTTCGCTCTGCCCAAGAGCGGGTAGTCTAGGCAACAAGTGCCTTTTTGATGAAGTTTTTTCAGCAGTCTCCGAAAATTATGATTGAGGTGTCGTTCGATTCGGAATGGCATCCAGATGATTTTCGAAGAAAAATGAAGTTCCGCTTGCAAAAATTGCAAAAGTTATTAACAGTTAACTAAAAAATTAAAAACGGGTTTAGTTTTTTGCAAGTATCTCAAAATCGAATTAATTTTTTTCTAATTTGAAAAAAGATTTAAAAAGAGGAGAAAATTTCCTAAAGAATGTTTTAACTTCTGGAATTGTAGGACCAATATAAATATCTTTCCCATCCGGTTGAAAATACGCCCGAAAACGCGTACTCCGTCTTGCGCAAGCTACGCTCCATTCGGACATTTAATGAATAAATGTTATTTAAACTTATTAAATATGAAAATTAAAAATTTAAAAAGTTCAGGCTGCAGGATAGATCAATACACAATAATCTGTGATCTAAAAATTTTTATCGCGAATTTTCAATAAGTTATCCATTAATTAATTAACAATTTTTTGTAGCACGAACACTGACATTGCAAGTGCGATAATTATTACACTATTCATCTGAGATTTTTTTCCTATCGTGGAGCTATTTTCCAAAGGTCTTAGAATAGGCTCTCGTTGGAAAAATTTAAAAAATGTTAATTTTCGTTTTTTCATTAACAATTTACTGAAATGAAAAATTTCAAACCTTCATTAGACATTAAAAAATTCTTTTTTTTATTATATTATTATTGAACCGTTTTTGTATGATCAGAAGCTACTTAAAAATGATTTTTTATATTTTTTATATCCTGTTTTTTAAAATATTTTTATAAACAAATGCGTTGTTTATGAGATAATTTAATGTTTTTTTTAAATATCGTAATCTTTGATAATAATCATGGTTTTTAAAAAAAAAACCGTTTTTTAAAAAATATGTTTTATTATAAAAACGCATTTGTTGATTAACAATTATTTTCTCCCACTTCTAATTAATATTAAGGTATAATTTTAATTAGAAGTGGGAAAACTTTCATTGTTTATGTAATAAACAATTTGTTAAAAACAAATAAGGTATCATTTTTTTTTAAATCACCATTATTTGTTTTTTTTTTTTCGATATATAATAAAAATTATTGTTTTATTAAAACTTTCATTGTTTATGTAATAAACAATTTGTTAAAAACAAATAAATTTTTACTTTATATTTTTTTCTTGTTTTACTTATTGTCACAAAAACAGATATGATTTTGTTTTTTCAAATTAAAAAAAAAAGTTGAAAAAAAAATTAAATGAAAAAAAAAACATATCTGTTTTTGTGACAATAAGTAAATATTGTCACAAAAACAGATATGATTTTGTTTTTTTTCAAATTAAAAAAAAAGTTGTAAAAAAAATTAAATGAAAAAAAAGAATCATTCTGTTTTTGTGACAATAAGTAAAACAAGAAAAAAAATATAAAGTGAAAATTTATTTGTTTTTAACAAATTGTTTATTACATAAACAATGAAAGTTTTCCCACTTCTAATTAAAATTATACCTTAATATTAATTAGAAGTGGGAGAAAATAATTGTTAATCAACAAATGCGTTTTTATAATAAAACATATTTTTTAAAAAACGGTTTTTTTTTTAAAAACCATGATTATTATCAAAGATTACGATATTTAAAAAAAACATTAAATTATCTCATAAACAACGCATTTGTTTATAAAAATATTTTAAAAAAGAGGATATAAAAAATATAAAAAATCATTTTTAAGTAGGTTCTGATCATACAAAAACGGTTCAATAATAATATAATAAAAAAAAAGAATTTTTTAATGTCTAATGAAGGTTTGAAATTTTTCATTTCAGTAAATTGTTAATAAAAAAACGAAAATTAACATTTTTTTTAATTTTTCCAACGAGAGCCTATTCTAAGACCTTTGAAAAATAGCTCCACGAAAGGAAAAAAATCTCCGATGAATAGTGTAATAATTATCGCACTTGCAATGTCAGTATTCGTGCTACAAAAAATTGTTAATTAATTAATGGATAACTTATTGAAAATTCGCGATAAAAATTTTTAGATCACAGATTATTGTGTATTGATCTATCCTGCAGGCGCCTGAATTTTTTCAATTTTTAATTTTCATATTTAATAAGTTTAAATAACATTTATTCATTAAAGGTCCGAATGGAGCGTAGCTTGCGCAAGACGGAGTACCAGTTTTCGGGTGTATTTTCAACCCGATCGGAAAGTTATTAATATTGGTCCTACAATTCCGAAAGTTAGAACATTCTTTAGGAAATTTCCTCCCCTTTTTGAGTCTTATTTCAAATTTGAACAATTTTAATTATTTTTTGAGATATTAGCAAAACACTAAACCCATTTTAATTTTTTTAGTTAATTGTTAATAACTTTTGCAATTTTTGCAAGCGGAACTTCATTTTTCTTCGAAAATCATCTGGATGCCATTCCGAATCGAATGACACCTCAATCATAATTTTCGGAGACTGCTGAAAAAACTTCATCAAAAAAGCACTTGTTGACTAGACTAGGGGGGGGGGGGGGGTCATTTGATTTTCCACCCACAAAAAAAAAAAGGGGAATGCTGTTACTTTCTGAATTAATCCACATCATTCCTGATTTTTTACTATCTACATTTTCAAGTTATTTGTTAGCGATTTATACAAATCGACGATGAAACTGTTTCTTCATACGCCTGCGCATCTATCTGCTTCGCAAGCCTATGAGGGCCTATGCCGCTTCCACGCATGGCTACGTAGTTGCTACGCACTTGCTACGCACTTGCTACGCACTTGCTACGCACTTGCTACGCACTTGCTACGCACTTGCTACGCACTTGCTACGCACTTGCTACGCGCTTGCTACGCGCTTGCTACGCACTTGCTACGCGCTTGCTACGCGCTTGCTACGCACTTGCTACGCGCTTGCTACGCAGGCCTACGCAGTTGCTACGTAGGCCTACGTAGCTGCTACGCTGGCCCCAAGCAGATGCTATTTAATATCTAAGTATTGTAAATGCAGGGTCGACGCCATAACTAGGCAACGACTGCGTCAGGCATAGGAAGCGTCATAACTATACCCTGCTGTGAAAAAAAACAAGACAAGATTTGTAAAGGTTATTTTGCCTTACCTCCTCCACTTTTGTAGCACAGGTAGGGAAACCTCCACACATTCCCGAGGCCAACCGAGTAGCCAACGCATGCTAATACGAATTGTATTTTGTTGGCCCAGAACGGTCGGCGGGGCTTTAGGTGGGCAGTCGTGTCCTCTTCCTCCTCCTCGCAGTCACTCTCGTGTGACGCTGTATCTTCATCTGGAGGCCTGCGTAAACAAAAAATATTAAGTTATTTTAAATCATCGTTTTAAATTTTAATGATTTAAATTTAATTATTGGATGGATATGGCTAATTTCAATAAGGCTCTTGGTTACGTTTTATTTGGTTCGTGTTTATACAAGAGAAGAATTTGAACATTTACTGGAAAAATCCGGTGGCGTGATGTTGGCATATAGATTTATTTTTAAATTGAGTAAATAAAATTTACAGAAGCTTCTTAACATAGAAACCACAAACTAATATTTTTATGAATGTATAACAGTATCAACTTAAAAGTAATAACTACACTGATATTTTTCGAATGGCAAATATGCCAAAGGTTTTTGACGAACTATGTAGACGTAAATAATCATATAACTAAGTATATAATAATAAAAATCCGCAAATAATTGTAACTGTATAAAAGAGATTCAACATGTCGTAGATAATTTATGTAGATTACGTGTATGTCGAGATTTATATGAAATGACATGTTTGTACAACTAATGAAATACTAAACATAATGTAGATAACAAAGTTTTCAGATGGAGGAAAAACGACGGCTTGCAATACTTTTTCTTGTTACTTTTATTTAAAATGGTCAAGGACTTTCCTAGCCATAGGTATAGATAGAATCTATGGCGTACATGAAACTTGCAAAGCCGTACTTGATAAACTGAGTTGTTTGGATTAATGATGAATGATCTACAATGACCGTGGATTAGAGTGACGTCACACAGCTCAAAGGCTTTACCTACTTTTGATGAGACGTAAGTAAACGTAGCTTTACAATTTCAGAGACAAGATTTGTAATCCGGAAAAGTCTGTGATATGGAACTACGTAATTGAGCTATTTAAATAAATTAAGGCTATATTAACATATTAAATAATAGGTTCAACCTTAATTCTACGTTTATGTTACAGTTCTTATGCCTGTAGTAGTAAAAGTAGACTCTCTTTGGGCAAAATGTGGGTAACATACCGGTCTCTATTTGCGGTTGCGGTTTAGTCAAGAGATCGTGGATATAGTTCGAGTTTAATTCGAACCCTGGAAAATTATTTACTTGAAAGTGCTACTTTCAAGGAAAATCACATATAGACAAGTTTCACAAGAAAGCCACCATAAACAACAAAGTGCTGAAAATGTTTCATAAAGTAGGTTTTTCTGCCATTAAGGGGGTAGCTCTACAGACACCGCGCGATATATCGGTATAGAAGAAAAGATAGAGAAAAAGGATTTTTTATGGAAATACTTGTAATAAATAGTCATTAATAGTTTGACTGTATTTCAATTATTAATTCGTATAACGAATAAACCTGTGACTAAACGTATTTCCTTGGATTATAATAGACTAGTCTAATGCGTTTGTATATATTTCTGTAGATTTCCCTACAATATCCTGAAAAAAATTGTAAACCAATGATAAGATTGAGATATTATATAGATGGCATATATTGTTCAATAGATGACATATTGTTTTTTGTAGTCACTATTCTAATTAAAACAAAGTAATTTACATTTTACTTAATTAATCATGGTTTTGTGAATCATGTTTATCTTTTGGGCTATAATATCAAAGTAGATATCTAGGTGGTTGTGCTGAAAGTAGGTTATTAATTACTGTTTGCTCTGAGTAGAATAATTCAAAATGATTAAACGCTACTCTAAAGACTGGTGGAAATGGCGGTTATTGATTTAAATAATTGATATCGAATTTGAACACATAAAAATCTTTAACGTTAAACACACACTATCAAAAATACTGGCAGTGACAGAACAACAAACAGCTGATTGCTACAGTTTTCAAGATTTATGTCATTTACTGTATGAAGTTGGCCTCATGTGAAGATGCTGGGACCTTTTAAGTGGTTGAACCACTATGGTCTTCAAGAACAATTTAAAGAAGTAATCCCTAGCTGTCAACGTGTAAGTAGGCAAACGTATTTTAAAATCATTATCAAGTAGGCAATGATAAGGCGAAGCGGCGCGGGCGCACGATCAATCGTCGTATCCACGTCGTATGCGAGATATGTGTGTGTGGGAAGATAGCAGCAATGCAGTTTTATCAGCTCATGGCGTGAAGGTCAAACGACCAAAACTCCCTATAAACATAAGCCTCTTGGGATTTTAGGATTGCCTCAAGTAGTTCATGTCATAGTTTAATCGGACGCATTCAAATCCTTCGCTTGACAGTGAAAGTGCTGAACAGGTACTTGACTGGATTTATGAAATTGCATGCACAAACGTTATTCCGACAAAACATATTTAAGTGCTATTGAAGTCATAACTTCTGTTAATTTTCTTGTGCGGTATATATAAGTTTTGAAACTGACATGGTCATTAGCATTTTGATAAACATTGAAAACGGAGTATTAAACCATGTTTACAGTTTATTTTGAGTTCCTGATATTTCGGTGCTGTGTGTATCAGAACTCAAAACAAACAGTAAACACGGTAAATATTTCGTTTTCAGTGTTTTTGTATGGTTGCTATGCTTACCATTTTATTAGTGTGAATACATTGAATTCGTGAAGAACTATTTACCACCTACAACATATTTAAGGGGATCTTATCTTAATTTTTCTCAAGAGTCTATCATAGAAACTTTCGGCAGTGCCCTACTTGCTTATTGTCTTTCTCAGAAAAGCTGTCAGTACCACTTTACCCCAATTACAGTTCTATCCTAAAAATGATGTGCGTCAAAAAGTAATTCTCACAACGGAGGGATTGTAGAGTCGGTACAGTTTGTATGGTAAAGATTGCACAGTTTGAATAATATCAATGTCCTATAGTTTCGCCTAAATTGTAAGTACCAGCGTGACATCATCAGATAGAATCGAAAAACAAAGGAACCTTTGTCATTTTTATTTATCATTGCGTTCAAAACCTGTGAAATGGATCGTCATTACATATTGTTAAGGTTATGAGAGGCGATATGCTCAATAAAGAAGCGCTTCCACGCTTCGGTTACACGGGAATGGGACTTCTACATTATTAGTTTATTTTTTTAATTTGTATATGAAAACAGTGTAAGTTGTTACTTACACTGTTTTCACATACCACAAACGCAACGTGTTTTGCGAGGTACCACAAACGCAAGATATGTGCATTGTGCATCTAAGTGCTTACTTCCCGCACTCCCAGTGTAGTCGTAAACTCGTGGTCATTAATAATTCACTCTTTTTGTTATTTGAATAAAAAAAGGGTTTCGAGTTTCAATAAAAGGTTTTGGCGAAAACAACTTAGCCATAAAAAGCTCGTAAAGGTGAGTTAGACTGCGAGCAAAAGTGTTGGCCATGAGCATAAATAACAATCATAACGTCAGTAATCCGCGATGGGTAAGGTAGAACTATCTTTCAGTGGCCAATCCCTCCCTCTGGGAGGTCCTCTGGGTGGTGTTCACTGTTGGATTCATGTCTCTACCTAAATTCCAACAGTGAGAACGTTATCGGTCAATTACATCATACCCTAAGTAAGCCCACATTCCTCTAGCTCTAGTTAAGTTGAAGTCCCATGTAAAAAGGGGTCAGCTTATTGCGGTCAACCAGGCACAAATCAAGACGCCGTGCTGCTACTCTGAGAGTGATGCCCGATCCGGGAATCGAACCAGCGAGTGAGTTATTGTCCTGCTATGACCACACCGTAGCAAACGACAACCATCTAGGACAGGGGATCTTAAACTTTAAAGATAACGGAGTTTAGTTATAATTGTAACTCAAAGTCACTCATGTCTCTGGCTACGTGCGCTGCTGGGCCATACATAGTCCGGGCTGAATGCTTGCTAACTACCTACTTACATAAAAATAATGAGTCCTTCTCATCACATGTTTTGCGCTATTTCAAAATAATATTTGTATCCGTGGTACTATAAGAGCTAATTAAAAATAATTTTGGCGGAACCCTAATGACTATTCTACGGAACCCCTAGGTTCCGTGGAACCCAGCTTGGGAATCCCAGATCTAGGATATAGTGTTTGTATTATTTGTCTCAATGTGATATTTTTCATTATTTTTCAATTCAATCAGCTTTTCTGATAATAAACAACTCAGAAATTAATGAAATCACAGTTGATAGACATCTTTCTATTCAGCGCTAGCTACAACAGTTAGATAAGGAAAAGGGATGCTGCAAAACGTGTAAGAAACTGGAAAATTTGACTTGGTAATGCATGTGAATAGTTTAATGCCATTGCCGGCTAAAGTTTAAGGGAAAGACTAAAAACACAAATGAATGTGTATTACCGTGCGTAGATCGCGTGAATTCGTATTTTTTGCTTCAGTGAATTTTTGTTTACTGAATAAGATGCTAGCGGTCACCGATGCTATTGATGCGCGTCTAGTACATAATGTGTAAAATGAAAATGTAAAGGGGTGGGATCCTGGTGTCCTGAAACACAGGCCATGAGCCTAGCTTAGGCACCAGTCTCCCACAATATATAATACCTGAATTGTGTATCTTGTCGAATCTGACCATTGCTAATTTATGTATATTGTGGTGAGAAAATAAAACTTTATTATTATTATTATTAGAAGTACACTAGCAAGTGAACTGATGCTTGCCAGTCGACCTTGACAAATGATTGGCTATAAAGGTTTTTGTAATAAAATTGTGTTCTGACAATATGAATTGATATAAATAATTTTATTGTTTTCTATTACCAACCTTACTATACCTATTACAATTACGTTAATTTTAGGTAAGTAGCTGAATTGTTTCATCATCATTCATCATTTCAGCCAAAAGACGTCCACTGCTGAACATAGGCCTCCCCCAGGCGTCGCCACATTGACCGGTCCCGTGCGTCCCTCATCCAGCGGGTTCCTGCAACTTTTACCAGGTCATCGGTCCACCTAGTGGGAGGCCTTCCAACGCAACGTCTTCCGGAATTCTGCTGAATTGTTTATATTTTGAAAAATAATATTAAAAGCTTTAATGTGCAGTCCATAGATATAATGTGGTATAAGGTGCAGTCTTTGTCTTGAAGTAAAACGTTAGGTACCTATATTAACTTTCCGAATAATAAGTAACGAAAATGGCTACTCGTACCATACGATTTGAATTTAGGTCCTTTTTAAACCTTATGATTAATTTGCTCAGTCTAAATTGTTTGACTCTTGACATTGAAGGTGTCATATCAATCAGATAAGCTATTTTTACATGAATGGGGACAAACAATCAGACAATGCTTTTCTGTTTACTTTACTGTGATAATGTTTTAAATAGGCCTACGTAGGTATAAAATACAACTATTGTTCTGCTACAATTTGTACAATTAGGTTCAAAGTAAAGTTCTAGAGGTACTGTGTTTACGAGATGCGGAACTCTTGCGATGGAGGGCACAGTGCACATTGTAAGAGCCACTTATGATAAGTAATTGGACACCTTTGTTCTGCAGTTAGGAGTAATAATACCAGTTTGTTAAGAGTACATGTGCCTAACAGATATTTAAGATACTTTAGTTTTCTTAGATTTACTGCACACTAAGATATATATGGCTTCACAGCTAGACATCTTTGTTAGTGTTGAGACTTTTCCGATAACTTCTCCTACATTACCTACTTAAACACGAGCCAATTTATTTATAACTGCCATCTATATGTAGTAACTTCATAGAAATATTTGAATTGTAGGTACGATATTAAACCTTTTTCAAACCAATCTTACTCCATGAAAAAAAAGTGAATCATCATCGTTTCAGATAAATTAAATTTTTTACTACTTACCTTACCTGCATCATACCTATACCTACAATATAAAAATCATAATGTCGTTCTAGCTATTATTATTTAGTTGCGTTCGAGGTCTACCACATAATTTTAATGATGTAAAGGTCATTTTGATTGTAGTTACTAACCGACCAGCTCAGGAATGAAATACAACAATGGCAAAAAAGCAAAAAGTAGAGTTAAACAATATTAAAATGCTTTTCAACGAAAATAATTATAGTACCTAGTTAATCAATGGGTACTATGCTTACAAAGTGATCCTGCAAGTACCAGAAAATTAGTAATGTCACAAAATGAGCAACATATTACATATGTACATAATTATAATACATAGTTCATTCCACTACGTTCACACTACTTATTTTTAAAGATAGTAAAGTGTCCGCTATAAAAAAATAGAATGACCTTCCAGCTATGTTATCGATTATTGTAAAGTAAATGTAAGTACCGTTTTTCATTCGCGATTTACATAATAATATTATGACGATAAAGTTGATATACAACTGTGTTGCTTGGAGTCAGTTGGAGTATTTAGGCACACCTAATTTATCATCACTGAATAGGTCGATATTCCACTGATGGATTGTAATTATATTGATATTCATTAACTGTTATGCATTCTAGTATTGACATTATTATCTGTCTCACGTTTACCACCTAACTAACAAAAATCGTTTTTTGTCCATGAATTGGTGTCAGATTCCAGACCATTTGGTGGTTTAGATACAACAATTTTATTTTCTAAAAATGTTTTAAAAAAGTTCAAAAACCTTTAGAATCGGCCTGTTCTGTCTGCTCAGTGTGAGAAATCAAAATTAAGTTAATCTCCTCAAATATTATGTTCAATTGACAAATTAAGCATGGCATGTGACCAATGACGACTACCTAATCTGAGTTATATGGCGGATTATGGCGGTTTACTTATTTAGGAAAATCGTTTTATATAAAGTACTTAATAGAAAACAATCTAGCATGCTTAATATTCCATTGTAATCATAATACCTACTCTACACATCCTGTACCTATAGACTACTTTGTGTCTATTAAATTAAGTTAGGTTATAAATTGTAGACCTGTGAATCTGTGTGCGTTAACTCTGTATCAAGCAGAACAGAATGCACGGAGGATAGGGAGATGTGGACGGTTGATAGAAGTCAATTGAATAATGGCAACCCAAAAGGATGTCATTCGAAGAGGTACTCACGTAGGAGGACGAACTAGATGGAACAATTCCGTGGGCGATGTTGGTACCCGTCTTATAACCATTTTGCGACCATCCGTGCATCCCATACCGATCGAAGCAAGAGATCGGACCGATGGGGCGCCATAATGGTTGGTGCCGCTGTCAGATCCCTCAGGATATGTGGCCACTTGCTCGTAAGGCCGTAGACACCGTGCAGACGCTGCACCCGAGGCTGTAGACACATCACGAATCCTGTGTGTATCACTGAAGCTCTTCACTTTGCGCATTTGCCCAGAGGGCGCTATCATCGGCGTCGGAGCGTGTAGCTCGAGGAGCTTTGAGTTCTCCCTGTCTTGGTCGTCATAGTGATCCACGTGGATCGCCACGCTGCTGAGCGCGGCGGCTTCCGACGAATTTTCGATTTTACTCATACTATCACGTCACAGGGTCATGACGCGGTGACTATCGTCGCGTGCGTCGCTGGCGACGCGCGACTGTGAATAATGGATGACCGATCGCGAGAGCGAGCGAGGTCGGCTGAGCTGGCGGACCGACTGCCCTGACTGGTTCGTCAATCGCGGCAAGGCAATTGGTAAACAAAGTGCGACTCTGACATCGGTGGTGGGAGTATATCACAAGGAGGGGGGAGGGCCGCGCATGCGCCGTGGCGGCCATGAGACATTGCGCTGCGCTTGCGTTTATCTCAGGGCTGGCCCACAATAGCTAGTACAATCTATGGTTGAACAGTAAGTTAAGTATGAGATATTAACGACTACAGACTGTTTAAAGTATGAAATTGTAGTGTAGAAACAAAAATTGGTAACAGCCATTTGTGGATTTGTGCATTTTGATGACAAACTGGTGAAATGTGCACACAATGAATGCGTGTTTAGTTCTGACTTTATACTTCTACATAATCTTTCGAATGCAGAAGTAAGGTCATCTTGCATCCTGTTAGGCTGGAACTGCTGGACCACCATTAGGGGATAACAGACTCGACATAAAGGGCTAAGAAGGAACATGGGTGGTTTTTATAGTCAATAGAAGTCTGACACTCACTTTCGCTCTGCCCAAGAGAGGAGGGTTATTTGATGATTTTCAATCCGCCAAAAAAAAAAAAAAAGGGGATAACAGATGAGATATATTCTAGATAAAACTAAGTTCTTTGGCGGTCGAAGAAATTTTATAAGGTAAAGGTATGACGGGGTATCATGTTACTGAATGCAATTTCAAAGTTCTATGTGACTGTTCCTATACTACGCTAGCTATAGCTATTACACTGATAAAATTTTTGTTTTTCCTACATCATGTAAATATATGATTTAGGTCATAAATGTATTAAGTAATGTGGTACCTGATAAATGTCTTAAGGTCGGTTTTCCCCCTTGTTAAAAGTGGCTTGAAATGGTTCACGTAAAAGAACACAAGGATGTGTCTTCAGTTAGGTTCACAGTCATGGTTCTCCCACTTAGGTACGGTTGTTCAGCTGTGTAGCTACTTCGCGAAACTTCGACGTCTCTGGGGGAGTCAGGGGGTTTAAAATGGTCACTTTAGCGGATCATTATATGAATTGCGAAAAATTTGTAAAATGGTCACTAACACAGTTACTATTAGGAATAGTCATTTTACGAATTTTTGTGGCCATTTTAGACCCCCTGGTCACATTATAGTAATTTTAACCCTGTGAGCGCCAGAACGTAAATGCATCGGCGTCCCCCCCTCCCAAAGTCCCAAGCCAACCCACGAGTTGATCGCAAAAATCTACTTAAAAAAACATTCAATATCTTAGGGAAAACCTATAAAATACAATTCTTTTAAAACAGATAATTACCCGCCCTTTGCCTACTTGAAATCATTGTATTTTTTTATTTTGTGTTCTTTTATAACCACATTAAAATTTGTATGTATTTCTTTTATTTATTTTTTTCCTTAAATTATGCATTTAATTAGCGGAAAAGTGTTTTCTTTGAAGTTTTCACGCTACATATGGCTAATTATTATTGCTTTTCATCCCATTTTTTTTAAATAAAATATCACTCGTGACATCATTTATTTTAATTTTACACTACCTACTTATTCTTTTTTTTATTTATTTTTTTATTTGAAATGGGTTTACTCCTGCCATGATCTCAATCTTACCTTAAGGGCAGAGATGAGATCGACGATGGAACGAGCTTACCCAGAAAAAGCCTGTTCAGTTTTATAACAGTTACAAAGTTTTCAAAAATGTCTAAAACTTAAAGAAAAGTTTCAGAAGTAAATTAAGGACGATGTTGTAAGTGTTCGAGTTAAGAGATGGTGTTGTAAATGATGTTAGGAGAGTAGGAAACGTTATTGAATATTACGAAATTTGCCAAATAATTCAGACATCGTCGGTCTAATTATCAGAATTCGCATCTACAAAAGCGCCATTTTTCTGCGCCATCTTTTTTAGTGCTTGCAACGTGAATTAATTACGTTACTTATTATTTCGTGAATCTTTTGCCCAACACCTAATAGGCATTGAGTTTTCTGCTCAACCTCAAACATTTATTTCAATTAGACCATTACAGGCATATTTAAAACATAAAAAAGCGAAGCTGCAATCGGAATCATAAGGCTTAATAACTTGTAAAAGTACGACAGTTAGCCATTCCACAACGTAGATCTCTGGGGAGAAGAATGGGCAGGAAACTCCATGGACACTATTTTAAATCAACAAAATCTTGGTTCCATAATTATTTATATTGAGATTATATTTTGTCGGCACGGTTGGCGCAGTGGCTAAGCAATTAGACTGCTGCGCTGCGTGCCGCGGGTTCGATCCCCGCACGGAACAAATATTTGTATGGCCTACAGATAGTTGTTCCGGGTCTGGGTGTTTGTGTATGTGAGTTTAAATGTTTGTAAACGCCCACCATACAGGAGAAATTCCTAGTGTGGGGCAACGTTTAAAAAAAAAATAGGTAAAAAAACTTTTTAAGTTAAACGGTTTTATGTTAAACATACATTGCAATGTTTAAGATAAATGTACTAAAAACCAAAAAATAATAAAATAGATACAGTCGTGGGAAAAAACCGTGGGGCACGTCAATTGTAATTTCCGCAGCACGACAGTTCCGGATTGACGTGCCCCACGGTTTTTTCCCACGACTGTATCTATTTTATTATTTTTTGGTTTTTAGTACATTTATCTTAAACATTGCAATGTATGTTTAACATAAAACCGTTTAACTTAAAAAGTTTTTTTACCTATTTTTATTTTCTAGTTTTTAGCCGCCATCTTGGATTTTAATTTTACATAGTATGTATATTGTATTCTGCTTGTTGAGCCCTTTCATTTGATACCCATATTGATGGGATTAATAAAACATAAATTATCCGCCATTTTGTAGCGGCGGCCATCTTGAATTTATAATGATAATGAATAAACATAATTGTATTGTCACCAAAATCCAAAGTGTATACAAAATTTCAGATTAATCGGTTGACAGGAAGAGGGTGTAATTTGAATTACTAAATTTGATCCAAGAATAAAACAAACGGGGTGAGCTAAATAAAACCGTTTAAAAATATATATATATAAGAGAGCAGCGGTGGCCCAGCGGTGGCGGCCCCGACTTATGAACAGTAAGTAGGTCGTGGGTTCGAACCCAGGACGGCACATTACTTACCGCTGCTCTCAAAACGGTGAAGGAAAATATCGTGAGGAAACCTGCATGTCTTAGAACCAAAAATAATCGAAGACATGTGACATCTGGTAGATAAATAGCCCATTCCCTCTCAAAGAGAGGAGGCCTGTGTCCCAGCAGTGGGAACATTAATAGGCTCTTGATGATGATATAATCATAAGTATGTGAGAACGATGTACGTGCAAGTTAGGAGCGTCCAGAGTACTAAAACTTACTTAAAAAAAAAATACATGGCAGCTAAGAGATGCTAACTGAAGCACAACCAACGATAGGTGCCATAATTTACAGTATTAGGTAAAGTTTGGTAATATATTGAACATGTAGGAAAGTGTAATGAAACAGTTCCTACTATACCGGGTCAGGAGTTTAAACTAGGTAACTCTTGTATGAATTGCCAGATCATAGACCTTCCTTCCCGTATCCGGCGCGACGTCCTAGGGAGACCGCCAAGTAGTTCTTCCTCTCTTTAACGAACCAACTAACCTTAAGTGAAATTTATGCTTCATTTTTTTCTTTTAGACGTTATCTTTTTATTTCGGAACTGTACCTAAACCAGATGTAGAGCTAATACAGTCACACCCTTTATATTTTTGTTGATCGGAAAAATAGAGAAATGAACTGTAGCAAGAAGTTGAAGTTTCTCCATAACTCTTATGTTTTAATTACTTATTAAATAAAACATTAAAAAACTTACCAAATGGGTTCATATTTTTTATTAACCGTGGATTGGAATGCTTTAGACATTATGTTTGCACTTTTTTCGGAAATTAATTTAATAGAGTATGATTTTTTATTACCCCACCGAACAGTGAACACGGTAAACGTTAAATGATGTCGCTCCTCTACAAGCCGTGCCCCCTCTACATTGCTAATTTATTATTCGTTCCTCGCCAATTAACACTTATAATCTGTTTACATCTTCAGTGTCACTAATTCATATCTACTAAATAAACGTTTTACATGGCTTTAACCTAGTACCTCGAAATTACTTATTTTATGAGATTATGTTTGACATCTTCATTATATTTATTTTAGATTAAAAATCTGTGATTTGAGCGAGAAGTACAGTCGAGTTCATTTGAACTTAGCTATCCTTTTGCTGAAACCTTGAAATATATAGTTGGGCAGCCCAGTACCTAAGTGGAGTTGATTTGAGCTGTGTGCGGACAATTGAGTGCCTCTGTAAGATGTTATAACAAAACTGCGTACCTCGACTCTTACGCTAAGTTTCATCCCTGTCTTTTAGGTAACCCTAAAGGGGGACAGACGGGTTACCAACTGAGACGCGCTCAGTGTGAGCACGCACGACAGTAGCGGTAAGTCCCCCCTTTAAGGAGTGGCTGGAGAGGCGCCACCTTCCGCCTGTTGCAGGTCCTCACCGGAAACGGTTGTTTCGGGAGGTACCTGCACCGAATCAGGCGGGAGGAAACACCCGGATGCCGTCTGCCCTGCTTAAGCGGAGCCCCGCCGTGTTCTCGTAGCGGCGATCGGCGGCGGTGATCTCTCGCTTGCGGTCCCGGTGCAAGTCTGGTCAGGGGCGAGAGGGATTGGGGAGCCATCGCCTCCTTCTGCGAAGTAGTGATGCTAGCGAAGGAGGTGGCGGAACGTGAGAGGGAGAGGAGAACCTCACGTCCCAGCCGCTGCGGGAGACGCTCGGCGTCGGGGGCCACGTGATGGCTTCCGGTAGGCGCGGGCCTGAGGACGGTGAGTAATGGGCTAGCTCGACGTCCGTCCGTCTGATGATGACGACAGGCCGTGTCGACGGCGTGTTCGTGTACCACACGCGCCTCAAAGAGATGTCAGCAACATGGAAGGGGCCCGCAAGGGCTGACGCCCGTCGGGGCTGCGGTTGGTTCGAAAGAGATACCGCGGCCTCGACACAAAGGGCTCAGAAGGAACATGGGTGGTTTTTTAGTCAGTAAAAGTCTGTCACTCCCTACCGCTCTACCCAGAGAGGGAGGAGTCATTTTATGATTACCCAACCCAAAAATAAGAGATGCGCTCAGTGTTGGCTTGCATCAGTTGCATCAAGGGTCGATTGACTCCTTTCAGTTGTTAATGTGCAATCTGACGTCACGTTGTGTCGCAGTTGGATATTTATGTAGGTAGATATTGTTAGTTATATATAACATGAGTAAACGTGACTTTTGGTAATCCTTCGTGTTTATTTGCATTGAATTAAGGTGTTATTAAATACATTTTTGCGACGACAGTGACGAACGTGATAAGCATGGAAAAAATAGCCAAAAGAGATTTGGTTATTTTTTTGGTAATCGAGGGATTATTCCTAACCTGACCCGAAATCCTAACCCGGTAGCGGGTTAGGTTAGGAACTCAATAAAAAAAAGAATTTTATTCCTAACGTAACCCAATTCCTAACCTTACCCGATGTATCGTTCCTATCCTAACCCGAATTGCGATAAGGTAGGTTTCCCGTTCCTCTTTCTCAGAATAAAAGGTACCTATATAACGATTATATTTATGTATAAACATAAAAAGAGAAGTCCTGACTGACTGACTGACTCATCAACGCCCGGCCCAAACCCTTGGACCTAGAAAGCTGAAATTTTGCACAGAGGGAGAGGTTCCCTTTATAATGTAGACAAGGAACAAGGAAGGATTTTTCGAAATTCAACCCCTAAGGGAGTTAAATAGGGGATGAAAGTTTGTATGGAAAATCGTCATTTTCATGCGGGCGAAGCCCCTGGCAAAAGCTAGTTATTAATAATAAATAATAATACATGGCTCATGAGGGTGCTGGAGTTGTACAAAATAGACGCAACTCTACGCACCTTCCTTGAGTCGTGTATGGAAGACGGTCCTTCGATATCCAGGATGTCGACAGATTCAGGAGAACGATGAACCTGTATGGATGAAACGGGGAATTTTCCAGGGCGATAGTCTGAGCCCGCTTTGGTTCTGTCTAGCCCTGAATCCTTTAAGCACATTGCTGGAGGATTCAGGTCTAGGCTACCGGATGAGAAAAGATGGTCAGGTCATATCTCAGCTTCTTTACATGGATGATCTGAAACTCTTTGCCCCCAACTGATGGAGCTACTGAAACTAACTGAATATTTTAGTAGCGCCATCAAGATGGAATTTGGTGTTGTGCAGTCATGCATGTAAAGAAAGGGGAGATTATAGAGTCCGAGGGAATTCAGCTCTCGGATTCCATACACCTCAGATATCTTTCCTCATCCGAAAGCTATAAATATTTGAGTATGTCGGAAGCGTTAGGCCTTAACGCAGCTGACATGAAGCAATCGTTAAAGGAGCGCTTCTTCGGACGCCTGAAGAACGTTTTAAGTAGCCTTCTTTCAGGTGGTAACAAGGTGTGCGCCTTCAACGGTTGGGTCATGCCAGTTTTAGTTTACTCTTTTGGCATACTCAAATGGACTCAGACCGAACTTGATGCCTTGGATAGGAGAGTCCGTACATTGCTGACCGCAAATCGGATGCATCACCCACGATCATCGGTGACGAGACTGTACATCCCGCGGAAGTGCGGGGGTCGAGGCTTTTTAAACGCGAAGACCTTCCACAACCGCGAGGTGTGCAGTCTCAGAGAATATTTTTTAAAAGCCGATGTGGATAAGCACCGAGATGTGGTCGAAGTGAACAAGGGACTCACCCCGCTGTCCATGGCTAACGAGAAGTGGCGCAAACCTGTAGTACTTACTGCTGATGACCGCAAGGAAGTATGGCAAAGCAAGGAGCTTCACGGGCGCTTCTACCGGGCTCTTCATAGGCCCGATGTAGATTTTCGAGCGTCCGTGTCCTGGCTACGTTTCGGCGACCTCTTTGGGGAAACTGAAGGTTTTGTCTGTGCGATTATGGACGAAGTTATCTTGACGAACCCGTCGGGGCTGTGGAATATCGAAAGCCCGTCGGGGCTGTGGATTATCGAATTATATAAATAAACAACTATCAGAAGTATATTATGAAGGATGGGACGGTTGACGTGTGTCGGGCATGCCATTGTCCGGGAGAGTTCATCAGACATATTATTTCTGGTTGTTCTCGTCTGGCTAACGGCGAGTACTTGCACATGCACAATCAAGTAGCCAGGATTATTCACCAGCAACTAGCCTTGAAATATAAACTTGTGGAGTCAGAGGTACCGTACTACAAGTATGTGCTCGGACCCAGTCCTCGAAAAAGACCATGTAATGTTGTACTGGGATCAGTCTATTATCACAGACAGGACTATTGTTGCCAATTAGCCTCATATAGTGGTGATAGACCGATCAGCGCGCCGCGTAATGATAATCGATATTACCATTCCGCATGACGAGAACCTCGTGAATGGATAAATACAGATATTTTTTTTTTTCACTTTTAGCACACGAGGTTGTCGATATGTGGCATGTGAACTCGGCTATCATTGTGCCGATAGTCGTAACGGCCAATAGCCAAGATTCTGGACGACCACCTGTTCAAACTCTCACTTGGCGGTAGGATCAAGATCCTGATTCAGAAGGCAGCACTCCTCGATACGGCTCGCATTGTGAGGAGGTTCCTGTCTCTGGAGCCCTAACCACCGGTAGCTTGGACCCTGCTCCCGTTACCGGTGGACGACTATTTTTATATTTTTAAATGTTTTTTTATAAGTTTTGTATGAAATATTTATCATAAAACAGTGTATAAATTCAACCTCTGACGGAGACACGCTTACTAGATGTCATCATCAGTGTCTTCAAACGTGTCCTAATCCGTCATTTTATCGGCCTCCTAATTCAGCCCCGATGGAGAACCACGCTCACTTGATTCTATCATGTGCCTTACCCGTGGTCTCTTCTCATTTGTTCGACCTCTGGATTGGTTGTCGCCAAACTAACAGCTACTACAAAAATGTGTAACATTGCAATGAAACTACGAAAATATTATTAATTGTTTATTCTTAAAACTAGATATAATCGATATTTATTTTACATAAAATTATGGTGATTTCGAATATTTATATGAATATCACAAAATTCGAAGAGCGACGGATGCCACATTAGTAAAAGTAAAACGTAAAAATAATATAAAATAACGTAGGTATAGGGTGGGGCGCGGCGAGCGCGAGCTGGCGCCCGGCGCGCCCCCGGCCGGCGGTCCTCCGGCGGCAGCACAGAGATAGGGAGAGAGGAAGACCGACACCGCCCGGTGCCGGCGGAGGAGCGCGGCCGCGACTAGCGTACTCAGCGCTGGAACAGCGGGTTGGGGAAGTCGGCCGGGTGCGGCAGGGGCGCGGGCGGCGGGCGAGCGCGGCGCCACGCCACCAGCCAGCACGCCACGGCCGCCGCCACCGCCACCAGCGCCAGTAGCGCCGTGAGCGCCAGCGCCACGGCCAGGCCCGCCGCCGAGACGCACACCTCGCCTGCGCCTGCTGCACCCGAGCCTGCCGCGCCGCCGGCGTCGCGCTGCCGCGCTACCTGCGACGGGTCGCGCCGCTGCAGCGTCAAGATTTGGTTTGATTCGACGGTCACTTCCTCGCGGAACTGGCCTGCAGGTGAAGATGACGTCCTGCTGTCGATCGCTTCTCGTTTTCGTCGTTTGCCAAATGCGTCAGCACCGCGACAGTTCACCTGTGAATAGCGGTAAAATGTAGAATACTTGTCTTTTATTGAATATAACTAAGAGTTTTTTCGAAAATATCTGTAAGTATTATGCTAGTGTTCCTTACCGGTTGACATTTTCCGAAACAGACGCGAATGTTACATTGGAATCGAATGTTGTCGCTGCTGGGGAACTTGAACGCATTAAAGGCGACTCGCAGTACGCTGCCGTCTTCGCTTCGTTCCCATTCGCCGAAGATTGATGGATCCGTTGCACATCCATCGGCGTCTGTCACCGGGTATTCATTCTCTACGTTTGTGGCTACTTCGCTTGTCTTTGCTATACAGCTTCGCGCAAAGCCGCCGTAAATATCTATGAAAAAAATATAAATTGTTTAAATATAATTACGAGTATAAGCTTTAATGTGCCTACTTTTAACCGTAAATAAACGACGGAGCGGGAGATGCTTCGGTGGTGGCTCTGCTAGATGTGGTATTGTCAACTATGTACAGAAACTAAACGGTGACGTCATTTATTTACACTACGATACAAAGCAGCCGTATATTCGTCTCTGGCTTCGAATGGTGGTCACTTGGTCTGTTGGTCAGTGACAAAACTCGTGTGCTCAATAGAGACTCGAATATGTATACGAGTTTTGTTAGAACGGTCATCTATGTGCTCTGCGGTTCTATGATATTTGCTCCGTAGTTCTATGATGATATTATATGGTACACAGACGGCTACACATCAAGCTATACATTTCCAGTTTACGCTGATCTCGCACTGTACGGAAATCCTATACAATGCGAGACCAGCTTATACTAGAAATGTATAGCTTGATGTGTAGCCGTGTGTACCTATGTCTGGCAAATAAATTATGCAAGAAAATAAGAAAGTTTCTTACTTGAGGGTTGTACATCGACATGCAAGACCAGGTTCTCTCCAATCTCGGCAGAGCTGACTTGGCTACCGGAGCGGGAAACGATTCTCATGGAGCATGTGGGCGGTGGGCCGGTGTTGGCGATGGTGCCGGCCGTTGTCAGCATCGATACGTTAAACGCCAGCGTCACGTTCTGCTCGCCCGTTTGGTATATACACTTTATGTGGAACGCCTTGGCGTTCGAAGTCACAAGTTTCGGATGTTTCTGCATCACAAGGACGAAGCTTGCCAGACCCTGTAAAATACAAATGTGTTCTTATTTTTGTTAGATATCGTAGAAGTTGTTACGCCCTTATAAGTCGATAAAACCGCCAGTCATCTTTTCTTTTGGCAACCTTTCAGCTTGGGGAAAACATACGTTTCTAAAATGTTTCGACAAATAACTTACGTTTACGTGCACTAAGCCACACTCGCCGAAGTGCACGGTAAAGTCGACAATTGTCTCGTCTTCCTTAGGCGTGTCAACAGCTAGTCGGCAGCGCTCGTCCTTACTATAACTCTTTACGTACAGTACGCCGTTAAAATCTTTGATCTTCAGGCTAACTCGAACGCCGTCGGCAAGACAGTGGACCTAAAACAAATTATTATTTATTTACCAAATAACCAGTGATTTATAGAAATGAGTAACAAAATAATAAAAACCAAGGTTAGTTATGCCAGCACAAAGAGGGAACTCTATGATTCTTACCTGCATATCAGGTAGAGGGAAGTCAGTACGGTACACTGGAGGGTTGGTGGTGTTACAGTGCACTCGAGGGTTGCCGGTGTACCCGGCGATGCAAGTACAGTGGGACCGGTGGCCGACGGCGTCGCAGGTTGCCGACGTGCCGCATGGTTCGGCCCGACACGCGTCCACACAGGCGCCGTTGATGCAGCGCTCGTGGTCGTCACATTGCGCGTCGGCGCGACAGCCCCGTGGTTCGCACGTGTCACCGCGTGGCACGTAACCGCGTGCCGCGTCGCACACGCAGCGTCCGCGCGCGTCTAGCACGCGACCGTCGCTCGCGCGGCACGGTATGCACTCGCCGGTAGAGTCAATGCCTTGGCCTTCTATACATTCCGGGATCGGACCTGCACAAGGAAAGTTCATTGGTGACATATACAATCATTTGAGTCTTTCAAGACTGTAGTAACTAGTCGAAATACTAAATAAATTTTGCGTTGACACGTGACATGCCAGTGTGGTCAGTTAACCGGTGGCCTGTTCCTAATCATGCCAAATAAGGATATTCGGTATCGGCCGCGGATTTTAGTACTAGATGACGTGGCCTCTCAAACAAACTATTGCCAGCGGCTTCACCCGCGTGAATGTCGGAAATATCAAAAATGACGATTTTCCATACAATCTTTCACCCCCTGTTTCACCCATTTGGGCGTTGAATTTTTAAAAATCCTTTCATAATAGATTTCCTAGGTCATAAGAAGAATACGTGTGCGAAATTTTAAGTTTCTAGTCCTAAGGGTTTAGCCTGGGCGTTGATCCTCAGTCAGTCAGCTTTGTCTTTTATATATATGGATAAAATATAATCCTTACTAGTAAGTTTAACTTAAAAGAAAATTAAAGTACTCACGTCTATTGGAAGTGCACTCGACAAGAGCGTTTCCTTTGTATCCGGGTATACATTCACAGATCATGGTTCTGATTGGTAGGGTATCAATAACCTTGCACTCGGCATTAGTGCCGCATGGCTTTATTTCCAGACAAGGATTCACACACTTTGCGTTCAAGCAAGCGGTTCCAGAGGGACAATCAATATCTGTGATGCATTGCGGCTGTCTCGTACTTAAGCATCCGTCTTCAGTGCTTTGGTAACCAGGGGGACATATACAGTGAACCTCGTGAAGGTAAACTCTGCATTCTGCAGGTTCGTTACAAGATGTTGTGTTGCATGGGTTCACACATTTGGAGTTTATACACGATTTGTCTATGGGGCAGTCAGAGTCTGCGCGGCAGCCAATAGGTGTACACGCAATTGATGGATTTCCTATAGTACCAATCTTGCACCTGCACGAAGCGCGATGTTCATTGGCGTAACATTCAGCAGAGTCTCCACAAACATCGGAGTCAACCGAACAAGCTGGTATACAACGGCTGTTGAAGCATGTTTCGTCATCTGCACATTGTGAATCAGATTGGCATAGAATTTTGTAGCACCCGGTGCGGGCATCGCCTACAAAACCGGGCTGGCAAGCACATACTGGTTTGTGGCCCTTTATTTGACAATCCGTGTTCGGACCACATTCGCACGGATTTTTACAGATGGATGTTACACAAGCGTGATTAGCGGTGCAGTTATCATCGGCGTTGCAAATGACATCTGCGATTGATGTTGCTGGACGGCAAACGCCTCCGCCGCTACTCACGTATCCCGGTGGACATGTGCACAGCATTGTGCGCACTGGTAGAGTTGGTGACACTTCACATTGGGCAGGAGTGGCGCAAGGTCGCAATTCTGTGCAAGGATTTACGCATCTAGATGATAAACATGCCATTCTGGATGGACAGTCGGCGTCTACGTAGCACTCAGCAATGTATTCTGGTTTACATTCAACATATGGACTTCCGGTATAGCCTTGTTCACATTTGCACACTGCGATATGATTTCTGACCAGGCACGTTGCTGCTGTGCCGCATATATTCTCGCTAAGGCATGGATTCACGCATCTATGTGCGTGACACTGTTTGTCCTGTAGGCAGTCCCCATTAGTTCTACATTCTATTGCATGGCAACCTAAATAAACGTCACCCTCAAATCCAGGACGGCATCTACATAACGGTAAATTCCTTTCTACATAACATTCAGCGTTAGGGCCACACGTGCTGTTCAGGAGGCAAGGGCTGATGCAGTTGCCATTGACACATGCCTCATGAGATTGACACTCCGAATTGCTGCGGCAACCAACGATGTGGCATCGTCTGTATGGGTCACCTTCATATCCTTCGCGACATGAGCAAATGGGTCTATGATTCCGGATGAAGCATTCTGCATTATCTCCGCAATTACATGGGTTACGACAAATCCTATTCACACATGATTCGTGGTCACCGCAGTCTTGGTCTGAAGAGCAACTGAGAGCCGGTAGCTGTGCAGGTTTACAATTTCCTCCTTCTTCAGGAATATATCCATCGGGACAGCGACATATCAAAGTTCGGAATGGTACGCTGTCTGATACAGTACAGCGAGCGTTGCCGGTGCATGGTTTTAATTCGCTGCAAGCTTCGCGGCATTCGTCTCTAAGACAAGCATAGCCGCTGGGACATTCACTGTCCATGTGGCATTCGGGTTCACCGATAACATCGAGTCTCAGGCAGTGGACGAGAGGATCTCCGAGAGGGAATGCCGAAGGGCACTTGCAAGATGCAGCGTGGTTCCGTGCGAAGCAGTCGGCATTGTTAGCACAAGGGTTTCGGCCGTCACTCGAACAGGCGTGGCGACAAGATCCTTTTACACACACGCTGTCATCGTTACAATCATTATCAATCTCACACTCAGTGGTTTGACACCTGGTGTAGGGATTTCCAGTGGTTCCCGTAGGACAGCGACAGTTAGGACGATGTGCTTTACCGAAGCATTCGGCGCTGATAGCGCAAGGAGCTTCAACCACACAAGGGTTGACGCAAGCGCCGTTATAACATGTATCGCTGTCGGGACACTCTGAATCGGATCCACAACCAACTGTAAAAAAAAACAATATGGCCCCATTACATTAAAAATCTTGAAACTAAAATAACTAGCAGAAGTGGTTAAGAAATAATGTAACATGCAACTCACCTTTAGTGCAGCCGATGTAGGGGTTGCCTGAATATCCTCGTTCACAGTAGCATACGGGATGGTGCCTCACTACGGTGCACTCTGCGTTGGAGCCACACGCGCATGGATCTGCGCATGCGCCGTTGACACACGCTTGCGATAGTGGACATTCAGAGTTGGCTTTGCAACCAAGGATATTGGTTTTATCAACAGCAGCTGAAAAAAGTATTTAGTTAAGGCCTATACTCAGTATAGTTAAAGTATTGTATACAATTAAATAAACAGAATACATGTGAATAAAAATAAAAATAAATCTTTTCTTACGAGGCGAGCATCTGTCGTATCCATCACCCGCATAACCTCTGGGGCAAGAGCATTGCGGCTTATGGTTTATAACTCTGCATAATGCTCCGAGGCCGCACGCATCGTTACATGGGTTCACACAAGCGCGCTCGATGCAAGCTCGTTCTGGGCCGCATTCCTCGTCATTGTAACAGTCATAGACGATAGGGATTCGAGGTACTGTAAAACAAATAGCACGTTAAGCATTGCTATTCCGACATTACCTGAGAAATAGAATACGTGTCATCAAGGCAGGTACTTACTCAGATTACATTCAGTTCTCGGATTTCCTGTGTATGCAGGTGCACAAGTGCAGCGAGATGTATGGTCTATTGATTCACAAATAGCATTTTGTCCGCATGGATCAGCTCTACAGGCGTCAACACAACTGCCTCGACGGCATGTTTGGCTGTTCGCGCATTCAGAATCGACTGAGCATTCAGCTTCGGGTGGAGCTCGACAACCATTGTCAGGTGCCACACGACCTCCATCGGGGCAAATACAAGCCACAGCACGTAATGGTAGCACGTCGACGATCTTACAAATTAGGCCAGAGTCGCAGGGATTTCCTAAACAGAGGTCGATGCAGCGTGCATTAACACAGGCGAATGGCGCCGAACAATCGGCGTCGGTGGTACACTCTGTTTCATCGCGGTCTATGCTGCAGCCGCGAGCGTAAGGGTCTCCGGTACGGCCTGCCGGGCAGGAACACTCGGCGCGGTGACTGCGCGCGGTGCACTGCGCGCCGGGTGCGCACGACTGCTCGGAACACGCCGGCTGGCAAACACGGTTCAGTCGGTTGCAGATCTGAGTGTCGTCGCAATCCTCGTTGTAGTGACATATAGCGGACACGCAGGCACGTCGTGGGTCACCCTGGGTTCCGGCCGGGCAACGGCAGCTGGCCATGTGCGCAACTGCCACGCAGCTCGCGTCTCTTCCGCACGGCGTACCGAGTGTGCACGGATCTTGACAGTAATTGTTGACACAACTCTTGTCGAATGGGCAGTTGTCATCTGATGTACATTCAGCTGTAAAATATATAATAATAATCATAATAAATTCATTTATTCGGGTAATTTTACACCCGTTGCCATGTCAATCATAATACAAACATGAATAAAATATTAAAATTCAGAAATAATAATGATTATGAATATTATTAAATTAAAGAATTATAAAAACAATACAATTAAATACACAAACATACAATTAAAAGTCAAATTACTATTGAAAATTCAGATAAAATGAATACACACACAAACAATTAAATTAAAGTTATTCAATAGTTAATATTATTATTATACATAAAATAAACACAATAACTAAAATTTGGCACTGGAACGGTAACATGCCTGCCACAACAATGGCGGATATAAGGGCAGTCCAGCCTGTTGCCGATCATTGCCAGGATAGCATTGGGGCTGGCCCGCACCCGGCGCACCAGGGATGCGCACCGCTTACGCATCGTAGTGTGAAAACAATCAGTGCGCGCCATCGCGAACATTCCCGATGCGCTACAGAAACGGGGCAACCCCAACACCGCCCGGAACGCATTGAGGGCACTATATATGCCCATGCACTATAGTCAACCCACAGGCTACACGTGTATAGAGATGTGCAGTACGCTCTAAAAAGCGTGATCTTCACACCTGCCGTACACCGCGAAAACCTGCGGGCTATCATGTTGGCTCGCACCGACAGTGCCCTCCGCTCCCGGTCCATGTCGACATGGTCTTTAAGGCCCTCGGTAAGTAGATGCCCTAAATATCTAAATATTTAAATTTATATAATTAAGCAGGCATTATTTATAGCGATCTAACCGTATGAATGACATACAATGGAGAGTGGGTAAGTGACACTTACGTGTGTAACATATGCGCGCAGGGTCGCCGGCGGTGCCGGGCGGGCAGTGGCAACGCGCACGGTGCTGCGCGGCGTCGCACAGCGCACCGGTACCGCACGCACCCGCGCACGCCGACACGCAGCGCTGCGATACACATGCTTCCGCTCCACCGCATTGCGAGTCAGACGTGCACTCCACACCCGGTTCACCTGTACGCAAAAAAAATAACCTTCACTTGTAGGCTAGGGCATAGGTTTTTAAATTATAATAGCAAATCCTAGAAAAAGTAATCAACAGCTAAAGGTAAAAACATCAAGGTATTTTCGAAGGACTCACCTAGGGTGCAGGCCACATCAGGATTGCCTTGCAGTGGTGATACGCAAGTGCACGTGGCCCGATGCGCACTGGCGCGGCACTCGGCTCCCGAGCCACATGTTTTGTCGGCGCACGCATTTACGCACACGCGGTTGACGCAATGCTCCTCTGATCCACATTCACTGTCTGCACTGCATTCGCCTCCTGCAAATAAAAAAATGTTTTACATGATGGTGTTTCTCGCGCGCAAATGGACACGGATGTTGAATTTTTTGTGTAGGCATGCTCAACTGTTTATGTAGGTAGGTAGTGTAGGTACCTACACGTAAAAGTCAAACCTTTATACAATATACCTCTATAGCCTCGGAAGAACCTTACATAACAGAAAGTTTGGTGCAGTAATAAGTAGGTACTCATAATGCTGTATATATTTACATGAATTGATTACCTGAAAAGTATCTATAGTGCATAATTTTAGTATCATAATAGGAACTAAAATTCTAGTCCGGTATAATCCCATTGTAATCAAACCTACCGTATTTTAAACATGAAATCATTTCTTCCCGTGATATCTGTAAATAAGTCTGCAGGGCTGTCATAAGTAAGCATAATGATCATTAAAATGAAATAATACATAATTATTAAATTTATAAAAAGTAGCTCTAACAAACATTCCTGAAATACGTACTTGGGCTACATTGTACAGAAGCGTCCCCAACGAGAGGCTTAGGACATTCGCAAACGAGTGTTCGGAATGGTAGTGTATTAGCAACTCTGCACTCTGCTCGGACGCCACAAGATGTTGGTTCACAGGGATTCCTGCATATATTCTGCAGACATGCTAGGCCGGGGCCGCAATCGCCGTCCATTTCACATTGTGCGTCGTCTATAACTAAAGAAAGAAGCAGGGTATATTATACGTATACGTTACGCATAGAAAGTAGAGTATTCTTTATGAGCATATACATGAAATAACAAACCTCTTCGGCATTCAATCTTAGGATTGCCCTGGGTGCCTCTGGGACACTCGCAAGTTGGTACATGGCGGACAACTGTGCAGATAGCGCCCTGAGCACATGCTCCGAGGCATGGGTCTTTGCAAATATCGCGAGAGCAAGCCAGCCAGGAGGAGCAGTCGTCATCTACTAAGCATTCGGCTCTGCGACATCCAGTCCATGGGTTTCCGTGGGCACCAGCATTACATTCACACGACGCAGTGTGGCCGCGCGCAACGCAGTGCGCCTCGCCTCCACAACGTATACGCAAGCAGACCTTCACACACGAACCACCCTCACAGCTTTCGTCATCTGGACAGTCATTGTTGCTATGGCATTGCACTGGAACAAGCGAAAGGAAGTAAGTACCTGCTTTTATTTATATTCACACATCATCATCATCAACAGCCTATTAATGTTCCCACTGCTGGGACACAGGCCTCCTGTCTTTGAGAGGGAATGGGCTATAATCTACCACGCGGGCCCAGTGCGAATTGGAAGATCTACCAATTCGCACTGGGCCCATGTGCAGATCTCACATGATCGCTTTGAATTTTTTGGTTCTAATACATGCCGGTTTCCTCACGATGTTTTTCTTCACCGTTTTGAGAGCAGCGGTGATGAAATAAATTACACAAAGTAATGTGCCTGCCTTGGTTTGGGCCGCCACCACTGGGCCACCGCTGCTCTTAACACACATACAACTATCATAATGTAGGTTCTTTGCGCAAGAAACCTACTACAGTATTAATTAGAGAGTATTGCAGGTATGAATAATGAATACCTGAGTAACATCCTGTGTAGCCGTCGCCCTCGTAACCTGGTAGGCAAGTGCAAAGGGCTCTATGTTGTTTGGCGACACAGCGTGCATTGAGCCCGCAGTTGTTGAGGCCACATACAGGCGAGCAGTGCGTGTTGACGCACGCGGCGTTGTCGGCGCACTGATCGTCTGAGACGCACTCGGGTGTCGGTAATGGCGGCGGTACAGAGATCACGCTGCACCGCACGAACGGGGATCCTGTATAACCAGCGGGACACGAACACACCGGCGAGTGTCTTACGCCCGTGCATATCGCATTGAGACCACAGGCGTTCACGCATGGATCAGTGCACTTTCTGTTGATACATGCACGGTCGCCTGAACAGTCATCGTTGACGGTACATTCATAGTAGGTGCATATTCCATTGCGGCAGGTAGCATGCGCTCCACAAGGATTGGGGTCGCACGGGTCATCAGATTTCGGTGATGTTTCTAAGGAAGAAAATAATAAATTAATTCCTCTTTTATAAGTTCGAAGTAATAGGTTGTACGCACGATAACAAATCCAGACTCCTGATCTCACATTGTACGGGAAGCTCATACAAAGCGTTTACAATCACATTGCCATATGCGCTCGCACACAGAACATTCGCATATGGCAATGTGATTGTAAACATTGCACACTGCGTCGAGACCGCATGCATTTTTGCACGGATCAACACATGTATATACGCAGGCTTGACGTTTGTCACAGTCAATAAAAATGGTACGTTCGGGTCGACACTCTATTGTAGGATTGCCGTTGTATCCCGAAATACATGAACATGTACCGTTGCTACAAATAGCATTACTTCCGCAAGATTTCGGGCGCACGGGTCTGGTCCAGACTGCTGATCTCACATTGTACGGGAAGCTCATACAAAGCGAGGTCAGGTTATACTGAATAGCTTGACGTTTCGCCGTGTATACCGCCAAACAGACGTTAATTTACTGCCTTTGTGACATAGCTACGGCGAGAAATATTATGGTACTAACCTAAACAGCCAACAAATGGATCGCCAGTTGTGGATGGCGGACACCAGCAGATAGGCGCATGGTTAAAGACGCGGCACTTGGCTGCGTTGCCGCACGTGCCGGGGCAGGGGTCCACACACTTGTTGCGCACGCAGGCGCGGTCGCGCGGGCACTCCGAGCTGACCACGCACTCGGGCCTGCACCCCGTGGTGGCGGCGTCGCCGCTCGTGCCACTCGGGCACGTGCACATGGCGCTGTCACCGACCACTGAGCACAGGGCTCCTGGACCACATGGAGATGGAGTACATGGCGGTGCTGTAAAACATCAAATGAATTGAATTTACATGTGAGTTTATTTTGATATTGAAAATAACGTTCCTAATTATAGGACTTACGGGTCATTTCTACAAAGCATCTTTCAAATGCGTTTCCTCTAGTTCCTGGTGGGCACGAGCACAGAGGTATGTGATTGACGGTTTCACAATCTGCCCCTACACCACAGGTACCCTGGCAAGGGTCACGGCAGTGAGAGCGTATGCAAGCTTTCGCAGGAGAGCAATCAGAGTCCGCGAGACATTCAGGTCGGCATCCAGTGTTCGGGTCACCACGCAGGCCGGGTTCACACTCACAAGAAGCGCTTGTTCCTTTCACTCGACACAAGGCACCAGGTCCACACGGTGATGGTACACAGGCATCCTTTGTTGGATTTACTGTAACATGGTACATAAAAGTTTAAACCTGTGCCTAAGTTAAGATCAACGAAGCAAATACTAAGGAAAGCTCGTCGTCAAGCTAAAATTTTCGTCATTTAAAGAGGCGAACGGCGCACTTGGTTTCGCTAGTAAAACCCATGCCTAAGCTTTAAAAGCGAAGACGCAAGATTGCCGTATCCTAAATCCCTGCATTTCAGAATCACATTACGTATTTTACGAAAATATTTTTTTCTTAAAGCAATCATCCGTTTGATCTAATCTGTCTTACGAATATTTTTGATGGGATGGCACGCCGCGAGAGGGTTTCCAGAAGTGGTAGGAGGACAAGTGCAGCGTGGCTCATGAGCCACCGGAACACAGTCGGCGCCCTGACCGCATGCTCCCGGGCAGGGATCTACGCAACGTCTGTTAATGCAAGTAAGATGCCATTCGCAGTCATTGGACTCCAGACACTCGTAACGACAGGATGGGGGTGCTCCGAAGAATCCTGGACGACAGCGACAGCGGCCAACAGCGCAGTCAGCATTCGGACCACAGTCCGGACAGGGTGAATTCTTTTTAGCCTCAGAATCGAGTGCTGTAAATAATAATCATGTTAAATACGTACGATCGTAATAAATATCGAGAGTTACCTCGACCCCTAGAAGTAACAACTTTACATACCTCGCATACAACGAATAAATGGATCCCCAGTGAAACCAGGTGGACAACTACAAATAGGTGAGTGCATGGTTGTTCGACAATCGGCGTGAGCACCACACGCGCCCGGGCATGGGTCGCGGCACTTGCCCGCGCGGCAAGCCAGCGCGGCGGGGCAGTCGGCTGAGCTGTGGCACTCGGGCCGGCAGCTAGGCGGCTCGTCGTACATGGGCGGCCGGCACGAGCAGTGCGCCACTGAGCCCTGCGCGCGGCACACGCTGTTCGGCCCGCATGGGTTGGGCGAACAGGGCTCCGTCTCCACCGGTGCTGTATTTGTAATTTATAGTTAATACGGAATGTTTTATTTGGTGGTATTATCAAGTATTTTGTATCCAATAGTACTATTTCTGAAACAAAATTTTAGAAATAAAGTAGGTTCTTACCTATCACACGCCGGCAAGCTATGAAGGCATCTCCCTGAAGAGGTGCTGGGCACTCGCATATGGCAATGTGATTGTAAACATTGCACACTGCATCGAGACCGCAAGCATTTTTGCACGGATCAACACATTTGTAGTTCACGCAGGCTTGACGTTTGTCACAGTCGATATCAATGGTACATTCGGGTCGACACTCTATTGTAGGATTGCCGTGGTATCCCGGAATACAGGAACATGTACCGTTGCTACAAATAGCATTACTTCCGCAAGGATTTCGGGCGCACGGGTCTATCGGTGCTGGTGTTTGCGGTTCTGAAAATTATACAGTTACTAGCTTTTGCCAGCGGCTTCGTCCGCGTGAAAATGACGATTTTCCATACAAACTTTCATCCCCTATTTAACTCCCTTAGGGGTTGAATTTCAAAAAATCCTTCCTTATTCCTTGTCTACATTATAAAGGGAACCTCTGTGCAAAATTTCAGCTTTCTAGGTCCAAGGGTTTGGGCTGGGCGTTGATGAGTCAGTCAGTCAGTCAGGACTTCTCTCTTTATTTTTATTTATATAGAAGATAGATAAGATAGATTGTTGGTAAGGTTGTTTTAACATATTTACTTAACGATATCTTTTGCGCGAAAAGGGCAAATAATAACAACAACTTGTTTAAAATAAGCTCACAACATTAATGAACTAAAAACGCAATATATCATTTTAAATAAATTATTGCGTTTATAGTTTAACATGTTTCTAAATTAAAAAATACATACCATCGAATAGGTAACATCCGACGAAAGAATTGCCTCGATGGCTTGGTAAACATGTACAAATAGCCAGATGGTTCATTGCTCGGCATTCAGTATTAGAGCCACAAGATCCAATACATGGGTCAACACATCTTTCCCGTACACAGGCTTTATCATTCGGACAATCTTCGTTGATAGCACACTCTGGCGCACATCGGGGTGGGGCTCCGAAGTAACCCTCCCTACAACTACAGATAGCTGATCCAGCTGATTCCCTGCATGTTGCAAATGGACCGCAAGGATTGGGTTCGCACGGAGTTTTTACTTGTGGCGGTAACACTTTTTCTTTTGAACATCTGATAAATGCATCTCCTTCAAAACCAGGTAAACACGTACAGTAAGGGCTATGGTGATACACACGACATTGCGCATTGTCTCCACATACTCCGATACAAGGATCGATACACTTTTGCTTGATACATGCTTTGTTGAGAGGACACTCTGAACTCATCATACATTCTGGTCTGCAATTTGGTGGGTTTCCAATATATTCTGACAGACAAGTGCATATGGCTTTATTGTCAGCAGCGTTGCAGGTACTATAGGGGCCACATGGCGATGGATTGCAAAGGTCACGCTGTGGTTCTGCAAATATAACGTATTATTTAATAAAACCAAGAAGGTATTATCAAGAGTTATTTACAGATTCTTGCAGGAATATTCTTTTATATTTATGAACATTGTATGTTTAAATAAAGCTTCATTTATGAAAGCAATACTTAAGAAAAAAGAGTTTACCTTCTCTAAGAATGCACCTTTCATACGGGCTACCCACGTATCCTGGTGTGCAAGCGCAGTTAGGTATATGATTAATCATTTGACATTGAGCATTACTTCCGCATAGTCCGGGGCATGGATCTTGGCATCTGTTATTGATACACGCTAAATTTTCGGGACAGTCAGAATTGAGTACGCATTCGGGTCTACATCCTTCATAAGGATTGCCGAAATATCCCGTGACACATGTACAGCTGCCAGCGTTGTTACGCTCTTGGCACACAGCGTTTGGCCCACATGGGTTCGGCACGCATGGTGCAGTCGGTGGTGGCGGTTTTACATCTGGAACTGAATGTGTTTATGTAGGTATTTATAGAAATGGAAGCAGTAAATTGATGTAACAAGTATTTGAATCGTCAAGAAAAGAGACATTTTTAAATACCTTTGATAGCAGTGCACTGATAAAATGAGTCTCCTTCGTATCCTGGTTGGCACGCACATTGCGGTGAATGACTGATAACCCGACATTCCGTGTTAAGCCCGCAGGCACCAATGCATGGATCAGCACATTTGTTGTTTATGCATGCCTTATCAAAACTGCATTCACTGTTTGTAGAGCACTCTGGGCGACAGTATGGTGGTTGTCCCATGTAATTGGGTTGACAAGAACACGATGGTGCTTCGTTTACTGCTCTGCATTCAGAATTGGGACCACAAGGAGATGGTTCACACGGTGTTCTCTTTGGTGGTGGATCATCTAATAAAAAACACATGTACACATCAGCTGAAGTATTTCGTAATATTGTTAAATCAGTTTCTAGTTTTTATCCATATCTCAGAATAGTAGAGAGAAGTTGGGTGCAAGTATCTAAGATTATTGAGCTTAGAGGAACCGTGAATAAATCCATGGATTACATTATGCTGAGTTCATAGTAGTAATTTCTGTCGTTGTGATACTCACTTTGAATGACTACACAATGGGTAAATGGATCTCCGGTGTAACCATTTCTGCAGTAACAGATAGGCTTGTGGTTATGAACGCGACACTCAGCGTGTAATCCGCAAGAACCAACACAAGGATTGCTGCATTTTTGATTTGAACACGCCATGAGACTTGTACAATCTGAATCCACCAGACATTCGGGCCTACACGACGGAGGCGCGCCGATGTATCCAATCAGACACGAACAAACGGCTTGTTCTTGCATCGGTCGGCATACACTATACGGTCCACATGGAGACGGATGACATGGGTTTCGGTTTTCTGGTATCACTGGAATCGAATAGAAGTTTTAGTGTGCATATCAATTTCGATACTAATGTATTAAGCACATTACGCTGCGAAGTTTTTTAATTACCTGTTACTGGAGTGCATGAAAAGAATGCATTTCCACTGGTGTTCGGTGGACAACTACACATTGGTATGTGGTTATATACTTCACATAAAGCTCCTTGTCCGCATAGATTTGTGCAAGGATTAACACATTTGTTGTTAACACATGTTTTGGTAGGAGGACAGTCGGAGTTGTGAGTGCATTCCGGACGACAACTCAAGTACGGATTTCCGAAGTAATCGGGCCTACATGTACATTGGCCATCATTACAGTCGGCGTTCGCTCCGCAGGGGCTTGGGTTGCACTTGTCAAATACAGCAGGCAGAGGTTCTGTAAACGGTGAAATAGGGTTCATTTAAATGAGAGATATGTGTGTGTGTGTGTTTTATTTTTTTTAATGAGTATTGAGTATTGAATAATATTTAAAAGTAAATAAGTCTGAGTAACACAAAGAATGAAGACGGAGAATGTTAGATAGTAAAGAATTTTATATCAAGGTTCTACGAAATATTTACCTATTTTCTCCTTTACGCGACAACTTTGGAATGGATTTCCAGTATATCCTTCTCTGCAACTGCAAATAGCTGCGTGCTGGTAAACCTGGCACTCTGTTTGTAAGCCACACGAGCCCGGGCATGGATCACGACATTTTTGGTTAATACAAGCTTTGTTGCTCGGACAGTCTGAGTTCACGGTACATTCCGCTCGACAGCTCGGTGGCGAGCCGACATAGTTCTCCAAGCACGCACATGATGATGCTTGATTTATTACTTGACATTGAGAATTTGGTCCACATGGTGATGGTACACATGGGTTTTGATCTTGAAGTGGAACTGTAATTTCTGTAATAAAAATAGGTGTTAGGTACATTCCAAACGTAATTAGATTAGGTAGGTTTTTCAATCAATTTATGTTGTAGCAATTTATACCTTTGACAATGCCACATCTAACAAATGGGTCTCCTTCAAATCCTCTCCTACAGGAACATATCGGGGCGTGATTTACAACTCTACATTCGGCTTCTAGTCCACATGAACCAATACACGGGTCCACACATTTCTGCCTGATACAACTCTTGAAAGAGTCGCATTCTGAGTTGACTGTGCACTCGGGTCGGCAACTAGGCGGGGATCCATAGAAATCTGGCATGCACGAGCATATTGCTAGTCCGTTGTTGTCTTTACAGATTGAGTTGCTTCCACATGGATTTGGCTCACAAGGACTTACAGGAATCGGCGCTGTAAAATAAAGTCAAGCTTAAAACAGTTTCTACGAAGGTATGTAGTAAGGGTGACCAATCTAATAGTCCAAAAACTTACTTTGTTCGACAATGATGATGTGACAGTAGGTATATGGATTTCCTGTATATCCAGGTGCACAGTTGCATGATGGAATATGGTTTATAACTTGACATAACGCAGTGGAACCACAAACTCCTGGACAAGGATCTTCACATTTGTTCCTCAGACATGCTCTATTGTAAGGACAGTCGGTATTCACCACACATTCGGGTCTACAAGACTCGTAGGGATTTCCAAAATATCCAGGCTCACAAATACACGCTGCAGCGCCGTTTCTGGAAACTTTGCATTGAGCATTGGCGCCACATGGTGTCGGATTACAGGGATCTAATTTTTCGACAGCTTGTGGTATTAGGTAACAGGCCGTGAATGGATCGCCGGTGTATCCTTCTTCACAAGACCACATTGGACTATGCAAGCGTACAGCACATTGGGTATTAGTTCCACAAGAACCGGGACATGGGTCGTTGCACTTGTAGTTAATACAAGCTTTGTTCGACGGGCAGTCGTCACTGGTAGTGCACTCGCGGCGGCACTGCGGTGGAGTGCCTTCAAACGTCGGCTGACATGTGCAAACGTACGTATCGCCGTTGGGTGTTGGGTTACATATACTATTTGGTCCGCAAGGTGACGGCACGCATGGGTTTGAAGGCCGTTCTTCAATTGCTTGGACTAAAAATATAAGTAAATATATTAGTTACTTACATATAAGTACGTTAATTATTTCAGTACATAGAAAATTACAAATGAAGATCACGTAGAGAAAATAAAATAATTACCGTAACAGTGACTAAATGGAGAGCCAGTATATCTTGGTGGACATGTGCATATTGGATTGTGATTGTTAACGTTACATATTGCGTTATGACCACATGATCCTGGGCATGGGTCTTGGCATTTCCGATTAATACAAGCCAGAGACGGAGCACAATCTATACTTTGAATACATTCTGGGCGACAGTTAGGTGGATTGCCAATATAATCTTGGAGACAGGCACATACAGCTTGCCCATTTGCTTCTCTGCAAAAACTATTTGGTCCGCAAGGAGAAGGTTCACATGGCCTAGTTACAGGTTCTGTAAATGAAAACATTTATTTATAGGCGTATGTTAATAATGAAGAAGGATTATGAAAAGGGTGCTAATTAAACCGGCTTCTCTTTAATAGCATTATTTGCATCTAAAAATCTAACTTGCCTTCAAAATTACTAAGTCAGCCACTATTAACGAGCATCTAAATAATACCATCTTAGCCACAAGTTATCTTTTTTAAAGCCACTCTAAATACAACTCAGCATCGTGATTATTTTCTAGCATCTAAATTTGTAACATGAATTCAAACAGTAAACTTCTAAAATATTAATATATGGCATCAAAAAAATATTCAATTAGCTTCTAATTTACTAACTCAGTACGTTTAAATTATAACTCATGCCACATTAACTGAGCATCAAAATTTAATTAAAATTGTCATCAAATATTATATTATAGCCACTAATAGTATGTATAAACTCCTGTCGTGTCATCGAAAGGCTTAAATATAGAAGTTCAGAGTACTTAATGACCTAAATATTGAAGTTCAGAGTATCGAATGTCCTAAAGATCGATTTTATTTACATGTTGTGCTACAAAAGTTATCGACAGAATCGCTTCAGAACTTCATTTTTATCGGAAAACTAGACAATAAATTGTGAAAACATTTCTGCAAGCAACTCGGAAGTAGCGCTCACCGGCCGCTACCGCGGCACCGCTCGCTTCGCTCGCTCGGCTCGCGCGCGTTTGGTCACAGTTTTAACCTAACCTAACCTATTTCCCTCAGTTTACAATAACGAATCATACAATCTGCCTGTGACTAGTCAATTAGACAATGGTAAAAACATTTCTGTAACTAATAGGTATTTTTAACGAAAATATAATAATCTAAAGTGTATCAAAAGTTGACATTTCATGGCGCTCTCTGATTGCTGCAAATGGCCGGTCGCTGTCGTCTCGAGCGCTCGCGCCAAATCTTTCTGTTGCTATTTTCACGATAAAAGAATGTGATGTATTATTTTACATGCGAAGTTATAATAAATGATGTTGACTACGGTCGCTTCATTTATATTTTTTTGAGGGCCTTGTGTTGAAGCTGTAAAATGTAAAATGGTGGTAAGATATAAATTCCGTGGCTGAGTTAGTAAATTAGGTGCCTATGTATAAATAACAAGGACAAGTTAATATAAATGTTGATCGTCACTTGATGCTTTCTATAGAATATTTAGTGGGCGTTGTAAAGAAGACGAATTAGTATATTAGAGGCTATATAATTTTCCCGTGGCTTAGTTATAAAATTAGAAGTTTGATCCTGTGGCCAATTAAAAAAACTGAGGCTCGTTTAATTATTTCTCTTATGAAAATACTGCTTGTTTATTTGAAGTAGGTACATACTTTCAATGCGAATGCACTGTGTAAACGCGTCTCCTGTCATTCCACTAGGACAGCTACAGATCGCGATGTGGTTATATGCATTGCATTCGGCGTTCAGACCGCACATATCACGGCAAGGATCAACACATTTTGATCTAAGGCACGCTTTGTCTAGCGGGCAGTCTGTACTAAGAACACATTCAGGTCGACAACCGTAGTATGGATCTCCTTGATACTCAGGTAAGCATGTGCACTCGCCGTTATTACATACTGCATTAGCTCCGCAAGGCGAAGGATGGCATGGGTCAATGTTCTGGGGCGTGTCTGAAATAGTATCACAAAGTTGACAGAAATACTTAACAAGCACCAGGAATAAGTTGAATTGCTTTCGAAACTTTTTTGTCTTCCTCTACAACGGATAATCTGTTTTAACTTACCCGGTGGTTTGACGTTGCATACTGCGAAAGGATCGCCTTCATATCCATTCAGACATGAACAAATTGGTATGTGATTAACAACATTACAAATTGCGTTTAAGCCACAAGATCCCAAACAAGGGTTCTGACATTTCATGTTCATGCAAGTCTTATCATTGCTACAGTCAGTGTTCACTACACATTCCGGTTTACAGTTAGGAGGACTGCCAAAGAATCCAAGTGTACATGAGCAAGATGGTACTCCACCAATATCGCGGCATTCAGCATTCAATCCACAAGGAGATGGAACGCATGGCTGGACTGGATCCTTTATAGGCGGTTGCTTTTCAGGAAGTACGTAACAAACCGAGAATGGATCGCCCGTGTAACCTTGTTTGCAAGAACAAATTGGATTGTGATTTATAACTCTGCATTCTGTTTGTATGCCGCACGCTCTGTCACAAGGTGATACACATTTGAAGTTCTCACATACTTTGTCTAATGGACATTCTGAACTGGTAACGCATTCTGGACGGCAGTCTGGAGGTGAGCCTTGGTATCCACTCAAGCAAGTACATATAGCTATACCATTTTGCGTTTTGCATTGACTGTTTGGGCCGCATGGTGAAGGATTACATGGGTCTATTGGATCGGCTGCAATAAATAATATGATATTATTGTAATGAAGCGTTCGTCGAGATCAAAGATATGTTAATCAAGCACGCTTGCACCGCAAATATAAGATAATATCTGTGTCATAGTGATAGTGGCGCTAGCAGGTCTTACAATATTTTAGTGGAATATTATATTTTGTTTTTATTCATTTCATTCTAATTGTTCTGGCTGTTGCCCGTGACTTACTATAATACTATAATACTTCCGTATTTAAATTAGTTTTTTTTTTTAATAACGTTTCCCTACACTAGGAATTTTTCCTGTATCGTGAGTGCGTTCACAAACATACAAAGTCACAAATACCCAGACCCGTAAAAACTATCTGCAGGCCATACAAATATTTGTTACGTGCGGGGATCGAACCCGCGACACGCAGCGCAGCAGTCCAATCGCTTAGCCACTGCGCCAACTGTGCCGTCAAACATTAGCTATCTGCCAGTAAACATATAGTTTTGTTTTTGTTGTATAAGTACTGTGTATGTATACTTTCATATGCATTATGTAAAAGCTGATATTTTGAAATTCCAAACAGACATCACTACATATTAAAAAACAAAGTCGCTTCCCGCTGTCTGTCCCTGTATGCTTAAATCTTTAAACTACGCAACGGATTTTGATGCGGGTTTTTATAATAGATAGAGTGATTCAAGAGGAAGGTTTATATAATTATGTAGCACATTCCACACGTGCGAAGCGGGGGCGGGTCGCTAGTATTCAATAATAATACATTAAAATACTTACATTGAACTTTGTATGTACATATCTTGTATGGATCCCCATAATGCAAATCAGGGCAAGAACAACTTGGAATATGATTGACGACGTTACACTGAGCATTTACGCCACATGTGCCCGGGCAGGGATCGTGACATTTGTTTTGATAACATGCTAAGTTCGATGGACAATCTGAATTTATCAGACATTCTGGCTTGCATGATTCGTAAGGGTTACCGAAGTATCCAGGTAAACATGTGCATGATCCGGCATTATTTTGCTCCCTGCATTCGGCGTTTGCGCCACATGGTGAAGGAACGCAAGGTGTTGGACGTTCTATTTCGGTGGCGGCCACTTTGATGGTGCAGTAGAGGAATGGATCGCCGGTGTAGCCATTTTGACATAAGCAAATGGGCGTATGACTAACGACTCTACATTCAGCGTTAACGCCGCACGAACCACGACATGGGTCTTGGCATTTCCTATTTATACATGCCATAATTGATGCACATTCTGTGTTACTGGTACATTCAGGTCTACAATTGGGTGGAGAGCCAGTAAAATCGGGCATGCACCGGCAATCAGCATTCTCTCCATTTTCTGTGCATTGAGAGTTTGGTCCACATGGTGAAGGAAGGCACGGGTTTATTTTTTCTGGCGGCGTAGCAGCTGTAATGAAATAGTTTTATAACATATTAATACCTATGTCAAATGCCGCAAAATGTGTTATTATGTTAACATTCAAAACGTGATGTATACTTACGAATTAGTTGACAAATAGAAAATGGGTCCCCGGAGTAGCCTGATAAGCAGGTACATACAGGGTTGTGATTGACAACTATGCAATGTGTGTTCCGTCCGCAAGCGCCTGGACATGGGTCTATGCACTTCTGGTTGGAACAAGCTCGGTTCAGGTTACAATCAGAGCTAACTGTGCACTCAGGGCGACAGTTCGGCGGGCTACCCAGGTAACCCTGTACGCAGACACACACAGCGTGACCATTCACTTCTCTACACTGACTGAATGGGCCGCACGGGGATGGCTCACATAAATTGATCGGTGTTGCCGGTTCTGCAAAATGAAACAGTTTTACTAGATAACCTCTTTATCGACGGGTAAAGGAAGATAACTCAGTGGGCTATTCAATTTTACCTTTAACTTCACTGCAATAGTGGAACGGTGTCCCTGTAAATCCTTGTGGGCATGAACACATAGGAATATGATTGATAGTTTCACAAATGGCTCCAACTCCACAGGTTCCAATGCAAGGGTCATTGCATTTGTTTCTGATACAGGCTTTATCTCTTGAGCAGTCTGAGTTGAGCACACATTCAGGTTTGCATGCAAAGTATGGGTCACCAAAGTATTCTGGTAAGCATGAGCAAGCACCATTGTCACACACAGCGTTAGCACCACATGGTGACGGCGAGCAAGGGTTTACTGGCTCGTAATCTAAACAATAAAAACATAAATATAAGTGACAAATAAGTACGTCCACACTTTATTAAGCGTCAACTTATGCACAAATAAATAAAAGTGAAAAATAGCTACCTTGATGCATGATTTGACAGCTACTAAACGGATCGCCGCTGAAACCAGGCAAGCAAGAGCAGATCGGTAGGTGGTTGTTGACGTTACACTGCGCATTATTGCCGCACGCGCCGGGGCACGGGTCGCTGCAGCGGTTGTTGATACACGCCATGACTGCGTTGCACTCAGAGTTGATACTACACTCCGGCCTGCATCTCGGAGGAGAACTTATGTAATTCGGAAGACAAGTGCAGCGTGCGTTGCCATTGAACTCTTGGCATTGAGAATTCGGACCACATGGTGATGGTATGCATGGATTTACTTCTGGTCGTTGCGTCGGAATTGATGGTAGCACTAAAATATAATATTTAATCAGCGTTAAGTGTAACAGTAGGACACAGAAAAAGAAAATTCGAATGTAGTAAGTACTTACTGGGTACACAGTTAGTAAATGGGTCCCCAGTGAATCGATCCTGACATGAACATATAGGGTTGTGAGCAATTACTCTGCATTGTGCATTCCTAGCACATTGATTCACGCATGGGTCTACGCATTTGCGGTTAACGCATGCTTTGTCACTAGCGCATTCGCTATTTATTGTACATTCCGGTCGACAATTTGGCGGTGTTCCCATAAAGTCGATTTGACAACTGCATATTGCTTGTGCGTTTACTTCTCTACACTGACTGTTAGGTCCGCAAGGTGAAGGCGAGCAAGGTGTTGGCTTGACAGGATCTACGAGAAATACAACTATATTATTAGGTACACACGGCTACACATCAAGCTATACAAAACCAGTTAATCTTGGCCTCACTTTACTAGATCTTTTCGCACAATGAACGATCAGATTATACTGGTTTTGTATAGCTTGATGTGTAGCCGTGTGTACAACATTAACAAAAAAATCAAGGGTAAGTTTTGACCAAACATACCTTCGAATTTCTCAATGCAATTAACATATGCATTTCCAGTTAGTCCTGGAGGACAATAACATGAAGGCAAATGGTTCACAACTTGACAGATGCCATTTGCTGCGCATATGCCCGGACAAGGATCTCTACATTTGCTCTGAATGCAAGCTAGCATAGGAGGACAGTCTGTGTTAATAACACATTCGGGTCGACAACCCTCGTACGGGTTGCCCACATACGTGTCAATACATCTGCAAGCTCCGGCTCCATTTCGTTCAGTGCATTCTGCATTAAGACCACACGGAGAAGGTTCGCAAGGAGAATTGTATTCAATTGCATTGTCTGAAAGAAATATTAAACGAGTTAGTACCTTATGTATTTATTCAACAATCGCAATGCAGATTAATGGCAAGTAGTAGTTTAATTTACCTTTAACAGGGGAACAAGATATCAGAGGATCTCCAGTTTGGCCGAATGGACACGAACAGATTAGAGCATGACTGATAACTCTACAGTCTGCATTATATCCGCAGCTGCCAGGACAGGGATCTTTGCACTTTTGGTTGACACATGCTAAGTTGCTCGAACATTCTGAATTGCTAATACATTCCGGTCGGCAATTAGGTGGAGCACCGATGTATTCTGATTGGCATGTGCATGAGGGCGATTCACCAATCACTTTACATACTGAGTAGGGACCACAAGGTGACGGTGTGCAGGGATCAACTCGTGGCAGTGGAGTAGCAACTGAAATAGAACAAAAGTTGTAATGGAATATATTGAGTAAGTATGTGTAATATTTTATCTTTGTTTTGTGTATGATAAAACATTAATGTGCATTGAAGTAATCATATAGTAGCATATTCAAGATGTGGACATACCAATTGGACTGCACCGCGAAAATGGATCCCCAGTATATTGTGGTGGACATGAACATATTGGGTTATGATTGATTACTTCGCATTTAGCTCCGTAACCACAGCTACCAATGCAAGGATTTATACACTTGCGATTGTTGCATGCTTCGTGCAGAGGACATTCTGCGCTGATGGTACATTCTGGCCTGCAAGACGGAGGACTACCGATATACGTGGGGAGGCACGAGCAAACAGCTTGGTTGTTGATAGCGCGGCACTGACTGTTGGGGCCGCACGGGCTTGGATTACAAGGCTCAACGTGCAAAACTGAAAATAGAACAAGATATTAAACAACAATCGTCTTATTAATTTTATCCATACTAATATTATAAATGTGAAAGTAACTCTGTCTGTCTGTCTGTTACTCTTTCACGCCTAAACGGCTGAACGGATTTTGATGAAATTTGGTACAGACATAGTTTGGAACTTGAGAAAGGACATAGGATAGTTTTTCTTTTTTTTTTTTTTTCGCGAGATAAACCAAAAATCTGCCGGAAGTCACTATTCCACGCGAACGAAGTCGCGGGCAAAAGCTAGTACTTTATCAAAATGAGCTAACTTGCTAAATGTTTAAATCCTTAAAAGTATCTTTATACATATATGTAACTAGCTGACCCGCGCAACTTCGTCTGCGTCACATAAATATAGCTATAACCTTTCTCGATATATCGACTATCCGACATTAATTAAGCTAAATCGTAACAAACAAAAAATCTTATCTTTCCTCTTTATTACAATAGTTTAGATGGTTTAGATTAGCTTAGATTATATTAAAGTGTGAATTACTATAAAATCTATCTCTTACTGTTAAATATACTATAACACTCTGTACTTGTAAACATTATGATGCAGTAAATATTTTGAATTTGAATTTCCCGGAGGCCAGCCAGAATCCCCCGTACCTACATTGCGACGCAACCCGCGTAATTAATTTTCCGCGCGGGTATTTTTACATTGCGATATCTTCTAAGATATTTGTTTAAACTGTATAGAGTAAAGAGCACAAATATTCTATATTAAATTTCCGTTCTAACGAACACATTTATTTAGATATAGATTACTACCATGTGGGTTAAATAAGCTTCGCAAAAAATAATTCTTTTTAACCTAACATTTTAATAGTAAAAAATGGTTACAGTGAGTCAATCTTAAAAGATAGACAGATGCTGTCGCGGACTTTTTTTTAGAACTTTTAAAGACGAATAATTACTTCATACATGATATTCTCGTAACTTAAACCGTTTTCGCAGCGCACGCAACGGAAGCTCTCAGAAAGGACTTTTCTTTTCCCGTTTTTGCAACATTTCTCATTTATGCTCCGCTCCTATTGGTAGTAGCGTGATGTTATATAGCCTATAACCTTCCTCGATAAATGAACTATCCAACACAAAAAGAATTTTTCAAAACCAACCAGTAGTTCCAGAGTTTATCGCGTTCAAACAAACAAACAAACAAACAAACTCTTCAGCTTTATAATATTAGTATAGATTAGTATAAAATAACGAACTGTCTTACTAACCTTCGTATGTATGACATTCGACGAATGCGTTGCCTGTTTTTCCTTCAGGACAAGTACATATTGGGATATGATTATACACATTGCATTGCGCACTTGGGGCACATGTTCCTGGGCATGGGTTGATACATTTATTTCCTGAGCAAACTTTGTCTATAGAACAATCCATGCTTGTTAAACATTCTGGTTTGCAACCAAAATATGGATCTCCTTGGTAGTCATTGATGCATGTACAAACTCCATCTCTGCATTGCGCATTATATCCACATGGTGAAGGATTGCAAGGATCTGGCGCAATTTCATCTGAAACACATGTGTAAGTCAATTAAGTTTCTGGAAAATTTCGGTACCTGGGCAAAGGTTTATCTGACTCAAAGTTGATTACTGACTTTGGATAAATATAGTTACATGGTCTAACCTGCTACGTGATCAAGTATCGAACAACGAACGAACGGATCTCCTGTAAATCCTTGATTACAGGAGCAGGCGGGAACGTGTGAGAATACTGAACATAAAGCGTTCTGTCCACAGCTTCCCGGACATGGATCACGACATTTCAGGTTGATACACGCTTTGTCTGACGGACAGTCTTGATTGATAGCGCATTCTGGTCGACAGTTCGGCGGGAGTCCCTGATAGTCAGGCATGCATGAGCACGACGGGGCGTCGTTGACATTACGGCAGAAGGCGTTCTCACCGCATGGGTTCGGCATGCAAGGGTTCCCAATAGGTTCTGGTAGATGCTGTATAGGAGCTGCAATGGGATATTTTATTATTAAAAAAATATATATTTAAATGGTTAAATAAATATTTCATTATTTCATAAATGGTTAAACTTACGTTGAGGGTAACAGCGAGTAAATGGATCCCCAAGGAAACTTGGGCTACAAGAACATATAGGACTGTGATTTATAACTCTACATAATGTATTCAATCCACAATGACCAGGGCAAGGGTCGGCACATTTTTGGTTGATACAAGCTTTCTCTTTGGAACACTCAGAGCTAACTGTACATTCTGGTCGACAACCAGGAGGAGAACCTATGTAATTTGGCATGCAAGAGCATACGCTTTGCCCATTAACGGCACGGCACACACTATTTGGTCCACATGGATTGGGTACGCACGGAGTTGTTATTTCTGGAATAGGATCTGAAATGAAAATTATAAATTACAATGTTTTATTAATGCAACCATACTTTAGAATATCAAACAGATTTTGTGATCGTTATGCATACCTCTTGAAATGTCACATCTTATATAAGGATCCCCACTGTAGCCAACTTGGCAACTACACGATGGGAGATGGTTAACAACAGTACACACTGCCAATGGTCCACATGTTCCGGGGCAAGGATCTTGACATTTATTACGGATACATGATTTGCTAGGAATACAGTCTGTGTTAACTGTGCATTCCGGCCTACAACCTTCGTAGGGGTTTCCAATGTAATCAGGTAAACATGTACAGGAGCCAGCAGCGTTATATTCTCTGCACTCAGCGTTCGGTCCGCACGGCGACGGCTCGCATGGTGTAGCTTTTTCAGGGTAAACGTCATTTTGTTGATAACAATTAGAGAATGGATCTCCAGTAAAGCCATTATCACAGAAACACATTGGAGAGTGACTTATTGTTCTGCACTGAGCGTTGATACCACATGCATTGACGCAGGGATCTTTACACTTTTGATTGATACATGCTTGATTGGAAAGACACTCGCTGTTACTAGAACATTCAGGTCTGCAGTATGGTGGGGAGCCAAAGAAGTTTTGCATACAAGTGCATGAGGGTGTCCCTGAGATTTCTTTGCATATAGAATTAGGTCCACATGGAGACGGCGTGCAAGGTGCTACATCAGCACTTGGCGGTCCTAAAATATAAATAAGTATTTTTTTAGTTTAGTTAGGAGGCCTATGTCCAGCAGTGGACGTCTTTTGGCATCGATTAGAGCAAAATATGATCAGTCAACATAAAGTTTTAATACTTACTGTAAGGTACACATCTTGTGAACGGATCCCCTGTGTATTTGGGTGGACAGGTACAGATAGGGTTATGTTTCACGACATTACATTTTGCTTCTACGCCACAAGACCCAACACATGGGTCAATGCATTTTTGATTACTGCAAGCTCTGTTGAGTGGACAATCAGAACTGACCACACACTCTGGTCTACAAAGAGGTGGGCTTCCAAGATATCCGAGCACGCAGGTACATACTGCTTGTCCGTTAATTTCTCTGCACTGACTATTGGGTCCACAAGGAGTAGGAATACACGGATTCGTTACGAAGGGAACTGCAAACACAAAAAATGAGTATTTAAAATTCAATAGATTTAATTCTAAGCAAGTGGATAGATTAATTTAAAAAAAAAACATTGTTTGACGTACCTCGAATAGGTTCACAATTGTAAAATGCGTTGCCAGTCATTCCTTGAGGGCAACTGCACATAGGCACATGATTAATAACATCACAAATTGCGTTGGGAGCACACGTGCCTGGACAAGGGTCGATACATTTGTTGCGGACACAAGCTCTGTCACGCGAACAATCTGAGCTGAGCACGCATTCAGGTCGACAGCCTACATAAGGATCTCCTTGATGCTCTTCAATACAAGAGCATAACCCATCGTTACATATAGCATTCGACCCGCACGGAGATGGGTTGCATCTGTCGATAACCTCAGCTTCTGTAAAAATTTAGATATTCAGTAACCAAGTTTAGAGCGAAGATTGTTTTTGTTTTATTTATAGTGATTTCCAATTATTGTAACATACCTAACGGTTTAGGTGAGCACATAGTGAATGCATCGCCAGTGTAACCTTCTGGACACGTACATATAGGAGTGTGGCGAGTCACAGTACACAACGCCTCCACGCCGCACGAGCCGAGGCACGGATCCCGGCACTTCTGCTGGATACACGCTTGAGAAGTGGGACATTCAGCGTTTACCGTACATTCAGGTCTGCAGTTTGGTGGACTTCCAACGTAATTGGGCATACATGTGCAAGAAGGCACATTTCGTATCTCTTGGCAGATCGAGTTAGGACCACATGGAGATGGGATGCATGGGTTTCTGTATGGCTCTAAGACTGAATTTGCCACTGGTGCTAAAAATTAAATAATATTGTTAGTTGAATGTGTCAAGAATATGTTTTTAATGTTTGTTTGAAAAAGTCGTTTGCTAACTTACGTGGTATCGGGTTGCACCTAGTGAAGGGATCTCCAGTGTATCGAGAATTGCATGTACAGATAGGGCTGTGGTTTATAACTTGACATTCTGCGTTTGTACCACATGCATTTAGACATGGGTTTCCACAATTCTGGTTAATGCATGCTTGTTGCCTCGAGCATTCTGCACTGGTGACACATTCTGGGTGACAGCCCGGTGGAGCTCCGATGTAATTAGGTAAACATGAGCATACTGCTTGCTTGTTTACCTCCTGACAGCGACTGTTTGGCCCACAGGGTGACGGTTGACAGACATTAATCGGAACATCCAATATTTCTAAAATGAAAATGTATTTTTAAGTATAAGGATAATATAATGTATGGTTATTAGTCATTTATAAGTGCATATGAAAGAAAACTTACGTTCGGGAGTACAATATCTAAACGGATCTCCCGTATAACCTCTTTGACAGGAGCATGATGGTGCATGGTTGACCACTTGACACAAGGCGTTAGGCGCACAAGCGCCAGGACAAGGATCTTGACATTTCGTTTGGAGGCAAGCTTTGTTTGATGGACAGTCTGTGTTTATAATACACTCAGGCTTGCAGCCTTCATAGGGATTGCCAAAGTAGACAGGCAAGCATGTGCATGAGCCTGCTCCATTGTATTCCTTGCAAATAGCGTTGGCTCCACAAGGGGAGGGTTGACAAGGGGATATTACTTCTTGGTATATTTCAATTCTGTGGCATTCTACAAACGGATTACCAGTATGTTCAGCCATGCAGGAACATGACGGAGAGTGGCTTAAGACGTGACATTGAGCGTTTGTACCACAGGAACCAATGCAAGGGTCTGCACATTTCTGATTAATACAAGCGAGTTGAAGTGGACATTCAGAATTGCTAATACATTCTGGTTTACAGTATGGCGGTGAGCCTACGAAGCCACTGAGGCATGAACATGAAGGTGCACCTGATGTTTCTTTGCATACTGAATTGGGTCCACATGGTGATGGAAGGCAAGGGTTTTGGGGTTCTGGATTAAATTCTTGAATAATACATCTAACAAATGGATTTCCGGTGTATGACTGTGGGCACGAACAAATGGGATTATGGTTAATCACTTGACATTTTGCTGCGACACCACAGGCTCCTTGACACGGATTAACACATTTCATATTGCTGCAAGCTTCACTAGGCAAACAATCTGTGCTAACAGTACATTCGGGCCTGCAGGATGGTGGACTGCCCTTGTACCCGCTGAGACACGAGCACACTGCTTGAGTATTTATTTCTCTACATTGACTATTAGGTCCGCATGGACTTGGTTGACAAGGTTGCGTGTTTATAACTGAAAGAATAACATTAAAGTTATGTTAGAACAAGATATTTTGACAAATTAAAGAAAAAAGTATTATATGTTAATAAGAATGTAGTGTTACCTTCAACAGGTGAACATTGTACAAATGCATTCCCTGTCATACGTTCTGGACACCGACACATCGGAATATGGTTAATTACTTCACATATTGCGTTAGTTGAACACACCCCACTGTTACATGGGTTAACACATTTATTCCTGAAGCATGCTTTATCTTGAGAACAGTCTGAACTAAGAACGCATTCAGGGCGGCATTCATAGTATGGATCTCCTTGGTATTCCGGTAGACATGAACATTCCCCATTGTCGCAAATTGCATTAGAACCACAGGGTGATGGATTGCATAAATCAACTTCATCGTGAGGAATTTCTGTAACACAAGCATGTTATTTTTTTGTAAGTGTAAAGTAACTTTAAAAAAACAGCTAAAATATTTATTACATGCATTATTTTGTAGACCTACCTTGAAGTTTGCACTCAGTGAAAGCGTCCCCGATGTAATTGTCAAGACAGGTACAAATGGGCGTGTTCTTCTTAACTATACATTGAGCATTCAGGCCACATGAGCCTGGGCAAGGGTCTCTACACTTCTGATTGATGCAAGCTAAACTACTAGAGCAGTCGGCGTTAATGATACATTCTGGACGACAACCTGGTGGAGCCCCTATGTAATTGGGAAGGCAAGTGCAAGATGGTATACCACCGATATCTCTACATTCACTGAACGGTCCACAAGGTGACGGTAGGCAAGGGTTCTTTGGTGATTCTTGAACATGGGTAGCGATTGTCAATTGATAGCACCTACTGAATGGATCTCCAGTAAAACCATCTCTGCAAGAGCATATAGGGCTGTGGTTGATGACAAGGCAGTTCGCATTAAGACCACATTGCCCAACACATGGGTCAGTGCATTTAAGTGCCACACAAGCCTTATTTGAAGAGCATTCAGCACTGACAACGCATTCGGGTCTGCAGTTTGGTGGAGCGCCTCTGTAATCCGATAAACAAGTACAGACAGCTTGATCGTTTACTACTTTACATGCGCTATTTGGACCACAAGGGGATGGTGTACAAGGATTTGTCGGTGGTTCAATATCTGGAAGTAAATACACAATGCTTAATGGTATTGAACTTTAACAAATACAATTGGGTAATTGATAAAAAAATCTAATTATTCCGTCAGAACAATTTCCAAAGAATATTGGATATAAATATATATATATATTTATCACGTAAACAAAAAATTAAGACGATACAGTGCTCGCAAACTCGTGTGACGTCACATTTCTGTATTTTTTTTCTTTTTTTTTTTGGTAAAAATGTACTGAATGTGACATCACCAGCCACTCATGATCTTTGACGAATTTTATCTTCGTAAATTTTTATTAATTTGAAAAAACACAATCCACACATCCTATATTTTTCAATAATCTAACTGACACAATCGTATTTTTTTTTATCAGGAAACTACCCAATTCATGATAGCTGTTAATCAATTCATGTTACTTACTTTGTACGAGAGTACAATGATGGAAAGGATTGCCAGTGTATCCACTATTGCATGTGCAAATTGGAGCGTGGTTCACCGTCTGACACTGAGCATTGGCACCACATGTTCCCAGGCAAGGATCCTGACATTTATTTTGCTGGCAAACTCTGTTTGAAGGACAGTCTGTATTTACCGTGCACTCTGGACGGCACCCTTCATACGGATTCCCGAAGTACCCAAGGGAACATATACAGGATCCAGCGTTATTGCGTTCTTTACAGACAGCATTGCTTCCGCATGGGGAAGGAGTACAAGGTGTAGGTCGCTCTGAAGGTATCACGTCGTGTTGCACGTTACAATAAACGAACGGATCTCCAATATATCCTTGGGGGCATACACAATTAGGAGTATGGCTGACAACGCGGCATTCTGCCATGGAACCGCATGCTCCTACACAAGGATCATTGCACTTGTTGTTTATGCAAGCTAAGTGGTTCGGACATTCGCTGTTACTAGAACATTCAGGTCGACAGCTTGGTGGCGACCCAACATACTCTGCCATACAAGAACAGGATGGTGCATCATTAATAGCTTGACAAACTGAATATGGTCCACAAGGTGAAGGCAAACAAGGATTTATTTGCGCTGGGATTTCAAGTGCTGAAAAATATTTAAGGTATGTTAACAACTGTCGAAATAGAATTAATAATAATAATAATAATAATGTATTTTTTAAACAGACTACAGAGGTCCACTGTGTTAAGAATTAATAACAACTTTTTACTTTATTTTCCCGTTTTCTACTTACGTTTTGGAACACATCTTGTAAATGGATCTCCAATAAATTCATTAGGGCACGAGCAAATGGGATTGTGATTTACAACCTCACAAATAGCTGCAACGCCGCACGAGCCGGTGCAAGGATTAATGCATTTATAATTATTGCAAGCCTTGTTTAGTGGACATTCAGCGCTTGTAGTACACTCTGGTCGGCAAGTAGGAGGGTTTCCTGAATACCCAGGTATACAGGAGCAAACAGCTACTTGGTTTACTTCTCGACATTGACTGTTCGGACCACATGGAGTTGGATTGCAAGGATTTGCAGGTAAAGGCGCTAAAAATAAAAACAATAATGTGAGATATTTGCATTAACGATAATAATGACGAGGGACGTCTCGTAAAAAAAATATATAATATATAATTTAAAATACCTTGGAGGATACTGCACGAGACGAATGAATTTCCAGTATATCCTGCGGGACAACTGCACATTGGTACGTGGTTGAAAACTTCGCACACAGCATTAGCTCCGCAAGTGTCCGGGCAAGGTTTCACACATTTCTTACGTACACATATCTGATCTCTTTGACAGTCTGTGCTGACTGTACACTCGGGGCGACAACCTACATACGGGTCGCCGTGATACTCTGGCAGACATGTGCAATCTCCGTTGTGACATTGTGTGTTGGAGCCGCAAGGTGATGGATTGCACAAATCAAGTGGTGCAGTGTCTAAAAATAGAAGAATAGTAGGTATAATACGCTGCATAGATCTCGTATACCTACTGATCTGTTTCGATTTCCTTTTAAGGTCTTTTAAGGTAGGACCCTAAAATTATAGTTTAAATTGATTTTAACATGAAAAGTTTCATAATACGATTGATATGCATATGCTCTCCTATTCAAATACATTAAGATTAATAACCTACCTTTTAAAGGTTCTACGATGCATGCAGTAAACGGATCTCCCTTATAACCTTCGAAACAAGTGCAGATCGCCAGGTGATTCATGACTGAACATCGTGCGTTTTGTCCACACGAGCCAAGGCAAGGATCTTTACACTTCTCGTTAATACATGCTAATGAACTGATACAGTCTTGATTCCTGACACATTCAGGACGACAGTTAGGAGGGCTACCGATGTATCCCGGAGAGCAAGAACATGAAGCTTGACCTCCAAAGTTATGGCAAGTTGCGAAAGCACCGCATGGTGATGGTACACACGGATCCTTGTTTTCGTCTAAAACTGGCTGAGGTACTGAAATATTAAGGATGTTCGTTATGTAGCCCTTGGTTTTTAAATAATGCATCGATTAAAGTTTTTAAGTATGTAAAATTATTCTGTCTATTTACCTGGTTTAGAGTAACACCTAGTGAATGGATCACCGGTCAGACCAGTACCACAGCTACAAATGGGGTTATGATTAAATACCCTACATTCTGCTCTCTGACCACAAGGGCCTGGACAAGGATTCACGCACTTTTGGTTTATACACGCTTTGTCCGAGGCACAGTCTGAGTTCATCACACATTCGAGCTTACAAGCTGGGGGCTCCCCTAAGTAGTTAGGTAAACAGCTGCATGTGGCCTGGCCATTTATCTCGCGACACTGACTATGTGGTCCACATGGATTTGGATAGCATACATTTACTGGAGTTGTATCTTGTTCTGGAAATTTTCAATTGATTAGGTACTTCATAATAATTTAAATGATGCGATACAAGTGAGAATAATAACAAGTAAAGGCAACTTACGAGGAATGAGGTTGCACCGACGGAAAGCGTCGCCTGTGTAGCCAGTGATGCATGTACACGTTGGAGCGTGATGCACCACAGCACATTCGGCGTTGATGCCACAAGTACCCGGGCAAGGATCTTGACATTTGTTTCCAATACAAGCTCTGTTTCCTGGGCAATCCGAGTTGCTTACACATTCGGGACGACATCCTTCATATGGATTTCCAAAGTACCCTTCATTACATACACAGGATCCAGCCTTGTTTTGTTCCCTGCATACAGCATTCGGTCCACAAGGTGATGGAGAGCAAGGAGTTAATAGCTCATTTATGCTTTGCAGTGCACATTGTGAAAATGGATCACCGAAATAACCTTGTGGACAAACGCACATCGCTGAGTGACTAACTACGCGGCATTCGGCATTTGCTCCACACGCCTGAACACATGGGTCTCTGCACTTTTGATTAACACATGCCAAATGCGGCGAACACTCGCTATTACTTATACATTCCGGTTTGCAATAGGGTGGTTGCCCCTTATATTCTGGCAAGCAAGTACAAGACGGGCTCCCGTTAATTTCTTGGCAAATTGAATTTGGTCCACATGGTGAAGGCTGACATGGGTTGATTTCTAGAGGCGGAGCATCTATAAAATGAAAAATAACAAGATAAGTTTTAGAATATTTTTTTTTAAACAACCATATTATTTCTATAAAGTTTGAATGATATTTACTTGATACAAAATGACACTCCACGAACGGATCACCGGAATGTGCTGCTGCACATGCGCAAATCGGATTGTGATTGACAACTTCGCACGTGGCCCGCAAGCCACACGTTCCGATGCAAGGGTTCACACATTTCTGTTTCATACAAGCTTGGTTTTGCGGACACTCTGAGCTCGCTACACATTCAGGGCGACAAGCTGGTGGTATTCCCAGATATGTAGGCAGACAAGAGCACACCGCTTGGTTGTTAATTTCACGACATTGACTGTTGGGGCCACATACTGGTGTGCTGCACGGGCTTTGGTTTGGTACTTCTGTAAAAGGTAAAGTTATCATTAAATTAAACGAAGAACCAATTAAAAACGATATCATTATTTCGTAATTGTTCATATTATTACCTCTTATAGGATTGCATAAAACAAAGGCATTTCCAGTAAATCCATTGTTGCAGCTACACATGGGGATATGATTTACCACTTGACATACGGCGTTTTGCCCACAGGCGCCAACGCACGGGTCAACACATTTTCTTTGCACGCATGCTTTAGATTGATCACAGTCGGTACTAAATACACATTCTGGTCTGCAATTGAAGTATGGATCTCCATGATATTCTGGTAAACAATGACATTGACCATTTATGCACTCTGCATTGGAACCACAGCGTATGTTTGTGCAAGCATCCACAACTGTCGGTTCAACTGCAACAAATAATATAATAAACTGTAACGTAGTTTGAATAGTTTAAAAGAAAGTAGTTTTGAACACTAGTTTACATAAAAAAAGTAAATACCTTCTAAAGGCTTCGGCCGGCAGCTGGTGAATGGATCACCGACATATCCTTCGATGCATGTACAGATAGGAATGTGGTTAAGAACGCTGCAAACAGCAGATACACCACATGATCCTGGGCAAGGGTCTTGGCACTTCGAATTAATACACGCTCGGTCACTTGGGCAATCCGCATGTATTGTGCATTCTGGTCGACAGTTCGGTGGGCTGCCAATGAAAGAAGTAAGGCACGAGCATGACGGCGTATTGCCGATATCTCTGCACTCAGCGTTTGGACCACATGGCGACGGCACACAAGGATTCCTTACATCATCAGGAACAGTCTCGTCTGTAAAGAAATCATTGTAAATTTGTGAGGGCACATAAATAATAGTGATCATCTTACACTATCACAATTTTCTTACAGTGAAGTTATGAAAATGTAAAAAAATGCATATTTCAAAACTTACATTTAATAGGAGTGCAGCGTGTAAATGGATCGCCGACAAATGACGTCCTGCACGAGCATATCGGACTGTGGTTGATTACTTTACAATTAGTATTTGTGCCGCAGGGCCCAGGACAAGGATTGACACATTTCTGCTTGATGCAGGCTTTGTCTTGCGAGCATTCGGAGCTTACGACACATTCGGGCCGACAGTTTGGCGGGGAACCCACATATTCGGGCAGGCATGAACATATTGCTTGAGTATTGACCACTTTACATTGACTGTTTGGTCCGCATGGCGATGGATAGCACACGTCGATCGGTATGGAAGCTGGTGGAGATTCTAGAATAGAAGCAAAATACGTTTAGTTTATTTTAAAATAACTCTTTGCGTCTTTCAATAAAATTGAATAAATAAATCGAAACATACCTTGGTACACGCAATAACGGAATGGATCTCCGGTATAACCATTGATACATGTGCATAGAGGGGCATGATTTACAACTTGGCATTCAGCGTTTGTACCACAACTACCCGGGCAGGGATCGCCGCATTTGTTGCTGATGCAAGCTCTATTCGAAGGACAGTCAGTGTTGACGACGCATTCCGGTCGACAACCTTCGTAAGGGTTTCCAATATATCCCTCTATGCATGAACACGACCCTGCGTTATTTCGTTCCTTGCACTGAGCGTTGGCTCCACACGGCGACGGCGAACAAGGAGTAGCAACGTTATCTATATGCAGTGGTTGTTGAACGCAGTCAAAGAACGGATCTCCAGTAAATCCATATGGGCAAAGGCAAATGGGGGAGTGACTCACAACCCTACACTCCGCATTACTTGCACAAGCACCTTCACATGGATTTTTGCATTTGTTGCTGATGCATGATAGATGCGTGGAGCACTCTTCGTTGCTTGTACACTCCGGTCTGCAATAAGGAGCTTGACCGTGGTACCCTTCCAGGCAAGTACAAGATGGTGCTTCGTTAACTTCTCTACATATCGAGTTGGGTCCACATGGTGACGGCTGACATGGGTTCACTATTTCCGGCAAACGGTCCGCTGCAACAAACAAAGGATAATTTGAATAACCGTACAAATGTGAAAAAAACTTAGCACTGAAAAAGATTTTTTTTTTATGAAAAGTCATAGACCATGCTTCTGCCCTAGACCTTCGTCGCGTTACGGTTTGAAATGAACAAACAGTAAAGTTTTAAATAGAGACACTAAGACACAGCTGCTCTATGATAATCTGCGTTAGTGTCACTTCCCATTAATGAAAGAATACTTACAGACTGTACCTTTAAATGTTATTAGTCTAAATCTTATTTTTACTTACGTAGTCTAAAGCATCGTGAAAATGGTTCTCCGGAATACGATACTGGGCATGTGCAGATGGGATTGTGATTGACTACTTTACACTCAGCGTTTACACCGCAAGAACCAACACACGGATCGATACAACGTTGGTTGCTGCAAGCTTGGTTTAGCGGGCATTCAGCGCTTATGGTACACTCGGGTCTACACGCAGGAGGAGCTCCGATATTGTTAGGGGCACATGAACATGCTGCTTGCCCGTTGACCTCTCTGCATTGACTGTTCGGCCCGCATGGTGACGGTTGACACGGGTTTGAAACTACTGGTTCTGTAAAAAATACATAATTTTGTATTAAAGTAGGATCTTTAATTGAGTAGTTTAGTCATTTCAAAACATTCTATTATAAGCATTTTTTTCTCACTTACCTAGCACAGGTCGACATTCGACAAATGCGTTGCCAGTCATTCGCTCCGGACAACTGCACATCGGGATGTGGTTGACTACACTACACACAGCTGTTGTCGCGCAAGTGCCCGGACAAGGATCCTTGCATTTGTTTCGGATACAAGCTTTGCTGCGATCGCATTCTGAACTCTGAACACACTCTGGACGGCATCCAGCATACGGATCTCCGATAAACTCCGGAAGGCAGCTACATTGTCCGTTATTACATTCTGCATTATTTCCACAAGGTGATGGATTGCATGGATCGTCATTTTCTATAAATATTTAAATTATTGTTTAAAAAGGAGTTTATTTCTTTAAGGTCTAATTAACTCTAATTCGTATGGTGGAAAAAAGTAATATACCTTTCGGTGGCATAAGATTACATTGAGTAAACGCATTGCCAGTGTAGCCTTCAGCACAAGAACAAATCGAAACGTGTTTTATGACTTGACAGTTAGCGTTCAATCCACAAGAACCGGGACATGGATCTCTACACTTTTGGTTTATGCAAGCTAGGTTGCTAGCACAATCTTCATTGATTGTACACTCTGGCCTACAATTTGGAGGGCTGCCTTCAAAGTTCGGTAAACACGAACATGATGGGTTTCCACGTAGGTTTTGACATTGTGAGTTAGGTCCACAAGGTGAAGGTACACACGGGTCTCTTGCAGGTTCTGGAGGTTGTTCTTGAACTACGAAAAAAAAAACATATATTAGTAAAGAGATAAAGTATGTTATAAACATAATTATTTAAGGTAGATTAATAAATTGTTACCTGTTATTATATAGCAACTGGAGAATGGATCTCCAGTGTATCTATTTTGACAAGTACATATGGGACTATGATTGATGACTCTACAGTCTGTATTACGTCCGCAGGGGCCAGGGCAGGGAGAGATACATTTCTGATTCTGGCATATTTTGTCTGCGGGGCATTCAGCACTCACGACACATTCAGGTCTGCAGTTCGGCGGTGACCCGCGGAACTCAGGTAAGCACGAGCATGCACTCTGACCATTCAATACTCGGCACTGGCTGTTAGGACCGCAAGGAGATGGTTGGCAAGGGTTTAGTGGTACGTCTTCGTGGGCTGTAAATGTAGAGAAATATAAAATTACAAATTCAGTTAAAGGTATTTACAAATCTTAGATCATTTAGAATAAAATAGATGAAACTTACGTTTTAAAGTACATTGTGTAAACGGGTCGCCAACGTAACCAAGTCGGCATGTACATAAAGGCGAATGATTGACTACTTGGCAATCAGCATTTACAGCACATGTGCCAGGGCAGGGGTCAATACATTTATTTCTTGTACATGCTTTACTACTTGGGCAGTCGGAGTTCACTAAGCATTCTGGGTGACAGGCCTCGTAGGGATTGCCAAAGTATCCAGTAACACATACACACGCGCCTGCTCCAGCATATTCCCTACATTCCGCGTTGGAGCCACAAGGTGAGGGCGTGCATGGCGACACCGTATCAAAAGGTGCCAGAGCCGTTATAGTACACTGCACCGCTGCGTCACCTGAGTAACCCTCGGGGCAGATACAGATGGGCGTATGGCTGACCACTCGGCAGTCGGCGTTGATGCCACATGCTTGTGTGCAAGGGTTTTGACACTTTCTATTTATGCAAGCCATTTGTGGAGCGCATTCACTGTTGGTAACACACTCAGGGCGACAATTTGGTGGTGCTCCGATGAATTCAGGTTGGCATTGACATGAAGGAATCGACCCGCCGGTTTGTTGACAAACTGAATTAGGCCCACATGGAGATGGCTGACATGGATTTACCGGTATCACAGGAGTGTCAAGAGCTATAAAAAAAAAATTGAAAAGTTATCGTAGGTTTGTATGACTTAAGGAAAAAAAGAACAAGCTGTATAGAATGAATCACTTACGTATTGATGTGCATCTTGTAAACGGATCACCAGTCATTCCTGACCGGCACGAACAAATTGGATTGTGGTTGACTACTTGGCATATGGCTGCTACACCACACGTTCCTTGACAAGGGTTGATACATTTCTGGTTGCTACATGCTTTATCTAGTGAACAGTCCGAACTTGCCACGCACTCTGGGCGGCACGATGGAGGTGCGCCGCGGAACCCAAGCAGGCACGAGCATACTGCTTGTTCATTAAACTCTCTGCATTGACTGTGTGGACCGCACGGGCTCGGTGTGCAAGGATTAGATGAAATCATTTCTGTAAAAAGGATAATTTAATTATTAAAGATTAATCGTTAATTGCATTATACTTAATTACATTGTTTTAAATGAATGTCTTACGCCTGAAGGTGATAAATTTGGTATGATTAGGAGGACGTTAATTATCATTTAACTTTAAGAGACGTTTATAATGTTTTTGTAATTCAATTCATTCTCACCTCGCACAGGATTACATTGTATGAACGCGTTACCAGTAGTTCTAGCTGGGCACGTGCAAACAGCCATGTGGGTTACTACTTCACAGTTGGCATTAATGCCACAAGTGTTCACACATGGATTGACACATCGGTTTCTAACGCATGCTTTATCCATGGGACATTCGGAACTCATCGTACATTCAGGGCGACATTCAAAGTACGGATCACCGTTATATTCAGGTATGCAAGTGCAAACTCCATCATTACAAACCGCGTTCGGCCCACAAGGTGATGGATTGCACAAGTCTGCTACAACAGGTTCTGGAAATGAAAATAACGAACATCATGTGTCGGAAAGGTTACTTTGAACTATTATTTGTCTAAATTTTCAATACTTTATTTAAACGAGTTTTGCTTACCTATGTTTGGTTTAAAGGAACAACTCTGGAATGGATCGCCAACATAACCATCAAAACAAGTGCATATAGACACATGGCTCTGCACTCTACAGTTTGCATTTACTCCACATGAGCCTGGACAAGGATCTACACATTTTTCATTAATGCAAGCCAACTCATTAGAACAGTCTGTATTAATTGTACATTCTGGACGACAATTTGGTGGGCTGCCCGTATATTGTGACAAGCAGGAGCAAGACGGTGATCCTCCCACATCTCGACATTGAGAGAATGGTCCGCACGGTGACGGCACGCAAGGATTTGTGGGAACCACATCCGCAACTGAAATAATATTTTTCAATAAATGCTATGAAATATATATTTTGTTTTAATTCCGCGAGTCATATATCGTGGTCTGAAAGCAGGACACAAATCCTCATTTGTTTTGTATGTGTGCATCTGCATTTCTCACTTGTTTTGTATGTGTGCATCTGCATGAGGGCGGGAGGGTGGGCTCATATGTGCATGTGCATATGCATGACGGTGGGATTTGTGTCCTGCTTTCAGACCACGATATATGACTCGCGGAATTAAAACAAAATATATATTTCATAGCATTTAATGTCATGGATTTCCGCAAAGTAACGCCTGATTCCATAACTTATCTTAATATTTTTCATTTTTAATTAACAATACAATGAATTTCAAACAAAACAATAAGCCAAATAAAAGTATCAATCGGCAAACTGAGGAGAATAATCACCTGGTGCTACATAACATCTACTGAATGGATCGCCGGTGTACTGTGGACGACACGAGCATATAGGACTATGATTAATGACTTTGCATTCTGTATTTAGTCCGCAGACGCCTTCACAAGGATTCCTGCATTTTCGTTGAATACATGCTTGTTGTTGATTGCACTCCGAGCTAACAAGACATTCAGGTCTACATGCAGGTGGAGTTCCTAAATATTCAGGCTGACATGTGCATACGGCTTGGTCATTTGTTACTTTGCAAACACTATTTGGACCACACGGTGACGGAGAACAAGGTTCTTTTGGCACAGCTGGAATTTCTGCAATGAAAAAGTTTTATCATACATCTATATGATGAATTGTATCTAGCCTATCCTGCAAAGGTATAATATAAAACAAACTTACGTAATATTTCTTCGTAGCAATTTTGATAGGGACTTCCAGTCAGACCAGGTAGACATACACATGTAGGAGTATGGTTGACAACGTTGCATACAGCATTACGACCGCATATATTGTTGCAAGGATTTTTACATTTATTTTGGATGCATGCTAAGTTCGTAGAGCAATCTGAATTAACAACGCATTCCGGACGGCATCCTTCATAAGGATTCCCAATGTAATCTGGTAGACACACGCATGCGCCAGCGTTTCTGTACTCTTTACATATAGCGTTCGAACCACACGGTGACGGTGAACAAGGGGCGAGAGCAACATCCATAACTTGACATCCTCTGAATGCATCCCCAGTGTACCCTGGAGGACACAAGCATTGAGGAGAATGGCTGACCACCCGGCACTCTGCTCCAGATCCACAAGAACCAGGACAAGGATCTCGACATTTTTGATTTATACAAGCCATTTCATTAGGACATTCCGAATTAGATATGCATTCTGGACGACAGCTTGGTGGATTTCCGATAAAGTCAACCTGGCAAGCACAAGATGGTGAACCGCCTACTTCCCTGCATACAGAGCTAGGCCCACAAGGTGAAGGTTCACAAGGGTTCACGTAAGGTGGTGGTTGAACATCTGGAATAGTAAAACGTAAACAAAATTTAAGTTCACCCGAGTTGATAGTATTAAAACATACATGACTGTACAAACAATATTGTTGTTGTTTACCTTCTATAATACACCTAGTAAACGGATCTCCAGTAAAGCCTGACGGACAGGAGCATATCGGATTATGATTTATAACTTGACATAGAGCTCCTGACCCACAATTTCCTCTACAGGGATCGATGCATCGTTGATTGGAACAAGCCTGACTTAGTGCACATTCTGCACTCGATGTACATTCTGGTCTGCAAGTTGGCGGAGCGCCCATATATCCAGTCAAGCATGAGCATATGGCTTGGCCATTGATTTCACGGCACTGACTATTAGGACCACACGGTGATGGGTTACAAGGCTGAATACTTTCAGCAATTCTGACTGGTCGACATTCAAGGAAAGCATTTCCTGAGTATCCTCTTGGACATGTGCACATGGGTACGTGGTTAAAGACATTGCAAATGGCTTCTCTGCCACATGTATTGGCACACGGGTCGACGCATTTGTTTCTTACACAAGCTTTGTTGTGAGGACAATCTGTGCTCATAAGACACTCCGGCCGACAACCATAGTAAGGATCTCCTTGATATTCAGGTAAGCAAGTGCACACACCATCGTCACATACTGCGTTTGCACCGCAAGGTGATGGATTGCATAAATCAGTTTCTGTTTCTGCAAGATAATGTAAGGTGTAATGTTGTTTACAAGTTATTGTAGTTTTCCTAGCAGAAATAGTTATTCGATGTTGTCCTGTCAGATAAATATAATGAAAACGCGCTAAACGCTAAAACAAACTTCATAATTATATTGTCACAATTATGACTTTTTTGATAAAAGAAAATGATGTAAATGAAAGATGAAATTAAATATTTACCGTCATTCTCTGGCGGCATTGGTAAACACCGAGTAAACGGATCTCCTGTGTATTGTTCAGAACAGCCACATTGAGCAATATGGTTAAAAACAGTGCATTCAGCGTTTAGGCCGCAAGCTCCTGGACAAGGATCGCGACACTTTTCATTCATGCAGGCCTGGTTACTGGGACATTCAGAATTTATTGTACACTCAGGTCTACAGTTTGGTGGACTGCCAATATATTTGGGCTGACAAGCACATGAGGGAGCATTGCCTATATTTCTACACTCTGCGTACAGACCACATGGCGATGACAAACATGGATCTTGAAACGGTACATTTAGAGGTGGCTGCGATACTAAAAAAAGAATAAATACAATTAAGGCATTCAAGGAAAAAACATAATACAGAAAAACTTTTAATTGGTAAAAGTGTGCGTACTTTTAATTGGATAGCATCTTGTAAATGAATTACCAGTAAGGCCTTGTTTACAGACACATATGGGGCTGTGATTGATTACGTTACAATTGGCATTTTCTCCGCATGCGTTTTCGCACGGGTTAACGCACTTCTGGTTCGTACAAGCCAAGTGTGAGGGGCATTCCGAGCTCACTACACATTCAGGGCGGCAGTTTGGTGGTGCACCGATGAAACTTGGCAAACAAGAGCACGCAGCTTGGCCTTTCACTTCTCTGCATTGACTGTTTGCTCCGCATGGCGAAGGATTGCATGGATTCGTTTCTAATTCCAGTGCTGAAATTAAATTATTTTTATTTATTACAACAAGTTATATACAGGTAAAGTATTAAATAGATAAGCATAAAATAATTATGAACCTACGTTCTTGCATAATGTTGCAATGGCTGAATGGATTTCCGGTGTATCCTTGTTGGCATAAACATGTTGGCATATGATTATTGACTTGACAAAGAGCATTCGAGCCGCATGTACCCGGACAAGGATCGATACACTTCATTCTAGAACAAGCCCTGTTAAGGGGACAGTCGGAGTTGACAACGCACTCAGGTCGACATCCTTCATAAGGATTTCCTAAGTACTCATCCAGACATTGACATGATCCAACACCTCTTTGTTCTTTACATACGGCGTTAGCTCCACATGGGTTCGGATTGCATGGCGTTAATACTTCATTCTGGTCCATGATTGGCATAGCGCTACAATATGTAAATGGATCTCCAGTGTATCCTGCTTGACACAAGCACAGGGGAGCGTGACTTACAACTCTACATTCAGAATTGGAACCACACGCGCCCAAGCATGGGTCTGCACATTTTTGATTTAGGCATGCCAAGTTATAATCACATTCACTATTGCTAATGCACTCAGGTCGACAGTTGGGAGGTGTTCCCTTGTAGCTTGGTAAACAAGCACAGATGGGGCTTTCTCCGCTTATTCTGCATATAGAATGCGGCCCGCATGGTGATGGCTCACAAGGATTTACCTGTTTATCTTCTTCAACTGAAATAATAAAATGAATTAGACCGCAGCTTCAGGAGAGTTAAGCTTAAGATGATCATTAAAAATAATAATAATAAATAATATTAGTTAGCTTCGTTAACGGGTAAAATATTTACCTCTAACTATACACCTCACGAAAGGATCTCCAGTAAATGACGGCGGGCATGTACAAATTGGATTATGATTAATAACATCACAAACGGCCGCTGTACCGCAAGCTCCTATACACGGGTTTATACACTTTTGATTGTTGCAGGCTTCTTTTAGTGGACATTCCAGACTAACAACGCATTCTGGTCGACATGTCGGGGGACTGCCACGATATCCAGGCACGCATGAACACACTGCTTGTCCATTTGATTGTTGACAACGACTGTTCGGTCCGCATGGCGAAGGATTGCACGGGTTGATCACAGACACTGTAATACGCAAATATATTTTAATCTTTTGTGCTAATATATAAACTAATGTATTGACCTAATTAAAAGTATATATTTACCCGCAGATAGTCTGCACTCCATAAAAGCATTACCGCTCATGCCTTTCGGACAGGAACACATTGGTACGTGATTCATAACATCGCAGATGGCATTCAGTCCGCAGGTTCCAATACACGGATTGACACATTTGTTTCGTAAACATCCTTTGTCTAGTGGGCAATCTGTATTATACACGCATTCTGGTCGGCAGCCAAGATAAGCGTCACCATGATAGCCAACAATACATGAGCAAACGCCATTGTCGCAGACGCTGTTCGGGCCACAAGGACTCGGATGACAGGGATCCCTTGGACCAGGCTCGGGTACATCTAGAAATTGAACAATGATTATAAAACTACTGAAAGATTTTTTGTCAAAGTTACTACTGTTATATTTATTTATCCACTAAAGGACAGGTGCGTGGTACTCGCAACCGGCGTGCGTGTATGATCAGTGTATGCATGTATGTGGACGAGGCAAAAGGGGTAATGTAAGGATCGTAGCAGGTGGCGTTCTGTGGTTTCTGCCTACCCCCAAGGGAAAAGGGCGTGAGTTTATGTATGTAGATATGTGTATGTTATCCACTATTATGTACAGAAAAAAATGGTGTAATCAATATGTTTACCAGGAAGAGGCTTAGGAGTGCACTGTCTAAATGGATCTCCAATGAAACCATCTGGGCAAAGACAGACAGAAATATGATTGTTTACAAAACACTTGGCGTATAGGCCACAAGAGCCTTCGCAAGGGTTTCGACATTTTTCAGCTTCGCAAGCCTGATCGCTTGGGCAGTCAGAATGGACAACACACTCAGGCTTGCAGTACGGCGGTGAGCCGATGTAGGACGGCAAGCATGAACATGAAGCTAATCCGTTGTTATCACGGCATTCGGCGTATGATCCACACGGTGATGGTACACAAGGATCTGATGGACTTGCCACACTTGGAGACGTTTCTAAAAAATAAATTAAACATAACTAATATGCGCCATCCGATTAAATAAAATTATTATAGAAGTATTTATGCCAACTTACGCATTATGAGACTACACATAGTGAAAGCGTTTCCAGAGTAACCCGGCCGACAAGAGCATACTGGACTGTGGTTGATTACTTTGCAATCTGTGTTTTGTCCACACGGCTTTGGGCAAGGATTAACACATCGTTGATTCACGCAAGCCCGATTGGATTTGCATTCAGAGTTCATCATACATTCTGGTTTGCAATTTGGTGGCGAGCCCATATAATTTGGAAGACATGAACATACTGGCTGATTGTTTATTTCTCTACAAATCGCGTTGATTCCACAAGGTGACGGATTACATACATTTATAACTGAAATGTCGTTTTCTGAAAGGATATCAATATATTTTTAAATAATTTTGTCAATCATGATGACTTCAACTTAATAATTTGCCACGGATAATTACCTCTTACAAGATGACAAATTGAGAGTGGAGTTCCCGTGTAACCCGGTTTGCAATTACACATTGGTTTGTGGTTGGTGACATAGCAGTCTGCGTTATACCCACAAACTCCCGGACATGGATCTATGCATTTGTTTCTGTTGCATGCCGAAGCCAGCGGACAGTCTGAATCAGCTAAGCATTCAGGTCTACAGCTTTGGTAAGGATCACCGAAATAATCAGGTAAACAAGAGCATGATCCGGCGTTTCCTTGTACTTTACATTCGGCATTTGCACCACAAGGAGACGGTTCACATGGATTAAGGTATTCGACCTTTGGTGGAGCTGAAATGTTTTTCAAATAGAATGAATGGACTTACCGATAAACATGTCAGTCAACGTAGAAGCAGGTCCTTGTTCCGAAGCGTTAGTTGAAGCTTGCTGCGACTGGCGACGTTTAGTGACCTCCTTATTCCGGCTCCAGCGTCACTATCTCAAGCAGCACCGTCCAAAAGCGGCTGTCATGGCCGACAGCCTAAGCTTTACTGTAAGTGCTATGTTATCTCCGCGTGCTCCGTAGTCAAGCGAAAGGCATTATATCACATTAACAGTTATTTTAATCGAGTTATATCCCTCCTGGAAGCGATTTATTTACCTATTTTTCTTCGTATCGGTACCTACCGACCTGGGCCTGGCTTATGTTGGAAGCATTTGCATAGGGGCTGTATTGATGTAATTACCTTTAAACCAATAGGTGGGCATGGTCACCACATAGTCCCAAAGTAAGAACACCTTTAAAGTCCTATGTTCATTAGTAAACCGTGTGAGGCGTGAACGCTAAGTATAATTTTTCTTACATGACAAGCACGTCATTTAAAGCATGAACAAATTATCACGCTTTGCCAAGCTGAGGGGTTATATGCATCTTAAGTGGTTGGTACATAAGTTCCCTAGAGCATTATTATAAAAAATCCGATTACCTTAATCTTAACAAATATTTGAATTACAAAATAGTTTACCTACCAAACCCACATATTATAATACATATCTTTTGACGATCATTTAAAAAAACAAATTGAGTTCACACCTTGAAGGTGTTCGGTAAAACAGTAATTAAAAAGTGTCAAATATAATATAATAATGATTTTGATTATTACCTTTTGGCTGTGAGCAACCCTGGAAGGGATCGCCCTCAAGACCTGGCTCGCAGGAGCAGATCGCACGATGATCGACCACAGAGCATATGGCTCGTGGGCCACAAGCTTGTACACACGGATCTTTACATTTCTGTGCGACGCAAGCTAAGGCTGCTGGACATTCCGCGCTGATTGTACATTCCGGCCGACAGTTTGGTGGAGCTCCTATGAAACCTGGCTGACAGCTGCATGCTGGTGTCTCACCGGAATTAACGCAAATCGAATTTGGCCCACATGGAGAAGGCTCACACGGGTTGAGAGGGTATGACGGTGGTGCTATAAAAGAAAAAGAAATATTATAACGAGGGCGTCGAAAAATTGATTTTTAATGACAGGAGGATACACTATTTTAATACCTGGTTTCGGATAGCAATAAGAAAAGGGATCTCCAGTATATTCTTCGTTACATGTGCAAATCGGTGAATGCGCAATGACTTGGCAACGAGCGCCGCGCCCACAAGCTCCTTCGCAGGGGTCGCGGCATCGGCGGCCAATGCAAGCTAATTGTAATTTGCATTCGGCGCTGACAAGGCATTCCGGTCGACAAGATGGAGGAGATCCAACATGTCCCGTCTTGCACGAACAAGCGGCAGCACCACTTTTGCTTACTGTACATTCACTGTAGGGGCCACACGGAGACGGCGAACAAGGTGATATTTGTATGTCTAAAAACATTAAAATAATCATTTAGTTACAGTTATTCGATACAATATTTAAAAAAAAACAATAATTAGTGTAAATAGTTACATATACCTTTTTCAATTTGAATTTCAGTGCATAAATTGAAAGGATCTCCTGATGTGCCCGCAGAACATGTGCACGATGGAATATGGTTGTTCACTGAACATACTGCATTTGTTCCGCATGCACCTGGGCATGGGTCGACACATTTTCCTCTTTGGCATGTACGAGTCGGAGAACATTCACCATTAGTACTACATTCTTGCCGACAACCGGTGTAAGGATCTCCAAAATATTCAGGCGCGCAAGAGCAACGGCCCGCTTCGCAAATAGCATTACCACCACATGGAGATGGATTGCAAGGATCTTGTGAAGTCGGAGGAGTTTCTGCAAAATTAAAAACATTAAAGTAGGCGTTACATTTGGATTTATGATTATAATCTAAACATAATATGATAGTAACAACAGGGACGATCTTTTATAACAAATACATACCTATCACTTCCACACATTGTATGAACGGATCACCAGAATAACCAATGGGGCAGCTGCAAATAGGTATGTGGTCGTGTACGCGACATTCAGCTCTAAATCCACAGGAACCTTCACATGGATTTCTACATTTCTCAGCGATACATGCTTGGTGCGAAGGACAATCTGTATTGACAAGGCACTCAGGATGACAATTCGGTGGAGCACCAATATATCCTTGAATGCAAGAACATGATGGACTGTTGTTAATCGCTCGGCATTCGCTGTACGATCCGCATGGATTTGGCTGACATGGATGTAGTGGTTGCTCTATTTTAGATTCTTCTATTTTGAAACATTTTTTGAATGGATCACCAGTCATTCTCGCTGGACAACTGCATAAAGGACTGTGATTTATAACTTGGCAGTCAGATCCTATACCACAAGTACCTCTGCAAGGGTCAGCGCATTTTAACCTGTGGCAAGCTCGGTCCGACGGACATTCACTGCTGTCAGTACATTCTGGTCTACAATCAGGAGGTGCCCCTCTGTAATCTGGTAAGCATTCGCAAGATGCTAATCCACCATTCTCTCTGCAAACACTGTTCGGACCACAGGGCGATGGCTGGCATGGTTGAATAATATCTATTATTCTTTCTTTTACACACTGGTCAAATGGATTTCCTGTAAACCCTTTGAAACAAGCACAACTAGGAACGTGATTTATAACGTTACATTCAGCATTTCTACCACATATTCCTGGACAAGGGTCGACGCATTTGTTTCTAATGCATGATTTATCAGCTGGACAATCGGAGCTCAGAACACATTCAGGACGGCAACCATCATAGGGATTTCCTTGATATCCTTCCAAACATGAGCATGATCCAGCTCCATCTCGTTGGCTACAAACTGCATTTGCTCCACAAGGCGATGGATCACAGGGTTGTACGGGATTATCATCTGCAAAAAAAAATCTCATCAAAAACAAACCTAAAAAATGCTCAGCAAAGAAATGAAATTTTATAGAATATGTATTCGAGTAACTCCCAAGTATCATTTTTTTTTGGCGGGTGGGATATCCTCAAATAACCCCTCCCGCTATTGGCCAGAGCGAAAGGGAGTGTCAGACTTCTACTGACTAAAAACCACCCATGTTCCTTCTTAGCCCTTTATGTCGAGGCCGCGGTATCTCTTGTGAACAACCCGCTGCCCCAACGGGACTCCGAAGTACCTTCAAATTAAATACTACGAAGAAATATAAAAAAGCATACCTTCTTGAGGGACACATTGCATAAACGGATTGCCCGTAAACTTTTCTCTGCAGCTACATGAAACAGTGTGGCTGACAACAATGCAGTCAGCATTCACCCCACACGAGCCAGGGCAAGGATCGATGCATTTATTTTTAACACATGCTTGGTTCGAAGGACAATCTGGATTAATAACACATTCCGGTCTGCAATTTGGTGGCTGTCCGATGTAATTCTCGATACATCTACAATTAGCTTTTCCATTTCTTTCCATACATTGCGAGTTAGGTCCACATGGGGATGGATTACATTCATCGACTGGCTTAGATGGTGGAAGTACAATATCATAACAACTCTTGAATGGATCCCCAGTTTGTCCCAAATTACAGCTACAGATTGGGCTGTGATTAATTACTTCACAGCGAGCAGATATTCCGCATGCGTTGACACAGGGGTTGATGCATTTTTGATTAACGCAAGCTTTAGTCGACGGGCATTCGGAGCTAACCACGCATTCCGGCCGACATGCTGGAGGTGGACCTTGGAACCCTTCAAGACAAGCACATACGGCAGTATTGTCAACGTTCTTACAAATACTATTAGGTCCACAAGAGGATGGATGACAAGGATCTCTTGGATTGACTTTTCCTGGTATAACCCTATGACAGTGCGTGAATGGGTTGCCGGTATATTCTGTCATACAAGAACACGTGGGTATATGATTTATAACGTCACATTTTGCATTTTGTCCACATGTACCTGGACACGGATCTCGACATTTGTTTCTGAAGCAAGCCTTGTCCCTGGGACATTCCTGGCTGCCAGTACACTCGGGTCTGCAACTTTCGTAAGGGTTTCCGCTGTACTCCGCTAAGCATGTACAGAATCCGTTATCGCAAACAGCATTGGCGCCGCACGGCGACGGATTGCATGGATCTAAAGGTTCCGGTGTAGTCGAATCTAAAACAAAATATTAATCTTTAAATTTGCTCAGAAAAGCATAGCAATATTGTGCAGAAATATAATGAAAATATTGTCATTCATACCTTCAGGAATTGGCAAGCATCTTGCAAACGGATCACCAGTATATCTTTCCTTACATACACAAACAGCTACATGGTTCAATACGTGACATGATGCATCCACTCCACATGATCCTGGACATGGATCTTCACATTTTGTTCGTACACAGGCAAGAGAAGCTGGACATTCGGCGTTAATCGTACATTCGGGCCGGCAAGAAGGTGGAGAACCCACATAACCAGGAAGACACGAGCAAGCCGGTCCACTGGCTAATAATTGGCAACGCGAATGAGGTCCACAGGGTGAAGGACTACAAGATGGAGGTCTTTCGGTTGCTGGTGGAATTCCTAAAAAAATATTATATATTGTAAACATTGGGAACATTAATTCTAATATACATTGAATACCTACACATAATATATTACAGATGTATTATTAACGTACCATAGCATTGAGTAAACGGATCGCCAGTCATGCCTAATGGGCACGTGCAGATAGGACTATGGTTCTTCACTATACAGTGCGCTCTCAAGCCACAGGAATATGGGCATGGATCGTCACATTTTTGATTGATGCAAGCTTTCGATGTATCACATTCGCTGTTAACAATACATTGAGGGCGACACGACGGCGGTGAACCAATGTAATTTGGCAGGCATGAACACACTGCCTGCATGTTTACCTGCCTGCACTGACTATTTGGACCACACGGTGTGGGTTCACATGGGTTTCGTGGTGGACTTGCTGTAAATGTAGATTTATCGTTAAAAAGATTACACTGATATTAGATTCAACTGAACTAAAAAATCAAACTTACGTGGTAGTGTAATTTCTTTGCACTGGAAGAATGGATCACCAGTATATCCCCTTGGACAAGTACAAACAGGAACATGATTTTCAACGTTACACTGTGCTAACTGACCGCAAGTTCTTGGGCAGGGGTCAATACACTTGAACCGTGTGCATGCTAAGTTTGGTGTGCAATCATCATTACTCTCGCATTCTCTACGACATCCCTGTGTACTGTATGGGTCGCCTTCGTAGCCTTCGGAACAGACGCAAGCGCCGGCTCCGTTATATTCTCGGCACTCCGCGTTAGGGCCACACGGAGATGGCGTGCATGGACTTGACGTTGGCGTCATTTCAGTAGCTGCAAAACATACAATACATCAAATGTTACGCTACTTTTGTGTAACCATCGTTTTCATTAATTTTTCAACAGTGATGACGTTTTACTATATTTGTATAAGAAAATATACGCACATGATATAACAATTTGTATACAATTCCTCGCAGCATCCCCAGTAAAACCTTGTTGGCAAGAGCACACTGGTTTGTGATTGATAGTTAAACATAGAGCATTTACACCACATGCACCTTGGCATGGATCTCTACAGCGCTCATTAACACAAGCTGTGTTACTGGGACATTCTGGATCAATTGTACATTCCGGTCTACAGTTTGGTACTCTGCCGATGTAATTTGGTAAACAAGAACAAGCCGCCTGGTCTCCAATCACACGGCATTCCGAATTAGGCCCACACGGAGAAGGCACACATGGCTCAGTGGGAAGTGGATGATTTTCTAAAAAATGAATTCCCATTATTAAATCATAAAAATGTAAATACTTAAACACTTACGTTAACCAAGGCAAAGCCGGTAACGGCTTTTAGCTACCTACTACATTTACTATTCAATTACTTACCAATTATTATTCGAGTGCACTGAGCGAACGGATCTCCAGTGTATCCGGGACTACAAGTACAAATAGGATTGTGTGTAATAACTTGGCAGCGAGCATTGAGCCCGCAGGAATCTTGACATGGATCTTTGCATTTCTTTCTAATACAGGCCTTATCTTGAGGGCATTCAGAGCTGACGATGCACTCAGGGCGGCAGGAAGGTGGTGTGCCAATGTAGTCACTCTCGCATGTGCATACACTGTGACCATTTATTACCCGACATAAGCTGTTCGGTCCACAAGGTGTTGGTTGGCAAGGATCCAGAGGGGCTTTAGAGCTTTCTGTAACAACTGCAAAAAAAATGTTGAAATAGCTGCGGAGATCAGACGGAAGTTCAAACTATACTGCAGTTTAGAGCTAAATAAAACGAAGATACAATTTTTTTCTATTTTCTCTAACTCTTCAATGCTGTCAAAATACAAAATTTTGACTGACTTACTTTCTATATCACATCTGGCTAACGGGTTGCCGTTGTATCCGGAAAGACATGTGCATGTCGGAGAATGATTTACTGTTCGACATTCTGCGTTTATTCCGCAAGCCCCTGGGCAAGGATCTTTGCATCGATTGTTTGAGCAGGCTTTATTGCGATCGCAGTCAGAATTCGATACGCACTCTGGCCGACATCCTGTGTAAGGATCTCCAAAGTACTCTGGTAAACACGAACAGGAGCCAACTCCATTCCTTTCTTTACACAACGCATTTGCGCCGCAAGGCGAAGGACTGCAAGGATTCGGCGGTGGTTCTGTATGTTCTGAAATTAATAATGAAATATTTTCTTATTAAACCAAAGTTACCGGATAAATAATGCAATGATGATGCATTACGTTCCAAAACTTACGTTTAAATGGTGAACAGCCACTGAAAGGGTCACCCGTATATCCCAAGAAACAGCTACATAGTGCAACATGATTGGCAACAGAACATTCCGCGTTAAAACCACAAGAGCCAGGACACGGATCCACGCACTTTTCATTTTGACATGCAAGATTACCAGGACATTCAGCGTTGATAGAACATTCAGGTCTACAATTTGGTGCTACACCAATATAACTCGGTAAGCAAGAACATGCAGGCGCTTCACCAACTACTTTACACTGAGAATATGGACCACATGGTGAAGGAACGCATGGATTTCCTTTAGGCACCTCTATAATAGGTTCTAAGAAAGAAAGAAAATAAGATAGATTTAGAAAAACAGTACACAGAAAACATAAAAAAGCCAACAAAGTAGAAAAATAATGAAAAGAGTAATGAAAAGAGAGGAAAAAAATGAATTTTAAAACTTTTGAAAATAAATAAAATATTTATAGGGGATCAAAAAATATAAACGATTTCAATTGAGTTGATTTTATTATTTTGGTTGTATTCTTACTTTGCTCCAACTGACATGTAACGAATGGATCACCAGTAAATCCAGCTTTACATGTACAAATTGGGTTATGATTTATCACTTGACACCTTGCATTGACACCGCAGGTTCCCGGGCACGGGTCCCTACATTTTTGCTTAATACACGCTTGATGTTGCGGACAATCCGTGCTTATGACACATTCAGGCCTACAAGTGGGCGGTGAGCCCACGTATCCTTCCCGACAAGAACATACTCCGTGGTCATCCACAATTTTGCAGTTGCTGTAAGGCCCGCAAGGCGACGGTATACAAGGGTTTACATCGGCAAGTGGAGCTAAAAATTAAATGGGTAAAGTCAATTTCAAAAGTTAGGAGATAGTAAAATATTATATTTTAAATTGTTATTAACCAAATTACTGACGTTTTCTCTGAGGATGGCAAGACACAACTGGATTTCCATCATAGCCATCAATACATAGACACACTGGTGTATGATGTGCCACCGTACATTGAGCATTAATGCCACACGCACCCTGGCATATGTCTATACATTTGTTATTGGAACATGCTTTGTCAAACGAACAATCGTTATTTGTCACACATTCAGGTCGACAACCCAGATATGGATCACCAAAATATTCGGGTGCGCATGTACATGCTCCAGCGGAGTTCCTCACTGTGCATATGGCGTTTGGTCCGCAGGGTGATGGGTTGCAAGGATTTGTCTCATCTTCACTTGTTATTGCGACTATAATAAACGAAAAATTATATATTAAAACTTAAGCATTGTCGGATTCAAAATTTAAGCCATTTAATTGAAGTCAAAACTTACGAATAAAGTAACATCCGCTAAATGGATCGCCCGTATAGCTTTCGCGACAGTGACAAATAGCTTTATGGTTTATAACAACGCATTCTGCGTTAGAACCACAGGAACCCTCGCAGGGATTAACACACTTTTCACGAATACAGGCCAGATTACTTGAACATTCTTCATCGTATATACATTCAGGGCGACAATTGGGTGCCCTGCCGATATAACCAGGCTGACAAGAGCATGCTGGAGTTTCTCCGATAATCCGACACTGTGAATTAGGCCCACAAGGCGATGGTATGCAGGGATTGCCAGAAGGTTTTGGTTCCGGCCCTAAAATATTTTATAAATTAATGAAAATATTTTAAATTTTTAGAATTGTTTAAATTAACGTATTTTAAGTGGTTAGTATTCAATAAAAACGTGGACAACTCACTTTTTTCGTAGGAGCAATGTACGAATGGATCTCCGGCGTAATTTGGAGGACAACTACATAATGCGTTGTGATTAACTACAGTACATTTAGCATTATTGCCACATGCTCCGATGCATGGATCAACACATCTCTGATTAATGCAAGCTCTGTTGGGCATACATTCACTGCTAACCATACATTCGGGCCGGCAGTAGGGCGGTGAACCAAAGTATTGCTCTTGACATGAACATATTGCATGATCACCATGAACACGACACAAACTGTATGGTCCACAAGGTGAAGGCGAGCACGGATCTATTGGAACTTCATTTTGACCTAAAATAGCCATTGCGATTAGAATAGGTATTTATATTCACATGAGATTAAAATAATGTTATTGGATCTATTTGAATAAAGTAAAATTCTCACGTATGTAACAAGATGTAAATGGATTTCCTTCATAGCCAGGCTGGCAGGCACAAGATGGTGCATGATTATTGACACGACATTCAGCGTTCATGCCGCAAACTCCAGGACACGGGTCTTTACATTTATTGTTAACGCAAGCCCTATCTTTGCGACAATCTGAATTCAATACACATTCCGGACGACATTCCACATATGGATCTCCGAAGTAATCAGGAAGACACGTGCATGATCCTACGTCATGTCTTTCTTTGCATATAGCGTTCGCCCCACATGGTGACCGTGTGCAAGGGCTTTCGATTTGTGGTTCAATAGCTACAAGTTAAAAATAATGTCGATTATAAAATCCACTTCAAACAATATAATATAAACATCTAAACCAACTTCAAAAATTAACTTACATGGGACGGGAGAACATCCTGAAAATGGATCTCCTGTATACCCTTGGTCACAAGAACAAACAGGTATATGTTTGACAACAGTGCAACTTGCATGATATCCACAAGAGCCCGGACAAGGATTGCTACATTTCTCAGATATGCAAGCTAAGTTGCCTGGACATTCGACGTTTATCATACACTCAGGCCTGCAGTTAGGGGGGCGTCCCACATAATTTTCAAAGCATGAGCACACAGCCAAGCCATTGACATCTTTACATAGGGAATGTGGTCCGCAAGGATTAGGCAGACAGTTATTTATTGGTTCCATTTGTTCTGGCAAAATAATAAATTAAAAGTTAATTTTAAGATTACCAACATAATATTATATCATATTTTATTTATACCAAATAAATTTCATCATAACTTACTTTCCTCATAGAAACATCTAATGAAAGGATCACCGGTATATCCGTTATGACAGCTACATATAGGATTATGGTTAACAACTCGACATTGAGCGTCGACACCGCACAAACCAGGACACGGATCCTGGCACTTTTGATTAATACATGCTTTATCCGGCCGACAATCAGAACTAACAATACATTCAGGCCTACAGTTTGGCGGAGAACCAACGCACAGATCAAGGCATGTACAAACTGCATGCCCATTATACACGCGACAGTTACTGTAGGGCCCACAAGGCGTTGGGTTGCACGGATCCACAGGTACTGGTAGAGCTACAGTGTATAGGAAAGAAAATAGACAGATAAGTATAGCATGAAATACAGAAATAGACATATAAAGAATGACCAAGAAAGAAAGTCTTACATGAAACAGGAGTACATGCATGAAGAGGATTTCCTCTATATCCAGGCAAGCAGTAACATGAAGGAGCGTGGTTTGCAACTCTACATTCGGTGTTCTGTCCACAAGCGCCAGAGCATGGGTCCACGCATTTATTATTGAAACATGATCTGTCTCGAGGGCAGTCAGTGTTCATGACACATTCGGGGCGACAGCCACGATATGGGTCACCGTAAAATTCATCTACACATGTACAAGAACCCGCACCATTCCTTTCTCGACAAATCGCATTAGGTCCACAAGGTGATGGATTGCAAGGTTGATGAGGTACGTCTTTTGAAGCTGCAAAATTTTGTATACATACATAAAACATGCTATCACATACACTTATTATGAAAAAACATGCAGATGGTGCGATTTAAAAATGAAATATTCATTCAAGCTTACCTTCAACAGGATTACAGCCAGCAAACGGATCACCCGAAAAACCTTCGTTACAAGAACAGATAGGTTGATGGTTTTGCACTATGCACTTCGCGTTGAAGCCACAGGAACCGACGCACGGGTTGACACAGTTGCCCGCCAGACAAGCGCGCGCCAAGGGACAGTCCTGGTTGATAACGCATTGCGGACGACAAGAAGGCGGTGCTCCCAGCGTGCCCGGTTCACAAGAGCACACTGCACGGCCGGCTTCGTTGCGACACGAAGAATGTGGCCCACATGGTGAAGGTAGGCATGGATCTGGTGCGGGTGGAGTGATAGCTGCAAATAAAGAGCAGTTGTATACCTGTTCATTAACATTACATAAAAGCACATTTTGAACAGTGGTAAAATATGTTCATTTATCTTATTTACGCTGTTTATATGTTGCCATTCGTAAGGTATGAAGATCGCTGGAGTAAAAATAATTGGCACATCTCTAATTTATTGAACTGACCTGTGGCGCACTTTCCCGCACTATTGTGAGAATTCAACGTGGAAAGTAGAGAAAAGTAAAATATATTGTATTGTGAACTTTTATAGCTTTCTTTTTCTCCTCATTTTTTTCTTTCCTCATGCGTCATGAGACTCAGTACTTCAAAATGGTAGTAGGTAGTTGTAAGGGTATTTGCTTCATTAATCTTTTTTAATTTGCATAACTCTATCACGAGTTATTATTTTAGCTACTTACTTTTCCTGATGCACTTTATGAACGGGTCACCTTCTGGTAGATTTTCTGGACAAGTGCAAATGGGGTTGTGTCCAACAACATGACAGCGTGCATCTAAGCCGCAGCTGTGTATACAGGGGTCCTTGCACTTGTGGTTGATGCAGGCTTTGTTCGTGGCACAGTCAGAGTTGACGGCACACTCGGGTCGGCAGGCGGGTGGCGCGCCTAGGTAGCCAGCGCGGCAAGAACACGCAGCGCGCTCGTTCACGACGTGGCATTCACTGTTTGACCCGCACGGTGATGGCTCGCACGGATTGAATGGTGATGCTAAGTGGACAAATATATTACGATATTATTGTACAGCGGCTATAGAAGAAAAGTTGTATGTCTTAAAAAAATGTTCTACGCAAACTATGCAATAACTTGAATGTTTACTTACGTGGTGAAGATTTCGGACGACATGAAGAAAATGGCTCGCCTTCATAACCCTTGAAACAAGTGCAGACTGGAACGTGATTAGTGACAGAGCATTCTGCGTTTACGCCACATAAGTCTTTGCAAGGATCTCGGCAGTGATTTGATAGACAAGCAAGGTGATTTGGACAATCGGAGTTTATAGTACATTCTGGCCGACAGCCACCTGCATACGGATTACCGATGTTGGGTGGTATGCATGAACAGCGGGCTACATTGTTAACTACTGAGCAAACAGTGTTATCCCCACAAGGTGATGGATTACACGGCGTCGGTGAATTACCCTTACTTTCTTCAACACAGCCTACAAACGCATCGCCTCTATATCCTTCCAGGCAGCTACAGTGTGGTGTATGATTTACTACATTACATATAGCTTTGTTTCCACATGCACCGATACAAGGATCGACACACTTTTCATTGATGCAGGCTCTGTTAGATGGGCACTCTTGACTGATAACACATTCTGGTCTACAATATGGTGGAGTGCCTGTATAATTCGGACGGCAGGAGCACACTGGATGGTTCGACTTAATTTCACATACGGAATTAGGGCCACACGGCGATGGTACACAAGGATTTTTGTCCACAGGCCCTGGTCCAGGTGGTGCGACTTCTGCGCAAGTCACAAATGGATCTCCAGTTTGTCCACGTCTGCAGCTGCATATTGGATTATGATTGACTACAATACACTCTGCATTGATACCACAGCTGCCCTGGCAAGGGTTAGAACATCGTTGGTTTACACACGTCTCCGTTTGAGAACAATCCGAATTACTGACACATTCAGGTTGGCACATGGGTGCTACTCCTCTATGGCCTGGTAAGCATGAGCACACTGCAAACCCAGTTGGTGACACAAGACATCTACTGTATGCACCACAGGGCGATGGATCACATGTTGATAGTGTGGGCGGCACTGAGACGGTTGGTTGACATCTTACATAAGGATCTCCTGTGTTTCCGGTCTCACAATAACAAATTGCATGATGGTTAACAGTTTTACATTCGGCTCCAATACCACAAATGTCTTTGCAAGGGTTTTCACATTTATTGTTCAAGCATGCCAATTCCTGTGAGCAATCACTATTTACGACACATTCAGGACGGCATGACATATATGGGTTACCATAAAAGTTGGGCAAACATTTACAAGTTTGTGCACCATTTACGTTTTGGCAAACAGCATTAGCACCACATCGTATATTATCGCAAGTTTCATACACATTAGCTAAAAAGTAAAAGATTATTTATGATTAAAATAAGAAAATGTTAAAAGTCTCTTACAAAAACAAACAGAAATTTATTACAAAACTAATTATTAGTAGTTTTGAATACTTACGATCTGTTTTTGTTGTTGGTTTACAGTGTTCATATGGATTTCCTTCGAAGCCTTCTATACAATGACAAATTGGATCGTGATGGTAAACTGAACATAGGGCATTGACACCGCACGAACCCGGGCAAGGATCTACGCATTTATTCCTTAAACATGCCTTATTGAAGGCACACTCTGAATTGAACACGCATTCCGGTCTGCAAGCCGGGTTATTCCCAGCATTCGGCCCAACGCAAGCGTCACAAATAGCAAATTGATTACCATAGGTATCGCATGGAGCGTTGGGATCGCACGGATTAGGTGAGCAGGGTTGACTTGTATTATCGGCTCCAATAATGATAGCTGAAATATACGAGAAACATTATGTTATTGACTTAGTAGAGTAGTTTATTTTTTAAATCATATTAATTTTAGTAGCATCAGAATACTCACGTCGATAAAGACACTGTGTCAATGGGTCTCCAATATATCCGTCTGGGCATAGACATGACACCGTGTGTTCCGAACACAAACATACTGCGTGAATACCGCACACGTTGTTCAAAGAGCATGGGTCTATACACTTTTGATTTATGCATGCTTCGTTGGATGAGCAGTCCGAATTCATTGTGCATTGAGGTTTACACTCTATAGTTGGATCTCCAAAGAAGTCAGGTGGACAGAAACACAAAGCTTTATCACCGACGTCTTGGCAAATAGCGTTAATACCACACCTTGCGGTCATACAAGGTTTTTTAGAATTCGATTTTTGTTCTCCAGGTGACAAACAGCTCATCAAAGGATTTCCAACAAAGCCATCTTTACAAACACAAACTGGTCGATGAGACTCTACTTGACAATCCGCATTTCTTCCGCAGGCCCCGGGACAAGGGTCGCGACACATATATCCAATGCAAGCTCTATTAAGTTTACATTCGTCATCCACTTCACATTCTCGAGAGCGACATCCATCAACTCCAAAAGCGTCACCGATACTGCCTTCAGGACATATGCATAGTGCTTGCCCTTCAAAGTTGACTTGGCAAATGGCATGTGGTCCACACGGATTAGGTGTACAGGGACTTCTTTGAGGCTGGCAGCCAACATGAGGATCACCAATGAACCCGTTCTTACAGAAGCACATTTCCATGTTGCCGCTTACGTAACAGTCTGCGTTTGGTCCACAAGGTCCCGGTCGACAAAGGACGTCCGGTGTTAAGTACCCTGGAGTGGTACAGGATTTATAAGGATTTCCAATAGTATTTTCTGGGCAGTAACAGGGTGTAGATCGGTTCGGGTCACATCGTGCTCCGTTTCCGCAAGTGTTTGATTCACAAGGATTGCGAGATTCCACACAACCCCTGATAGTATTGGGACTTTCGAAGTAGCCTGGTAAGCATGTGCATTTCGCAAATCCATTTGTTTGTGTTGTACATTGTGTGTTAGGTCCACAAGGTGATGGGTTGCATGGATTGTTTGGTAATCGACACAATTGTCTTGGAGGATCCCCTTCATAATTTGGTAGACAGAAACAAGCGGGTTTGTTGTCTATTAATCTGCATCCAGAATATGGGCCACATGGATTGGGTTCGCATTCGTTACCTTCGGGTACTGCAAGAAAAACATTTTAATCTTACTTGAAAGTCGGTACCTAATTATTTATTCGTCTTACACATTTTTAAAATATTTCTAAAACAACATTAAAAAATAAATAGTGGTCCACCGGTGTCGGGAGCCGGGTCCAAGCTATCGGTTAAGGCACCAGAGACAGAAAACTATTCACAATGCGAGTCAAAGTCTAAGGACAGCCTTAAAAAAATGTTCGTCGAGGCTGTTGGCCATGAACCGAATGGCGGTTAAAATAGATGGAATTAATAAGAAAGTTCGAGTAAGAGCAGTGGTGGCCCAGTGGTGGCGACCCCGACTTACGAACAGTTGGTCGTGGGTTCGAACCCAGGCAGGCGCATTACTTTGTGTAATTTATTTCATCACCACTGCTCTCAAAACGGTGAAGGAAAACATCGTGAGGAAACCGGCATGTCTTAGAACCAAAAATTCGAAGATATGCGACATCTACCAATCCGCACTGGGCCCGCGTGGTGGATTATAGCCCATCCCTCTCCTAGAGAGGAGGCCTGAGTCCCTGCAGTGGGAACAATTATAGGCTGATGATGAATAAGAAAGTTTACATTTCATATGTCCACAGAAAGGCAAAAAAATATTTTTTCCATCTTCCGCTTATCTAATAAAATTTAAAAAAAAAAACAGAATTATAGATAGCAAGAGGATAATATTAAATATATTTAACTTACTGCAATTTTTGAAAGGATTTCCTGTTAATCCTTTTGGACAGAAGCAGATTGGATTGCCATTATCACTTTCACACATAGCATTTGTTCCGCACGGGTTTGGAATACATGGATTCGTTGGTGGTTCGCATCCGTTTTGCGGATTTCCAGTGTAACCTGGCAGACATTTACAGGACGCACGGTGGTTCAACACGTCGCAAACAGCGTTCACCCCGCATCGGCATGGAGAGCCGCATTTACCATTTACACAGGCTTCTGAATTTGCACACTCATTATCAGAACGGCATCCTTGCACTAAAACAGTAATCTTATGTTATTATACGTTCGTGAAGTTAAATGCTTTCTTTTTAAGGGCACCAAGAGTAGAAAGCATACAAATTAAGAATGATGGATGGTGATAACTATAATATAATAATAATGATATAATTATTTTCTTACCTTGGAAACATTCTAAGAAAGGATTGCCGGTGAATCCTGCAGGACATTTACATTGAATACCGTGATTGGCTGGAATACATTCTGCGTTATCTCCACACGTGTTCACGGCACAAGGATTCATGCAAACTCTGTTAAGCCGGTCACATAGTAGTTCCGGAGGACAATCCTCATTATACTGACACACTGAACCAGTAGGTGTTACTAAAATCACAATTTTGATTAGAATTCAATCACTTAGTTTATAGAATTCATAATACTTTGACGTCTCGGAAAACTGTGATATGAAATTACCTGGGACGCATCCGACGTAGCCATTTCCTTGATATCCTTCAGTACAGCTACAGTCCGATCCATGGTTCGTGTTTATACAGACCGCATTAGGTGCGCACGGGTTGTGTATGGCACATGGGTGTTGACATGCATTATTTATACAAGCTTCAGTCAAGGGACAGTCTTCATTTCGAGTGCAACCAACTGAGCAAAATGTAAGATACGTATTTATATAATATACAACGAGCATACCTACACAAATAAGGAACAAGAATTTTTACTGCTGTATTATTTACATTTTTAGCCGAAACCACTGTTTATTTAGAAGTTACATTTTTTTGAAAAATACTTGAGTTACAAATCACCTTATTTAATAACCTTCATTGTGTACATTGGTAAAAGTAAGCAAATTAATCGTTAAAGTCAAAGTAATTATTACTATTAGTAGGTATCAGTTGAAGCTTACATATTTTAGGTGAACATTTAACTGCAGGGTCTCCATCGTGCCCGGCGGGGCACGAGCACATAGGCCTTTGTTTTACTGGTTGGCAATTGGCTCCTATGCCACATACGTTGTCGAACTCACAGGGATTTTGACACAATCCCATAAAACAGGCTTCGGTCTCTATACAGTCCCGATCAGAGTGACAAGGTTCTGGTACCTTGGGTGTTCCAGGTGATTCTAGTATGTTACAGGTTAGATACAAAATTAGTATGTTACATTTAAATTAAAAGAAGGTAAACATTAGTGTATTTACAATTAATAACGTGAATTGTGTCCGATAAAAGTACTCATCTGTCCGATAAAACTACCATAAAGTAATACTGGCACAATATTAAAAATAATTCAGAGAAAGACTTTGTACACAAAAATGTCTAATAAACATTTGAAGCTTAAAAACAAAACACCTTGTAAGCCTACCTTTCCGTGAGCAGTGGATCCCCGAGTTGTCATCGCACACGCAAACAGCGGCATGGCTCACAACTATACATGATTCGTTCTTTGTACAACCACTCCCAACCGTTTCGCATGGATTCTGGCACACTCCATTTAGGCAGGCTTTATGCGTCGGGCAATTTGTGTTTATTTTACAGGATGTGTTAATATGTAAGTCAGTACTTTGTACAGTCGTTTCAGTAGTAGTCATGTCAGTAAGAAGGGTAGTGTCTGTCCAAGCTGAAATATCAACGCCCTTTCTACGAGACGATAAACTTTCAGTAGACGTACTTATGATACCTGGTGAAGTATTTTGTGTTTTAGGTGTGATGTAAGCATAACTTGTCTCGGTCGGCAAGGAGTTATTTAAGTTTTGAGTTTCATTTTTAATAGAAGCAAGGTCTTCTTGTTCAGTAACAGAAAATATTGTAGTATATTCTTTGGTTGGTATTTCTGTTGCTGTATTAGCAAGACTAAATGACGTAGTTGAACCAGTTTCTGACGTTGATAAGGTAGCAATATTTTCCGTTTCTGTTGTTAACTCATCAGAGGTTGTAAACTGATGTAAATTAAAACCGGTAGATAATAATGTCCCAGGGGTTTCTGAAGTATCCTCGAAACTCGAAACTATTTTAGGAGTACTACTCTCAGACAGAGATGTAATAATGGTCTCTGTAGTAGATTCCGATAAACCTAAGTTACCAATTGTCGTTATGGGTGTCGTATTAAGAACTGTACTATCGACTTTACTATCGCTAACAGTACTAAAAATAATTGGAATTGGGTTTTCCGTTTCTACATTTATTCTACTCGTAGTAGTTATATGACTCTGAGGAGGTCCTAATGTTAGGGTGCTTATGCTATCTTTTTGATATGAGGTGGTAACTTTTGTTATCTCTTCTGAGCTTATTGTTGCTTCCGTGTTTGCATTCTTGTTAGTTACAAGCGTTATTGCGTCTGAGTCAGTAGTTTCTTGAAAACCTTGTTTGGTAACTAATGTGTCAATATTCGATTCAAAAACTGTCCTCTGTGTTTCCAAAGAAGACATTGGCGTAACCGTCGAAATCTTTTCAACATTTTTAGATTCATATGACGTAGTTGTCTCTATTTCTGTAAATGTATTTTTCTTAACAGTAGTTTGTAAATCGGCTGTTTCAGTGGGTTCTTTTGCGGGTATTTTTGTAGTAGTCATTGATAGTTCTTCTGATGTCATGGTTCCATTCAGAGGACTATCTGTTTCGTACAAAGTAGTCGATGACACATTTATTACGACCATAGGAGTGTCAGTAGATGTTCCAAGCTCAGTGATTGGTGTACTGTCTTCTTGAGTCGTTTGTATTGTGGAAGAATATGAATCGGTGTAAAATTGTGTTGTACTTGCTTCTATATGTTTCTGCACTAAGTGAGTAGTTAGCTTCTCTTTCTCAGGTTGTGTGTAAGAATTTATGTCAGGCAAATCTGTTGTACTTAATTGTCCATAAGAAACATCAGTATTAACTTTATTAGTGTAGTAGGTGACTTCACTATCGTCTATGGATTGTTTGACAGTGGTTGACTTCGCCGCATATACAGGAAAAGAAGTCACCGCATTTGTATAAACGAGTTCTAAATCTGTATCTACTGAAGTAGAAATCGTTTGGTCTGTTGTAAAATTGTTTGTGAAGGAGTCATCGTCTTTACTAACTCCTTTATTAGTTGTCATCACAATATCTGGACTTTTACTTTTAGAATTAATTGACCCAGTTGCTATATCCGTTGACATGTCATACGTGCTACGTGTACCTAGAGTGTTTGTTTCATAATTCTGCTCAGTTGTTGTGTCAGTTTTTAAAATAATTGGCTTGGATGTAAATAGATTTTTGTCTTCTTCAGTTGTTACCCTATTTTCAATATTTGTAAAAGTCGTTTCTGTTACACTTTCTTCGCTTGGTTGAGGACTAGTTGCGTAAGAACTTTTTGTGTTGGTATCAGATGAGGTGCCATCTTTAATTAAGATGTGTTTGTCTAAGATTTCTTGAGTGGTTCTAACGTTTTGATCTGGTCCCACTGAATAATTATATCCGACTGTAGTAGACTCTGTGGGAACTATTAACATTGTCCCAGAAGAAGTCTCATTGATTTTTCTAATCGTAGTACTAGGCTCTGGTACAGCGGTTGTTGTTTGTTTGTTAACTGCCTCAGTTGTAGCAGATATGGAATCTGTTGTTTGTAGAGGGACATTATTTTTAATATTTATTGTTGTAACGGATCCCTCTATAGTGTCTGTGTGTACATGTGGCGAACTATCGACATAGTTTTCCGTTACCGTAACAATAGATACGATGTTTGTGGCTCTGGACGTTGTAAATTCATTTAAATATTGTGTTGATTCGGTTGTAATGGATCCTATGTTTACATTTTCTGATACTATAAAATCTTTTGCAAGTTTTGTTGTTATTAGTCCATCATCAGTTGTTTGCATAGACTTCAATTTACCATCTAACACAAGTCCACTATCTGTTGTCCGCGAATGAAATAATTCCTCTTCCCTATCGAGTGTTTGCGTTGAAACTGATCCATAGTTAGTAGCTTCTGTAGTAACTGATTCTCCTTCTTGTATAACAGTAGTTAATTCAACATTGGTTACAAATGAAGAAGTTACTTTAGTATTCTGAATAGTGGCAATTGCATCTGTTACTTCCGTACGTAGAGAAATAAATTCAGAAATAGGTTTTATTATTTCCGTGACATCGGGTTCTATGGTTGTCGAATTCGTCTCTAACACATTGATGTTTTTAATTGTTTCAGTTGTTACTGATACGCTATCTTTAGTCTGGTTAGAAATCAGTCCCTTGTCGAAACCTTGCGCAACTGATGTAACTGATCCCATATCTGTTGCTGGTAAGGTAAACATTTCAGTATCTTGGATAGTTTCGGTTACACTGGATGCATCTGTTGTAGTTAAAGTTGTCAATACATTACTAGTTGTTGCTTTTGCTGAGGTATCAGATGTAACTTCTGTGGTTTTCGCATGAATGAATTCGTCAAGGTTCTTGACACCTCCAGTTGTAACTGTGCTATCCGTAGTCTGGTTAGGAATCGGTCCATTATCAGAGCTTTGTGTTTCTGATGTGACTGATCCAACAACTGGTGAACTCATTTCCAAATTTGGAATAGTTTCAGTTACACCAGATGTAACGGCCGTGATTGATAAAGTAAAATCATTAACAGTATTTGTTTTTTCTGTAACATTCACTTCAACTTCTGTGGCAGACGAAGAATTCAACACTTGCACGTATTTGACCGTCTCTGTTGTAACTGCACTATCAGTTGTCTGATCAGAAATCGGTTCATTATCATAACCTTGCATTACTGATGTAACTGATACATCATCTATTACTGGTGAAATAATTTCCATATTTTGAGTAGTTTCAGTTAAAGTTGTCGCATCTGTTGTACTCGCAGAATCACTGACAGTTATAGGTTTATGTATGAAATCAGATCCAAGTACTGTGTCACTTGAAGTAACCAACACCTCCGTGTTCTTTACAGCCACTGTTGTAACTACACGATCAGTTGTCTGATTAGAAATTAGTTCTTTGTCAAAACCTAGCGTAACTGATGTAACTAAACCATCATCTGGTATTGGTGAAGTCATTTCAATTATTTGAATAGTTTTAGTCATGTTTGATGTATCTGTTGTACTTGAAGAAGTATATTCACTCGTAGTATTTGGTTTTTCTGTGGTATTGGATTCATCTTCTGTGGCTATTGAAGAGGTCAGCATATCAGAGTTAATAACCCTTTCTGTTGTCACTGATACGCTGTCAGTAGCTTGGTTAGAAGTCAGTCCTTTGTCAAAATCTTGCGTTTTCGATGTAACTGACTCCACATCTGTTACTGGTGAAGTCATTTCACTATTCTGAATAGTTTCTGTTCTGTTTAATACATCTGTTGTACTTGAAGAAGTATATTCATTCGTAGTGTTTGGTTGTTCTGTGATACTGGATTCAACTTCAGTAGCTGTTGAAGAGGCCGGTACATCAGTGTTAATAAACGTTTCTGTTGTAACTGGTACGCTGTCAGTAGCTTGGTTAGAAGTCAGTCCTTTGTCAAAATCTTGCGTCTCCGATGTAACTGACTCCACATCTGTTACTGGTGAAGTCATTTCACTATTCTGAATAGTTTCTGTTCTGTTTAATGCATCTGTTGTACTTGAAGAAGTATATTCACTCGTAGTGTTTGGTTGTTCTGTGATACTGGATTCAACTTCAGTAGCTGTTGAAGAGGCCGGTACATCAGTGTTAATAAACGTTTCTGTTGTAACTGGTACGCTGTCAGTAGCTTGGTTAGAAGTCAGTCCTTTGTCAAAATCTTGCGTCTCGGATGTAACTGACTCCACATCTGTTACTGGTGAAGTCATTTCACTATTCTGAATAGTTTCTGTTCTGTTTAATGCATCTGTTGTACTTGAAGAAGTATATTCACTCGTAGTGTTTGGTTGTTCTGTGATATTGGATTCAACTTCAGTAGCTGTTGAAGAGGCCGGTACATCAGTGTTAATAAACGTTTCTGTTGTAACTGGTACGCTGTCAGTAGCTTGGTTAGAAGTCAGTCCTTTGTCAAAATCTTGCGTTTTCGATGTAACTGACTCCACATCTGTTACTGGTGAAGTCATTTCACTATTCTGAATAGTTTCTGTTCTGTTTAATACATCTGTTGTACTTGAAGAAGTATATTCATTCGTAGTGTTTGGTTGTTCTGTGATACTGGATTCAACTTCAGTAGCTGTTGAAGAGGCCGGTACATCAGTGTTAGTAAACGTTTCTGTTGTAACTGGTACACTGTCAGTAGCTTGGTTAGAAGTCAGTCCTTTGTCAAAATCTTGCGTCTCCGATGTAACTGACTCCACATCTGTTACTGGTGAAGTCATTTCACTATTCTGAATAGTTTCTGTTCTGTTTAATGCATCTGTTGTACTTGAAGAAGTATATTCACTCGTAGTGTTTGGTTGTTCTGTGATATTGGATTCAACTTCAGTAGCTGTTGAAGAGGCCAGTACATCAGTGTTAATAAACGTTTCTGTTGTAACTGATATGCTGTCAGTGGCCTGGTTAGAAGTCAGTTCTTTGTCCAAATCTTGCGTCTCTGATGTAACTGACTTCACATCTGCTACTGGTGAAGTCATTTCACTATTCTGAATAGTTTCTGCTCTGTTAAATGCATCTGTTATACTAGACGAAGTATATTCACTCGTAGTGTTTGGTTGTTCTATGATATTGGATTCAACTTCAGTAGCTGTTGAAGAGGCCAGTACATCAGTGTTAATAAACATTTCTGTTGTAACTGATACGCTGCCAGTAGCCTGGTTAGAAGTCAGTCCATTGTCAAAACCTTGTGTTTCAGATGTAACCAATCCTAAATCTGTTACTAGTGAAGTAATTTTAATATTCTGTGTAGTTTCAGTAACGTGTGACACATCTGTTGTACTTGAAGAAGTTAATTCATATGTAGTTTTTGGTTTGTCTATGAAATCGGTTGAAGAGGTCACCACATCAATGTTAAGAGCCGTTTCTGTAGTGACTGATACGATATGAGTAGCCTGGTTAGGAGTCATTTCTTCGTCAAAACCTTGAGTCTCTGATGTAATTGTTCCCACATCTGTTACGGGTGAAGTTGTTTCAATATTCTGAATAGTTTCAGTTATATTTAATGCGTCTGTTGTATATGAATACATTAATTCATTAGTAGGTTTTGGTTTGCCTGTGATATCTGATTCAGCTTCTGCTGATTCAGCTGCTGTTGAAGAGGCAGGCACATCAATGTTAGTGACCGTTTCAGTTGTAACTGATACAATTTCTGTTGTCTGGTTAGGAACCTGTTCTTGAGACTGTAATGTAAATGGCGTTGTGTCTGTTGCTGGTGAAGAATGTAATTCCTTAACATTAATTACTGTCTCAGTTGTTACTGGCGCAATAACCGTACCTTTCGTTAGAACTGATTCCGTTTTACTACCAATTTTTTCAGTTGTTGTAGATCCAGACCAATTCGTTTCAGTTGTTAAATCAGTTGCATGCCAAGAATTTGTATCCTTCATATAATTATCTGTTTCCATTGTATCCGACCCAATATTGGTAGTTTGTGTTAGAATAGATTTTTCCCCAATTCTTACAGTTTCTGTTGTCATTAATCCCACATTAGTTTCTTCTGACGGATGTGTGTTATCGTCTTTTATCGTTACGATTTCTACTGAGTGATCCATGTTATATTGAGTTACAGTGATGGTTTCATGTTTATATGCATCATTTACCGTCGTGAATTTTGTGTGATCCGTTTCCATAGAATTTTTTGCCCCTTCTGTTGTTGACTTAGCGAAATAACTATTAGATGTATGTTGCTCAAAGTTATTCTGCATAGTTGAAGTAACTTGAAGTACAGTACTTGTTTCCATAAAATTTTCTTTATTCGTGTAAGGTATGCCTTCCGTAGTCGATTCCGAAAGGTTCACCGTGTTACCATTAGAAGTTTGAGTTTGTGAAAGTGCAGTATTTTGAAAATCTAAAGTACTCGATATCGTTTCCGTAGTTATATCTAGCGTTTCGTTTAGATTGTTAGTAAAAATGTGTGTTTGTGTATTTTCTTCTTGAAAGGTCGTTAACTTATTGGTAAAAGCTTTGGGTGGTGCGGTAGTATTTTTTGTATGTTGAGTATTTGTAAAATCAGATTTTAGTGTAGTAAACTTTTCAGGAAATTCAGTTACCGTACTAGAATATTGATTGGTTTCTGTAGTAGTTTTAGTAAGTGACACAGAACTGAGAGATTGTGTTGTCGACTCCGTACTGTCATCATCATAAGACGTCACAACGATAGCTGATGATACTGATGATGATGTATTTTCGATGTCTTCATTAGTGGTACTTTTAGAGTTAAAATAATCTTTGTCACTCTCGTCTTTTATTTGTGTGGTTTTATCAATAATAATATCGTGAGATGTTGTTACTTTTGTATATCCTACTTCAGAGTCAATTGCAACTGTGGTTTTAACTAAATCACTGCTTGTATCTATAGTGTGTTTTTTTAGGTCATAGCTAGTAGGGGAATATGTACTAGTGGCCGAAGTGAAGGTGGTTATATTTTTATTAGGTAGGTCCTCTACTAATGTAATTCCTGTGTAATTGCTGTTCAACTTACGTTGATTTTCAGGAGTTTTGGTGTTTTTGTTTTCAGTTGACACTGTAGAGGAATGATTACCTTCAACCGTTTTTTTGGTATACGGTTTCATAGTGCTCTCAACATGGATAGTGCTACTACTTTGTAGTAAAACATCAGAATCGATAGATGAGTAATCTTCTATGTTCGTATAAGGAGTAGTCATTTGTGTAGTAACAACGTTGCTGTGATGATCTTTAGTTATGTATTTTGATTCATTTATTTTATGAATAGAAGATTCGGTTGTATGCATTTGTGTTTTTGTACTATGATCTCTTTCGTCACTGTTTGTATATGCTGGTTTAGTAACAGCATCAAATGAAGTTGTAATATCATTAAATTCTGAGTCTGTTATTGTGCTTTGTGTGGTACTTGATGAGCCTTTTATATTTTTTCCAATAGTAGTAATATCTCTTTCATCTAAGGTATTAAATGTAATAGTAGAGCTTTTGACTTCAGATTTATCAGTAGTTATTGTACTACTAGACTCTTGTGTAGTAAACAATGAACTGGGAGTTGAGTTTTCAAATTCAGTTTCAGATACGATATTCAAATCACTAAGGGAGCTCAAAAAAGATTTAGTAGTTGTTTCTAAATCTTCTTCAAGTTTAGTCGATATTATACTAGGCTCAGAAGTATCAATGATGTTATCGGTAGGAAAAATCGCTTTTTCAGTCTCCGACGTTGATATTATGCTTCTCACAGTTACTGTATAGTCAGTGGTTTTATATTCAGGTTCCATAACATCAGAAGTCGTAGGAGTCAAGTCATAGTCATTGTCAGTGGACTGAATTATATGATCAATGGGCGTCGTCATGTCTACAGTAGTGGCAGTTTCACTTTTTCCTCCTGATGTAGTAGTATTTTCGGTTAGTGGGACATAAGTTCCATCTGTTAATAGGAATTTACAATACCATTATTAAACTTTATTATTCCATTACAAATTTTAACAAACTACATGCGTTACAAATGTTTATATTCATGTGATCATTTATATTTATATTGCTATTAATCTATGGAAGAAGGAAAAGTAGAAATCCTTTGAAGTATACATTATGTTTAAGCATAAACATAATATTATAGTAGAAAATCTATCTACGATAGTAATCTAATGCGTGCCAAGAACTAAAACTACGGAAAGGACAGAAAAGAAAAAGAAGAAATTAAGAACCACGAATTTAGGCTTAGCAGACCAACTAAAAGTAAGAGAGATAGTGCCAGTATATTATAGACAGACTAGTTACACTTATTTACAAAAATAGGAACTAGAAGCATGTTTAGATCCTAAAATACTATGAATTCATCATGGAGATCAATTCATTGTTGCGGTCTTTAAGCCTAAAGTCGTTTACTGGTGTCAAATAAATAATAGTCCGTGAAAATAACACCGTCTCAAAGTGTTTCGTAGAATAACGTAAATACCTTATGAAGTATAATAACGTATACAGAATTGCCTGTCGGGTCAGCCGAGATATCGTAGCCAGTACTTTGTGGCGTTTTATCGGACAAATGGTAGATATACTAAAATTATAGCAATGACCAGTTCATCTGGAGTTAGTTTTGCTATTCACATAATAAAAATAATAGTAGTTGCAGACTTGCAAGTATTACAGCCAAAGTCCACGAAACATCAATTATGTGAAAATAGCATTTACGAAAGGTACGAAGTATATATCGTATATCACAGTTAGCTTGTTTGAAATTAGCAATGTTAACGTTATAATTAGCATTATCTGTATTTTCTGATATTATGTACACAGCACTTACGTTCCATGCAGGCGCCAGAGAAAGGGTCGCAAGGTACTCCGGGGCGACAGTGAGCACAGTTCGTCGTTGGATGTTGATCGTCGGCTTGATTTAACAAAACATACATATATTTATTTTTCACCAGTTACGAGGGAAACAATACTTACTTCTATATTCTAATGCCACGTTCTCTGGTTAGTTGAAATATAAGACACAATCATTTTAGTCAGAGATTATTTACAATATCAACTCAGAAGTTGATATTGTAAATGTGTGTGACTAAGCTTTTCAAAAGTATGTTAGGTCGGCTTATTATTTGCAATACCTTCATAGATGAAAAAGTAATGAATGTGTATTCTGGGTGCCGCTAAACAAAAGTGTTCTAGAGAACATTATTGACAATCCAAAGTTAAACTTTAGATTGCGAGTCTAAACTGGATTAATTTATATCTACGTCTAGCGTGACATTTTGTTACTATTAGGGCGCGTACACATATAGGTCCGTTTTTACTGGATCCGTTTTAACGGATCAGAATTGTACCGGAGCGACATGATTACTGAATCCGGAATACTGTTTTGTGTGTGAACTCGCTCATGCAACTCCATACGCCATCAAATAACGGACCTGTAAAACGGATCGCTATGTGTACGAGCCCTTAGTAATGATAGGCTTACCTTGAATGCAAGCGCATCCGTTACAGATAGTATTTGGATATCTTGCACAATCCGATGATGTCTGGCACTGACACACTGAAAAAAAAGATAAATAACAATTACTTTCAATGTATCTGCTAATCCAATAAATGATTCAAATAAAGTCTTTGCTTATAGTCATGATTAAAACATGTACCTAAATATAAGTGATTTTGTTTTACTTTTGCAGCTAGTCAGTACATAATCTTTATGAAAATCATACCCTTTGAACAAACAGGTTGGTGATCGAGTACAGCACAATGTTGTCCGTTGATGCAAGGTCCGCCGCGCGCGCACGGGTCGGCGCAGCGGCCGCCGATGCACGCCAGTGTCGGCGCGCAGTGCTCGTGACCACCGCACTCAGTCGCTGTACATATCAAACAATGGCCTCAGTGCATTCAGAACTCTCGTTATAATTGAATGTTGTCTGGACAGTCCTCTCTGGTAGGTATGCATGACAACACCTACAAGCTACATCCAATGAACAAAGTGCATATTGCCCGTTTTATGGCAATTCATAATTATATTGCTATAGGATCTATAGGTATGCTGAAATGCACCTCTCCCTCTCTTCCTTCGAAAAGAGCTTCCTGTGTTTCTTGACCTAATAAGATGATAACTTTTAGAAAAGTTATTACAGTCCAGGTGCGTTTAAAAAAGACATATTTTACATACCATTTATAGGAAATAAGTAAATAAGATTTATAAATTGGGTTTACAACTATCCAGTTAATGTGCGGCCTTAGTGATGACGCATCGTGGAAGCCTAGTACAAACACGAAACAAACATAGATTTGTTCCAGCCTGGAATAAGTAAACTTTGAAACTGTCGAGTATTGGGTTCATGCACCGTCACTCAGGTCGCGCACTAACGTGTCATGAGTCTTGGGTACCGCAATAAATGGCTTTTGTTTTAAGATATCTTTCAGAAATAGGGAAAATTGCAATAAATTGATTTCCCCTGTCAAGAGAAATGAATTAATTTAAGAGATAAAGAGTAACTGTAACATCACACAATATCATTACAATAGATACGTACATAAGTAGTGTGTAGTAGTAGGCATTCTAAATAATTCTGCAAACTCTGTCTCGTGGCGGTTTTTTGCATAACGTATTAATGCCAAAGCGTTAAAAGCGTTAAAAGTAAATTTAATTAGAGCAACCATTACCAAATGAGTGTGAAATTAATTTAAAATGAATATTATGTACACTACAATATAATAACATGCAAGATAAACTACCTGATGCAGAAGGAGGTCATACTGTGGAGTAAGATATATATGAACATGCTAGAAACAATAGAAAACAAAGATAGAAAAAGAACCGCATGAGAGTAGAAACTATAAAAAAATCCTGTAATAATGAAGAACAACAAGATTATTAAGATTCATATAAGACTCTAATATACTAAATGGTAGATACACTAATATTTGAACTATTTGCTCACTATAGAATTACCTTTAATGCAGCCATGTTTTTCATCGTGTGTGAATCCATTAGGACAAAACTTGCAAACAGGGTGGTGGTCTTCTACTGAACATGGCGCACCACCACAAGCGTCTTTACATGGGTCTCTACATTGGAAATCTCTGCAAGCCAAGTTACTTGGGCATCCGCTATCTCTCAAGCATATCGATAGTGATGGATTACATTCCTCGACACATACGCACATAGGGCGATGGTCTACCACTTCACATTGTTTTCCTTTCGGGCACATGGGCTCCACAGACGCTTGACATGGATTCACACACTTGGTATTACGGCAGGCCGCATTTGATGGACACTGTTCATCTCTTGTACATTCTGCATGTTCTGGTGCGCAAGTCAATTCTCCTTTTTCATTCAATGCAAACCCATTTCGGCATACACATATCGGTACATGATCCCGAACTTCACATTTCTGATTTCGTCTACAATTTTGATACCCAAGGCAAGGGTTGCGGCATTGATTAGTGCTGAGGTCACAGGCTAGTTTCGACGGGCACGATTTCGTTTCGGAGCAGGTGAACGTGGCGTTATGGTCATTCGTGGACTTGCATGTAGGGTCGAGGCGGCACGCCAGCCGTGGCTGCCCCACATAGCACTGCGGGCAGGAGCACTGCGCTTTGTGCATCAAAGTCACGCAGAGGGCATCTTCTCCGCACACACCACGCACCGTGCAGGGGTCGACACAGTGTAAGCTCAAGCACCCTCTGTCTACTGGGCAATCCTTGTCGCTCGTACATTCGATACCTAGGAAGATGTGAAAGAAGAAAGCAGAGTCGAAAGAGCGGTACCTTCAGCCGCGAAGAGGAAACTTTCTCACGAGACAGTGCATGCTCTTTGAAACTGATAGTTTATGACCAGAGATATGTATATAACGGAATATTATAATACAAGCGATATGTACATGAAGCCGAACAAAATGTTACTGACGATTTGATAACTTAAGCACGAACGGTGAGAATGCTTCCACTAATTAACATACCGTTACATACAGATATGTTAAGGCATCAATAATTTAATGGCAAACATATTTGTACACACAGTATTTTATTATTAGCTATAGGTAATTAGAATCATTCCTTCATCAAATGGGTTCCGAAGGATGTTTGCATTGCCAGATCAAAATTAAGTTATTATGGACAGTATGAAGTAAATAATTAGAAATTTAATATTATAATTCTTAATAACGTTAATCATAAACTTCCTTTGGTACCCATGCCTATTAACAAATAAATGAACTTCATCCCATTGAAATACCATTTGTATATACAAATATGTGGTAGAAGACCTATGATTATGTTGGTATCATAAGGAACCTATATATTACAATTTACTGTATTGAACTTTTTTTATAGATGGAGCACGAAATCTACCTGAATCGTGAATTCGTCTATTTCTTAAAAATGACAGAACACAATTACAAAACTGAGAGGTACAGATAGTCTGTACAGAGTGCATTTTTACATGGTGTCAAAACGAACGAAAGTCTATGATATCTACTCACTGGTGTGACACTCGACATCGGCCTGTCCTTCTGTGCCAGGAATGCATCGACATACAAATTCGGCGCCTTCTCTTAGACATTCCCCATTAATTCCACAACCCGTTGTTCTACAATCAACTACACTCCGTTCCTGGGCACCTGAAAATTCAATAACAGAAACTTAGTCCGAACCATCGTAAATAATAATATACCTACATTATTATATTCTTTAATGGGAAAGTTACTCTGGCCGTCGCTCGCGGGCCAAAGTTACCTACAAGTACATATTAATTACATAAACCAATTTGAAGACAAATATAAAAAAATGTGTTTTTAAAAAAGAAACAATAACGAAGAACGTTAGTTGATAAGGATAGGGCTGAAAAATGCTTAACAAGGCTACAGTTAGCAGGAATCTATAATTTACACAAAATATAACAGGATCAATTTTATTTACAAAATATTACAACAAACCTGTATAGGTTTGTTGAGAGGGATAATACTTAAAACAAATCAAACAAAGTCTGAAAATAATCAATCCTATAAGGAAAACAATATACATATATTATAATAAAACAATAACTGAGAAACAGTTACTTACATTCTATATTGGGATCACCGTTAGGATAGTTTCGTGGACAGAAGCACTGAGCCTCTCCGTGTGCACCGATGTGACACTCCGCATTGGTGCCACATGATTTATATGCGCATGGTTCCATAGCGCCACAGAAGCATTGTTTATGAGGATTGCCAGCGCAGTTAGGCGGGCACGTACACTCGTAGTTGCCGTCTTCCAAGTCACGACAACGCGCACTCACCCCGCAGGGGTTGCGCAAGCAACTTCCGGCCGCTGGCTTAGTACATTCCACCTTTGCATTTCCAATATAATTTGGAGGACACGAACATTGAGGACTTCCATTAACTGAACGACAAATAGCATTTACACCACATGCTCCTGCGCAAACATTCTTACATTTGCCATCAGAGCACTTCTCGTCTGCGTCGCAATCCTCATTATTAGAACATTCGTACGCTTTACATTCTTCAGCAGGATCACCGGTATACCCGCTAGGACACTTGCATATTGCACGATGTTTAATCGCGAAACAAGCTGCGTCTTTGCCACATGTATCTTCCTGGCACGCCTTTATACAAAGTTTGGAAGAACATAACATATCATCTCCACAATCTGCGTCGTAGTTACATCCAGGAACACATACATTTTCCAGGCATATTTGTCTTTCAGGACACTTATTCGGTACGGAACATGAAGCTCTACAAGCTCCATTGAAACATTTCTCTCCACATGAGCAGTCCGGGTCAGCTTCACAAAGTGACACGCAGTATCCACTGTCATCGCAAGGACAAAATTCGTCACATAACATTGATTTTCTTTTACACTCAACCAGAGCATTGCCAGTGTAATTGCTGGAACAACTGCATTGGGCTCTGTGGTTTTGTACTTTACATTCGGAACAGATTCCACAGACTGCATTTTCGCTACAGGGATCTATAGAAAATAAACAGAAAATATGTAAAATGTGTTAGAAGTTAACATTTAATTAAGTTAAATTACAAATAATAACAAAGCCATTAATTACCTTTACACTGTCCATTCAAACAGGCTTGGTTAGAGTCACACTCGTTATCGTCTCGACAACCTTGTTTACAAATCCTGCCGTCGCAAATATATCCTTCGCTACATGCTTCATTGCTGTTACATACAACTCTGCATATACCACGAATACATTTTTCATTGGATAAACAAACATGATCGCTGAAAATAAATAAAAATAAACATCAAATAAAACGTTAAGTACAAAACATTTTAATGACGAACTTTAATGACGAAAAAAGACTTGTTTAATTCATTTGCACCTCGCTAAGGATTAAGTTATGAGAACGTTTATTTCTCACCTTCTACAAGATGGTTGACATGTTCCTCCATAGCAGTTAAATCCGTCGAGACAGTTCTCGTTAGCCTTGCAAGATGAAATTTTCCTCCGACACACATTTTTCGGATCTCCAAATAATGTTGGCGGGCACGTGCATACCGGTTGATGGTCTTTAGTTGTACATAACGCGTTAGCGCCGCAAGAAGCGGGCTCGGAACAAGGATCTACACACTGTCCTGATACGCACGCTAGCTGATTCGAGCAATCGGAATGTGATCTACAACCTGTGACACAAATACGGCCATCGCAAACCTCCTCGTCAGAACACTGTTCGTCTGAAGTGCAGGCGTATCTGCAAACACCTGAATCGCATCGTTCGCCTTGTAAACATTGGGAGCCATCAGCTGTGCACGCGGGGCGACAGCGGTCATCTTCACATCGCCAGCCGGAAGCACAATCCGTGTGCATGCGACATGACAGGGATGGCGCTCGGACACAACCGATGTTCGGTGTTGGATTTGGTATTAAACCTTCTAGGCATGTACATGAAGCTTTCCTTTCCGTAACAGAGCAGGCAGCGTTGGGACCGCAAGGGTTTATATCGTTGCCACAGGGATTTTGACAAACATTGTTTTTACAAAATTCATCAGGTCCACAATCTTCATTGTGCCTGCATCCATACTGACAGCTATTTCCCAGACAGATGTGGCCGAGGAAACAATCATTGTCTACGCGACACGTTACTGTAAATAATAATTCTTTCTTTAGAAATATGTCAGTTTTAGTAAAAAGTGAGAGAATTTTAGGTTTTCATAGTTTATCTAAGTTTTCATAGTTTACATGCAAAGTGATTGATACCATAAATATAAATAAGTTTTATACTTACACAAACAAGTGCCCTTAGAACATCTTTCGTTCAAAGCGCATTCTTCGTCGGCTTTGCACGTTGGAACACACATGGAATCTTGACACATGTAACCGTCTTCACACTCACCCGCTGAACCACACAACCTGGGCACTGAACAAACAAATTAATCATAAGTAAATTATTGGAATGTAAGTACTCGTGAATGACTATTAATGAATTCATGTCATAATACTTATTCTTACTTCTAACACATTCCATATCCTGATTTCCTGTAAAACTTTGAGGGCAACTACACTGAACCACGTGGTTGTCAGTGCGGCATATGGCATTCAAACCACAGGCTTTCTCCATTTGGCAAGGGTTCAGACATTGGCCATTGAAACATTTCTCATTTGATCCGCATTCTTCGTCCACAAGGCATAAACCTAGAGATAAAAGAGAAAAAAATAATGATAATTATATGACGTTGTTTTAACAGACTAATTAGCAAATTTTTGATACAAAAAATTGCTTGAAATAAAAGTTACCTTTGCAAAGACCCTTGTGGCAGTACTGATCTTCACCACAATCGCTTCGCTGCTTGCACGACACTTCACGTAGTCTACACCCTTTATCACTACCAGCATTTCCAACATATCCATTCTTACATTTGCATTGACCAGTGTGTCTTGAAGCAATGCACTCAGAGTTAGCGCCACATTTAACGGTTGCACACGCATCTATAAATACGATAGAAATAAACGTCTTAGATTTAAGCTGAGGTTTAAATAAAGTTATTGTTGCTATAAAAGTTAAACTTACCTGTGCATTTTCGAATCCCATCGACTACTGTGCAACGGGCTACAGTAGGGCAGTCTCTGTTGTAACTACATTCTTGAGCTTTGCGACAACCCTCTTCGTACGGATTTCCTACATAGCCCGCGGGGCACGCACACTGAGCTCGATCTCTTAGATTCTTACACTCTGCACCATTAGCACATGGATTGGTAGCACATCTGTTTATTTTAACACAACCCTTAACAGCGTCACCGGTATAGCCAGGCTGACAGTAACATACATGTTTATGTTTCTCTGAAGAACACACAGAATTTTCGCCACATTTATTCTCCACCAGACAGGCAATTTTACACATGTTTTGATGGCACTGCTTATCGTCGGTGCATTGAGTGTCCACGTCACATTCTTTTCTTTTGCATCCTTGTAGAGCATCGCCAAAAAATCCTTCCGCACACGAGCATGTGGGTTGATGGTTTTTACCGATACACAATGCTTGTCGCCCGCACGGCTGTCTTTCACACACTTTCAAGCATTGGGGTACCCCTTTCCTTCCAACCGCACATCTTTCATCGTCAGCACAATCATCGTTTGATGAACATTGCACTTCTTTGGTACAAATTCTGTTTAAACAGAACTGAAAATCTGGACAGGTACTATTAGAGTTACAAGTGACACGACAGGTGTTTTGAATACAAAGTTGATCATTCAAACAGTCTCTCGAATTTTTGCACACTCCTGTAAATATATACGATAAATTAGTTATTAGAACCAAACAAAGAAAGTTTTATTTATATTATAAGAAGTTTTTCACTTACCAACACATAAATTATCGATACACTTAGTACCCGAGGAGCAGCTTCTATCGTCCGTGCAGTACTGAATAGGAACGCAACCAAGCACAGGGTCTCCCGTAAATCCAGATGAACATGAACAATGACCGATATGATTTCTTGAAAGACAGTCTGCATTTTTCCCGCACGCTCGTGGAATACTGCAGGAGTTTTTGCATTTATAATTAACACAGGCCTCCTCTGACGAGCAATCACTATCTTTTATACATTCAAATTTGGTGCACTTTTTATAGGGATCGCCTTGACTGTCAGATGGACACTCGCAGATAGGGTTATGATTTGAAACTGTGCAATCGGCATTTTCACCGCATGGTGAAGATTTTTCACATGGGTCGATGCAATAATTGTTGTTACATTTTGTTTTTTCGGAACAATCACTGTCAGAAAAACATTCTCCTGGCGACCTACAATTTCCTGTGCTTGCGTCTAATATCGTTCCATTTACGCAACTGCACGTATATGATCCACGATTGTTTACGCAGTTGGCATTCAAGGGGCATGGTCTATTTATGCACTCATTTATATCTTCACAAACATTGTTCACGAAATCATACCCTGTTGGACATGTACATAGAGCGTTGTGGTTTTCTATTGTACATATTCCACCTTGACAATATGCTTCTTCGCATTTATCTGCAAAAAAAAATTGATATTAAACAACGCCTTCAAAGAAAAAGTTCAGAAACCACATTTTTGGCCATTCAGCCATTAGTTTCAACTTGTCATAATAATAATAATATTTCCACAACTATCACACAACGCCATCTAGTCCCAAGCTAAGCAGAGCTTGTGTTATGGGTACTAGACAACTGATAAACATACTTATATATTTCTAAATACATACTTAATATAGATAAATTACACCCAGACACAGAACAAATGATCGTGCTCATCACACAAACATTTGTCCTGGGTGGGAATCGAACCCACGACCTCCGGCATAGCAGTTAGGGTCACTAACCACTAGACCAACAGGCCTGTCATTCAGGTCTATTGAGTGAAAAAATGCTGAGTATGAATTTAGATGGCTATAAGAGTAGAGGATGACCAAAAAAACGATGAAGATATTGTACGAAAGTTTCTGATCCACATTTGATGTATGGAAATGAAAGAAGATAATATTGAAAAAAATATAGTGTTTAAATATTTAACTTTGCTTTTACAGGTCTGTCTGGATACTTTAGGATCTTACCATGCATATTGTGCAAAAGAGTACTTACCAGTACACTTGTTATTTCTTGTGTTGCAAAATTTGTTACTTGAACAATCCTGGTCATCTATACATTCCACCTTAAAGCAGCCGATCCTTTTGTCAAGTGGATTTCCAAGGAAGCCTTTCTCACAGGCGCATGCTACTCTATGTTTCACAACTGTACACAATGCATTTAGGCCACATGTTTTAATTTGACATGGATTTGAACATTTCCCTCTTAAACAGGCAAGTGAATCCTCACATTGGTTATCGCTTCTGCATTGATTTGGTAATAAACAACCATTCGTATAGGGATCACCGATTGCACCAACTGAACAAACGCATTTATAAGAACCTGGTGTATCTACACATTGTGCTGATGGGTGGCAAGGATTATTAACACATTCGTTTATATTTGTACATTCATCGCTTGTTAATTCAAATCCAGGAAGGCATTGACACTGTTCTGTTTTACACATCTGGTTGTTCAAGCAATCAGACTCTGTTTTACAGCCTGGAATGCATACACCAGAGCTACAATGTTCTCCATGTAAACAGTTACTACTTGAATGACAGATTTTGTGACACCTACTGTCACTACATTTTTCTCCAATAGCACAACCAGAGTTGTCTTGGCACGGTACCTGACATAGATATCCAATGCACATGTGATCTGGGGGACATTCTGATGTTCTCGAGCATGAACTTGGTTTCCTCACACAACCCTGTTGAGGAGTTGGTGAACCTTGAAACCCAAGGGGGCACTCGCATTTGGTGTTATGGTTAATCCTCGAACAAATAGAATTCGGGCCGCAAGCCCTAGTTGACAGGCATGGATTTGCACATCTGTTATTTACACAAGCCTCCTCGCTAGGACAGTCTTCTTCACTTCTGCAACCAATCAAACATTGTCCTCCTACACATGCTTGGCCTATACCACACTGAGTATTCTTAGTGCACTGTGTAATACACAAATTTTTTGCACATGCTTCTCCGGGGTCGCATTGACTCGAATTTTTACAAGCTGTGAAGCATTGACCATTGGAACAAACGTCACCATTACAATCAAGTTCACTTGCACAAACTACTAACTTTTTCTTGCATGCATTGCCTTTTATATTTTCATAACCATCGGGGCATACGCAAATTGCTTTTCTATTAACGACTTTGCATAGCGAGTTGATTCCACAGGCACCATCACAAGGATTAACGCAACGGTTTTCGACACATGTGGTTTCTAACGGACAGTCAGCATCATCATTAACGCATTCGTCTTGTCTTCTGCAACCCCCACTTAAATCTTCCACATATCCTGTTGGGCATCTGCACACATATGATGCATGTCTCGGCTCGCAAATAGCTGTAGAATGGCACGGATTGGGATTGCAAGCTTCAATCTTTCTGCAGTTGACATCTGGTATGGGGTCCGGTCTATAACCATTGGGGCATTGACAACTTGCTTTATGATGTTCAGCTATACAGACAGCATTCTCTCCACATGAGTCTTCTCCACAAGCGTTCATGCATGAGTGTGTCATACGGTTACATAATTCATGTGAGAGACAGTCCGCATTATAAATGCAAGGCACGGATTGACATCCTTTTTCTAAATCATTTGGGTTTCCGGTAAACGGACCTGATGGACACTGACATTTTGCAATGTGGTTGTTAGTAACACATACAGCGTTTGGACCACATATGACTTGCTGACATGCCGAAATACATTTTTTAACGTCTCCTACATGTTTACAAATTTCATTTTCCCTACATTGCACATCATCTGAGCATTGATTTTTATTAATAGCTATACAGCCGTCTCGGTCATTTGGATTTCCTGCAAAGCCAGCTAGACACTCGCATTGACTTCTGTGATTTTTAGTTATACACTTTGAATTTTGCGGACAAGTGAATAGCGAACAACTGTCTTCACATTGATTAACTCCAAGCACATCTTTTTCACAAGATCTATTGTCATCACAATCATCGTCAGAATTGCAGTTTGGAGTTGAGGGTTGTTCACAATTAAAATTAACCGGATTCCAAAGAAAGCCGTCTTTACATTCACAACGTGGATTAGTTTCCACGACTCGGCATACTTCATTAGCACTACAAGCTATTGTTGAGCACAGATCGAAACATCGTTTCGCGGTGCCATCTACTGAAGTACAAACCTGAGGTTCGTTACAATCACTGTTTGCATTACATTCCGTCTCAGGAGTTCTTTCAGGTAAATGACAACCCGTTTTTACATCCGTCGGTTTTCCAATATACCCTTCTGCACATATACAATGGGCTTGGTGGTTAGCTCCAATACAGAGAGAATTTGGCCCACACTGTAGTTTACTGCATGAGTCAACGCATTTTCGAACATTTTTAGCCACTTGGAAACATATTTCGGAATCTTTGCAGTCTCCATCTACCATGCATTTATTGTCCGGGACGCATCCTCTTTGTAAATCATTAGGATTGCCGCTATGCCCCGGAAGACAATGACAGCTCCCTTCTTCACATATAGATTTAGAGCCACACATCATTGTACGACAAATATCAACACATTTAGATTTTTCACAGATATAGCCTTCAGGACATGTAGCGTTATGAGAACATGAACAAATGGTGCCATCGGCGCATTTAGAAATAGGAACTTGTGAACATAATTCGTAAGGATTTCCAACATATCGGCTTTTGCATATACAACTGAAACTTCCCGGTGTGTTTATACATATAGCATTTTCCCCACACGGTTTACTACTACATTCATCTATATCCGTACATTGTATATTAGGATTTCCTATGTATCCTGGTGGACACAAGCATTCAACATGAGATCTTGTTTGTTGACAAACAGCATTCCGGCCACAAGAGGCTTTGGCACATGTCAATTGTCTTCGAGGCAAACATGTTTTATATGGATTTCCAGTAAACCCTTTGTTACATTTGCAAGCATTATTTTGTCCGTAGACACAATGTGCGTTTTGCCCACATCCAGGTTCACAAGATGGTGGAGAAATTGCTGTAAATTAATAAAATTTTACGTTACACTTCGTTCTTTGTGAAATATGTAGGTATGTTAGTAGATTAAACATTTCGTTACTCACGTGGCATACACAGTAAATCAGGGTTTCCGACGAAGAATGCGTTACAAACACATTTGCCACTCTGTTGATCACATGAAGCGCCAACACCACATACCACTCCATCACAGCGCTGTCGACACCGGCCAGCCACACACATCAATGGCTGCTCACAAGGCACGCCGGGCCCGCAAGTATCTCTTCTGCATGCTCCTCCAGGGAACGGATTTCCCACCATGCCTTCAGGACAAACGCATGTAGGTCCGGTCTTTGCTATTATGCACTGAGCACCAGATGCGCATGAGTACGTATCACATCCTAAAAATATTATATGAGATATTACTTGATCAGTAATTAAATGATAAGAATATTTAAACAACACTTTAATATTGATCTAGTGCTTACCAGAAATACATTTTCCACCTTCAGGTTTAGTGTAACCAGGGTTACAGCGACACCAAGCCGCATGATTGTCTACTTCACAAAAGGCATTCAGTCCACATGATACAGTGGTACAAGGAGACAAGCAGGTGCTATTTAAACATGAGAGAGTATTCGGGCATTCATCGTCTGCACTGCATAAACGCTTCTCGGTTGGTATTTCTTCGACTGCACCTAATAATGAGAATAAGGAATTTATATTACTCGTACATACACACAGATTCTATTTTGTTTTCAAACTAATATTGATAAATAATACTTACATCCGCTTTTGTAGGGATCCCCAACCAGGTTTGGAGGACACTCACAACGATAGCCACCTTTCTGGTCGTGACAAATCGCACCAAAGGCACATGGTGTACTGTGACATTCGTTAATATTGCTACATCCGGTGTACGGGTCACCTTCAAAACCTGTCAGACACATGCATCGAGGTGGATCACTTGGTGTACATTTAGAGTTTATTCCACAAGTAAACCTCTCACAAGGACTTTTACATTTCTGTCCATCTGTAACGTCTAAGTAAAATGGAGGTGGACACACGCATCTACCAGGTTGAATACACTTTTCGTTGGGGAAACAATCCGAATCACTTATACATCGCTTTTGATTTAATGTACAATGTCCGGAATTTGAATCTTGACTATAACCAATAGGACATTTACAGGTAAAAGAACCGATCGTGTTTACACATTCTGCGCCAAATCCGCAAGCTGATTGTCCAGACGTGCATTCGTTTATGTCTTCACAAGACCCTTCAGCTGTTTGTGAGAAACCAACTGGGCAAGCGCAATAGCTTACTCCGTCCGAAATTACGATACACTCTGCACCTTTTCCACATTTATTATCTTTTGTGCAGCCGGAAAGAACACAATTGCCATCTACTACTTTGTATGGTGGTTGGCACTGACAAGTTATATCGTTGCATACTTCACAGAGAGTGTATGGGTTTCCACTGTATTCCGTCGGACATTTGCATTCGTAGCTACCTGGTAAATTCTTGCAAATGGCATTTAAACCACAAGGTGATCGAAGGTGTTGGATACATTCGTTTATATCTTCACATAATCCTGTTTCTTTGCTGCGTGAAAATCCTTGCGTACAGACGCATACATTTTCCCCGTCATGTAAAATACATTGTTCTCCTTGAGGGCATGGATTAATGTGGCTACATTCAATCGGCATTTTACCAGGAACACAGCCGTCAACATAAGGGTCTCCGCTAAAAGTACCAGGACATTCACACAGAAAACGTCCGGGAAGATTTTTACAAACCGCTCCTGTACCACAAGGATCATCAGTACATTCATTAATATCTTGGCAGCCAGTAGGAGATGATGGGTCACCAGCAAAACCGCTTCTACAAGTACATTGCGCAATCTGATCATTCAATAGACATTCTGAATTACTTCCACATCGCAAAGCTTCACAAGGATCTGTAACAAATTAACATAATTATTTCACTATTATTGAGAATCAGTTTAAAAAAATATATCTTTGTAAGTGTTACATTACTTACGTCGACAGTCATTTCCAACATTCGGCTCTGGGCACAAACACATTGAGTTAGGGTCGCATACTGCGTTACCAGGGCAGTCATTATCGGATTTACATGTAAGTATTTCAACGCAGCGTATCCTGGGGTCAGGATCTGGTATGGTACCTTCTGGACATTCACAAGTATAGGATCCATCTCGGTTTATGCAATCTGCTCCAACTCCGCAAGCACTGTCAATTTGGCACTCATCGATATCTGTGCACTGTTTGTGAGCATCACCGGTATATCCTTCTGGGCATTGACAAATGAAACTTCCTTGTGTGTTAGTGCATCGTGCATTGTTTCCACAGCGCCCGACAGGGCCCACTGATGTATCACACTCATTGACATCTATACAACCTGCCCCAATATTTGTTGGATCGAATGTCCAGCCATCTTCACACACACAGTATGCTTCTATTCCATCTGGTTTACAATAAGCATGCTCGCTGCACTTCACATCCTCACATGGAGCTCGACAAGCAACTCGAGGCGGAGTACCGACAAATCCGTTGGCACATTCGCAATTAAATCCGCCAGGCGTATTTATGCATAGTGAATTTTCCCCGCATATTGAAGAATTTTTAGCACATTCGTCAACATCAAAACATACTGACCCACGAGCGTCAAATCCTTCTTTGCAAAAACATTGATTTTCTATGCACTCTGCGTTATTAGTACAATCGAAGTTTGATTTACACAACGTGTTAACGTCCTCCTGAAAGTTAAAAAATCGTATAAACTATGACAGACTTAAACTCATCAACGCCAGGCATTGGTCATCAACATTACCTGTTCGCAAGCAACTTGTGGATTTGGTTGGGCTCTATAACCTTGTGGACAGACACAGTTGTATCCTGGCGCCGCGTTCTGGCAGACAGCGTGGGTGCCGCAGGGGCGTTCAAGTATTACGCACTCGTCGATGTCACGGCAGCCGCCTGCCACTCGTGCGTCTCCTGTGTATTCTGGCTTGCATGTGCACACGAAGCTGCCGAGGGTGTTGGTACACAGAGCGTGTTCGCTGCACACTGCTTCGCTATTCTTACATTCATCCACGTCTGGTGTAACAAACAACGCAACCTCTAATTACATCTGCCACGAGCGCGATCACCCGTTATATAACATACGCACGCAGTAGGTACGCCGACAGCCACTACGAAGAGGAAGTGATAGACACAGACGACACAGAAGGCGACAGAGAAAACGACGAGAGACAAGAAGAAACTACTGTAGAAAATGTTTATGTATGAACGTTACACAGTCTTCGATGCACTGGAACACAAAAATGAGCCCGGTCGTCGTAAAAGTATAATGTTGCCGACGACACGGATATGGAGAGTTGGAGACTCACTGAAAAGTTCGATTTATTTATTGATTTAAATATTTCGATTGTTATAACTGCTCGAATTAGTAAAAGCGTGAAGCTACCGAGCGTCCAAGTCCGGTAGTTTTCAGCTCGATACGTTAAACGCGAATAGGTTAAAGTGTCACAAAGCGTTAGAACCACAGAAAATGAAAACTTGTTAGAGTTAGATCACACCTACTGGCATGTCAGATAAAGGCTTACCAGTGCACTGTACGTCTGGGTTGCCTTCGAAACCTGGTGGGCACAGACAGCGATAAGCGCCTGGTAGATTCTCGCAAAGAGCGGCTATGCCACAAGTAGCGTGTGCACATTCGTCCTGATCACGGCAGCCGACGCGCGGGTCGCCTTCGTAGCCGGGCGGGCAGCTGCACTCGTAGCCGCCCTCCACGTTGCGACACACGGCACCCGGGCCGCAGCTCTCCTCGATCGCGCACTCGTCGATATCAACGCACTATATACCAAACGAAATTATTACAATTGAGGTGCGGCAACATAAACAGCATCCCTGACACATGCTGTTTACCTAGATACTTTTAATAAAGTTAAACACAGACATGATTGTGGCATTTAAAAACATAGGTAGGTAACATATTGGCACATTCGATAACGGCATTTCGTTAAGAATTTAAAAATAAGCAATTATGTAGTACATATGTTGATTGACCAGATTATTATTTTCTCGTAGAAACTAATTCACTTACGCCATCGAATGCATTTCCAGTATAACCAGTCTGGCATGCACACGTATAGTTTCCAGGATAGTTTTGACAGACAGCGTTCACTCCACAAGCACCAGGTCGTCGACATTCGTCGATATCTATAATATTCAAGTAATTTGTGAAACAGTCAATCACGTCAGTCACGCGTAGGTTATGATAAGTTCTGACTTTGATTATACAATTGAATCCTTTGGTTATTCAGTTGCCAATACTGACGTGTGGTTAACTTAACCATGCTTATTTTAAAAAGTTAGAATAAGTATGGTTAAGTCATATTGGTTAGAATAAGTATGTTAGTCTAAGTTTACAGTGTCCTGTCCATATTAAATATACGTAGTTTTGAGAAGTACCTCTGCACTCCTCTTCGCCGTCGCCCTCGAAACCCCGATTACATTTGCAAATAAAATGAGCTGGCAGGTTACAGCACTCTGCGTTTGCGACGCATCGTGAAGATACCGCAGGATCTTCGCACTCATTTATATCTGCAAATATATAACATATTTTAGTTTAAATCGCTTATATTTCGCCTGTTTCGACAAACTATGCAACTTACAAGAGAGCACTGATAAGGGTTTATCAAAATCAGCGAATAAATTCTGTGTTTGATAAGTTCGTTACCTCTGCAAGTGAAACCGTCGCCTTCGTAGCCTGGGAAACACGAACATTGGAAACTACCGACCGTGTTCGTACAGTGAGCAAAAACATCGCATGGTCGTTCTTTGCATTCATTTACATCTAAAAGCAGACAACAGGAAAGTAAAGTATATGTTAAGTTCGGAAACAAATATGTTTAATATATTTCTTTATCGCGTGGTGGTACATAACCAGTTAATCACGCGATAACTGGTGTCAGAGTTTTTATGCCGCCCATGGGACTCTGACTTGGCTTATTATAAGAAAAAAGAACAGTACATACCTGGTTCCTGGCAGTTGCAGCCACCGAAACCATCATTACAATGGCACACCCCGTTTAGACAACGACCATTTATACATTGGGCGCCATCTTCTTTGGTACAATCATCTACAACATTAAACATTATTAACAATTAAATAAGCGTTTTATTACTTGATTCTGTATTCAACATAATAATTATATTTTAATAACATATATTTTATACAGGGTTCAACATAATAATTTACTACCCATAGTACAATCTCTACGTGTATTTGGTCGGTACTCACCTGTACATTTCAACTCTCTCTCGAGTTCGTCGGATCCCTTATAGCAATCCTTGACACCGTCGCATAACTTGGATAATTCATATAATTGTAAGATTTGTGTCGATTCGTTTACTTGACAGCCAAAATAGCCGTCTTCTAAATTTAAGAAAAATACTTCTCGTTTTATTCCTAATCCTATTCCATATTGGCTTTGTGTCGCTACCTGTGAAAGACATATTACATACTTCGATAATAAATCATGAAAAGAGTTATTCATTTCTCATTTCTGAGTATTATCTAAATAATTAGTATATTGATTATATTCTATTACTCACATTTGTCGTTGTGACTAAGAGCGTCCAAACCACGAGCGGTAAGGTGTCTATATACATTGTCTCTGAAACAAAAGAAATTTTAATTATTATAACCGTTTATTATAATAATATTATGTTAGATTTAAGTTACGGACCCAGCTTCCGGCTACAAGTTCCAGGAAAAGGAGTCATGAGCCTGTTTAGGTGACCCTACCTGTACAGTTTGAGTTATTGCAGAAAGTCCTGTAAACTCTTAACTCTATTACCTAAATCATTTGCTAAATTATAACAAAACAAACAAATGCCATTTCAAGTACAAACAAAAAGATCTTGTCTTCGAAGACAAGATGACGAACTTGTAAGCGAAGAAAAAAGAGAAGTACAAATACATGGCACTATTTTCTGGCTCCATCATTCAAATTTTATAATTATTAAGTAATGTATATAATAATAACAGTAAATCTGTTCCCAATGCTGGTGGGCCACTATTTTTTATGTTTAAATGTTTTTTTTAATATTATCTATCTATTATATAAAATTCTTGTGTCACAGTTTTCGTTGCCATACTCCTCCGAAACGGCTTGACCGATTTTGATGAAATTTTTTGTGCTTATCCGGTATCTATGAGAATCGGCCAACATCTATTTTTCATCTACCTATAATTTTTTTTTTTTTTGCAAAACAACGTTTGCCGGGTCAGCTAGTTTTATATAGAAATATTTAAAAATATGTTAAATGTGTATGTAAATATTAATTATATTATGTGTTTATAATGTTAGTGTAGAGTTATTACGATTGAAGTTATAAAATTAGGTTATAAGGCTTAAAACTTATATCCTAGTTTGTAGGGGCCCGCAAGGGTACTCCTTTACTTCTCCTAAAATTGTTTGTCCGAAAATCATTATCCATAACACGTTTGCTTCATAACCATAATGTTCAAATTGCCGAAATTTTGTTTAACATAAATCTTTAGCTCTAAAAGTATTCTGTCATAATATCGATTACTATAATATAATAATTGAATCCCCTAATTTTACATGACCTAAATTAATATGTCCTAACTATTGCTTTACTTAATATGTATTATTCCGAATGTTCGTTTATAATAAATTTTATAGTCCTAAAAAAAAAATCGAAGTGTCTAGTCGTCCGATTAGCGGATGAATAAAATTAATTAGTCGTCCGATTAGCCTGATGAATAACCAAAATTATAGGCTGTTGCTAGTCGTCCACTAAGTGGATGAATCACCGTCTCGTGACAGTATCCTTTAAGGGCGGCATGGGCACCGGGCCGTAGGCCGACGAAGGAGGCCGGCGGAGGCCCGGCACTTCGGGGACAGAAGATATTAGTGTTATTTAATATGCGAGCGAAGCGAGCGCGCGTCATGGAATACATGCGTTGCATGTATGAGTGACGTGACCAAGAGCTTTGTTATACTTTGTTCTAATAATATTATTATGATAAATAAACATTATGTTATTTTAATTTAGGACTTAAAACTTTTATGGAAAACGATTTTATGTCTTTCGTATATTATTGATTGTAATATTTATGACAAATGGATTTAGGACATATTATATTTAGGGATTTCAATTTTATGGCATGTGATTTATGTGATATTTAGTTCGGGTAAGTTATCATTCGGACAAATGATGATTAGGACAAAAAAAGTTATGGCATTTTAAATTATGGATAAAAAAGTTAGGTGACACAATAGAGAACCCCCGCAAGGGCCGACCGACGCCCATCGGGGCCCCGGGTTGTTCATAAATGATAAATGATGTTTATTTTGCAAATAGGTTTTAACAAACCCTTTTACAAGTCACTTTTTTTAAACTAGATGGGGCCGGTGTTTCGTACCTGACTACTCCGAGAAGAATCATCCGAAACTAACTCAGAGGTCATAGTCTAGTTCGAAAGAGATACCGCGGCCTCGACACAAAGGACTAAGAAAAAACATACATAGATGGTTTTTAGTCAGTAGAAGTCTGACACTCACTACCGCTCTACCCAGAGCGGGAGGAGTCATTTGAGGACTTCCCACCCTCCAAAAAAACAGTCTTAAAACTAGTGAAAACATTATTATTGTTGCAATTTTATTTAAACTTCATGTAAAATAGTGGTACATAGACGGAATAAACACCACATTACACTCTCTACCAGTCAACCTGGTTACTTATAAGGACGAACACGCAAACATTATTGATGGAACAGTGTTCCTGTTGCAGTATTTTTGATCAAATTTCTACTAAATACTGTATTATTTTCATAATTTGTACAAGTTTCACAAAAACGAGACCACATAACTGTTTTCCAAATGAGCTATCTTGAGTTACCTAAATCCGATTTATTTCACACTTCATACACCGCGGAAAGGAATAATCAAGAAAAATTTAAAACTACTAAATATGTGTATCATTCACTATAGATTAACAAGGTGGATCGGACACCGACGCTAAAACGGTTACCATATAATCAGCATATCATTATGAACACCCCATTGGTAATTTAAAAAAAAACAGTAGTTCCATACATACTACCCACAGAAACAGCCCAACAGACCGTAAAACGCTGTATTTTTTAATGAACTACGAAATATTATTTGTGAGGGTTTTCTTTATTTATGAGATGGGCCTACTCTTGACCTCAATCTTGTCCTAAGGGCAGAGATGAGGTGGACGATGAAACGAGCTAATCCAGAAGAAGCCTTACTCGCGACTTAAATAGATTGGGGTTATATGAACTCGGGAAAACCGACAGAAGCAAGGAGTTCCACTCTCTGGCTGTGCGCATAATAAAAGATGTAGCAAAGCGCTTCGTACGAATGTGAGGAACATCGACAAGATATGGGTGATGGTTGGCCAGGCTATGAATGAATGTATAAAATAATGTAATGAAAACGTGGTTACCTGTGTTACTGTAAAGTTATTACATGTCATAATTTTTTATCAAAGATTTATTTTTGATCATTTCAGTTAGCCAGACTCTACATTTTATTTGAAGGACGTACACATAAATACGCAAATAATTTAATGTTATCGGTTGATTCCATTAGCAAAATAGCAACTCAGAGCCCTACGGATGATATAAAAATTCTGATACTAGTTTGGGCCATAACCATACATGATACGTACTAGAAAGAAGGAAGACTAATAATAATGTAAGTCGATAGTTCGATAGTCGATTTATAAATAGTTTATTCTGAAAGTCTGAAACTGGTCGACATATCTCAAATCACACTTACTCATAATTATTGATGTGTAATTTATCATTTTCCTACCCTTGTTAATTGGTGTCGGTACAACCCGTTTTTTTTCATTTTACACCATGTTTACCCACGACGGAACGGAGACGAGAAGAGAAAAATACAAAACCATGAAGGTGGCAAGGTGCAAAAACATGAAGTCAAACAAACAAAAGTCACCGACTTCAGAAGCTGATTTTTCTTCTTAAGTTTATTTTTTCTCTTTTTGGTGTTTTTGAAGTCGGTTGTTTTTTTTTGCAAAAAGTTTTGCAATGTTCAGCTCCCGACGGACATTCTTGGGTTTTTTAAGGTGGGTGTTTTATGTTATTTTATCCTTTTTTCAATTAATTTTTAACAGTCGTGGGTTTTTTCAAAATTTTTAATTTTGCTTTTCATTCATATCATTCCTCAAAAAATCCATCCATCTTTTCTTTGGTCTTCATCTCCCTCGTCATTCATTAATATTTATATTCATCACAAAATTTTTGTGTGTATTTAAAAAAATAAGTAAAAATTAAGAATGTACAATAACCGATACGTAGTTAATAAGTGAAAATTAAAAACATTGCAAAAAATAAACAGAAAGTTTAAGAAAAAAAACAAGCACAAGTGGCATACCGAAGTTAAAGAAATCAGCACTTATGTCAACCATTCAATGCTCGACGTTCAACTCAATAAACCAGTTTTTATAGAAAACGCTCTCGATCTTGTATGGGTATGACAAATCAATGTTGTTTTATTTCATGCGAAGGTAAATACAGTTTTTTACTTGCATGCTTGGTACTACATCAGTTCAAAACTGAAAACTCACATGCAAACCTGAGTTTTCATTACGTTTAAGTCTGTAAGTTCCGACACTGTCTAAGTACATAGATAATATTTATATAAAGGGCTGTTATATATAAAAAGTTAGAATCATATCATACACTTCTTATGCACAAGCTTTCTTAGCAAAGTTATAAGATATTGAGTAATAGGCAATGTGATAGTAGTACCGTTAGAGTAAGTTTTCGTTTAATAATTACAACCACGACAAAGGCGAAGGCTGCGGCGCGAGGTCATATAACTGTGTGAGCGGCATATTGTCGTTTACTTACTTGTCTGTATCGCACCGACAAATAGGTATAAGTTCAGCAAATACAATGTACGTATTGTGCGTAATTTGGCGCTTGTGTTAACGATGTTGCGTGTTTAACTGGTTGCATGCTGATTTACGAGTGCGTTTGCACTTCACCTAAGCGGAGACCTCACCGCAAATGTCGTTGTGCCAGTTGTCACAGCCGCTGCACTCGTCATTTGCACGCACATTATTATTTGTACTCGGTGATAAAAACAATAATTGCCACTTTGAAAGTGAACGCATTAGGCACGAACTAGCCATATTATGTTAACTTGACGTAACTTCGCAAAACATTATCTATCTGTAAAGACCTGAAACTATCTGTGGAATTTCCATTTTAATTTGGTAGAAGGAATTCAACTATTCCTTTTCCCATTCATATCTAGTAAAAGCAAAACATAGTATATAAAACTGAGAAACTCTGATAAATTACGTTCTGTATTTTCAACAAACTATTAAAGCAGAGTCTACCTACTTACATTATAAAGGCAGGTCAGATGATGAATAACTAATTAAGTTGGCACAAAGTTGATTATTATTGTACGTTTTTGTAACAAGGAAATATCTACGCAAATAACAAAAGCAATGATGACAAGGCTTCCAAGATGGTGTAACAAATTACCTAGAGACCATTAATACGCACTGAGGCAAAACCAGGCACTAAGATAAAACAATGGATAAAACACCTAATATTGTTTTCAATAACCGTTACCCTTGACACCTTAAAGTGCTCGTGACAAACGCTTATATTTTATCATTGACACAAACTAGCTATAAAATGTAGTCTTCAGCTGGTACTTAAATGTGTTCAGAACGCGGGGCCGCGGATTTTTGTGCCGCCGACGGGCAGAAGTATTGCCCTTAGCCTAAAATAATTGGGGTCGGCGCAGCATGTCTTTTCTTGACAATAATATATCTCTACAGGCTGGCATTTCAGTTGTCTCCTCCTATCATCTAAAACAAATTAAATCGTAATCCTGAGTTTTTTGGTTTCACTTTAGTGACGCATTGATTAGATCACGAAAGCCGTTAACTTAGCAAGTGATCGTTTTCCTGCTCGCATATTTGAGATTGAGTAGCAATAAAAAGGAAACCAGCAAGAATATCCTACGACTGACAGCTGTAAGTATGAATACTTATCACATTCGACAAATGAAAAAAAAATCTAAACTATTATTATGCTATCAAGCCAGTAAAATGTTGAAATACGCATTATCATTTAAATTCAAAACTTATTGCTAGATAGTACCGCAGATTCAGTACAATGGCGCTGGAAGTTTCTAAATAGACCCCGGACACAGGTAGGCCGAAGCAAGGAAAACCTGTTAAGGTGAAGATTCATAGATGACTCTGCCCTGAAGTGTAAATGTGGTCTTACCTTACAAACTATGGGGCACTTGATATCGTGTCCAGCCTGTCCCTTTACTTGCACATCATAGGAGCTGATGGAGGCTACTGAAAGTGCCAAATCGTCACTAAACAGGCCGACTCAATTAAAATTGTCATCGACACGCTAAGAAGAAGTACAATAACATGTATACAGTACGAGTTTAATTCAATGCATTGTTGACTAGGCCTCTGTCAAAGATCCGACATGATTGCACCCATAAGTGTATAGCACGTAGGACTTATTTAACATTCCGGTCAAACAACGCAAATTACATAAGAAAAACAAGGCTTACGAAGGCGGAAGTTTTCAAGATTCATATTCAAATAAATTAAAAAAATAACTGAGATCACAGTAGTAGTTATGGTAGCAGGTTTTAATTTACTACGAAAACGTACGTTTTATAATTGTATTTAATACATTAAGGCGGGGTGGCAGTAATTTTAAGATTTTTGAACCTATAAAAATCGAACTAAATACGAGTTTTTTAATAAATAAAAATCATTACATAAAAATTGAACATACTCTCTAGTAAATCGTAAAGATAGAAACGCGATTTAGAATGATCGGCTCGATATTTTTTTTTATCAAACATGACTCTAAATCACAATTTCAAACGTGTACTGCTAAGACATTTCATCATGAATTTATATGAAAGTTATATCAGTAGATAGAACTTTTTATTCTGAAGTAAATGGTGAAAACAGATTGTATAATTTCTTTATAGTTTTTCTCCAAGAAGCAAAAAACAGTCAAAATTTAGGCATTATATCGCTCGCGCGGCAGGGCGGGGGGCGAGGTCGTGCGTACATAAAAACAAAGTACTGCAACCTCGCCTTAAGATATGTCTCTATTACAGATTTATACAGACTTCAACAATACGTATTTTTTTTACTTGTACAATAGTTTTTTTTAGTCTGAAACTTGTTTGACAAAGCAAGATTTAGACAACATTACTCTTATCCAACAGTGGATGCCTGTTCCACATCATGTGTTCACATATATTTCATTCTGCGACGGAACCTTGGAACGGAACTAAAACAGCAGCATGCATTTATGCAATGCCATTCTATGTAGCTATAAAGTCGTAGGTGTAGATAGGCTACAGTCATACACATAATTTAGTTTGAATGGACGGATCCATTAAGCAGTGTTGACTAATGGAAAAGGTTGATGTAACCAAAGATATAATAATCTTAACGAAATAATTGAGCATACAGAACATACCTTTTCACAAAAGTAGCATAATATGTTGCTGTAAAGGTCTCAGATATATTGACGCACCGAGAGAGAGCAATCGTGTGAAAGAAAGTGAAAAAAATTGTTAACCAATATTATTACACTGATCAAAGTACGCCGCCAATCCGCCAAAGGCGCACACTCAAAGTATTAAACCTTACATCATGAACGAAGTTGCAATCCGCCATGTGGCTTCGCGTGTACGAATGTGGTATCAAATCGGCCGTAAAATGCGTCCACGAGCTCGTGCGAGCCCGCTTGCGCCATTCACTTTCACGAGGCGCTCGCTGCCACTGCGTACTTCACTCGTACTGAAAGTGGGCTGAGAGCGAACAATGCCTTTACGCAGTTTCTCTCCTCACAAACAATTCCATATCTGATTCCAATTCCAGTTGCATCTTGTCAACTTCACTCGTAAATGTTGAACTGAATGGCGTGCTGGTTTTAGTTTTTACTCCCGTCGTGGTTCCGTAGACTTTGCCTACGAGATTTACCTATTCGCCCATGCCTACGAGTTATTCCAAGATTTTCGTGGCCCAAACTTCTTTTTTAATTATATTCAACCGTGCAGATTTTGAAGATTAGCTTTGATAGTAGGCAACAAGGCAAAATACTTAATTTTATATTGTTGTTCGTGTTAATTTATTGATAAAGAAATATGACCTCAGACATTGACGTGTTAAGTTAAAAAACTGACTTTTTTGTTCAACCAACAAATTCATTCGAGTGATTTTGCTGTACTTCCTTCATGACGCATGACTCACTCTACTAAGGTATCTAAGATGATACATGACAGTGATGCCTGTGTTCCGTTTCTCACAGAATTCACACCACCACTATTATATTTATTTCCCACTAATTAAATACTTTCTCAACCAAATCGCGGCCAATGTGCATCATGTTTCACTCTGCACTTGGATTTATTAATGGACCTCGAAGCTTTGTTACAGTACCTATTCAAACAAATTTAAAATACCTTAAACTATCTACATAATTTCGCAGTTAAAGCAATTTTAAAAGCTGTATATTCAACGGTTGCTAACTATATTTTTTGCAAAGTAGATAGGTATACGTATGTAACTAACGTACCTTTTTTGGATCTATAGTTTTTGTTGTTTCTTGAAACTCTAACAAAGTAAAATGGGACTAATATTTCCAAAGGTTTGTTTGTGACACAATAGTGACAAAACCAGAAGTGGAATATGTCAACAACCACATAATTGGAAACACTACATTCAAAGATAATTTACGAAGCCACCATTCCACGTGTCCAGATTCCGAGTGCTAGCACAACACTCATCATCACCTAGAAGGAGAACTGTGTCGCAGCCCACCGCCATGTCCCTGTCTGAAACCAGTACGCGACCATTCACCGTCTGTACCTGGGAGCACGTGAGTAATCAGAGCCTTTGACCACAAACTTCTAGGAGTCTCTGGATCCATCATGAAGTAGACAAGCTCTTGTTCTAGCATAGGTACTTTGGTAATCGAGCAATTCTGTCAGTTCCAACCGCGCCAGACCGTCTTTGGGCTCCTTGTCGTGGACATGAAATACTATCCGGCCGAATGCAGCGATATAGTTGTATGACCGAATGATCATTACCTACTGTTGATTATGATATAACCAGGAGGTCAAGTGAAAAGAAAAAGATTTTTGCAATGGTTTACTTATGACAGGACTAAAACAACACGAAGCTGAGCTGTGGCAAAGAGTACGGTAGATGAATATGAATACGTATACCATTAAGTGTCACAATGAAATAACAGTAAATTCAAAGAGTATCCAAAAGGAGTATTTATGATGTCAACGGTTCTATTTCTAAATGAAGAATGCCTATACAACTATACAAATTCAACTATACAAATATAAGGTCAGATAATATAAATTGTTTCCTTGAACCTTAAGCAATCATCTTTACTTATAAAGACGTGATCAAGAACAATCGTGCAAGCGTATCGTAAGAGCGCAAGCGGCGCCTCGCAACTATGCCCGTGGTTGTAGTGAATGTGTTCTGCTTAGATCTCGATAGCTCAGCACAAAATTGCATTGGTATTATCGACAATAATCGATTGGAGTGAGTGGCGCGCGTATCATTGTGAACGGTACCAGTAGTAACACTAGCGGTACAATCCATCTGTTCCTACAGCAAAATAGCGGAAATATGTACAAGTTTACATTGTCTATTGACTACACAGTCGCGTCACGCCTTATTCATTACTCATACAGGTAGTTATATTTACCTATCTATTTATACACTTTTGATACAAATACATGGTAATAACAAAGAGGAATTCGTAACACGACGTCCTCAGTGATAATTTTATATAGACTTGTCGAGAATTGACAACCCGGATCCGGGTTAGAAATACCAGCTATTTGGCATTGTTTTGTCAAAAGATACGAAGGTGTACGAAGTATAATTTTGTATGACATCACACTCTTTCCTTCCTACATTACATTATCACAAGCATGATTTACGAGCTAGGCAATTGATAAAAAGATTATTTTATACTCCGACATTATTAGACGTGACGGCACTGCGTATCGATAGCATCTATTAAAGGAGAAAGAGCGGTTAGGCCGAGACCATCAAGTTCCGGTGACGGCGGACGGCGGCGGCGGCGGCGAGCGGCGACCGGCGCGCTATGCGTTCGCGTCAGGAATACTAAACAAGCCCCGCTGACAGTGCCCGAGGGACGGACAAGTGGAGCGACCGCTTGAAACGCCACATTATAGTGCCAGAATCACTCGAGCAGTCGATCTTGTTCCGTGTTGAATTCGTTCCCAACATAACTTCATCGGAATTTACCACATCGGTATAGAAAGATAATGGTAGAACATAAACAAGCATAAACTGGTTTGTCTCTACTTGTCTTAAAATAAACTTTATTATAACATAACATCACGACTGTAATACTCAAAGGGTTAGGCAGTGTGTAGTCAGATGTACCCATTGGTACTTATACCCACATTTTGCCAGTTATATTTAAGTCCCATATAATAGGGGCCGAGCCTATATGGTCTAAATTGATTTAAATCAAGAAATATATTCTATACAATATTACTTATCGTTTAAACGTTACAGATCCCGGAAATCAATCGCTATATTCAAGTTTAGACGGCATTGGCAGCATACCTACACTTTAAATATATAATTATGTAATTTGCATACGCCTACCAACACATTTAAATATACTGATTATTGGTGATTCAGTAGATGTGTTAACAATGTCTCGTTACACTATCTTCATTTACATAAAGTAGTGTTTGCATAAGCTCGACCCACATCAGCTGTATCATTGACAGTCATCCGGCATCAGGGATACACGACATGTAATTGTGAGGTCCTTTATGTCTTTTTGAACATCGAGAATTCTGAGATAAGGTGGAGACTGCAGAACATGTTAAAGCCCAGACTAACTTATCTATACGATGGCGAAGTAAGCACATCGACTAAGCCTTTGTCTGAGAGACTAACATTAGGTGCATAATCTCGAAAACAGGTTACATTTAACAAACAGGTTTTTCTCAAAGCGAATAAAGTGTTTCTTTCCTTTCGAAATTATTTTTACTCAGACTTCGCATCACTGTGATTTTGACATCTTTTCCCGTTACTTTATGGTTGACTGTGAAACCACTGTGGTTATTCGTGAGAGTCGGGTGAGCATCTTATCAGAGAGATAGCAATGCCAGTCAAATCGATAATGACAGAGCAACAACACTATTCAGGGTTATTTTAACTGCATTTTTTGTAGAAAGCATCAAGATTTAATCTGATTGTTAGTTAAGAGGTTAATTCTCCTTTTTTTTTTTTTTTTTTTTTTTTTTGGTGGGTGGAAAATCATCGAATAACCCCCCTCGCTCTTGGGCAGAGCGAAGGGGAGTGTCAGACTTCTACTGACTAAAAACCAACCCATGTTCCTTCTTCCTCGCCCTTGTGTCGGAGCCGCGGTAACTTTCCGATATCCGCAGCCCCGACGGGAGGTTAATTCTCCTCGAATTAACCTGTGAACTTTTAAGAAGTTGTAATTTAATGCGCTCATAGAACAAGCATCTTGATTTTTATTTGCACGGGGATTATTTGCATTTGTAATGTAAAGTATGAATTACCAATAGGCAATTCATACTTTACATTACAAATGTGTAAGTTACTCTGTTACATTACACGCCATAACAGTTGATTGAATTTTGTTAAACTTTGACATACTACGTATAGCGTGACCTTAGTTGGGGCATAGGATACTTTTCCCGGTAATGTAGTACATCCCCGTGAGATGCTTCCGACCAGAACGCGAGCGAGGCCGCATGCAAAAGCTAGTTATATTAAATTCAGATACAAAGTTTTGTACAAGACCTTATATTTGTGTACCAAATATTCACAAAAATAAACTAGCTAAATGGTTCCATTACCTATAATTTTGTCTCTATTGTCAAATCTCTTTCCTTTCATATGTCCTTGCATTGACCTTATAAACCACTTACCAGTTATATTTGCTCACAAAATTGCTATATAGTTATCGTTTTAACCAACTATTGTGTAACTTTTATGTCCCTGGTTGCTTACAAAGTTTATTAATTAGCAATAAATGTGCTTCGGGGAGAAACACAAAAAAAAATTGAATTTCCTTCTCAAGAGTGAAGGCTCATTGCCATCCATCTGCATTCTAAGGTAATCGTGATTTGACTCAACAGTTTTAATATTATGATTCTTAAAAGAATTGGCTAGCAAGAGTATATAGTCCTCCTGACAGTTTTTCGGCCACGGCGGCGGCGGCCAATCTCAGCGGAGATTAACCATCTGCGCTGGAGATATTATAGTGCACAAGTGTGTGCGACTGCGCAGGCACAGGTGCACTCTGTTCCCTTTTCTCTCATAGTCCGATGGGACGGCAATCCGACACGACCGGAGAGAGATCAGGCGCAGGACCAACGGCTTAACGTGCTTTCCGAGGCACGGGGGTATTATACCGCCAACTTCCAAACTCCGGGCTACTACTGGGAAATTTCTAATGAAAAACCCAATAGCACTTTTTGTCCGACCCGGGAATCGAACCCAGGACCTCACGCACTTTAATATATGAGCTGCACTTAAATATAGCAGGACAAAATTTGAACGAGAACAGTCAAAGAAACACCTGGTCCGCACACTTATATTCGTCATTTCCATGTTTTTCTAGGAAACAAAGATTTGGACGATCAAATCTAGCGATAGAGAAAGATTTCAGGAAATGACTTGGCTCTTAAAAAACTCGAATTGGAGAAAATACAACAATTTTCCTCAACTTTTCATGTTTCGGTCACTTTGCCCAAAGAGGTACCAACAACGTGGAGCGTCTCGAATCATCATCATTTCAGCCGAAAGACGTCCACTGCTGGACATAGGCGTACCTCAAGTGTCGCCACATTGACTAGTCCCGTGTGTCTCGCATCCAGTGGATCCTCGCAACCTTTATCAGGTTATCGGTCCACCTAAGGTAGGCCTCCTGGTAGTTTGTAAGACTTTATTCCTTATCGGTTATGAATTTAGGTAACTGATGTTTTCATTTTCTATTGGTATAGTCAGAAATCTCTAAACACCCCGAATGGGACCACGGGTAATTACAATTATTCGTGGACCCGGTAATGGGTTGACCCAACGGGACCACGGGTAACGAGTTTCATTTCCATAATATGCTATAATTATACGTGTTTTTGTTTTTTTGTCATTTTAAACTGGAGATATCTATTCGCACCAGACTCCACCTGCCCACTGAGCGTAACAGATGGTTATTATTATTGTTATTACCTCGTTCTGTTTTAGGATTCCGTTAAAAACTGTTTAACTATTGCATCGGAGTCACGTTCTTCGATATTATTTGCTGTTTACTTTAGGCAGTGATGAACAACCCAGGTTCAGACAACATATCACAATCTTTAAGCTTATTTTTTTGTGAATGACATTTCGACGTTCAACATAGGAGGTTGTCATCTGCTTAACCGGACTATCCAGTGGTTCCCTTGAGTGTAAGTCCTCCAGCCAGGGTAAACAACTTACAAACTAAGCGACTACATGCTAAGGGTACCCTCTCTGGGTACAAGCCTCGGTTTAGGGCATCGCTGGGGGAGGACAGCAAGAGGACAGGTTGGATCTGTCTGAGCGATTGTTTTCAGAGGAATATGCTGAATTTAGTGTTAATTTTTGATCCACTTGTTGTTAATATATTACGTTTTACGCTAATTTTGACATACAAAATACTGGTTCGAAAGTGAACGAATTCTTTGATAGCCTTTTGATTTGCAATCATTATGTAACTTAAGTGCTAACAATTTGGCTATCTAGATCGGACACAACTAAGCATTCAATTACAAATTATCTAAAAACTACGATGTTTGTAGTTCTAGTTAATTAGGACTTCCGTTCATATTACAATTCTCTTATTATACCTACTTAACTAAACAACGCTTTATCGAGTGGTTAAAGGCTACTAATGCAATCCAAAAGGAAGTTTAATCAGATCATTGAATAAAATTAGGTAATTAAAATACAACATTGGAAACAGATTTGATCAGATTGACATAGAGTTCCATGGTTGCTTTGCAGTTTCTGCACTCGAAGGGGGATGCAGTGAACCAGTAAATGGAAATAATACATAAGCTGCAGGCACATAAAAGGAATGCTGAGCGCAGTGGAGGGAATATGGTTGCGCACATTATACAGTCGCGTCCTAAAGTACTAGGCTATTAAAAGTGTAATTATCATATTGTAGAATTCTATTATGTATATACTTTACTAGCTACTTTGTTTTTTTTTAAACAGACTTTAATTTAAAATAAGAATAGATAAATGTTTACCTTAGCTGTCAGTGGCTTTTTACATGACACGACCTACACTAATATCAATAGTCATTACCTACGAAAAAAATAAAAATGCACACAATTTTACATTGAGGAAAAAAAAAGAGAAAAAAAAGAGCAAAAATATAATAGCTTTGTTTTTCAACCCACAATATGCTCTCAAAGAAGACAAAAGCGTCATAAAATACAATATACTTTATGCAGAAAATGTCAATGATAACAGAAACGAATGTATGAAGAAAGAATTCTCAGCCATGTATGGTTCCTTAATGGGTTGGTAGATACACAGCTCACAGTTCTCACAGGCAATGGGATATTGATGTGTTGTTGCGTGAGAATATGGGATGAGTTAGGACCGTACATTATAGTTGTATTACGGAATGACATAACGGGCCAATATCGTCGGTCGCCGACCAGGGGCGGCGAACGGCGACAGGTGCGCGCTGCGCTCGCGTATCTAATATGGCGCCACCTGCGTAGATACAATACCGACACGGCCACTGACGGGCAACTCTCTACACACTATCGAGTTACATTATTTAAACATTAAGACTCAATTCACACCCAAGCTATTGTATCTCGCATTTTGGCATTATTAGTTTTAATAATTTTAAATTTATTTTGTTAACTTTTAAGGTATTTTTGCCAAATAAACACAATTTTCTTTCTTTCTTTCTTTCATCTCCTACGTATCTTCAATGAATTTTTAATTTCCAATTAAGATTATCTATGGGTAATTATAATTACATAATTTAAATAAAAATGTATTTGTTTATAAACTCATTAATTATTACAAATGAATTGAAATGCTGGTTTATCTTGAAAAATAAATCTTATTTCACTTTCCGGTGAGAAGGAAGTTACCGCTAATAATTGTTATCATAGTTCTCTAACCAGTGTTGCCAACTAAGTGGATTTTCCACAAAATCTGGTGGTTTTGACTTACCTTTTAGCGGACAAATATCGGTTTTAGTGGCTAGTGGATTTTTCTAGTGGAATTAATTGGTACCAAAGAGTCGTATCAGTCCGAGATTAACGATGATGATACGGACGGTAACGACTCATCTGAAGATAACTTAATAATATAATTTGATTGACATCTTTTAAAAAATAGGTTTTATTAAGTATTTTGTTCTTCCACAAAAGCCATGAATTAATAGAGAGTTGAAGTTGAAGTATTTTGTTACATTATATGTAATTTTCATGTTATTGCTTTATTTAAACGTTTCAAAAAAATATGATTTCCTTTACGAAGTCCAAAAATCGGCTAGAATTAAAGTTAGTGGAAAATTTTAGCGATTTTTTAAGATGGTGCGATTTTTTTAGTGGATTTCTGGTGGTTTTAGAGGTCGATTCTGGTGGGGAGCATGAAACTTCGATGGCAACACTGTGTCTAACCGTAAATGATAAAATTTTCTACGCTACAACGGCCACAAATAATCAAGTAATAAAAATACAAGCGTGCGTGTTTCATGTATAAAATATCCGACTACAAGGAAAAAAATCGCAAAAAATCATGTAACGTTCCGATGTTGTTTTTAAAACGATTTCAATAATGGATGGGTTTGAAAAGAAGACGGACAGATCAACAATATAACGAACATAGCAAAATAAGTGGTATCTATTTCGAAACGAAATAAAAAACGTCTTGATCTGCTGCTGATTACAATTACCGCTCGGTGGGAATATATTGCATTAAGAACAAAGGGGCCTTGAAGGAGGCGCTACGCTCGGGTGCAACCTCGTCTACTCATGCTGTGCCTTTGTTGCTATTCTCACTATCCTTCTCAACAATAACCCACGCGAATAATTAATGCAATAGGCCGAGGGCTAATGAACTGCAACTATTGTGATTTTATTATTTTTATTCACAAAGTAACTCGCCACGTTTTCTGTTGGCTAAGGCTACTGTGTTACAAAACTATGTTTACGTATAACTTGAGCATTTCGTATTGCAATATAATTGTAGCAGTTGAAACACCCTTCCATTACTTACTATACACCAACGTGAGTATTATGTTATTATGTCTGGGAATTCGAAAACAATTGCAGACACTTTCTGTTTCAGGCTACTTAATTATAGTACCTGTTCATGATCCATCTATGTTAAAAAGTCTCCCAAACGGTTAACAAACTGTTTTTACATCTCTCATATTCGGTAAGTAGGTCCTTATTACCCCCAAATGGGGCTTGTAGGTGACCAATTAGCGCTCCAGGGCATTAATGTCGCAAGAAAAGCCCTAGGGCGGTAAGTAATTAAAAAAAAAACACTTCACTCTTTCAAAATGTTCGCGTACATCTAACCATCATAGTACTGGCAATAGACATCATGCATTCAGCCCAATGACAAAAGAGGTCGCTTCGCTATTCAGCCTTCTCTTCGTATGAGTATACCGCCTGTGTGGGGGAGGCTTAATAGTCATCAATTTTAAATATCGAACGGCGAAGCTCAATATCGTTCTTGTAAAAAAAAAAAAAAAAGAGATGAAAAAGGCGGTTATAGAAGACTTTACTTTCAATATTGTTTGTTTTTGGATTTTTTTTATAATTACGTGCTAATTAGGAAAAAAACATGAGTTCTGCAAGTAATGGAGATATAAGCTGCACTCCCGATTCAATAAAAATGGAAGCTGAAGCAGCAATTAACAATATTTTGCCGGAAAGTTCTAAAGAGAGATATTTGAAAACTTTATTCTTGTAATGCCGGTTTTTTTCTTCTTACCTCATAATCGAGATGTAAAGCAGAGTAGTTAGCTCGGGTGTAAGCATCAATTGCACCCTCGAACTATTGGCGCCCTCGCTGCGCTCGTGCGCCTAAATATCTCGGGCTGCAATTGATGCCTTACAGCCCTTGGCTACTAATCTACTATTAAAAACGACGTGATCAATCTACATTATACTGTTGTGGAACATATTATCGTAAAGTCGTGCATATAAAAATCCCATTCTGGATATTATAATAATATGATCTTAGCACACAAGTAAGCATATTATGTACTTTTCATTACTCATACTCTGAAAGTAGGTCAGAACATGCCTGCGGAGCGGGTTGAAAGTACTACTTTTCAGCCCTAGGGAGAATCGCTTTCTACTGACAGCTGTCAAATTATTTGTTGTAATTGGGAGCAAACCTATTGCCATCAACCAATGTAATTAGGAGCAAGGGGATTGCCACCAACCGATATGATTAGGAGCAAGCCTATTACCATCAACAAATGTAATTAGGAGCAAGCCAGTTGGCATCAACTGATGTAATTGGGACCAAGCCTATTGCCATCAAACAATGTATTTAGGAGCAAGCCTATTGCCATCAACTGATGTAATTGGGGGCAAGCCTATTGCCATCAACCGATGTAATTAGGAGCAAGCCTATTGCCATCAACTGATGTAATTGGGGGAAAGCCTATTGCCCCTAACCGATGTAATTAGGAGCAAGCCTATTGCCATCAACTAATCTAATTAGGAGCAACAACCAATGTATTTAGGAGCAAGCCTATTGCCATCAACTGATGTAATTGGGGGCAAGCCTATTGCCATCAACCGATGTAATTAGGAGCAAGCCTATTGCCATCAACTGATGTAATTGGGGGAAAGCCTATTGCCCCTAAACGATGTAATTAGGAGCAAGCCTATTGCCATCAACTAATCTAATTAGGAGCAACAACCAATGTAATTAGGAACAAGCCTATTGCCATCAACCGATGTTATTAGGAGCAAGCCTATTGCCATCAACTGATGTAATTGGGGGAAAGCCTATTGCCCCTAACCGATGTAATTAGGAGCAAGCCTATTGCCATCAACTAATCTAATTAGGAGCAACAACCAATGTAATTAGGAACAAGCCTATTGACATCAACTGATGTAATTGGGGGCAAGCCTATTGCCATCAACCGATCTAATTAGGAGCAAGCCTATTGCCATCAACCAATGTAATTAGGAGCAAGCCTATTGCCATCAACCAATGTAATTAGGAGCAAGCTATTGCCATTAACGGATGTAATTAGGAGCAAGCCTATTGCCATCAACTAATCTAATAAGGAGCAAGCCTATTGCCATCAACCAAGCTAATTAAGAGCAAACCTATTGCCATCAAACGATATAATTAGGAGCAAGCCTATTGCCATCAACCAATGTAATTAGGAGCAATCCTATTATCATCAACTGATGTAATTGGGGGAAAACCTATTGCCATCCACCAATTTGAGTAATTGGGAGCAAGCCTATTGCCATCAACCAATGTATTTAGGAGCAAGCCTATTGCCATCAACTGATGTAATTGGGAGCAAGCCTATTGCCTTCAACCGATGTAATTAGGACCAAGACTATTGCCATCAACCAATCTAATTAGGAGCAATCCTATTGCCATCAACCGATGTAATTAGGAGCAAGCCTATTGCCATCCACCGATTAGATTTAACCGATTTTAAGTGTTTCTCATAAGTTTACTTTTTTAATTTTGTTGTCAATTTTTTTTGTCCTTTGTGAAACCAATAAATAGGTACCTTTTCGTTCTTCATTCTTTCGATTTAGGTAATTGGGCGCAAGCCCATTCCCATCAACTTTCCTTGTATTCGTAATGAAAAGCACAGTGTTTACCTCGGGTTAAAGACTTATTTAGTCCCTCGAACTATTAGCGCCCTCGCTGCGCTCAGGCGCCAAACCCCGTCTCGGGCACTAAATAAGTTCCTTTCACCCCTAAGGTAACAATGTACTATTATTCACTTATATAATACCAGCCCTACCTGTTTCCTAAACGTGTGTCTTTGACGTTTGAACGTACCTGAACTCTACGCAGTATATATAGCAATATAAACTTCTAGGGCCTTAAATCTTACCATTTGTTATCCTTTTTTAGATAAATGTACACAGGTTGCAAAATTAATTGGTTGGTGATTAAAGCGCTAATCAGAATAAATGGTACCCGCGACATCGCTACCAGCTGCATCAATGGTTTTGTTTTAGTAACTAATAACGACTTTAGCATTGACTTATAACACTGTTTTATCTTCTCAGACATCTAAGTAAGTAATTACACTGCTATAAATAACTTATCCCGCCAAGTTGTTTAACATTAATCTAAGTTAAAACGTAGATAAGTAAATTCAGGGTTTATTCTTTACGAAATATGAGTACAAGAGAAGTATAAACACAGGCCAAGTATTAACTCAACCCGTCTCCCTACACATCATTCAAACTTTACTAAAGCTTACATTAAACTCATTCTGGTTAGATCTGAATGACACAAATCAATATTTAAAAAGTCCTCGTTCCGATAGAGTCATCAACGCCCACCCCAACGTTTTACACCTAGAAATCGAAATTGTATCCAGTGGTATTATATAGGAAGTAGATCAGAAATAATAAAAACTTAACAGAAGTGCCTTTTATAAGATTTTAAATTCCAATTGGATAAGAATAATCGCTGGCAAAGTGCTAGTCATTTCATAATATTTGATTCTTAGGGAGCTATTTATAGCTGAGTCATTCAGTGACCTGCCGGGAGATTATCAATCCGAACGTTTGAATCGTGTGGACACTAAACAATTAAGCATCAGGGATGTTCCCAACATCGTGTGTTGGTTGTGGTCTGAAATAAATACTAGCCAAGAAATTCAAACCAACCAATTAAAGCCAGCATGTGCCAGTATTGGCGTGAAGTTACAAAAAAAATGTGAAGACGGTCGGCACGCAAGGCATAGTCTATTTAAGGAAATTACATATATCCCCATGGTAACTGTTCAGTTTTAAAGTCTAGAGTCTATTATACTTGTCTTAAAACAATGCAAAAAATGTCCCTAGACAAGAAATAGTTTCCAAACACGTCGGTACAATAGATGACACGAGAAGAGAAAACGTACCTATAGTGCTTCATTGTTGTCTAATATTCATTTATGGTAAAGTATGACGAAGGCTGACGACCACGTCATTTGTGTCACAGAGATTTTAATTGCCAAATCAAATTCCCTTGACTTTTCATTGATGAGATAGGTTGATTTTCGAATGGAAGATTACAAAGATAGCAGAAAGTCTTGAAGTCGTAAACCAACTTAACAAGTCTACATTTTTATTGAACACGTTGATCAATGCAATGATATGACAGTTCGTGCACAAGTGGATAAACAAAGTGCTGGCAGAAGACTCGTTATTTGAAGAATGAAAGTTGCATACCGTTTCTTAGATTATTATCATCTCTAACGTTATGAGTCCAAGTTACTTGAAAATAAATGTTTTATGAGTCAAGTTGGTTTTATAATATATAAAACCAACTTGACTCAACAAAATTTCTACTTGAAAACTACGTTCTTAAGTAATTCTCAGTTAAAGCAAAGATTTTTAGAGACTGTACAAATATTAGCCATCTGAACGTTTTAGAGGAAGTCCGGTTTGACCAGTAAAGTTAATCACTGTGAAACCTGACACGATCTATTGGCTGAACTCACGTTTAAAACTGAGGTGGTAATGGTAATGAACCATGAATACACGCGATTTGGAAGTTCTAAGTAGTACGAATACAAGAATACAAGGTCGAAATATTGTTACGACGGTCATCTAGAATCTTCGAGAAACCGCGCTAATAACTGTGTAGTACCTAGAAAATACGAGTTCATTCTTTTAGGTACCTATTTCCGTAGTAGGTATAGAACTTACATTGTATTCAAGGTCAGGCGCCGGGAGTCGCCGGCAGTTGTCATTGTAATTTCGACCGTATGCCGACGGCGTAAAGTAACTTCTTCCTTGTCGGTTCTTTTATCTTTAAGTTTATTTTTTGTTAATGTTTTTTGTAGATGCTTGCTTGAATAATAGAGAATTATCTCGAATATCTTTTGTTTGCTGGGGTATAAAAGGACCGATTGAGGACGAAGTTGGACAGTTCACTTTTAAGCGAGACAACGAAAGGATCGAAGAGAATCTAGTGCGATTAAAGTGTTCAGTAGTGTATTGCGATTGTGAATAAGTGTATTGCGAGTAATAAAGTTAATTCGTGTGTTTAATTGGTAGTGATTTTATTTATTCCATACCCAGCTCGTAACAATTTGGTGTCAGAAGCGGGGATAAATAATGCCGATTCTACCAAAGGACGACACGGATAGTATCCGGACGAGGAGTCAGCGGCAGCAAGGTATGGACCAAAGGCGATTTGGGGACTCCCCGACACAGACAGCGGGCGGTGCCCAGCCTACGTCAGAGCCAGTCGCTGGCCCATCTGGAGCTACTCCAGCGGCGCCTACTACATCAGCGGCGCCTGACTTGTCTGCCTTAATGGCACTGCTGCAAGAACAGGCACGTCGTCAGGAGGAGCAGGCTCGACGTCAAGAAGAGCAGGCTCGCCAGTTGCAGGAGCAGCGGCAACAAGATAAGGAGGAGCAAGCTCGCCTTCAAGAAGAGCAGGCTCGCCGTCAAGAAGAGCAGGCCCGTCGGTTGGAGGAGCAGTTGCAACGGGACAAGGAGGAACAGGCTCGCCGTCAAGAGGAGCAGGCCCGGCGCCAAGAGGAACAGATGCTCCTGATAAAGGATCTTCACGCATCAGTTGGGAAAGAGCTGAGCGTGATGAAGGAGCAGGTACAGCAGCACGACAACCGTATCGCAAAGGCCGAAATTCAGATCGCCGATGTGAAGAAGGCCTTAAGTGAAATTAAGGTTGGAGACGGGTCTGTAACTTCAGTGATTGCTGCCCCTTTGGTGCGTGGGTTTAAAGTGCCTCCATTCGACGGAACATCTTCGTGGTCGGCCTATAAAATCCAATTCGAGGCCGTTATGAAAGCGAATGGGTGGACCAAAGGGCAAGCCATGACCGCGCTCACTTTGGGTCTCCGAGACCAGGCTCTTACCATTCTTGAGGCACTCGGGAAGGATGTGACCTACGAACAGCTGCTGGAGGCATTAGAGTCCAGATACGGCGACGCGCACCTGGAGCATGTTTTTCGTGCCAAGTTAAGGGATCGCGTTCAACAAAGTGCCGAGAACTTACAGCAGTGGGCTCTGGAAGTTGAAACGATGGTTCGGAAAGCATACCGGTCTGCCCCTGCACTCATCGATGGAAATTTGGTACAGGCGTTCGTCGACGGAATACGTGACTTGGAAGTGAGAGCCGCTGTGAGACTCGGACATCATAAGACGCTGAAGAACGCCTTAGCACATGCTCTGGAAGTAGAAGCAGTGAGACAAGACCATCGAACACACTACGTCAGAGAAGTTGTGGCAACACCTGTACATGAGTGTCCGCGAAAGTACAGCCCTAGGTGCTACGCTTGTGGAGAAAGTGGTCACCTACGGCCAAATTGTAAAAAGCGACGCACACCGAGGGAAGACCAATCACAGCGGGAAAAGGCGACTGATATGACTGCCCAGCAACAGTGGAGAACTCGCGGTAACAATGATGAACTTTCAAGACCTTGGCGTGAAGACTGTATGCAGAGTTCCAGACAAGAAACTAAGGAAGTTGTGTCTGTGAGGAGGCTAAGAACAGATCTCAGCGACGAATGGAAGGAAACCATACAGCAGGCTCAGCAAAGTGACTCGGATATCAAACCGATCTTCGAGTGGATTAAAGCTGGTGGTCCGAAGCCCAAGTGGAGTGATGTGGCTGCGATGAGTTCCATCACGAAGAGTTATTGGGCGCAATGGAACAGCTTGGTGATCCAGGATGGAGTCTTGTGCCGTAAATGGGAAAACGCTCGTGGGGACAGCTGTCATCTACAAATGGTTGTCCCTAAAGCTAAGGTACCGGATGTTTTACGGCTCTACCATGATGGATGCTCAGGAGGACATATGGGGGTGAAAAGGACTCTACTGAAGATCAGAGAGCGCTTTTACTGGATCCACTGTCGAGATGATGTGGAGGACTGGTGTCGCAAATGTACCAGCTGTGCGGCTGTGAAAGGACCTCACACGCGAAGCAGAGGTGCATTAAAAGTGTACAACGTGGGAGCCCCCTGGGAGCGGATAGCACTGGACGTTGCGGGGCCATTTCCAGAAAGTGATAGCGGAAACAAGTACTTCATGGTTGTCATGGACTACTTCACAAAGTGGCCAGAAGTCTTCGCCATTCCTAACCAAGAAGCAACAACAGTCGCGGATAAATTGGTTCAGGAAGTCTTCTGTCGTTTTGGAGTACCCTTAGAAATTCACAGCGATCAAGGAAGGAATTTTGAATCGCAAGTTTTTCAGGAGACTTGTCGATTGATGGGTACACACAAAACCAGGACCACCTCTTACCACCCACAATCTGATGGAATGGTGGAACGATTCAACCAGACGTTGGAAAGATATCTGGCAAAAGTTGTGGAAAACAGGCAAAGGGATTGGGACAAGCACATACAGCCGTTTCTTCTGTCCTATCGGAGTGCAGTTCACGAAAGTACGACTGTAACTCCAGCCTTCGCGAACTTTGGAAGGGAATTACGGTTGCCTGCAGACTTAATCACTGGAACTCCCCCTGACGTCCCACGCAGTGTAACGGATTACGCGAATGACCTGCGTAACAAGTTAAATGATGTGTATGAGCATATCAGGCAATCCGGACAACAGATGTCTGAGAAGATGAAGACTCGTTATGACCGGAAGGCAAACAGTCGTGGTTTCGACGAAAGTTCGCTGGTGTGGTTGCATAACCCAGTGCGGAGCAAGGGAAAGTCTCCGAAATTACAAGCAAAATGGGATGGACCATACAGAGTTGTGACCAGGATCAACGATGTCACCTACCGGATACAGAAGGGTCCGCGAGGTGCGCCTAAGGTTGTGCATGTGGACCGACTGGCGCGATATTACGGGACTAATGATGCTCGGGACGAGCATGTCTAAGGAGGGGGCAGTGTTACGACGGTCATCTAGAATCTTCGAGAAACCGCGCTAATAACTGTGTAGTACCTAGAAAATACGAGTTCATTCTTTTAGGTACCTATTTCCGTAGTAGGTATAGAACTTACATTGTATTCAAGGTCAGGCGCCGGGAGTCGCCGGCAGTTGTCATTGTAATTTCGACCGTATGCCGACGGCGTAAAGTAACTTCTTCCTTGTCGGTTCTTTTATCTTTAAGTTTATTTTTTGTTAATGTTTTTTGTAGATGCTTGCTTGAATAATAGAGAATTATCTCGAATATCTTTTGTTTGCTGGGGTATAAAAGGACCGATTGAGGACGAAGTTGGACAGTTCACTTTTAAGCGAGACAACGAAAGGATCGAAGAGAATCTAGTGCGATTAAAGTGTTCAGTAGTGTATTGCGATTGTGAATAAGTGTATTGCGAGTAATAAAGTTAATTCGTGTGTTTAATTGGTAGTGATTTTATTTATTCCATACCCAGCTCGTAACAATATGTTATGAACCATAAAGCTCATGGTAGAAAACACGGTTATAAAACCGGGATCCAGGATATTATGAAGAATGGCAACCGGCAAATATGAGGATATTTCAATAAGTTTGTACAAGGTATACAAAGTAGACTTATATAAGATGTTATAGACAAATAGAACCAGTACAACAAAAATATAAAATGGGTCATTGGACTCTCTTTCCTAAACTAGGCAGAAAATCTGTCTGTATCTTAGAAAAGAGTATCCATTCACAGTTGATTCACAGTGAGTCGTATTACGGTTACAAAAATATTGGTACTTGCTGTAGGCGAACAAAGTACTTATGTTAAATTAAAGTACAAAAATCAAAAGAACAAAAAATTAAATAAAACATGTGTGTGTGTTAATGGGTGTGTGTTGGGGTATGTGTGTGTGTTAGTGTAAGTGGGTGTAATAGTGTTTGGCTGTATGTGGGTGTGTGTGTGTTTGGGTGTATGTATGTGTATGTGGGAGTACTTACATGCCTGTATGTATGAGTAGGTGGATATGTTGTGTTCTGTGTGTAAACCTGTCTCTTTACTGTACAGTGGTTAGAAGCTCTTCGGTATCATTATATGTCAATGTCTGTAGCCAGGAGTTTAGCTTGGTTTTTAACTCGCCCTTAGTCAATGCGTAAATATTCAATTGTTTGTGGGCTTTATTATACAACCTAGCACTTAGGCCATTAAACTGACGTCTTGCGAAGGCAGTCCTGCAAGAGACAGCAGGACATAAAGGAAAGCCACGACGCCGCTGACTGACAAGCTGCTTATTGAAAGAGATCATATAGTGCTTGTAGAGGATGGATCTTAAGATGTACAATTTCCTAACAGTTAAGACATTGCATTCCGAATACAGCATATGTGTAGGGTAGTCACGAGGTTTAAAGTGAATTATTTTTAGTACAGCCCTTTGAGCTCTTTCTAGTTTTAATAACTCATTTTTATGAGTCCCACCCCACACAGGGATACAGTACATCAGAATTGTTTGACACAGAGCCAAATAAACCATTCGGAGAGTATCTCTATCCGCTGAAAACCTTAGATTTTTAAAAATATAAATTAGTCTTCTGGTGCGAGAGGTTAATGACTCCAATTGAGTGGTCCAGTCTAGTTTCTCATCGACGAACACTCCGAGATATCTTATCGATTCCACCATAGACAATGAGAGACACTTACAAGCTTCCGACTTTTGCTGACAGTTGTGGGCTTTTAGATTTCCGGTTTCTTCAGCTGGCTTTGATGTATGCGGTAGAATGAAGCGTAAAAATTTTGTCTTATCAACGTTTAAGGTTAAAAGATTACTTGCTAACCAATGCATTACTCTCCGCAATGCATTTTCAGAATGCAATTTAGCGTCATCCCAATTCTTACCATATGCCACTAGTGCAGTATCGTCTGCGTAGGTGAAGATATCACAGTTGACGAGAGGCAGATTACAAAGGTCGTTTATATAGATTTGGAAGAGGGTTGGGCCCAAAATGCTTCCCTGGGGGACCCCGAAAGTTATTCGTTCCTCTGCGCTAGTTATATTGTCGATCTTGACGGCTTGTCGTCGGTCAGAGAGATAATCTTTAAAGATTTCAAGAGCCAGACCACGTATACCTACATTTTCCATTTTCTCTATTAGTTTGGAAATACAAACAGTATCGAACGCTTTACTGAGATCTAGAAAAATCCCATAACATTTCAGTTTTTGGTCCAGTTTGTCAGCTACAGACTGCACAAGGTCGACTACGGCATCTTCCGTAGAGATACCATGTCGGAAACCGTATTGATTATTGGCGAGTATTTATATTAAAGTCGGGTAAAAGTAGAGGGATATTTAGGTTAACCTTCGTAAAAACCGGGACTTTAAACGCAACCTAAACAAAGTCTTAATAAATGTATAAAAAATAACAACTTTCAGGCTTCATAATAAATAAGAAATTTTAATATAGAAGCAAAACATGAAATACGGTCTTATTATAAAATAGATGGATGGGTGTTATTGTTTCCTTATTGATTGTCTCAAAAGAAATATCAAAGTAAAGTAAACAAAGTATAAAAGTCGTGCAGGCGTGGTTCTCCTATAAAACATTGCAGGCAAGTTAGTTGTTCTACCATTCCAGTTTCGTATTATATCAGCCGATTGCATCACCGGCCGTAATGTCGGTGTACCGGATGCAGCTATGGAAAATCAGCTTATCCTTACATGGAAAAATGTGCATAGGGCATATACAATGGTGGAACTGTTATTTTAGATGAGAATCTGACCATCTTTTGCATATGCGTAGAATAAGTATAGCTTGCAAGTGAATACTAATCACCTCCAATTTCTCTCCACAATCCTGCAATCCATAATTTCACATGTTGCTCATCTCACATTGAATCATCATACTACTTAGGTGCTATCATTATAAAAAATGTATCGGTTTTTTACCCGTATGTTAGGTCACCGTGCAAAAACTCTTGGATACATCGTGAGTGGACTTTCACTGTTCGAAAGTTTCGGGTTCAACTTTTGGTCGTAAGTGATCTTTATGCAATATGTAAAGTTAGATTCAATTACAAAATGGAAGCATCAATCCATCACAGCAAAGTCTGATGAAGTATATCTTATTTTGTTTAATGATAAGTTGCGTTAAGTCATGTCCTAAAGTTTGGTAATCTCTTTTGCTCCTGGTGGTATACATGTCCTTGTAGATGGCGGTCACTATGCAACAGAATCCAAACCACAAAGGAAGCCGGCCTAATGATTGGTTCAGAAATAACAACTTACTTTTTTACCCGTACCAAATTATACGCTAAAGTCATTATCTGCATTCATACATGATTTCCTTGGAAACATCCGTAGGTAGCTTGTAAGGAAATTAGCATGTCATGAAATTGTAGAAATAAATAGACATGAGTTGGGTTTTTGTACGACTAAGTTTGTATACGTTTAAGGATCTTCATGACAGCTCTAAATAATTGTGAAGGTTTACTTTTGCGCAATGTCCTACTGCAGGGCATAAACCTTACTACTTCATCATCTGCCTAGCCTTTTCCCAACTATATCGAAGTCGGCTTCTATTCTAACCGAATTTAGCAGAATAATAGTAATTTACATGGAGCAACTGCCTATCTGTCCTTCACAACCCAGTTAATACTGAAAAATACGATACCCTTTGGTAAGACTGGTTGTCAGACTTTCAGGTCACTGGCTACCTGTAACGACTGCCAAATATCTAACTATGACAATAGGGACCAACAGCTTATTGTACTTTCCGAGGCACGGAGGAAACTCGCTATGTATTGTGTGGTTCCCCTTTTAGAGACCAAGCTAGGCAAGCGCGGTTTAACCTAAAGATCGACCCGAGTGGCAGTTATTATTAAGCCACGAGCTCCTCTCCCTCTTTCCTTAATTTTTAATTTTACAGGAGTCCCAATCATCCCACTATCTCCGTCTGGTTCTATGACTATTTGGCATGCTCCAGTTGACATTGGGTCACACGTGTGACCATGGGAACTTTCGAAATGATGACATTTAATTCTATTAAGGATAAATTGAGTGTCTTTTTAACGCAATTTTAATACCCAATAGATTCCATATCATTTTATAATCATTTTGTTTTTCAAAAAAGGTAATTGTAGTTCATTCAAAAACATCATGAAGTCAGCCATTAATTGCAATCATATGATTGCAAAGCAGGTTCCATTCTTATTGTAATGTCTGATACGTTGTTTTTTCTTTTCTTTTTATAAGTTGGTAACCCTATGCGTGCTTCCACGTAAGAGCACTAAATCGTGTTGCAGTGAAACTATCTGGTTTTGCAATCCTTACAGTCACCAATAAGTTCCGATGTAGTATGCATTTATGTAACAACCCCTTTTTAAAAGCTCGTGATACGCTTTGAGAATGTAATTTAAATATTACCGAGAAGTTGGTAGTTACGAATGTTCCTAGAATAACTTGTTAAGACATTTACATAGAATTCTTTCGACTTAGGAAAAAGCAAGTTTGACAGGTTTAGTAAAATCATCGTTTTTAAGAATTATTAAGATTATTTGCGAGTATGTCTATTATATGTGAATTATGTCGTTTGATTTGTATAAACAACAAGTTAATCGTAATAAGTTAATCGAATAAATGAAAATGTTTACCCAATTAGTCTTATAAAATTTTAATGAGAAGAAAAAGAGCCGCGAGTTCCTCGTTATAAATTACATATATAAACTATGAACAATACAACTGAAGTAGGCAAGTGAACGTTTCACAGACGTGAACACGAGCGAGGTAAAATGAATGTTAAGTTATTGGAATGAGATCAGAGTAGAGTGTACGTAGAATGCGAGCGCGGTCGCGGGGTCGAGTCAAGTCGTGCGAAGTTGCGCTTGCGACAGTGCAGGGTGCATCGCCCAGTCGAGTGAGGCGACTGTCCAGTGACATGAGACCAACCTTGAGATCATCGGTGAGTGCGGGAGCTGTGGTGTACGGGGCTCATTCCTCCCGGTTGATGCGATCCGCCTTCCCTCGCCGGCAGGCGAACAGCCGTTAGGCAACTCCGAGAAACTCGCCACACAGCGTAGACAGTAATACTTGTTAGCGATACACTTTTATGTTGTATAGCTAAAAACACACCATCACTTAGCACTACACCTACACTCCAAGGGTCGGAGTTAACCGTTCGTTTAACGGGCACTCGTACGACTAATGAAGTAGCGACAACGCCGGTCGATGTTAGGACGTACGACCGAGATGTTGGTCGAACAATGACTGAACGCCAAGTTGCAGGCTTCGGCGCCCGCGCAGGTTGCGCGGCTCCCCTCGGCCCGCGCCCGCGCTTCGGCCCGCGCCCGCTGCAACCTTACTCTGGAACGCGTTCCCAGTGGCCGAGCTTTTGCAGCCCTGCTCTATCTACACCGTATACTAAGGCTGCAAGGGCGATAAAGCGAGCACCAAACCCGTTCGCCCACTATTGCAAAAAGACAGAGGCACCCATGTAGCCCTCCGCCAGAAAGGTCGACGATTAGAATACAAGGGCACAGCAATAATTTGGACTAAATTTCGAGAACCTTCCGTCTGGACTTTGTTGGCTACATTATAAACTAAGAAAGAGTATCACAAACTACCCACTTTTGATCATTTCTACTGTAATAGTACCTATCATCTAGTGTAATTGATTAAAGTTCAACACTATTACATCAGACCAACTCAAAGGACTTTACCTCAGACCATTAGCTCTACACAGTACGGGGCCCACATAAAATGTGTATAAATTCAATCACGGCATACATTCCTGCTAAGTCTATCTAAGAGATATAAAAAGTGTGGCTTCTGTGTGGCTATTAACATCCTCGTCGCGGCAGAAGGCGGGCCGGCTCGGAGCGCGGTGCGGGGCTCAATAAGCGATCTTCGTTTTTTTCCCATCACCAATTACATCTATTTTTATAGGTCCATTGAAAAACACAATCGCAGTAATGGCTCTACAATTCGATTGTCCGGAGAATACGCCTCTGGTGATGTTATTCAAAGGCACTCGATAAAAGCAAAATTGAATACAAAATAACGTAAGCGTAGGTAATATGTCATTACATTGGAACAAAAAGACAGACTTCAGATACGCGGTTCTGTACCTGCCGGCTGTTTTCACAAAAAAAAAAATGATGGATGAGTAATTGCATTGCAACAATCTATGCAAAAGCATAGATTGTTGCAATGCAATTACTCATCCATCATTTTTTTACCTTAATTGAATGAACTACAGATATAGAAGAATCGCCTACAATTAATACAATATGACATGGTTCCATAAAACTTTTAATTGCATTGGCATTTTCCTGTATCGAGAAACGTGGCAATAATGTAAAAAAACAACAGTTAAGATTATTCCACCGTAAAAATATTATTCTAAATCGTAGAGTAACAGTAATGCTTTTATCTGATGAGCTAGTTAGTATTATTACACAAATTGCATGTTTAAAGCATTTTGTGTAGCACTTATAACAGTATGGTCGAGTATGGTCAACAATTTTGTATTACGTTTCATTTGACCCATATATTAGACATCAACGCGCGCAGTTCCCGAGTTTTTTTACGTCGCGTTCGTGACCAAATTGAAAATGTGCAAACAAAGGTATTTCCACTAGTTTGGGGAACTTTGTAAATGATGCCTTCACAATACCTAGAACTCCTTAGTGGTTGTGACTTCATAATAATGATGAAATAGTAATTACTAGTAGAAACTAAGAGTGACGTGAAACGGGATGATAGGTAACTTTGTTTGTTGATAGGTAAATAAGTACTCTATTGGGTATTGTATTCTGCATCTTTACATAGTTAATTCCTAGAATTTTGTTTCATGTTTTTTCAAATGTTAGTTTTGCTCTGAACGACAAATACTTTTCCGTTTGTTAAAAAAAAATAGATTAATGCTTCTACATTAATTTAATCAAGAATATTCGTACGATGATGTCAGAAAATTATTTCGACTGTTTCAACTTGAAGAAGTCGTGTTTGTAGCACAATCAAATGTTCGTTCTAAAACGTCTGTTATTAATGCTTGCTCTGACAGCATCATAATTAGCATTTTAAAATATCGAATCAAATGTCTGTCTTGGAATTATATCATGCTTTTGCTGCAAAACTTCAAAACTTCAAACCTGTTTGAATAACGAACTAGATGTCTTGTTTTACAGTTTTGCTGTATGCAAAAATTAGTAAGTGCCGGGGCACACGATGCGTTGCGGCGCCGCACCGCAAAGATTCCGACGAATCGTCTTCAATTTCACTGGTCGTGTGCCCGCCGATTGGTCGAAATCATTGCGGTGCGGCGCCGCAACGCATCGTGTGCCCCGGCACTAACACCATCTTATGTAAATATGGTCTGTCTTGGTCTTTTTTCGAAATATTTATATTAATCAACCATTTTCCTTCTAGTGGATTGAGCTTATGAAAGAAGGGTAATCCCCGTGTATAAAGCTGGTATTCAATTTGTGATTTCTGGTAGTTCAAGCGCAAACGGCATTCATGAGTTTATTTAGTCATCGCGAAAGATAGTATTCGTATGATATAGTTTATAGTCCAACAATAATTATAAATTAATGCAAAATGGCACATACAGTGGTGGGACAGACTAGTTGGTCAACAGATTAGTAATCATCATCATTTGCCTAGCCTAGCTTTTCCCAACTATGTTGATTTGATCGGCTTCCAGTTTTACCGGATGCATCTGAATACCAGTATTTAACATGGAGCAACTGTACCTAGCGGTCTACCATTTCACCTACCTGATCTCCACCAACCAGATACCTTTTGGTACGATACCCCATGGTAAGACTGGTAGGCAGACTTTCGGGCAACTTACTACCTGTCAAAGATCTAAAATAATTTTCATCCAATGGCCTCAAAACGGTGAAGGAAAACATCGCGAGGAAACCGGCATGTCTTAGAACCAAAAAATTCGAAGACATGTGACATTTACCAATCCGCACTGGGCCCGCGTGGTAGATTATAGCCCATCCCTCTCCTAGAGAGGCCTGAGCCCCTGCAGTGGGAACATTATAGGCTGATGATGAATGGCTTCACGTGCTCGGTATGTAATGGGTGGTCATATGCCCACCCATTCACGGACCCAACCTAAGATTAATAATGCACATAAAACGGATTTGAAAAATTTAAATCGGATGTTTGCGACTGCTGCACATGAAGTCCTGGGCACTTTAGCAGATTATAATATGAATTGCGTTAAAAAGTATAAAATGGACATTTCATAATGGGTCCGTTTGGGTGATGCGAGCGATATTGGGTTTTTTCATCAGGATTTTCTTAGTAGCAGCCACGGAGTCTGCATTTGTGCCCACTTGATGGGTCACCCCCATGGGACTTAAAGATAACTGGCGAAATGTGGGTGTACTATTATGTCCACCTATGCCCCAACCCTTCGGAGATTACAGTCGTGATGCTATGTCATTTCTACATTTTCTATCTATTTTATGAGCATCGAAATATTGTTTTTGAGGGAGATTAACTTTAGAATTATGCAAGATGAATGGAATATCTTTAGATTACAACCAAAAACTAGAATATTAAATATTATAATGACGAATCCGGTTTTAAGCAAACTAATTTAATGTAAATTGATATAAAATTTTAATTTACCCAGTCTATTTGAATCTAGTTTGTTGAAATAGAATAAAATCCAATCGGCCAGAATAAAAATATAGCACTATTTTTTTCAGTTACCAAAGATTTATTCTGCAATTTTAGTGAAGAACAATACCGTATAGATCTCTAACGATTATTTATTTAGTACCCTTATTGAGGAGGTCATCTGACGCGGAACACAGATAGTATTGATTTATCGGTATACCTTCGTATGTAACATGCAATTCGTGAGACTATATCAAACGGGAGGTCTCTCGGAACACGAGGTATCGGAACATCGCAGATCTTCGCCGCACCGATACGAGAACTAAATATTCTCGAAGGCTGCTAAAACATTGAAAAACTTTTGGGTTGCATTAATATTACAACTAGCAACATGGGCTTAGCTCGATGAAGACTGCACAGTCGAAGGCCACAATAATATATTTTTAGGTTCATTACCTTAGTGGTAAGTACAGACGATATTTTCAAACCTTCTTTCATTATTAGAGGGTCGCAAAATACACAACTCTGGAAATTATTACCAGCCTCTTTTTCCAAACCTAGCTATTAATATAATATAAAATTCATTTTTATAGGTTGCCACTTTAATAATGAACTTCACAAATTCCCTATATTTTTGTGATTTGATATTCCTATGATCACCTCCAACTGATACATATCTGTACCTTGTAGAAAACAAGTATAGTTTGTTTGGAATGCGTCGGTATTCGAGCACGCAGCCATCGCCACTCGCCACTGTCATTCTTCCAGCACCGGGTGAACCATCATTTCCTGTTGTGTTGCCGCAATTGAGATAATTGTTTCAAGAGGTAATTGGCTTCTTAAAGAAATATCTTTACAATCGGCTATAAACCCGAGTATCTATGCGGAGTGATGTTGTAAACCGGCGATATCTGTTATGTATCTAACTAAACGTTACTTATGTACCGACAATTAACTTTGTAACGGCACGAACATGCGATATTGCTACATTTTTAAAAATAGATTTACTTTGAAGATGACTTCAGCTATTATCGATTCTGCCAAACAGTTTGCAGATAGTAGTAATATTGAAAACCTGCTTTGTTTTCAGTACGTGCTTTTTCTCTTTCATGTATAGAAACAGAAAGCTTTTGAAAACACTGACGTTAACGAACTCTATAATTACCCGCGGTGGTCATAATTATGTTCGGTAGTACACTTTGTGCAAACTAAACCGTTCTTGATTCTAATTCCCAGCGAGTTGAATGTTGTAGTCATTTTCCACGACGTGGCGGCGGCGGCGGTGACCGCGCGGATAACGGTCGCCGAGGTACTCACACTCTGAGGGCAGACACCGACTCCCAACTACATATTTCCACCGAAACTCGACATTAGTTGGTATACAAGTCGTCATTATCATAACCCGCGTCAGTGTCACGGTCGGCTCAGCATCGCAATCGTAGCCCGCCATCGCACAAGGTTGCATCGCATACGTGTCCGCACGTAACGTTATGCCATGTCGTTGTAATACACCGCAATCATATGATTTCCAGCTGCAACTGTAATTCATAATAGAACCGTTTTGTACTATAACGAACCGAGCTTTAGTTTCCTTAACGTTTATAAACTGTAAAGGCGATAAAATTCATTTATTTGATAAGATTAGGTTGTACGGCTACTTCTTTGTTAAACTTAAAAGTTTTCTATATAGGTATATGTACACATATTAAATATATAATAATACATATTTCTAAATCATGCCTACTTCTTGAGCTTTACTTTGGAATCCGTTTGCCAAAAGATATGTAAATGCCATGTTCTCGACTGAGCATATAGTCATGTAGGTACTCAAATATATTTTACAGAATAATAAAAAAGCATATACCTTAGGTATATGTATTTTACAGTTGGTCAAACAAACATTGGGAGTTCAAAAGTACACGCTTACATTTTTATACTACATCAAGTTTTTTATGATTGTTGACGTAAACTAAAGCCCATAAAATGCTTTTTGATAGCTTTTGTTGGACCACGTAATTTATCTAAAGCTTTTGCTAAATTGTATGTTGTATTGACAAGTTGTATATTTTTACAATCACAAAACATGTGAATGCTCTTTCTTCAGCCACGATATTTAGTATTTTAAATAAATCAATTTTAATTTTATGGATTATTTTTATCTACTGGTACTGTAGATATTTCCTTGGTACGGCATATACGATAAGTATTTAGTTTGCCTGCGAAAACAACTTTTACTGGCCGACTGTTTAAGTTGCCATATATGTAGAGTAGAGAGGGGTACTCCGAAAGATTTGGCACATGCGTTGTGGGTGTGATTTCGCCAGACGAGTGCAGCTTTCTCCGTAGGTAGTGTTGTAACAGCGCGAACGTCCTACTCCTGTCTGCACAAACAACTCGTCACCAACTCACCACGCGCGACGCGCTGCGACATTTTATCATTAGCAGCCAAATATCAAGGCAGGCAACTTTTCACATATGTATTGGCCGTCTTTAAAGTCTCAACAACCGGATAATTCTATATTCGTTTAATATGGTAAATAGCCTCTGATTCATATTAATATATGGAGGTGTTATATGAAATAGGAAACTTGTATTTGAGTTTTCTCATTTAAGAATCTTTTAAAATGGCGATCAGTGACTTTGTGAGTCAACAGTAATTTACACCAAATAAAATATTGTAGTTAGTTACCATCTCTTAAAATTGATTAGCTTGCCCAAATAAAGACCATACTGTTCACCTTAAAAGCTGTAGTAATATATCACGCAGACAATCTTAGATCATTAAAGACTATCCTGTCCTATTTTGGGAACCAAAAATATGGCATCGATTTATAAAATAGCTAGTAATCAAAACAGAATAAAGTGGTTATAAAATTGGGGAAATATAATGGGGCGATCACTCACATATTCATAAAGTATAAACTGTCGAGGTAAGTAAGGTCTAGGGCACGAGTTCCGGTTTCAAGCATGTTGTTGATTTTTCTATGCAAAGTTCGTTCTGACATCATCAACACATCGTGATTGCGTGACTACGTGTGTATGTAGCAGCTTCCTCCAAATTGTATGCTCACATTATAAACTACTTTTCCCACGAAATCAAAAGTGTCGGTTTAACAGTTGTTGCACTATGTAATTAAGAGACTGAGGTAATCTGTACGAATTGCAAAAATGCTTTAAACATTGTGTAATACGTGCAGGGCCGTGGGCAGAGTCCTCGGCGCCCGCGTGGGCAGCGGGGAATGGCAGTCAAGTGGCAGCAGTCACCAGGCGACACCTAAACCGTGCGTCCGTAGGTGTGGAGCGACACCGCAATCGAAAGCCTTGACAAACATCTCGTCATTACCAATCTACGCCCGATATACTGTTACTTCAGTATGTCATAGCGCAGTTCTATGAGTAATCGATCTTAAATAGAACCATTCATAAGTTCTTGTTTGTTACGTTTATGAATATGGGGACACATTTTTATGCAATTACATATTGTTTATGTAAGACCGCATATCAGTTCCGACTGCTCGCCATAAATTGTTTCTTGATACATACGACACCAAGAAAGCCAGAGTGGAATTTCCCGCCTGCGTCGGTGTTCCCAAGTTCATACGACTTAATAGGCTTTTTTGGGTTAGCTCGTTCCATTCGTCGACCTCATCTCTGTACTCAGGACAAGGTTGGAGTCAAGAGTAGACCCATTTAATAAAAAAATACTTAAATGGATGGAATGGAATAGTTAGGAGCTTATCTGGATAGTAATACCTTTAAATCAAAACCAACAAAAAAAAAATGAAGGAGGGAATTAGTCACACTGCACTGGTGCTACTATTAATTTGCACATAGATATACGTTACGTACCTACTCGCACACCTTTTTCCCATGGGGGTAAGTAAATATGCTTCTGCGTTTTTATTTCAATATTTAAACATTAATAAATAACAAGTTATTCCACCATATTATTATTTTAACGTACTAAGATAACAACATTTTTTCTCATACATTTTCAAATGAGGAGAAAATTACTTAACGACACTAAAACTTTTATAACGGCGATAAACAACAATCACTCGACACTTGCGGTGGAACCGTAATGTACGTAACAAATTGATAAACACTGGCCAACGGACTACGAACCACTGTTTTGCTACTCTAGACCTCGATAATACAGTGTCGTATAATGAATGTAGTGTACCTGCGTATGTACTAACATGCGTGTTGTTACATAACGCTGCATCTACATAAGGGCACAGCCCATCACATGCCGATGACATCATGTCGCCCGACTTACTGTTACATACAACTTTACACGTGATCCGAATAAAAAAAATACGCTACTTCTAATGTGAATGCGACTCATTCCTATTTGACTTGTGAAAGCCATGGAAAAAGTTAACACATGTGAGTAAGAAATGCAAATTACTATCGTAACATTGTCTTCTGCACATGATAATAAAGGCACAAGTATAAAGAGTTCGCAAGTCAGAACACTAAGATTGCTAAGTGGTTCCAGGTACACATACATAATTACCAAGTTTAAAGCACTTGCAGCACATTGTTAGCATGCCTCATATTTTAATGTTAATTCTTCAACCACTGCTGTAGGTAAGGCTTTATTCGCATGGGCGAGCGGGGCGCAAGCGCAAACGAACGGTGACACAGCGCTAAAAATAGAGCTCGGACTCGGAGTCAGGGCCGATACGGGCGGCGCCGCCAGACCTGTCCCGGCCACCCCCGTCCCTCCGCGAAGCCCCGACGATCCCCCACCGCCATCTTGTTGATCCACAGACCGTAGCGGACAACAACTTAGGTCTAGATGGCAAGGACACCGCAGTCAACTTGAATACTTTAGCTGCAAGAGGTTATGATGGCACTCAACTATTAATAAAGCAAAACGTAGAGACATTGAACTCTGGGGATGCTTGCTTAAGTATGCGTTTATGTTTTAACACATAGACCATAGGAAATTGCATAATAAAATGTTTAACCGGTTTATTGGTTCTCTCACTTCAATAAATCCGATGATCCTTTAGATTCTAAACATGTTTTTTATGTCATGATAAAAAATATGCCAATCCTCCAAGTAGAATCCATCGCTGATCAGATACTTCACTTGAAACTATAATGAATTCGAGACACGACAAAACGTACAACCGGATAAATTATTTATTGGTTGGACATCTCATCGATTGGTAGAGATTTCGTTTTATTTTAGATATTGCGAAAGGCGCGGCTGGAGCACGTGCAGAACACAATGGCCGAAGTCGGCTACAAGTGGCCTATCAAAGGAGATAATAACGTATAAAGTGACTGCGGTCAGTATCTTCACTGGTTATTTTCACTTACGAGAAACAGGTGTAGAAGTAACATCAATCTACGAATTTTGCTTTTTTCCACATCTATCTCGCAACAGCAGTTTTTTATTTATTTAGCTCCTTCGTTTATCGAACGCATGCTAAGTGCATTTCCTAAGGGTCAGTACATAAGTACTAAAGCTAGCGTAAACGAGTCAGATGGGCGCAGGAATTCATCCGTAGCGCTCATTGTTACTAAACCTTAAAAATAAACAATGGGCCTTACAACCCATCTTATCTTATTGTTTATGTAACAATCTGATTATAGTATTTTATTGTACAAAGAATATTTTTACTATATACCTTTTTGATTAATATTTATATATTGAGTGCGGGGGTGTTCGGTAGGTATCACGTTATTATTACAAAGAAGTTGTTGACCAGCGATAGAAAGGCCACAAAAACAGGTCGATCTTCAAATAACCCAGCAGAACAGGTTGGACTTATAATTCCTACATATTCATTAGTTAACACACTGACAATATATATATAACTTAGATGTACTAGGTTGACAAATGATGAAATGATATTGGTAATATATCGGTAAGTTTTTCACAAACCAACAATAACGTTGGTGGAATTTCGTGTTCATAATCCGCAAAGGACACGGTTTCTTACAGTACGAGAAGATGATGTCACTGCTTCAACTGGTTTTGCTTATTATTCGATTGGTGTTTAGCAAAGAACCGAATACGTCGGCAAGTCAATCCGATCGTAAATGTTTGTCTAGATAATACATAGCTGTCTCGTTTATCTGTTTTATGAAATGCATATAAATAAAAATCCTTCGGGACGCGAGAACGCATAAATACATATAATATTAGCGACGACGTTCTGTATGACACTCTATATTTGTTATAAGTATGCAAGTGCTCATTCAATTCATTCCATTGTTGGTGGGCGACGCGCCGACGGACGGCGAAGAGCTGGGTGTGCGCAGGCGCAGCGCGGCGCGTCCTCCAACATTCCTGGAACTTTGTACCGACGGACGCTTGTCCTCCACATTGAGAACATTCTCGTTTGGATCCAACAATTTATTTTTTACAGTCGCAGAGAGGTATCTTCAACTCCATCGGTTTTTCGTCTTCCTCTTTAACGTCTAGGCCGAGTACCTACTTGAATACATGACCTTAATCATATTTTTCATCACGGCCACAATTGCAAATTCCTCAAACCTTGGGATAATCTCTGGACCATAACTAAGTAATTAGTTAGATGTAGCGGCATGCAATCAATATCAATTATTTTGTTATTCATCTGAGTGCCACTAGTTAACCGCGAGCTTCCATCAATCCTACGTCAGTAATGAATTAAAAATAATTGAAATTCAATAATATGAGAAGGTCTCCAAAAGAATGAGATCATCAAAGACCTCGACTGATGACACAAGACGCGATTCAACAATACTCACATCCTAGAAGATGGTTTCATAGAAGAAGTAGTCAAAAGTAAATAGCAAATAGGTTTGTACTTATACAATGTGGTGCCAGAAAAACTTGCATTAATTTGCGGTTTGCGCAGAAGACCTCATGTAGATAATAAGCGGTCATTATGCGTACCTAAAACTAGAAAAACGTTATGACACTAATTGCAGTAAAACGGCGTGATAGTTACAACAACTTAAACCGCTACTGAAATTGTGGATATAAAATAATTTTATTGCAAGCATCAATTTGAAAAATATGTTAATGTCATAGAAACCAAACATAATGGTGGATAACATATAGAAACGAGGCGCTAAAATGGATTTGTCAAGCTCAATAATATTGTAGCGTCAACTGATAACGTGAGCCGGTCATTATACTGAGCTTGCGGTTCGTTTGTCTAAGCGTTTAGCAAGTAGTGTATGCAGGCAGTGTTGTTCAAATAGTTTGGTGTGGGTGTGGGCTACGAAAGAGCGGCCCCGTGCTATATCCGCCGGTCGCGCTGTCGAAATCGCCGCTTGCGCAATGCTCTTTGGACGAACCGGTAACATACATAAGCAGAGACGACCGCCGCTTGAACGAGATATACTTCTTGAAAACTCTTACTACAAGTGCACTTTTTCCAGTCTTTCAATCTTATGGCCTGTTTACTATCTCCAAGAAGTACCGATGAGCTTCTCTAGCTGATCATTTCGGAAGATTTTCTTTTTCATTTTGATTAACAAATCTGTAGAATAATCTTATCGAACGCTGAGTAAAACAGGCTTAGACTTAGATTTTTTATAGAAACCTATAAATCCGAGAACACAACGAATAAATAACTTCTTGCAAAATAATTACTAAGAATTTTTCAATCACTTAAGTACATATTTAAAGATGGCAATCGTTATGGTATGCGGGTGCTTAATTGTACCTAAATATAGTCACACTGTGACTCAACAGCCTTTACAAGAAAACATTTTAAGGAAAACTTGGCGTATTACACGCAAGTTGAAGTGTGTACATTATCTACAGACGATGCCTGCCGCTAACATTAGTTATTCATTAGCAGAATCTCCGAGGCAACGCAAACGGTCAAGGTTGTCACAACACAAGAGACACACAACTCGTAAATACTGCAGAAATGAAAACAAAGGTCACATTGAGAACTCGTTTGCTGCTGTGTGCTTCTTCGTTCGAATTCTCATTCAGCAGACAGCTATTAAACTTCAGCCTTTACGACATAAAATATTTATATACTTTTATCTCTACGCGTCTATTTGGAAAAATAATATAAAACACATTGAAATCGCTGCCAATCTTCCATAGTGTTGTGTACGAGTATAGTCAGAACTGCTAGAGATTACAGTACAAACGCAATTTGGCTGTTTTTGTTTTCATGGCTTTATCAAACTCTATCGACTTCCAATTAAGAACAGCACAAGCGACCGTTCTCTATAAAAGGGCTTTTCAATATAAACGATAACTGAAACTAATTACTATGATATAACTACGCAGAGGGTATAATTACGAACCTACTTATAGATCCAGGCTGTAATGCATGAACCGGAGCAGAGTTAGGTGCAATGGCCGATGCAATCTGTCCGTAATTAGTTTAGTCTGCCATAGAAACAGCACGGTGTTGGCGGACGACAGGCCGAGCGAGATTTCTGCGAGATGAATTCTCACGCGACAGGGCACCGCATCCTTTCCAATGCTCCGCCCACGTTTGCATATATTGACCGCTTGCACATTAAAAGGGAAATATAAAACTTGTTGCTAAGCCACGTTTTGGTGTTTCCTTGCGACCTTAGAAAACCCGTCTTAGTATTATCCCTGCTGTATAATTCTAATTGCATTCATTACAATGTTATACGGTGGGCATATTATGTTCTATGCCATCCAAGTTCATACGTGATGAGATCACGTACCATCATTATTAAGTACTAGAAAATAATTACACATGTTATTAAATGGGGTAGAAATTAATTCCACACTACAATGAGTAATTACTATGTATTTATTCTTTTTACAAAATGGCAATATTGTTTTGCAACCATGACACAACTCAGAAAAGCTTTAGTGCTTGGCCAGACTGGCAGCGCGGCGCGGGGAGCGGCGCGGGTGCGGGAACGCGCGCGATTTGCCTGTCCGCACTGGACCGCGATTTCGTTCCGGGCGTTGTCGCGTTCAACTGTTTGTCCAGTGTTTGTCAAAATATAATATGGATGACGAAGACTTGTTTTTATTGGAAAATTCTTACTTTAAATGGCAAATGCTAAAAGTGAAAAATGGAGTTAATAAAATTAATTTAACCAGAGAAAATGAAGGAGAATTTTACACACTGTATGAAAGATTGCGAGAGCAACCTCGAAAGTTTTTTGAATATAGGATACGTTTGACGACATATTACAAGATATAGAAAATTATAATTATTAAAAAAAAAATAACAACTTTCGCCGAAGCAAAAAAAAAGCAAAAAATTTTTTGGTAAGAATTTTAAAATTCGGTTATTTTAATTAATTGGATACTTCTATAAATAATTATAAATAATTGGATTAATTTCTTAAGCTTTAACTTATCAAAGTTAAAGCTAAATAAATAAATCCAATTTATCTGGTTATCTGGCGCAGACTAAAGTTTGAGATACGCCGCTCCCGCGCGGTTTATCGCTTGCCGCCCCGCGCACTCACTGCGGCCACTTGTATGAACGAGCTATGGCACGAGTTGTCCGCGCGCTCCCCGCGGAATGTAGCCCGCGCCGCTTCCCGCGCCCGCGTGCCCACTACGGACACTCCAATGAAGTTCCATACGTTTAAGTTTGTCGCGCCGCGCCCGCCCCGCGCCCGCGTTTGCAGTCTGGCCAAGCACTTAATGTAATAAAAGTTTTCTGCAGTTAATCTGCATCGGCATTTAATCTTGAAATTATAAAAAGAGATTAATTATTATCACGTTTTGTGTCCTGTTTTTAATAATAATAAATGGACTAATTGATGATGATGATATCGGCGTGCGTGAGAGGAAGAATCCTAGCAGGTGACGTTCTATAGTTTCTGCCTACCCACTTGGGAAAAAGATGTGTGTTTATATACCTACTAGCTTTTGCCCGCGACTTCGTTCGCGTGGAATAGTGACTTCTGGCAGATTTTTGGTTTATCTCGCGAAAAAAAAAAACTATCCTATGTCCTTTCTCAAGTTCCAAACTATGTCTGTACCAAATTTCACACAAATCGGTTCAGTAGTTTAGGCGTGAAGCAAAGACAGACAGACAGACAGAAAGACAGACAGACAGAGTTACTTTCGCATTTATAATATTAGTTAGGATTAGGAAGTTAGGATTTTCGTTCCGTTCCCGTTAAAAAAACGAAAAACGTAAAACCGTTCGAGTTAGTGTTTAGTGTTAGTGAATAGTGTAATGTAGCACAAATGTTACTAAATAAACACAAAAAAAAGTGTAATCGCCTTAATAGAGACAATAAGAAAAGTGCCAATGGACACATTCTTAGTACGTAAAGACAATTTAGCATTTTAAGTTATAATTAAATTACTTATTAGTCTATATACAAGGCTAGATTGTAATAAAATTAGGGTTCATCATTTTGATGAACACTAGGATAAGGGAAAAAAAATATACCTATTTATGTTTGTAAATAGATGAAATGTAGTAGACCGTTAGTAACTCAGTTGGTAGGAGCGTGTTCACTGCAGAATTTGAATTAATAGCCTAGATTTAGTTTACTTGAAAGTGGAATTCTAATGTACGCTTTTCTATGGTTTCTCTATGTTACCATGACATTTTACACTGAAATTGCAACCAGCTTAATTGAAAAATGTGAAATATAATAATTTAGATATTGCTGAATTTAACTCTGATAGAACAGTGTTAAATTGATGTGTAATAAGTACAGTCATGAGCACCAATATGCATACATTATGACGTTTAGAAGCAATTTTCGCCTACTGTACTGATTTCATTTTTATGTTGCCTAACGAAACTAACATTTTGGAACCCGTATTATCATAAAGTGATAATATCTGAAAGTTGCAATCGTTATTACCCGACTGCGGCGAAGCCCAAAAGGAGGGTTATGTGTTTGACGTGTATGTATGTATGTATGTATGTCCGTTTCTTTGTTCCCTCATAACTCCTAAACGGATCAAGGGATTTTAATGAAATATACGTCGTTAGATTCGTCTTGATGGCGCAAGTGTTATAGGCTACATTAAAATCAAAATACAAAGAAAAATTGCGGATTTTGGGGGCCAAATCGCGGAGTTCAAAAAAAAATTTTTTCAATACAATCGAGTAGGGTATCAAAATAAAGGGTGGTTTAAAAAGGAGATTACAAAAATATATAACATTTATACGTTTTAAAGAAATCCAAAGTGACAAATCCTATAAACAAGCACAAAAGTTAAATCATTTGCGAAGAATTTTACGCGAGCAACGAAAGAACAAACAAAAGAACTAAAAAGTGGAAAATAAAAAAAAAGTAGTTTAAAAACTAAAAAACCCGAGTGAAAAAACTGAAAGGCAAAAAACAAGCACATTTTAAATCAAACAAAACTTGGAAGCAGGCGGGGTTCATTTGTTTGAATATTAAATTATGAAATGAAAATAGAATGGACCCCGCCTGCTTCTACGTTTACGATTTGCGTTTGAACTTTGCCAAGTGTTAAACATATTATTGCTCGTGACTGTTCTGAGGGAAGGTCATGCTTCTTCATTACAATATTTATCACATCCTGTACCTACCTAAATAACACTGAGCATTTTGTAAAAATTATATACATACATATTTTTATTGTGTTCGTTTATGACAAACATACACGTTTTCGGTTTTGTATTACGCTAGATCACCTGAAAAACAAGTATATCATAAAAGTGTCTTGGCGCAACTTCTCAAGCAAGTAATGGGAAAAATCAAGCGGCAATTTTAATATAATTTCTCAGAAAGCACAACACTCATAACGTTAGCTTTATGTTAGCTTTACATATCATGCATTTTAAGCATGACATCAGCGTCTCGCGCTTGGCTGCTCTTAACAATAAAATATAAATTCGTTCCGTTCCACACGACGCTGTAAAAACTCTTGAAATTAGGCTCAGATATTAAATATCTACGTTACGTGATGTTTGTCGGTTTTTGCTCCCACTTCTGGTGCCTGACGGTTATCTTACAATTAGTCAACGAAACAGTTGTGTTGTAGGCGTTGAAACCTCGTACAATCGTACTCATACTCGTGCTAAATAACTGGGTAAACATTTAATGTTCACATTCGGTACCTACGGTACTCTATCCGCTCCTTGGCCTGCTGGTGATATCAAAACACTTATGTGAATTCATTTAAATGCAGTATATCAGCACATCAGCACATATTATAGATAAATATGCAAAACTCAATAGAACCTCAATAGTCGACGCATGAAAGTAGTAAGCAAAAACAACGCATGGAGACTATTAAACGCCAATAAATATTTTAATTTGCTCGTTACTGGTCGAGCAATCGCATCAGATCTGCATGTGCAAGCAATAACAGTCGTCAACATTCCGCATAACAAGACGCCCATTACAGTAGAAAATCACCCCGAGTAGATTCCGCAGCAGCGTTTGACCCGACTCAGGGTGTCTCAAAGGCATCATGATATTTATCTTGCGTACCGGCCACCACTTCGTGTACAGATTTTATTTTTTTGCATATGTTTTTTAAGGTCTTAAAGTAAATCCAATTCCGTACTTATCTCATTCCGCCCACATAATGTTCCTAATTTATGTTATCGTGTGCCGGTTGATTCTGCAAAAAGCAACACTAAACGTGATCATGGAAAATAGTAATCTACAAAACATTTTCAACACGCGTTGTGTCATGTGTGTGTGCCGTAGAATATTTCAGAGATAAGAAATTGTTGCAACTGAGGTTACAGCGACAAAGTGTTACCTTTGACGACATTCGATTGTACACAGATAAGGGTATATTGTACACGATTGTCAATTTAAGTCACCAATAAAAAAAAACAAACACTCCAACAGTTGACGCATCTATAGGTTTTACTCAGCATCGCATTAAGTGTATAATTTTATTTTATAGTATTTTTTATCGGCTTTAACATTCAATAAATCTAGATGACGGCATGGTAGCATCAGCCTATTAGTAACGAGAAGAATGATGTAGGTACGGCAACCAACCATAGCCACGACTTCACGACTCCTTGTCAAGTTAAAGTTGATGATGTCACCAAAGCAAACGATGGACTCGCAAGGCTACGCACAGAAATAATAAGAAATGGTTTGATTCAACACACGGTTGCGGTTTGTGCATGTGTGATTGTGTGTGAAGGACCTCGACCGCTATTTCATGTGCCTGTCGCCGGCCAAATAAAGCTAAACTAGGTACATTGACTTGGTCTACTTACATATTGTGAAAGCATGTCCAAAAGATACATTACTGTGAATAAGTTATTAATTTATTTATAGGTAACAATTTATATTGTGTTTCATACATTACATACATCAAATTAATTTTCAAGATTGACAGGCATATAAAAAATATGATTACAAAAAAACAATAATAATATAACTGCATTTTTTTAATAAAACAAGAAATTATTCGTCTATTGAGTACAAGTTTTTATCTAAGGGAAATGCTTTCCCGTCGGGGCCGCGGATTTTAGTACTAGATGACGTGGCCTCGGCGCAAGGGCAAAGAAGGAACATGGGTTCGGTTTTTAGTCAGTAGAAGTCTGACACTCCCCTCCTCCACTCCCCGGCGGGGGGGGTCATTTGATGATTTTCCACCGACCAAAAAAAAAAAAAAAAACTGGCCAAGTGCAAGTCGGACTCGCACATGAAGGGTTCCGTACCAAAACGGTATGCTATAATTTTATACATTTTCTTCTACGGCCAATGAAACTTGACCTCTGGATTGTATAGGCGCTCATACGATTCAGGGACCAAATTATATTGGTTATCTGCTGTTTCCATCTGTTGTTTCCATTCAAGTTCAAAATGATTTTCCTAGAAAGTCCTTATAAAGTTCTACTTTTCAGATTTTTTTCATATTTTCTAAACTTATGGTTCAAAAGTTAGAGGGGGGGGGACACATTGTTTTTTACTTTTGGAGCGATTATTTCCGAAATTATTGATATTATCAAAAAATGATTTTAGTAAACCCCTATTCATTTTTTAATACCTTTCCAACAATATATCACACGTTAGGGTTGAAATTAAAAAAAAAATCACTTCCCACTTTACATATAGGGGGGCTACCCTAATAAAACATTTTTTTCAAATTTTTATTTTACCACTTTGTCGGCGTGATTGATACACATATTGGTACCAAAGAAGGTCGGCCAAATCGTACCTGACGATGAAACGATGGCGTCCCAATATGGCATATATATGAAAAATACCCTTGGTTATTTTTTAAGGTCTTAAAAAACGCAAGAAATAACTCTCTAAGTAGCCACAAAAAAAGTTATCCATTTATTTGTGTTCTTGTAACTGTTTCGAAATAATTAAAATAATAGTTTCAGAACGCACTGGAACGCACCTAATGGGGAGGAAAACTGCCTTTTTATCCCGCTTGGTGGCGTCTAGGCAACCGTACCTTGTTTTGACATAAGAACTGTCAAATCCTATACATTTTTTTGTAAACAAGACCAAACTTCTCGTTTTTTTATCAAGAATGCCTCAATGCAGTGCCTTAAATTGTAAAAACTGGGGAGTTCATCTGTTCCCCAAATGGGAAAGCGCTTTGCGGATTAAAAACTTCAGGGCAAGTGATACAGCAAGGTTATGTAGTTTGCACTTCAGAGAAAGTGATTATTTCGGAAGAAGTAATTATACAGGTAAATTAAATGTGACTTATTTATTCTCCAAATACATGTATAAATATTTACATCATAGTCATTCTTACACATATGTAAAATTTCAGGTAATGAACCTTTGTCAAAGTTCCTTTCCTAAACATATTATGAACTGTCTTCTTCAAGATCAAAGTGGACTCCAAAATTTTGATTTCGATCGTATGCCTCCAACCTAGAGGAAGACAAAAAATATAAGTTTGTTTTAACATTAAAAAAAGAAGAAATATGAAAGATAACCTCAAATACTTAAAATGCCTACCTTTCAATCAAATCGGCCTTTTTCCCAGCAGTCGACGCATTTCTTCGTCGAAGCTCAGTTCGAAGTTCTCTTAAAGATAACAGCGTGTACATTTTGTAAGGTAAATCACAAAATAAACACAGAAAATCGCAACCACACACTTGTTAAAAGACGTAAACAAGGTACAGTCGCTCGCAGCGCCATCTGTTTCTACCTTTTAGTGTGGCTCCCCATTACGATTCATTTCGCGGATGAAAGGACTTGGTATTAAAAGACTAATTATTCACGTTTTTCTGAATAGTTGTTCATCCTAATTCAAATCAATTAGTACGCAGGCATCAATTTCAACTACTATGCTTATTTATTATGTACTGGATTCTTGTCATAAAAATAATTATGTAGGTTCATAGTAAGCTTAGCGACTTCACGTACAACGGAACGTCATTTGTGATCGACAAGTTATGAAGTTACATAATCTGTGGTCATCGATCCGCTTAGGCTTTTTTGAAGTCGTTCATAAAAGACTTCACGTGTGATGATAATTATTATTATCGAAATAAATGGGAACGAGATCGCTAATAAGCCTCTTCGCTTATCGCTTACTACACTTTTAGGCTACTTCGCAGTCGGGTTATAGGTAGTTGTTGATTGATTCTAACCTCAAAAGTATTGTTGACGTTATTATAAAAAATCGTGGCTATTTAAATACGATTTTTCAACAGGATGGTGTTTCCAACATAAAAACAAACCAATTAAACTATAGCTTGTTTTGGGACATGAAAAATAAAAGTCGGGTCCAGCTCCTATAGAAATTTGGCCATTGTTCTTTCAGCTTTCTAGTGCTAACGGTCACAGAGATTAAGCTAGGACGGACAGACGGACAGACAGACATGGCGAAACTATAAGGGTTCCTAGTTGACTACGGAACCCTAAAAAGGGAAATGCTTTGAGATTAGCCTTAAGGCGAGGTTGCAGTACTGTGTTGGGAATAGTTGGGATGAACGCACGACCTCACCGCGATATAATGCCTAAATTTTGACTGTTTTTTCTTCTTGTAGAAAAATGATAAAGTAATTAAACAATATGTTTTCAACATTTACTTCAGAATAAAAAGTTTTATCTACTGATATAACTTTCATATAAATTCATGATTTGTGATTTAGAGTCAAGTTTGATAAAAAAATATATCGAGCCGATCATTTTAAATCGCGTTTATATATCTTTACGATTTACTTGAGAGTATGTTACATGGTGAGGAAACCGGCATGTCTTAGAACCAAAAAATTCGAAGACATTTGACATAATTATACCAATCCACACTGGGCCCGCGTGGTAGATCTTAGCACATCCCTCTCCTTGAGAGGAGGCCTGAGTCCCTGCAGTGGGAACATTATAGGCTGATGATGATGATTGATGTTCAATTTTTATGGAATGATTTTTATTTATTAAAAAACTCATACTTAGTTCGATTTTCATAGGTTCAAAAATCTTAAAAAGTACTGTAACCTGGCCTTAAAAGAGCTAATAAAGTATTTAACAATTTGTTTAGTCCGCTGCCACTCTATTAAAGTTAAGACTAGCTACTACTGTGCGACAACAGGTGGGCTGCATATGTTGAATGTTGTTCATCAAAATATGCAGGGTTTATCTGGCAAAGAATTAGAGTTAAGTTTGTTTATGGAGAATTATGATGTTCAGGTTTTATGTTTAACTGAACATTGGTTGAAGGAACATGAAGTAGCATTTATCAATGATGATTTCTATACCGTACAGAGTGCATTTGTGAGAAAATCAGCTATTCGCGGTGGATCTTTAATTCTTGTTTCAAACAAATTAAAATGTAAACAACGTTTAGATTTAGTTAACCTTTCAATTGAGCGCACTATTGAGTTGTCTTGCGTTGAACTCGAGCGATACTTAGTAATTTGTGTTTATAGACCCCCGTCTGGAGACTTTACTCGTTTCGAATCTGTAATGGAGGATTCACTCAATAAGTTGAAATCAAGTAATAAATCTATAATTTTATGTGGAGATTTTAATGTTAATATTTTAGATGTTACTCCATTAAGTATTAGATTTCTCAATCTGTTTAGATCATTTAATTTAGTTAACCTGTTTTTTGAACCAACAAGGATCACGCCTTCTTCATCAACTTGCCTTGATAATATTATGTTTAGTGATTGTGTTGCCGAGTACAAATGACTTATCGTCTGATCACTGTGGCTTAATAGCTAGCTTCCCTATGCCATTAAAAAGAAAGCCGCGCAAAGTAGAATGCAGGCCTCATACAGCTAGTCGTTGCAATAAATATAAAAATAATGTAGCACTTAAACTAACACCGTCAATAGTAGAGCATGAGACTCCTAATGAAATTTATAAAGCCCTTTTTGATGTTGTGCAGAATGAATACCAATCTATTTTTAAGTCTAAAACTATTAACATTAAGGGACCTTCTGTTGGCTTCAACCAATGGGCTACACCAGGTATTTACAAAAGTCGAGCCCGATTATACGAGTTGTATGGTCTTAAACAATACAGGTTTGATACAACTTTTCTAGAGTATGTTAAGAATTATTCCAAATTATTTAAAAAGATTTGTATTATTGCAAAATCTAAATTCTTAAGCGAGACCATTAAAAATTCTAATAATAAAGTTAAAGCCACTTGGAAAATCATTAACAATGAAACAGGTAAATCTGTTAAACAAGATAATCACCTTGAGATCATGGTGGGTAACAAATTAGTTAATAAAGCAGCCGACGTAGCCGAGGCTTTTAATGAGTATTTTGCCAGCATACCTATAGCGACGACTCGTTACCTGAGTTCGTCGCCGTCTAAGGCCGAAGATCTTTTGCATAGCAGCGTGTCTAAATGTGGTAACGTATTTTGTTTCGAACATGTAACACCTCGTGATGTAGTTAACGTTTTTAATTCACTTAAGTCTAAAACACAGGTGATTACTGGGGCATTTCTATTAAACTTTTAAGTAACATAATCGACATCGTAGCCCCCTGTCTTGCTGTTACTTTCAACAAATGCGTTGATTTGGGTACTTTCCCTGATCTTATGAAGAGCAGTAAAGTCATCCCTCTATTTAAATCCGGCAGTAAAAATGATATTGGTAACTTTAGACCAATTTCTATTTTACCTGCTTTTAGCAAAATTTTTGAAAAATTAATTCTCAAACAGTTGTTAGTACATTTTAATTTAAATAAACTCCTTCATAATGATCAATATGGCTTTACAAAGGGTCGTTCGACTACGGATGCAGGTGTTGCTTTGCTAAAACACATATTTAACGCATGGGAGAAAGCGCAAAATGCAATCGGTGTTTTCTGCGATCTTTCTAAAGCTTTTGATTGCGTACATCACGACACGCTTTTACGGAAACTGCGTCATTACGGTGTTCAAAATGAGGCCCTTAATGTGATAGATTCGTATTTACAAAATAGATTCCAATGTGTAGACTTAAATGGCGCGAAATCTTCCGGGCTACCGGTTCGGCTAGGTGTACCTCAAGGTTCAATACTGGGTCCGTTTTTATACTTGGTTTATATTAATGATCTGCCATATTATTTAAAGGGTTTTTGTGACGTTGTACTATTTGCAGATGATACCTCTCTTATCTTTAAAGTAGATAGGAATAGACACGATTTTGACGACGTAAACAGCGCGCTATCAATGGTCACGGATTGGTTCACAACAAACAACCTTGTTCTTAATGCCAAGAAAACTAAAATAATTAAGTTCGCTTTACCCAATGTTAGAAATCTAGGTCCCAATATTATTCTCGCCAATCAGGAGCTGGAAACTGCCGACTCTGCTGTATTTCTGGGCATAACAGTAGATTCAAAATTACAATGGGGTTTACACATATCAAGCCTAGCGGGAAGGCTAAGTTCAGCCGCATACGCCGTCAGAAAAGTAAGACAATTCACTGACGTTGATACAGCACGGTTAGTCTACTTTAGTTATTTTCACAGCGTTATGTCCTACGGTATTCTGCTGTGGGGCAAAGCTGCTGATATTCAAAATATATTTGTACTGCAGAAGCGAGCGGTTCGTGCAATTTATCAGCTGGGTGCCCGAGTTTCCCTTAGAGATTTTTTTAAGGAGATTGGTATTCTCACTGTTGCTTCTCAGTACATCTTATTCGTATCCTACGAATAAGGGCGTAAAGAACATAAGGGCTTTTACCTTTTGCTTTGCTTGCTTATTTACATTCTGCCCGTCATACTACATGTAACCAGTCCAACAAAACAATTAAAAATAACACTTTTTTTTGGGGCAGTCGTGTAAAAATGGTATGGTCGTGAAATAATTAGGTTTTCTCAAAACTCACAATTTGAAGCACTTCGGCCACCAGTCGGCGGTAACAGAGATTTTTTAAGCAAGTACGTAAATCAAAATATTTGAAACCTCAAGGATTTGTACTTAATTAAGTCATTTTCATTGTGAGAGTCAAAATTTTCCATATTGGGTACATAGAAAAAATCCTAATGGTGGTTGGGGCCGTGTTCTATGAAATGGTTATTTTGCGTATCTGTAGAAGAGACGATGCCCTAATTACGTTTGTGTCTTTCTTCTACTCTACTAATTCGTGTCTCCTGAAAAGTAGCTGTTTTGCAGTTTCGCCCTTATTCGTAGGATACGACGATATTGAGGTACAGGGGCCCTACTATGACGTCTTAAAACAATCCTAACTTATTCTTAATCCAGTGTGGAGGAGAGATGGCGCTAGACACCCTGTATAGTTCTGTCACGTTTCCACACTGGAATAACATTAAGTTAGGACTGTTTTTAGACGTCATAGTAGGGGGCCAGACATTGTTGAAGAAAAATATTCCTATAAGCTAGAAAACCCGCTGCAACATAATATTAACAGCTGTCGAACGACGCATCGTAATCATAAATCATAAAAGCAATATTGCCCTGCTGCATGCACAAGGATACCAGCTTTAGGTCTTGAAGTACTGAAAAACATCGTGATGAGGAAAATATACATAACCAGTAACCACATCCATGATTTCATTCTAACTACAATGACGAAACAATTACAGCACCTATGATGTGTCAATGCATATGTATGTACATAATTAATCAGTAATCACTGTTTAAAGTACATGTAAATACTTATTCATGATTGGTTTACAGGTTTATTCATGAAGCTTTAATACCCTAGACAACAAATAGTTTATATTTTTAACCTTGTTGTTCAATTGAAGATTTAAATGTTTTTGTTCTGACCTTGCGTGCATCTTATACATCGACATTAGTACTTAGTTCATACCTAGACCAGTATTTATTTATTAGTATTTGACATTTGATTGCGATCTCAATACACGTCATCTCTACTTTTTATATGTAATGTAAAGTTATGTATGATCCAAAGCAACACCTAAGATATTCGCATTCCGGTTATATATTCGCAAATTCTTTTTTCAAATCACCTACAAAGTTTATTTGCGTAAGTTTAAAACCAAAAACAAAATCGTAAAACAAGCGATAATGCGTTTCTTCGAGGATGAGCCAACATAAATACCATTTTGTTGTTAACGAACAGCGTGGTTAATTGCACGCCATTTACCTACTTAAATCTTGTAACATTTACGTTCAACCTTTTCTGATAACTTTCACTCGTCGTCATCTGCCCATTCTTTTTGTTATTTTTGAAAAGTCGTGAATATTCTCAGAATATTCAGGGACGTTTCCAAATATGTTGAGACCCACATTAGGATTCGTAACGTTTCTATAACTATCCCTAAAAATACTATACAGTATGTAACTGCCAACATGTGCTAAAAATTTTGAAATGAAAAAGTAAGAGAAAGTATGAACGAGCGTAGCAAGCTCGAAAGAGTTAATACCATCCCTGAGATACGTTTTCTTTTGACTACTCCTAGCCACGACGCTGACAGAGCTAAGGGGCTGAACGTATAGTGAGGCTTTTGAGGTTAATGTACCAAATTGTGCTATCTTTGGAGTCATAGAAGATGTACATCATATCCTGAAGGAATGTGGTCCAAAGACGTCAAGCTTTTTTCAGTAGTTTGAATGTGGACTTGTATAATAGCTTTCTGGCCCTACCATTGACAGATAAGGCTGGATCCTATGGCTGGATCACTAGACCAGAGCTTCCAATAGAAAAGACACTGATAGGTATTCTCGTGAATATTTTAATATTGAATTAATAATACATTGGAACCAGAGGAATGGTTTTTACAGAATTGGGCACGTTGGTAATGCAATTACCTACTTACGTAACCAAACAAGAACAGTTTCAGTAAAGTGCGAAGTTTGGGAGAGTTCATTGGTCGGCTGTTTGAGCAGATGTTACGAGTTCTGTGTCGGTGCTGCAGACTGCAGACTGTTGACTAACCAACGCGCGGTTGACCGTGTCACGACTCACGCAGCGCGTCACCGTCGCGCCTCCTGTGCCTAATCACCTGCCCTACTTCAATTGTCACTGTGGATCACAAAAGATCCACCATAACGCACTTTACGTCAGTACAGCAATTTCTAATCTAGCCATTTCCACATCTATAACCAAATTGCACATGCCGTAGCATCTATACATTCACACGCATCCAACGGATATTCACACACATAAGACATAAACATATCAGCACGTCAGTATTTCCCCGAAGGGGTAAGCAGAGGCGTGTCTACAGTACACCCACACATTTTGCACAAAAAAAATAACCTCGAGCCCATGTTTCTTCGCACATGCTCAAGTTTCAAGGGGCAACGCCGCCGGGGCGGCACCGCAGTACCCAGATTATGTTGGTAATGTTGGTATGTTCTTATAATACAAATAGCACAAGTGTTGTAAAACCGGAATCATAAAATTTCAACAAATAAAATACACTGAGCTTCATTATAAAGCAATGCAATGTCTTATACGCACATAATTTCGGATTCGTTAAAAACAGGTCTATCCTTGCCTTCAAAAATGCTTTGAAAATCTGTGAACACTTCGGCTACAACGTGAGAATATTATAAAAACCCTCAGACACTCCCAATATTGAATCATGACTCGACTGATCTTACCATTGTATACAACTCTTGCTTTTAGAGACAAGACAAGAGATTAACACTGCAAAAGAAACTGTACTGGTGTACAAACTTCTTTAAATTACCATAAAGTTGAAAAGAAACATGTGAGTGCTCCAAGCGACACGTCCAAGCATTTGGTACCCAACTTTTCAGTTTTATTCTCATACATGTCACTGATGAGTTTCTTTTCACTGCTTTTGTCCAAATAATTTTCAACCTAACACTTTGAATAGAAAGAAATAAAGATTGTCAGTATAAACACGTTCCAGTAGCTACATTGAATTCGTGCAGCACGACTAGACTCCAGGAACGGCCAATCTATATAAACGAGTGGAGCGAAGGGGGGAGGTGGCGAGCGAAGCGAGCCGGCGACCTCCTTAGCGTAACGAAGTATATCTATATAATAATAATAATATTCCACAACTATCACACAACGCCATCTAGTCCCAAGCTAAGCAGAGCTTGTGTTATGGGTACTAGACAACTGATAAACATACTTATATATTTCTAAATACATACATATTATAGATAAATTACACCCAGACACAGAACAAATGATCGTGCTCATCACACAAACATTTGTCCTGGGTGGGAATCGAACCCACGACCTCCGGCATAGCAGTTAGGGTCACTAACCACTAGACCAACAGGCCAGTCAAATAATCTATCTATATATATAAATCTATATATTGTTACAACAGCCTACTGACAGCCATCTGACAGCCACCTGACAGCGAGCCACGCCAACGACAGCCATGCCAACCTCTGAGCCAAGCCATAACTACCGGACGCCTCCGGTGGGGATAAAGCTTTATAATGCCCTGCAAGCTCATTTTAGCGATCTTGTCGCACTCGATTGTAGTAGTTGTAAGGGGAAGCTCTGCCCGAATAAAGTTATAAATCAGTTCCTGTTTATTTTTTACCACTGTCGTTACACTCAGAAGTGGTATCGAAAACAATAAACCTACGATTAAACGACGCTCTGATACATTTAAAAGTCAACGGTCACCAAGTACAAAGGACGAGGTCTGAAAATTCAAACGAAGAACGTTGATGCACACCGCCTACAAGGAAAATATTGAAGAGTCGCCCATCCCAGAATCACAAGGCACAAATTGAAAAAGCAGTCTACGATCTGGATGGAACACGAAGCGCCTGCCCTCAGTACCGCATCATTGATTCCATAATTTGACCCTGAAAACGAAGACTGCGGCCAGTAACCACCTGTGAAACACTTCGAGTTACAAGAAGTATCCATTTCTCTGCCAGTAACGCTGCTACGGTAAATGAAGGCTACCTCAAGGTCGTCAACAGCGAGCCCAAGGACATGGAAGGGAGGAACCGTCCTACTTCACGCTGAGAGCTGCCAGGAACCATGCATAAATAACAAGGTCAGTTAACATGCCAGTTAACAGATATTTGCAAAATATTAGCCAAATGCCATTAGCCAAATATATTAGCCAAATGTGTTTTACAATGAAGTGCCCTATGTGTTGATAATAATTATGCCAATCGTAGACAAAATTAGGTAATTTGGTAGGCCCGATAAGTAAATCTAATCATAGTCAGTTAATCAGTATATTATCTCGGTACAAAAATGGTTTTACTAGTTGTGTACTAAGGAATTGAGAACTTAAGATGTACATATTTTATTTAGTTCAAGTGCGCATCAGATTATCCAACAACTCCAAAGTAAATCTTTAGATATAAATAGCTACAATAATTTCATCAAACTATTGTCAGTGGTTTAAAGCATTCCTAGGCAATCTCTTGCTACCGTCAGTCGATATTCAAACAGGTATAAACTTATTGCATAAAGTTCTTGACAAATTGCAAACGAGGATCTTAAAATTAAATATGAGAAACCGTTAATTTTTACATATTTCATAGGTAAAATAAGCATGTGATGGCATTCAACCGGTTGAATTTAAGTTGATACATGTGTCTTAATTTCCCGTCTCGAGTAAGGTAAACGAAGTGCGTCAATTTATTCCATCTAGTTCTATGTAGTTATTTATGAGGCCAACAGGAGTAAAACGCGAGTTTTATAATGCGTAAAAGTATATGATTCACTGCAGTAAACAAAATCAGTGTTTTACTTTTTTTTAGTCCAATCAATAGTTTTGTTGTAAATCGCAAAATACCACTAATTTCGCACTATTCGGCCGCAGCGAAAGACGTAACAACCGCTTTGTAGTGCAAGCTGATTAGAACTTTATTTTAACAGTATTTCAATCGAAGTTTGAACCACCACAAATAGTGTTGCTAATTTGAGGTAGTATAGGCTCCTACGACAGTTCAATAGTAACTTTGCAATAATAGCTCGATTGTTTATCAAACTAACAAAAAATAATACGATGTGGGTATGACTTATGCGGCAAGTCACATAAATCTTGTTAAGGTTGAACAAGCCAGTCATTCTTCCATACAAACTTACGAAGGTGATTACTCCGCTGTTTGACGGTGTAGGTTCAAAATTAAAAATTGTATCAACTCGTCTTATCATTATCTAGGTCTGTATGGAAGCAGAATTGGAAAAAAAAAATTGATTTGGAAGTTATGAACGTCAAAACTTTCATATTTTAGCACTAATTTTAACTCATCTTTGGGCGTAAATAAGTAACGTATAAAGTATGAAAAAGAAAAAAGTGAAACCATACGGACATAGATTAGTTATTAAAAAATTTAAATAATTTGATTTTGAACAGATACATTCAATAGATTTTTCATGAAACCAAATATACCAAAGGTCTGCATAGAAACAATCGCGCGCCCGTTTTAGTTGTGTCTCTTTCGCTCTATGCATTTCGCTCGTGATGTCGGGTGAAATAGCATGCATTTTAGCCCCGCCCACCAACTAGTTCGTGCCGTTGGCTTGTTTACCCTTAAGTAAAAAAAAAAAAAAATGTGATTATTATAATAAACGATCCTAGTTTCCCAACAGAAATTCACACGTATGCAGCAAGGTATCTTTTATAAAAGCAGATTGACGGTAGTTTGCGCCCAGTCCTTTAGTTTAGTCGCGTTACTAGTCGGAAAGAGTGTTAATCATGATTTTGGGCTTTAATCCCTTGCAGTAATGAAGTTGTTGCGAAGATATTATCGTATAAATGTGTTATGTAAAAATGTCCATGTAATTTCGGACTGTACTGCAGTGCGCGATATAATGACTAAACGTGATCTTATGCTATGCATTGCTCGATATTACAAACAAAAGCCAAGCAAAATCCAGCAAGCCAAAACCGAAGCTAAAGTTAAATTCTATGCCTGCCTTTGCTTCAGCCTTATGTAAGTAGATCGTTTGATGAATGCCGTTTAATGTGTACCATTTAGAGGTTAACGATTAGTTCAGTACAGTGCAATGACAAGATGAAAAGCCAAAAAGTTGTATTGTTTTGCTATAGTGAATAATTGTAGTTTAACTATAGTGAATAATTGTAGTATTGATAGTAGCCTGTAACGTAAACAAACCTTTACGGTACCCGATTAGTTGTGTCAAACTTCGCGCGATGGAAAATATTACAAAATGCATCATGACGATGTTGGCCAAGGCGTAAAGTGCGTAAAGAACGAAGTTCTGAACTTTTATATAAGAGCAACATTTCTGGTTTCCATATATAAATTACCCGATTTATACTTAAACATTATTATGTGACATCATGTTTACATTGTGCTTACGGGAAAGCGGTACGGTAGGAAGGAGGGCCAATGACATTCAATTTCTAAATCTACTGAACCAATGAAAATGGTAGGTAAATATCGATAGTTTGAGCCCTTCTGGCTAAACAAAAAAAGGAGTACTAGTGGGTACATATTGTTTATATTGATACATGCTTTCACTAAATTCGTTGTTTCTGAACCAACGCCTAATGTCAATAATTCTGTGGTGACAATTAGTTTAGATCGCAATTATTTATTCAGATCACATTGTTTCCGACCATGGCAAGGTCTTTACGAGTAGATATTTCAAGAAGTTTGTAACGGAACAGCAGTTTAAAAATACGTTAACTGTTAACAGCTATTGCGTGTCCTACCTAGGTTTGCTAAGAAGAATAATATTAATTAAGTCTATTTACAATCATTTTTGTTAATCTAACTTAGCGCTAATAAGTAATACATGTAGCAAGTTTAATTTTAATTTGAAAATGGTGATAAAACCGAGGTCTCGAAACTAGGCTACGCCTGTAGGTATCTTGGGGGCCAGAGTAGCATTATCTTAGCGTTGATGAGTTGAGCAATATCTAGTGTTGATGGGGTTAAATGGTGTTGTGTGTAAAAGTAATGAAGTTTTGCCATCGACACGCTAAGAAGCATGTGTGTTAGTACCAACATGTGTGTGTGCGTGTGTCATATTGGTATGGTTTATAGTTAACTTAAATTGTTTCTTCAGTTTCTTTATACGATAGGTTGGCAAACTTACGTTTTTTTAGTTATCTTTTCTTATATGAAAAGTGTTTCATGTTTTTAATGTCTCTGATTCTACGTTTAATGAGTAGGTCGAAGTGTGGGATGCACTAATCGCACAATTCACGGAACTTAAGGAAGCAACTCAATATGGGGACAATAGGTTACCAAACATAATTTGGAGTTTTAATAATACTGTTAATAATACAACAGGGTACCTATAAGCCTTACGATTTATCCTAGACCGGGTTTCTGTACCAGTGCAATTTAGAAGCGATAGAGTTATCTACTACTGGAATTTGAATAGCTGGAAAGAAAATGGGACGTAGCTTAGATACAAGGCGAAAAATAATAATAGCTGATAATAGTGTGATTTACAAATTACAAAAAACGGTGATTACGCACATTTACGCCAGGCGCTGACTACTAGCGGCAACAAGGTCAATGCTAATAACATCACGCTTGTAATGCCCGAAGGGTTAGGTAGAGGTGTACCCATGAGTACACACACATAGTAGTATACAGTAAAGTTTAAGTCCCATGCAATAGGGGGCGAGCCTGTTGCCAAGTTAATTCTTGTATGTTAGAGGATTTATATTCTGGCCAGTTAGGTAATGATTGACATAAACTAAGAAGTACAAAAGGTCATAAAATAATTATGATACAACGGGTTTACAGGCTTAGTATCCGTTGATTCCTTATGACTATATCGTAGCGATGCTTATATGTCTGATAGCACCAGTAGTGTGGATGAACAATTGAACACCGAAGATTTCATAAATCTTCTTGAGAGATCAAAGTTTATTGTCCCATTTTAACTTGGTTTTTTTGAGCTGACTTGTAATCGTTGTTTTCTGGTTCCCATTGCGGGAGCAATTGTTTCAGGACGGCCGAATGTTACAACAGCCTACTGACAGCCATCTGACAGCCACCTGACAGCGAGCCACGCCAACGACAGCCATGCCAACCTCTGAGCCAAGCCATAACTACCGGACGCCTCCGGTGGGGATAAAGCTTTATAATGCCCTGCAAGCTCATTTTAGCGATCTTGTCGCACTCGATTGTAGTAGTTGTAAGGGGAAGCTCTGCCCGAATAAAGTTATAAATCAGTTCCTGTTTATTTTTTACCACTGTCGTTACAATATATAAAAATGTTATGTTGGTTTGTGTACGCTTCAAAAACTCAAAAAGTTCTGCACCGATCAAGCTGAAATTTTAGAATGATATATAATCCGCATCAAGGATTGTTTTTACAGTATCCACGCGGGCGAAACCGCGGGCATCAACTAGTATTTTATTTATGTATAAATAAAAAGAGAAGTCCTGACTGACTGACTGACTCATCAACGCCCAGCCCAAACCCTTGGACCTAGAAAGCTGAAATTTTGCACAGAGGTTCCCTTTATAATGTAGACAAGGAATAAGGAAGGATTTTTCGAAATTCAACCCCGAAGGGAGTTAAATAGGGGATGATTGTGAGGCAGAACCTGAAGTCTGCCTTTCAGGTAATACAATGTTTTCTTTCTGTACTAGATGTATCAGAAACGTGTGCTCACGTAATCTAGTCCTTGGTTTTTACCTAGTACGTCATCATCAGCCATCATAGAACGCCATACAGAACGGCAGCCTGCCGTTTGTATCCACCGGTTGCCCGCGACTCTCACGATGTGTCTTCCGGTTCGTGGTCGCCAGCACTCGAGAACCTTCCTTCCTCATCGGTTGTCGGTTCTTTGAGCGATGTGGCCTGCCCATTGCCACTTCAACTTGCATATTCTGAGAGCTATGTCGGTGACCCTTGTTCTTCGGCGGATTTCCTCATTTCGGATCTTATAGCACAAAGAAACTCCGAGAATAGCTCTCCCCATGGCTCGTTGCGTGACTCTGAGCTTCTCTAAGAAGCCAGCAGTTAAGGACCATGTCTCTAAGCCATAAGTCACACTGGTTATAGACCCTCGTTTTAAGAATGCGGAATTTTAGACGAAAAGATGTAGCGTAGTTTCCCGAACGCTGCCCATCCGAGTTGGATTCTTCGAGCGACCTCTTTTTCGAAGTTATATCTACCTAGTTTAACAGTTTGTCCAAGGTAGACAAGGTATAACTATCGACAACTTCGAGAGTATCGCTCCCAACAATGACCGCTACGGGTGGAACACGGACATTCGACATAACTTTCGTCTTGTCCATGTTCATTTTAAGACCCACTTGTTGAGAAACGTTACTGAGGACCCTGGGCATTGTGTTAATATCCTCCAGCGATTCAGCTATGATGACTATAGCATCGGCAAAACGAAGTTGAGTGATATATTTGCCATTGATGTTGACGCCAAATCCGTCCCAGTCCAAGAGCTTGAAAACATCCTCCAATGCGTTCGTGAAGTTTTGGAGAAATAACGCCTCCCTGTCTCACGCCTCTTAGCAATTGGATTTGCGTTGTACTCTTGTCCTGTAATCGGATCGACATAGTGGCGTTTCTAAACAAATACTTCAGCATTTCGATATACCTATAGTCAATACGGCACCGCTGAAGAGACTGTAACACCGCCCAGGTTTCGATGGAATCGAAGGCTTTTTCATAGTCCACAAACGCTAGACATAGTGGCCGATTATACTCCACAGTCTTCTGTATAACCTGGCGGTGCGTATGGATGTGGTCTATGGTGCTGAAGCCTTTTCGGAAACCGGCTTGTTCGGGAGGCTGGAAGTCATCAAACCTGCGTTCGATACGGTTCGTAATGACAGTCCCTTTATTATGCGCACAGCCAAGGAGTGGAATTCCCAGCCTGCGTCGGTTTTTCCGAGTTCATATAACCCTAATCTGTTTAAGTCGCGAGTAAACAGGCTTCTACTGGGTAAGCTCGTTCCATCGTCGACATCATCTATGCCCTTAGGGCAAGATTGAAGTCAAGAGCAAGCCCATTCATAATAAAAAAAAAGACGGGTTGCACTCCGGGAGTGCCGGCAGAAGTGAAAACTTGATTATTAACGTTGAGCATGTTTGATATTTTGGAATGGTTAGGGAATAATTTTGCACCAATTGCTTTAACAGTATAAAAGTACTATCATTTATGTGGTAGAATACAATATTGATTTATTGCGCTATCGTACACAAACATGACAATTTATATTACATTAAAAATTTAACACTTTAAAACTATTACAATTATTTTACATTAAAAAGTTTATCTCTCCGAAAAATCAACTTTCATCCATAATTTCAACGACTTTTTCACCATCATCATTACCAGAACTATCATCGCCAATCTCTAAAACTGATACGATAGGTTTATGGTAGCTGAAGTAAGAAACGAACAGTTTTGATTCGAACCTATTTAAATGTCTAATAAAGACCGCATCAATAGTAGTTTTGTATTTCGTTGTGCTAAGATTGCGATCATTCGACATAGTTAAACCAAATTCATTATTTAAAAATTCAATTATTCCGCCATAACTATGCTAACCCATTTATTTTGTATTTCCCTGTCCTCCGATCGGAACTCCGATTGGTAGGAGGAGCGGGAATATTTTTTCCCATGCCTCCGATTAAGCATCATAAAAACATTGTACAGTCTAGTTCAAAATAAATTATTTTTGTATTTTATTGACTGTACAGTCGACATCGTTAACGTTCAGGGTCAAAATGTCCAACTCCCACACGACTAGTCTAAGATCGATAGTTTCCGAGATATAGCCGTTTCAATTTTGACAGCTGTCATCCGAAATGTAGATCTCATTGAGATCTATCACTTGTCCCTACACACAACTAGTCTAAGGTCGATAGTTTCCGAGATATAGCTGTTTCAATTTTGACAGCTGTCATCCGAAATGTAGATCTCATTGAGACCTATCACTTGTCCCTACACACAACTAGTCTAAGGTCGATAGTTTCCGAGATATAGCCGTTTCAATTTTGACAGCTGTCATCTGAAATGTAGATCTCATTGAGACCTATCACTTGTCCCTACACACAACTAGTCTAAGGTCGATAGTTTCCGAGATATAGCCGTTTCAATTTTGACAGCTGTCATCCGAAATGTAGATCTCATTGAGACCTATCACTTGTCCCTACACACAACTAGTCTTAGGTCGATAGTTTCCGAGATATAGCCGTTTCAATTTTGACAGCTGTCATCCGAAATGTAGATCTCATTGAGACCTATCACTTGTCCCTACACACAACTAGTCTAAGGTCGATAGTTTCCGAGATATAGCTGTTTCAATTTTGACAGCTGTCATCCGAAATGTAGATCTCATTGAGACCTATCACTTGTCCCTACACACAACTAGTCTAAGGTCGATAGTTTCCGAGATATAGCCGTTTCAATTTTGACAGCTGTCATCTGAAATGTAGATCTCATTGAGATCTATCACTTGTCCCTACACACAACTAGTCTAAGGTCGATAGTTTCCGAGATATAGCCGTTTCAATTTTGACAGCTGTCATCCGAAATGTAGATCTCATTGAGACCTATCAATTGTCCCTACACACAACTAGTCTAACGCCCGAATACTCGAACGTCACTCAATTATAAGTAGCCCTCAAAACTCGTGCTATCTCTGTCACTCTGCGTTAAAGTAACAAAGACAGCACGAGATTTAAGTGCAACTTAAAATTGAGTGACGTTCGAGTATTCGGGCGTAAGGTCGATAGTTTCCGAGATATAGCTGTTTCAATTTTGACAGCTGTCATCATTATTATTATTATTATTATTTATTATTATTATTATTAATTATTATTAATTATGATTAATATTATTAATTATATTATTATTATTAATAATTTTATTATTATTATTAATTATATTATTATTATTAATAATTTTATTATTATTATTAATTATATTATTATTATTAATAATTTTATTATTATTATTATTATTAATTATATTATTATTATTAATAATTTTATTATTATTAATTATATTATTATTAATAATAATTATTATTGTCCTTTATTCATTTTCATCCATATTTTTTACATTTTTAAATATTTAATACAGAACTTATAAAAAAAACATTTAAAAATATAAAAAATAGTTGTCCACCGGTGACGGGAGCAGGGTCCAAGCTACCGGTGGTTAGGGCTCCAGAGAGAGGAACCTCCTCACAATGCGAGCCGTATCAAGGAGTACTGCCTTCTGAATCAGGCTCTTGATCCAACCGCCAAGCGAGAGTTTGGACAGGTGGTCGTCCATACTCTTGGCTATAAGGCCATTGGCCGTTACTACTATCGGCACAATGATAGCCGAGCCCACATGCCACATATCGACAACCTCGTGTGCTAAATCCAGATATTTAATTTGTTTCTCTTTCTCAGCTTTCACGAGGTTCTCGTCATGCGGAATGGTAACATCGATTATCATTGCGCGGCGCGCTGATCGGTCTATCACCACTATATCAGGTTTATTGGCAACAATAGTCCTGTCAGTGATGATAGACTGATCCCAGTACAACGTTACATGGTCTTTTTCGAGAACTGGGTCGGGCACATACTTGTAGTACGGTACCTCTGACTCCACAAGTTTATATTTCAAGGCAAGTTGCTGGTGAATAATCCTGGCTACTTGATTGTGCCTGTGCAAGTACTCGCCGTTAGCTAGACGAGAACAACCAGAAATAATATGTCTGATGGACTCTCCCGGACGATGGCATGCCCGACACACGTCAACCGTCCCATCCTTCATAATATACCTCCGGTAGTTGTTCGTCAACATAACTTCGTCCATAATTGCACAGACAAAACCTTCAGTTTCCCCAAAGAGGTCGCCGAAACGTAGCCAGGACACGGATGCTAGAAAATCTACATCGGGCCCATGAAGAGCCCGGTAGAAACGCCCGTGAAGCTCCTTGCTTTGCCATACTTCCTTGCGGTCATCAGTAGTAAGCACCACAGGTTTGCGCCAGTTCTCGTTAGCCATGGACAGCGGGGTGAGTCCCTTGTCCACTGCGACCACATCTCGGTGCATACCCACATCGGCTTTTAAAAAATATTCTCTGAGACTGCACACCTCGCGGTTGTGGAAGGTCTTCGCGTTTAAAAAGCCTCGGCCCCCACACTTCCGCGGGATGTACAGTCTCATCACCGATGATCGTGGGTGATGCATCCGATTTGCGGTCAACAATGTACGGACTCTTCTATCCAAGGCCTCAAGTTCGGTCTGAGTCCATTTGAGTATGCCGAAAGAGTACATTAAAACTGGCATGACCCAACCGTTGAAGGCGCGCACCTTGTTCCCACCTGAAAGAAGGCTACTTAAAACCTTCTTCAGGCGTCCGAAGAAGCGCTCCCTCAACGATTGCTTCATGTCAGCTGCGTTAATGCCTAACGCTTCCGACATACCCAAATATTTATAGCTTTCGGATGAGGAAAGGGATCTGAGGTGTATGGAATCCGAGAGCTGAATTCCCTCGGACTCCACAATCTCCCCTTTCTTTACATGCATGACTGCACATTTGTCCACACCAAATTCCATCCTGATGGCGCTACTAAAACATTCAGTTAGTTTCAGTAGCTCCATCAGTCGCAATTTGTTGGGGGCAAAGAGTTTCAAATCATCCATGTAAAGAAGGTGAGATGTGACCAGACCATCTCTCCTCATCCGGTAGCCTAGACCTGAATCCTCTAGCAATGTGCTTAAAGGATTCAGGGCCAGACAGAACCAAAGCGGGCTCAGGCTGTCGCCCTGGAAAATTCCCCGTTTAATCCATACAGGTTCATCGTTCCCTTGAATCTGTCGACATCCTGGATATCGAAGGACCGTCCTCCATTGCCCCATACACGACTTAAGGAAGGTGCGTAGAGTTGCGTCTATTTTGTACAACTCCAGCACCCTCATGAGCCACGTATGTGGCACTGAGTCATAGGCCTTCTTATAATCTATCCAACATGTCGACAGATCCTTGCGGGCTCGACGAACCTGTTGGCTAATGGCCATGTCGATGAGGAGTAGCTCCTTAGTACCGCGGGACCCGTTCCTACATCCATTTTGAGAGGCAGACATAATTGAATTTTTCACAATGTGTTTATTAATTTTCGCTCTCAAGATGGATGTAAGAAGTTTATAGACCGTCGGCAAACATGTGATCGGTCTATAATTCTTGGGTTCCGCGGGACTACCTGACTTATGGAGCAGGTGGGTAACGCCTGTGGTTAAAAACTGCGGCAGCGACGCAGACTCTAAGGCCGACTGGAATTGGGATGCCAGGCAAGTGTGTGAACTGCTGAGCCATTTGAGCCAGAAATTGTGCAGTCCGTCCGGACCTGGTGATTTCCAGTTCGGTAACGGACGAACTGCACTGGCTATATCTAGTGTTGTTATTATGATACTTTCCATTTCTGGAATAGGTTCACACACTCGCTCGACATCACGCAACCAGTCAGCCTCAGTATGACAGACGGGTACCGACCAGATGCTGCGCCAGAATGAACTCGTAGCAGCATCATCCGGGTGACACACGTCCGTCATATTTTGCTCGGGTCGCTCCCAAGTTCGATATACCCACCTCTCATCGCTCTGGAACATGCGATTCTGCGAGTAACGATCAACCCGCCGCCTATACCGCCGAATACGGTTGGCCCATGCATAAACCTTCTGCTTCAGGAAGTCGATGCGCTCCGTGACACGGGACATGTAATCTTGGGGACTGATTTCAGTTCCCGAGAATGCCCGCTTCACAAAGCGCATCACACGTGGTCGTGTATTGCCCTCCCTGAAGGAGTATAGTTTGCCAATGAGCACCCTGGCCTCGTCGACACGACGCTCGATCCTGCGCTGCCAGGCCGGTACGGCTGGTTTTGGTCGACTAGCTAAGTCACAATTTGGGAATTTAACATTAGCCAGTCGACATGCCGCAACAGCCCCACAGTACAAGATCGAGTGTGTATCAACGAGGTCCTCGCTACTCTCGAGTATATTCTTGAGTTGCGAGTCCAGGGCACACACCAACGCCCTATTTCGCTTATGCATGGGTAACCGCGGTAATCGGGGCCTAAGTTCGGTAGGAGTGGATCGATACTCGCGAAGCGCATCCTCCAGTGCGCTCCTCAATCGTTCGTTGCACTGGCTACTTACCGTAGCAACCCCATCATCTTCCTCTACAGCAACAGTATTGGACCGCGATGTGGTCGCGTCAATAATGGACGCTGGTACCGCAGTCTGTGCCTGAGTCAAGATGATACGGTTGCTTAGTACCTCTGAGCGCAGCCTATCAAGTGTGGCATCGTCCAACATGTGATTGCGCTGGATGACGCGCACCTGATCCGACAGTCGTTGGCTTGACACGTTGACGGTTGGTTCAAGGCCCTGGAATAGAGACAGCATCCTAGCACGGTACGCAGTGAGGTTAGTTCCCCCCTCTGTAGACCCGTAGTATGCGCGCATGACGTTCTCATTTATTGTTCGAGTCCATTTCATGCGCTGCACACAACCACCGGTAGCGGGGACCCGGCTCGGAGCCGGTTGGCTCCTAGGTCCCAAGCTGGTCGGCGGCCGGCCTCTCCCCTGCCGACGCTCTGGAGATGGTGACGGTGTTCGTGATGTCGTCGGCGGAGAGAAATATTCGTCGCTCGAGCTCGACGCTACTGCCGCCGCCGGTGACGCAGGTGATCCGAGGTCCAGCGGTGGCGAGGCGGAGCTGAGCGACGAGTCCGGGGATGGTGGGCGTGCGCGTCGTCTAGCTGCAGCTGCTCTCGTAATCATCGTTTTTTCATTAAACGTCGTAAATATTGTTTTTTGAGTCTCGGAATTTTTTTGATGTCTGTCATCGTTGTCATCTTCATTATATCTTTGATTTCTATTTCTTCATTTTTATTTTATGGCAGGTTTAATTTATTTATAGTATATAATATGAGGAGTTTTATTAATTCTGTAGAAACTGCAATATAAATGGGTTTTTTTGAATAAATATTATAAAATAAAATTGGGCTTTTTTTAGACGTTATGTGTCAACGAGAGTTGCCAGCTATTATTATTAAGCGCCCTGCGCTGCCTAAACGAAACAGTAGGCCCAGGCATACATTTTCGCCGCGCCGTAGAGAGGGGATAGCTGTCTACTCTCCATCCGTCTTACGCTTTTTCGATCAGGGTCACGTGGTCACGTGTCCTGACGAATTTTCGATCAGGGTCACGTGGTCACGTATCCTGACGCGAGTTTAAGATTTTATACCCATCACAGAACAATTTCCCAAAGTGCTCAACGCCGCTAAAGAAGTTTTCACTTAAAAAAAAAAAAAAAAACTCGAGAACAGCTTGTACACATGGCTCAGGAAGTCAGGCAGGAGTGAGATGGGTCTATAATTCTTCAATAGGGTGTTGTTACCCTTTTTGAAGAAAAAGTACGTATTTCGTATTAACAATAGAACATAAGTTGTTTTCAAAACCCCTTCCGCCTTATTACAAACTAGTGACCCGCCCCGGCTTCGCACGGGTACAAAAAAGGTATTAAAACCTTCCTCTTGAATCACTCTATCTATTAAAAAAAACCGCATCAAAATCCGTTGCGTAGTTTTATTTTATACTATGTAAGGAAGGTAGTTAAACCTGGTTTAACTTAGACCTGGTTTATCTCGCATGCTGTCACTTTCTTTTGAATATTATTGAAGTGGGACGTCATGCGAGATAAACCAAGTCTAAATTAAACCAGGGCCCCGAGTCTGCTATTCAATAGTGTCAGAATGGTCGATCATTGATCTCATAATGGTTGATTTATGACAAGCCAAAAAGTACCTTATGCCTGTCGACTTAAGGTACTTTTTGGCTTGTCGTCAATCAACCATTATGAGATCAATGATCGACCATTCTGACACTATTGAATAGCAGACTTAGGCCCCAGGTTTAACTACGTTTTGTAATAAGGCGGCTTGTGTTCTTCTGTTTGTATGGAACACGTATAATGTTTTGTAATCTGCCTAGCCTTTTCCCAACTATATTGGGGTCGGCTTCCAGTCTAACCGGATGCAGCCGAATACCAGTATTTTACATGGAGCGACTGCCTATCAGACCCAGACCCAGTTAATGCTAGGTAATACGATACCCTTTTGGTCAGACTGGATGTCAGAATTTCAGGTAACTGACTACCTGTAACGACTGCCAAAGATCTATATATATGGCAGCCGGGACCAACAGCTTAACGTGCTTTCCGAGGCACGGAGGAAACTCGGTATGTCGGGCGGTCACCCATCCACAGACCGACCTAGGCAAGCACAGCTTTACCTAAAGATCGACCCGAGTGGCAGTTCTTATTATGCCACGAGCTCGTCAATGTTTTGTAATACTAACACAATATGGATCATACACTGTTATCTGAAAAAAAATAGGAGAAAATTTAGTTTGAAGATAATAAAAGTTATTGTTATGTACGATTGTACGTGTTTCTACTTAATTAAACAAAATTGATTGACTGACAGACAAAGGCACAGTTTCAACTTTTAGGTTTCGAAACAAGAAAATGCTTAAGAATTATTTATGTAACTTCTCCTTCTTTATCGTTTGTATAGTGCCTAACCTGGTGTCAGAGTTTTTATTTATTTATTTAAAGACTTTGGAAGACTTACAGCTAGATACAATATTGACCAATAACAGTATAATAATCAGACAGCCAATTACAAGTCTTCACGTCACGTCGTCGTCGTCGTTATGCCACTTAAAGACCTCTGACTTGGCTTTACATGCCGTCGAGAAATATTTTTCAGGTATGCTGGTTTCCTCACGATGTTTTCCTTCACCGAAATACGTGATAACTATGCAATATGCACATTCCGAAAACTCAGAGGTGCTTAGGTATACTAATATAGGTTCTTAGAAACTTCATCCCTTATAGTGGTCGTATAGGTGATGAATTCGTGTGTGACAGTTTTAGCGCGCAACGGCGCTTATCGCGACGTAAACCCGCCATAAAGACAAAAGTTGCAGGAAATTGAGCAAGCTTTTGTCAAGCGCTCACTAAGAAACATTCTTGGCGTCCTCCTTAAATAAATCTTTGACAATAGCATAAGATTATTTGTATGCCAACAGTTTCACTTGCGACCTTCAACGTGGGAAAAACACAAGTCCGTCTTCTCAGGAAATATCATAATGAAAATAAGATATGTATTTTAGACGTTCTGAAGTGTAGATACAGACGTAAGCACATCAAACTAAGTTACTACAATCTGTCTAATTCAATTTTGTCGCTAAAGCATCAAGTTCAAGGTGTATTGGGATAATTGTCAGTTTCGTTTGTACATTAAAACTTGGTTTTCTAAAAACAAAAAATATATAAAAAATTGCCAAAACTACAAAAATAATGAATGGTTGGAAATGACCTCTAAGAATTGTCTATGGGATGCTTTAATAACCGTATACGAAGGCCTTCTCACTGTGTAATACCGGTAGCAGTATGCTATTCAATTAAGTTGCCGCCAACTTTAGTTTCTGGTATCCAGCGCAAATCCATAATAATATTAAGTTTGTTGGTTTTTTGAACTTGATAATGTCATATATTGTCTATTTAAAAGTTGATGAGTTTATTAGCTAAATAAATATATACACACAAAATACTTACTCGATTTTTATTTAAAAATAAATAAGTACATTTGTTAGGATCTTAATCATAATTTTTAATGCAATCGCGACTTGCCCCTGATTCGTGCGTTTTCGTTTCGTAATAGGGTAGTTGACAAAAAATAACTAATTAGTCCGTCAGATAGATTTCCAAAAAATATTGAAAACGTATTTTTTCTTTTTTCACGTAAACAAAAAATTTAAGACGATACAGTGCTTCGAAAAGACGTGAAACATCACAGGTTGGTCCATTTTTACCAGACTATGACGTCAAAAATCCCCTCTCTATGGTCTTTGACAAGCTTTATTTTCGTCAATATTTATTAATTTGATCTTCTTCTTCTTTTCGTATCGATTCTACTTCATACGGTTTGGGCCCAGTAGGTAGCCACGCTTATTGCAGCGGCAGAGGCGCTGTTCAGATCGTCAAGGGTGCATGTATGAGGACACCTAGGACACTCCAGCAGATGGGGCATTGTTTGGTTCGGAGCGATTAATTTGATAAAACAAAAAACACGTATCCAATATTTTTCGATAATCTAACTTTTTTTAGTCAGTCAACTACCCTATTATATGTCGTGACTAAACATGAAGATTTATTTATTATACAGTTAAAATAATATTGATGTGTTAATAAACATTAACCGCCCGGATTACATTCTCTAAACCGCATCATAATCCGATGCGGACTTAGGGAAAACAAGCATACCTCATATTAAAGGATTTAAGCAAAAACCTCATCTAAGCTGAGTTTATAATTGTACTCAAGGAATGTTATTCTGTAAAATGACATTCCTTTTAATTTAACGAAGGTAAAGCGTAAAGCGTACTCCGACTATTAGAAGACACATTCTAATAATCTTAAAATTATAAGCGCATTCTAGAAATAAAATCTCGGCATATTTATAGCTTTAAGCTCTTAAGAAAAGGTCGTTTATAAAAAAACGTACACTTGGATGTAAAGGGCCCGCCGACTAGGACTCCAGAACGACTGCCATCGTAATAAATGTACGTGGCATCGCAGATCTATAGAATTTCAGTGTGATAAAGTTCAAAGATTTCACACAGATTTCATATTTAATGGCGTCATAATCACTCAAAATTGATTAAAGCCATAATAATTACGTATTATATCTTTCCACAGTTTCATATTGATTACGATATGCTTAGAATAATGAAGAGGATAAAAGTGAATGTAGTCATTAAATGTCCGAGTTTTATTAAAAAAGTGCACCTTTACGGATAGTTCCCGTTGAACTCTTTTGTAGGAGCGTAGTAAGCGCGCTACGTGGAACACCGCCCGCTACAAAATAATGAATAAAATACCGAATCCGTCACACAACAATAGAGCACTATTGGGAAACTGGACTATGGCCACAACGACCGAACAGATCTCATCCCAAGATTGTCTCACCGGTACTTTAATCAACCGATAATTCATCTCGACGGCGCGGCGGCGTACACAGCAAGTATGGTGGAAAGTAGGTACAAGATACGAATCATTCTTGCAATAATAATCTATTTCTTGCTTTTGATTGAACTCAACTATTGAATACTAGTACACTATGCGTTTAATTGTTTTTAAAAAATTATTTCACAGGTTTTTGTTTGGATTTTTACGTCGCATGTCGTCATTTAGTAAAAACAAGTAATCATGCATTTGCATTGAAATCTTCTATTTCTAAAGCAGGTCCCTCAGAAAACATATAAATATGTCAATTAATTTGACTATAGGCAATAAAGTTTACCTAAAATGAAGCTGCAGAACCGTTTGCTTATTTCGTAACGGTCTTGTGAAAAGCATCAACAGCCTTATGAAGTGTGACATTTTAGTGGCTAATGGATAAACACTAAGTTAAAATTAAGAATGAAGTCACGTTAATCCTGTCTGCTATGGTAGTGTGAATTACGTAATGTTGTAGTGAGATATTCAGCGAAAGGTCACAGTGCTCGGTGACCGTGGCGAGCAGAGGGTACCGGAGCGGGGGGGGAGCGGCGTCCGGGGGAGGGGGGGACTGGTCGGCGACTGACGCACGTCATGACAGCACTACCTTATAATGTGTGTTTAAGGAGACAGGAAATCATGACCGACTGCTGAGTATCAGTATAAACATCGGCAGAATACTAACTGAATCGCCTCTGGCAACTTTAAGTAAACACTCGAATGCTATATTTATGGAGATATGCACTGAAAACAACAACATTATTCAACACGTGGCTATAAAGAAACAGCGAAGGTAGCTCGGGACGTATTACACGCTGATTATATGCAAACGGCCATTCCGGCCGTGGCTTTGCCCAGGATATGGCTGCTTCCGGTCCTCTTACCCACGAGGCAACTGCCTATTCTAACGGTAACTACTCAGTACGCAAGCCGCAATTTTCTTTCAAGGAAGGATAAATCTTATAACATCTAAAACATGTCCCCACTTGCGATATTCCGCTTGACATTCGTTTATTTATTTGAATAAAATACTTGGCAACCTTACTAAAAATGCTAAGAATAGACACTAAAAACTTGTAAATCTTATAACATTTAAAAGAAATATGACTATAGGAGATCACATTATATCCTAGTTAATAGGCTTCAAAATTATGCATTTACATTTATTATGTATAGTAAATAAAATGTATTGTAACAAACCGCTTTCTCAGCGTATCCTTTCGAAGGAAGGGTCAACAGAACATCAAACAATCAATCACTAAGGAGTGACGACATAGCTTCCTAATAAAGAAACTACATCATCAGATAATCTTTATAAGTTCCTCGTAGTGTCAGAGTGATAGTATCATTTAGATTTAAGAACACCGCTTAAGACGCAAAAGAGTGATGGATCGTTCAGTTGAAGAACAATAGACGTCTTGCAACATACTGTAACCGTTTTACTAAGAGGCTAGGAAAAGGTTGACCTATCTCTTCCGTTAATGTCCTAAGAGGTGAATTGAAGACGGTGCCTGTGCAACACTGGAGAATATGTGGAAAGCCAACGCAGGACCTGTGCTGCCAGCTTTTCGTTGGTTCTGCGATACTTCTACACCGAGCCTGCGTCGCTTATACGCTAGGCCTACGTGACTGCTATACGCTGCATTAAACGCCTACGCTGGTACTACGACGAGCCTGGCTACGCCGCGACAACGCCAGACCCAATGAAAATATTGATGCCGTAAAATATTTATATGTAGTTACATAGCATATTACCTACTATAGTTACCCAGTTACCTACTTTTGGAAACAGTGTAAAAATGAGATATTAGCTATCGACCGAATAGACCACTATATGCAGTGTGAAAACAGTTTGTAGAATAAATAAAAATAGAGAAGTGCGAATGGGACTCACCAACTGAGAGCTTTGAAAGAAGAGGAAAATGGTTTTGACAGTCGATTAACAATGAGATCCTGTTCGGTTCCAGTTTTTCCTTTTGAGGTACTGAACTCATAAAAAAACTCAATCACGTGCCGACAAGCCAAAAAATACGACCATACCCTACTGCTAAATCAATTTGCAAAAACAAAATCCTTTTATTTGAATGTTGAATACAAAGAAATAAATTGATATTCAGAAGGGATCACAGGTGCTGTAGCTCTGTGCCATCATGAGTCAGACAAGCTTTGGACGCGACAACGATATTATTATGAAAAATATTTTTAATTTTTTCTCAAAGTATTTTGAAGATGAGCGTGTTCATTATGTCTACCCACCGAAATCATGACAGTCGCTATCGCTTTATGCACTAACTTCCAGCTTCAAACTTATTATAGGTCTTACTATACGAAGGTAATAAAATATCTGTAGAATGTAGATGGCAGTTGATTCAAGAGATATGATAGATGTGTAGATACGCTCTCCCGAGAATACTCGCCCGCTGCGTTACTTATTGCGACGACATTCAACTCTCACCATCACATTATTATTGACTTTGTTATGCTGTGCTTTTGTTCCAGACTTTTCCCACAAAACTACAAAGTTGACTAAATGTGTGGGTACAGAAACGAAATACCCTAAAATGTCATGAAATGCAATTTTGTGTCAATTAAACTAATTCTGTGACAGTCTATCTATTTAAAATGCTGCTTGCCGCGATATTCATTAGCCTCGCAATAAACACCATACCCCTGGACATTTTATGTTTGTAATTTGGCGTATGTGTAATGTGTGTAGACCATAGATATAAGAAAAATATGTGCCATTGTCAGTTTCATCTGGCGTCTTTACAGAACAAATTCAAATGTCAATTGGGTAGGAAAACAAGTTTCCAGTTTATCCAGAAAAAAAGTTAAAACCCTTTTCTTATAGTATCAGCATTCATACATAGCTAAACTTGGTTATTGGCACATTGCTATATTGCATTCTAGCAATCCATTAAAATAAGATTAAGCTGTCCAATATGAAATAACCGACAACACTTTTACTTTTTTAAACAATAAAATGAATATCGCTGAATTAAAATCGTATGGTAGAGTAGGTAGAGCTTTCATTGTTTCCGAAGCTTTTACCCATCCACCTATTATATCTTATATTTTATTTGTTGGAATTAAACAAAAAGAGCTTTAAGAACTAGACAATGTAGTGTGTTGCCCGAAGGAACTGTGAATTCGTGAGCACGAGGTAAGTCGGCGGCGCGCGGCGGAAGCGCGGGCGACGCGCCGCTCGGTCGTGGGTCCCGCGGATGCCCGGGTTCATTACCCGCGCCCGTTCGATCACGGACCATCCACAATGGGGGCCATACCATACTTGAACGTGGTGAACCACCATCTTGGAACCGTTCCGTATAAACAAAGCAATGTTAAACTATTTCAGCACTCAAAATACTTGTAATATATTTACCTAAATATAATTTTGCAATCAACGTGAGCTTCGCCTTCAGCTTGTTTGATCATAAAACGGTAGATTCGCGCGCCCACTTTAAGGCCACAGTCAATATTAGGCTTACTATGTGTCATAAAATGGGTTTTGACTGTGTAGGCGAAATAATACTGACAATGATTTTTAATGCCTTAAAATTTACTGTAAGTCATTTATTTTATTGTCCAGTCCAAAAATCTTAACACACGGCCGCCCTTTACCACTTCTTATTTAGTGAAGAAATTGTTCAGCAAACTAACCCCGCTGTATAGTTAACTGGTGCCTAATAGTTATTACCGTCTTTTTGATGTGTTTATTTAGTATTTACTTATTATATTTAGTTAGGAAGGAACAACCAAGTAGTAAAAATTTGGAAAATCCCACTGCTGAGACACAGACCTCACCTCAATGAAAGGAATTGTTATCTATATTTTTCTTATTTTAATTTTTAAATGTAATTTGTAGTTAGTTCAGTTTATATATTTAGTATTGTTACATTTAAAAAAAATACCTAATAATATTTAATAAATTTAAATTATTAAAATTGAAGGTTGCTTTTAATTTTCCTGTAACTATTAGTAGTGTAGAGTAACATTTTCCAGTATTATATTTCATGAAAATAAACAGAAAGCGCGCGGACCATACATACATGTGTTATAATAATATGTGTTAATAGCCAGAAATAAAGAGACAATATACCTATTGAAGTAACATATTTATGCATATTAATTTGAGTAATTGAAAGATCCTTAATACATGTATTTAGTAATAATGACGAAATGTTTATACAAGAGTTTTAGAAATATGCATCGGTGCCATAGTGATAATATTTCAATGCAAATAAGGAAATAGAGAACTAACACATACATAAGTAACTACTTATACTTAGATCGTAGAACGACTGTAACGTTTTGTAATTATTAAGCGACCACTGTTTGCTATTCTTTGTGCTGTTGGTTCAAGTGAACTTATACATATCAGCCCAATATAATATCAGGTGTTTTATTGAGAGCAGAGTATATTTGTAGAGATCTTCGATTTCGAAATTTCTACTTTCTAATACATACATATTTTCAACCCAAGGTAAGTGTTGAGTTTATCATTACTTAGTAGATATCTACATCATCTACATGAAAATTAATTTAATTAGATTGTACCTACCAGCTACAAATCATTCTGAAATTAATAATGTGTGATGTTCATTTTAAGCCTTAGGAAGAATTTCAGGAATGATAATGAACGCAATCAGCACTTGTATTGTAAGCCGCATCTAAAGTGTTGTTGGTGTGAGTATGGACTTATGGAGATACTGATACCATTTAAACGGGGTTCAAATGTGGTGATCACGTTCAGTTTAGTGAAATGGATTTATTACTTTTATTGATACTTATCTGAATCTTACACGAAATCCATTCGTTACATAGGTAATTACATTAAATAATAAATGTAGATACAGTGTCGGTACCTTCCTACTTGCTGTGTTTTAACAAACTCATTGTTCTGTGACCGACTTTCTCATTCCCAGACAATAAAATATTTTTTTACTCAACTTCAAATACTAGAGCAAAGTTGGTAAGTATGTATGTACAGTGAAAAGTTAATATTTCTCTCGTCAAACTGGGAAGTAATAAATACACTATGATGTCACATTTAACAAGTGTCTATTTTCTTAATTAGGCAATCATATATAAAGCTTTGTTCCGTAAGGGTCGTAAATATTAATGTCAGCGATTCCAATCTGTCTGAGTCAATCTATTCATTTTACAACACAGTTCCCTATTGTGCAACACTAACACTCACTGCAGAAATCTACGATCTATTAACTTCGCTTAAGTACTGTTTAGTTACATAATTATGAAGTATTTTCAGTTATTATAGGTAGGTAGGTCCATTTCTATATAAATCTTTTCATTAAAATAGGTGTAATATCAGATTCAAGTTTTTTCTTTGTATCATATATGGTGATAATAGCAATCGGGTGTGGGATGTCAGGGAAATCATTCTAAATGTTTAGTGAAGACTGTGGGTAGCACCTATAAGGTCAGCCTTGCACCCACACACACCTTTTAAGTACGTATCTCACCACTAAACAAGATAATATGATATTTACAAAAAGTCAAATGTCGCCAGTCAATTCCATATTAATTTATACTTTAAACAAAGTGAATAAAGTTGCAAATGGCAAAGTTTGAATTCAAGAGTTCGTTTTATTTAACTGGTTGGCATACGGTTTGCAACATTCACCTTTTCCTAAACAGGCAAGCGGATTTTAGAACGGCTGTTGTGGGCGACAATCGTGAGTGGAGGGAAATACTTTGGTAAACATACATTCATATTTAACGAAATGGTTTTTATTAGTTTGTAGGTGTAAGGCGAACTTCAAAGGGTAGGTTCTCAGTTAAATAATAATGTTTAACCTATAGCGTATCATACATAATATACCTGAATTAAAAGGTATTTGAACACTGGTGGCTGACTGTGGCCCTGGGACTGAACGAAACCAGACACACAGATTACTTAATTAAATAAATTAAAAACGGTCACACGCGTACTTTTTATTGTCACGTTTCTTACCACGTACTACATTTTGAACGCTATTTCGTCTGATAGATCTGTAAATAGAGTTTAAATAAATGGGTTTTTATTCATTTCATTATCTGCCTTACCTTCTCCCAACTACATTAAGAATAGCTTCTCTAACCCGATGCAACTGAATAGGTACCAGTTTTTTACACGGAGCAACTGTCTATCTGACCTGGGTGGATTTTGTGAGGAATGATATCGTAGAAAATGGGGTGATATCATGACGGTTGACAGAGGAGAATGAAAGGAAACAACGTGTTGCCCTACCCCAAGTAACAATCATCATCATCAGCCTATAATGTTCCCACTGCAGTGACTCAGGCCTCTAGGAGAGGGATGGGCTATAATTATTCCACCACTGCGGGTTGGCAGATGTCACATGTCTTCGATTTATTCTAGGATATTCCGGTTTCCTCACGATGTTTTCCTTCACCGTTTAGAGAGCAATGGTGATGAAATAAATTACACAAAGGAATGTGCCTGCCTTCCAGGCGAGACAAGATAAAGAAGTCGACGCACAGAAAATGCCTGGAAGAGCTACTGGTCCATGAAAGAGCTATTCACGGGCGATTTACCCATCCCCTTAAAACGCAAGCTCATGGACATGTGTATTCTCCCCATTCTGACATATGGTGCACAGAATAGGTCTTTGACTAACATCCAGAAGTCCAAACTCAAGGTTTGCCAACGAGCGATGGAGCGCAGCATTCTGAATGTAAAATTAACTGACCGCATATAAAAACACCACACTGCGCTCCAGAACTCAAATTGCCGACGTAGCTTATAAAGCTGCGAGACTGAAATGGGACTGGGCAGGCCATGTCAGCCGGATGCCGCCGCAGCTGTGGGCCCGAATATCGCAGGACTGGAGCCCTGACACAGCTAGACGGGGTCGCGGTAGACCGAGGAGAATATGGCGGGACGCCTTGGATGGTTTTCTGACCTAAATAAAAAAAATAAAAAAAAATGTGCCTGCCTGGGTTCGATCGAACCCACGACTTACTGTTCGTAAGTCGAGGCCGCAACCATGGGCCACCACTGCTCTTCAAGTAACAATGATAAAAAACATTTATTTCAGACCAGGTAATATAGTACAAGGGCAGAAAGATGATAATGACTGCTGATCTGACCTCCACAAATCAATTAAAGTCCATCACAATACCTACCCCTTAGTAAACCCTTTCGGGTTTCTAACTGATAGCGAAGACTGTCAAAGATAAACGAATAACAACCCTTTCTTTTTGAGATGTCACCCATCCACGGATCTACCTCGCCAAGCGTAGCGACCCGTGCGGCTCTTATTATATAAAGCAAAATGAACTCAAACCGGCCTCGTATCTTGTCACTTTTCGAGCAGTGGCGGCCCTTGTGGAAAAATTGTATTGGAGTTATTATGTCGATGTCGTGGGTTCGAACCTAGACACTTTGTGTCAATTATATAAACACCGCTTTTCACAAAACAGTTAATGAAACCATCGTAACGTTATGTCGGTTCCCGCGAAAATAAAATGTTTTTTTTAAAGGAACATTACAAAAATGAGGGTAGGTATAACAAAATTGTTAGTGAAAAAATGTTTGTGCTTGTATTTTTTTGATCGATCGCAAGTTCGCAACTCTGCGAAGTGAAGTGTTTTGCTCGGTATATTATTTTTATTTCTACTTTGAAGTATGAAAGAACAATTTTGTTTTGTAAAAAAACAGATAGGAAACGACACTTTAGTGCACAATGGATATAGATATAATGAAACTAAACAACTGAATAGGTAAAGATAAACGTAGCTTGTGGCGTTTTGTAAACAAGAATGAGTGCAGTGCATCAGTGACGTTGCATAAAAATCATGATCGAATCTTGAGGCAGGCCCAACATACTTGTCAATTCGATTGTGCAACAAATGCGATAATTCAGAGATATGTACGCTCAAGGAATCGGTATGTACGAATTTAGCTACCATCAAATGACCATCAAGAATTTATTTGAAAATAGATTTGATAATAATTATGACATTATATTAGATGCTAAGAAACGGAGTATAGACTCAAATTCCAACTTTTCATTAACAAAAAAAAGTTTGTCAGTAACAGTCGTTTGGTCTTTGAATATAATTATAGCTTTCAAAATGGTTTTGATAAGTCTTAAAATCTTGTATTTATTTAATTAACAAAAGTGACAGGTATGACTTAAAATTGGCTTGACTATGTCTGAACCAACCACGGAATGAGTTTTTTCTGTTCTGTGGAACCAACACTACTCATTTTTATTCTTTTGCATAAATCTTACAGTTTCAAACAAAGTAATAAATAATAATAAACTTTACATAAAAGAATACTCCCTATTGTAGAAAATTTTCCATTTTGAGAATCGGTTAATTTTAGGACATGTGACATCCGCCAACCCGCACTAGGCTGAAGGCAAAGGGTGACATAAAAAATCTGGCACCGGGTAAGGCCACTAGAACACACGAGAGAAAAAAGAATTATTGCAGAGGAGATTAAAAAAAATTGGCCATAGATGCTTGGTTAGCACCAAGCATTTATGGGTCCAACAATAATTCGTTGCGGCACCAAACGAAAGTGTTACCTACCTCTTTGTTTTGCTCTATGGCCCGGGGATTTTTACATTGCTTGCGACATAGATCTAAATGTCCGTGGCGGAATGTGTACCATTTGACATCATTCCTTTAAAAAAAAAAAGGGCAGTCCGCTTAATGTTCCGTAGCTATAACAATATTGGCAGTTTACACATCTTTAAAATTTTTTTTTTGTTGTGTCTTGTACTTTTTCCATTTAAGGTTGATATTCCAGGGTAGCCCGCGAAATTAATTCAAATTTTCTTACGTTTTTAGCGATTTGCAGGCCAGTGCTAGGTTGTATGTTAGTGAAAATATGATTCGCGGCTGTACGACGTATGCAATTACAGAATTATAATCATCAAAATCATCATTACAACCCTCCAAGTTCATGTAACTCTCAAGAATGATTATTTCATCAAAAGGTCATTCTTGACAGCCGCGAATTATATTTCCACTAACATACCTACAACCTAGCACTGGCCTGCAAATCGCTAAAAACGTAAGAAAATTTGAATTTCGCGGGCTACCCTGGAACATCCACCTTAATATTAAGATAATACCCCGTATTACGAGAGTGTGGCGTAACAAGGACCCCGCATTTAAACAGTGATGGACGTGGAGTTACCCTTGTTGCTATAAGGTTTTAAAGTTCCAATAATTGCCACGGGTTAACTCGTGGCAATTATTGGAACTACGTGCAACTATGTAGGAATACGTGGCAAGTCGTTTGCGTGAATACTTTCTTCAGAGCACAGTAAAATATTTAAAAAAATCGGCCGAGTGCTAGTCGGACTCGCACACGAAGGGTTCCGTACCATCTATCTATCTATCTATACAAATAAAGAGAGAAGTCCTGACTGACTGACTGACTGATTGACTGACTGACTCATCAACGCCCAGCCCAAACCCTTGGACCTAGACAGCTGAAATTTTGCAAAGAGGTTCCCTTTATAATGTAGACAAGGAATAACGAAGGATTTTTCGAAATTCAACCCCTAAGGGAGTTAAATAGGGGATGAAAGTTTGTATGGAAAATCGTCATTTTCACGCGGGCGAAGCCGCTGGCAATAGCTAGTACTTAATTGATAAAATTGCTATGCAATAGCTTTACCGCGGCAGTCTCCGAGTGCCACATTCTCTTTTTTATTTTTAGTATTTGCATAGCGGCAACAGAAATACATTATTTGTGAAAACAACTGTCTATCTATCGCGGTTCTTGAGATACAGCCTGGTGACAGACAGACGAATGGTTAGACAGCGAAGTCCTAATAAAAAAAATACAGTTTTTCTTTTTATTAAATAACTTCAAAACTTTGTAACTGTTAAATAATTGTTTTACAGTTAATACATTTATTTGTTCACATTTTTGTACGCTTCACGGCAAAACATAGAGAATCTAACGAAGTATATTGTTACATCTTGAACAACGAGTAACAACCTACGTTTCCAAATAAAAGATTCTGATTCATAATACTCTTAATAATAGGGTCCCGTTTTTACCCTTACGGTACGAATACGAACTTACCAATTTTTTGCCATTGCAACACAGTTTTTGTCATTTAAATAAACTATGTATGTACAGACGCCAGCATGTCAAGCTACCCGAAACTGTCAAATTTTCCCAACGAACCTTGAACCTAATGCTCTAGAAATAAAGTCGAAAATCTATCAAAGAAATCTGACAGATTGTAGTAGCTTGATGTGCTGGCGTCTGTACTAAAACCATGTTTCGATTTTATTTATAAGTTAGAAAAATAGGATTGTATTACTTACTACTTTAATTCACGATTTCAATAATATTTAGGTTTTATTTGTAATCAAAAAGGCAAGCTATTTGCAACATAATAATTTACTGTTACTAAACCATAAATCATTTCTTTCTGTTCTTCTATAATAAAAAACAAATATGCTTGTCTATATGTAAGATGGCGGGTGATGAAAGTGACAGGTTTGTAAATAATAAATATTGAAATTACAAAAACCTAAGCTTTACTTGATAAATTACCGAGTCATACATTAATTGTAAACCTTTACATACAGAATTCATAATGTGATTTATTATAAGTGCCGTAATTACATAACTAGACTTTGTTTACAGTGATCTAAAGCCATCCAGTGTCGCGATCATCAGAGAAGTTTATGATAGTGAAAATGCTCACATCAAATTTGAAATGGAACTGGAAAGAGCACTGGAGGCTGGCGTTAGCGTTATTGTAATAGAACCGGAGCCTTTGGGTGAAGAAACAGCACGTTGGATTTATGTAGGAAACCTCTTGCATAAGGTTTCTGTTTACAGTGGACTCTGTAGCATTGCATCAGGTGTGTATGTTTTGTAAATAGTACATTATTTATCTCAAAAAAAAACAATTTCTTAAAACAATTTCTACTAATACTGATATATTCCTGGTCATGATTACACAATAAAAAATGTTTTCTAAACAATAATCTGCTTTTTAGCAACACAGTATATCCTGCAAATGTTTGTTTACATTTACAAGACAATGCAGTACATAGTTTAGGGTACTTAAAAACACTTCACATGTGTTTTACACTTTCATCTTAAGGTTGATGTTCCAGGGTAGCCCGCAAAATTCAATTTTCTTACGTTTTTAGCGATTTGCAGGTCAGTGCTAGGTTGTGTTAGTGAAAATATGATTTGCGGGTGTAAGACGTATGCAGTTACAGAATTATAATCATCAAAATCATCATTACAACCCTCCATGTCAAGAATGAGTATTTCATCAAAAGGTCATTCTTGAGAGTTACATGAACTTGGAGGGTTGTAATGATGATTTTGATGATTATAATTCTGTAACTGCATACGTCTTACACCCGCAAATCATATTTTCACTAACATACAACCTAGCACTGGCCTGCAAATCGCTAAAAACGTAAGAAAATTTGATTTTCGCGGGCTACCGTGAACATCCACCTTAACTTGATCTATTGAGTTCCATTAATAAAACATTTTGAAATTAATCATTTCAGGTGTTGCTTGGAGTTCACTAGTCTGTACTCCCTTTGGCATTGTGTCAGTGCTTTGTGCGGGTTGCTACACACTGTCATGGCAGTGGGATCCTTGCTGCAAGTATCAAGAAGAAAAGAATCGCAGACATTTAGCTACATTACCTATGTTGAGTGATCTTACATCTGCATCACCTGTTGTGCTGGTACACACAGACAATAAAAAGAAAATTTTGTTACATACAACAGTGTCTTTAACAGCAACGGCTATATGCTTATGGAGACTATACAACATCTTTAAGTGAAGATTTAGTCTGCTGCTAGCATAATAATGGCATTGAGCTTAAATTAGGAAGCCACATAATGCTCCATCGAAAAAACATTAAATATATTAGTGCTTTCTAATAAGTTGTTTTTATGTTGGAAGTCTAATAATGTAATATTATGTAATTTGTTGTAGGATGCAGTGTAAAAATGTTATAAAGTTATTAATAGTAGAATTAGTTTAAAAGCCTGTACAAAAGATATTTTTCTTGTAATATAAGGATGCTTTTTAGTTAATCAAATGTGATAGTGGATTATGAAGGATTCTGTTACAAAGCTAAGTTAACAGTGATCTCCAAGGTATAATATCCTCACTGTTATCATGAAATAAAACAATGATACAATTTAAATATGAATTTTATTCATTTCGGTAGGTTAGCAGTTGAGTATTGTTAGAGTATTTACTTTATATAAACTTTAATATAAATGTTTATTGTGCCCAAATTCTATAGAATGCATTTTAATATTTACATTTTTTAAATATTGACTAATATTATAAATTATGCCTACTTGCTATTATAAATCCCCAAAATGATTCTGTCACCTGAATACCTACACCAAAATACATAAACATCACGCCTTCCCTGAAGGGTTAAGCAGACCTACACCAAAATAAATATATTATAAATCCAATGAGCCTTCAAACTCATTTATTAGAAAGAGAATTTCATGACCCAAGGTATCTAAACTCTATTTTTAGTAGGTGTGAAAGTAAACTAAATCAGCACACCCATGAGCAGGTCTGGTTCAACAACAGACATTTTCACAGCCTTGTTGACATAATAAAAAGAAATCATAATGTGCATATCTCCTATTATAGAATTAAACACAACAACTAAGAATAATGTCATGCTTACATAGTTGAAATATTTTCTTTCTATGCCCCAATAATTAAATGATACTCCTTACTTAAGAAGGTTTATTTGCCCTTCTGGCCATAACCCAATGGTATAAAGATGGTGCAGAATGTCTCAAAGTGATTGCTAAGTTAGGCACAAACTGGCTTATAATCAGATCTTTTTCATTGTTGACTATTCCATCAATTATCTTCTTTGCAGTGTACTCAGGTGTAAAACCGGCAGCAGTACTGGTATCCATTACTGAAATAGAATATATTTTTTGTAGCATTACAAGAATATTCGATGATTTGTTGACATCAATTTCTGAATATTTCCTCACCTCCATGTGCTTCCCCAGAACCAGTAAATGCATTCAAAGATATTGCAGTCTTTATGTATCCAGGACTGACAACAGTTACTTTGACATTATGCTTATGTATTTCAGCACGGAGTGAATCACCAAATGCTTGCATTGCATGTTTAGCTGCTGCATATGCTGATCTATCTGGTATTGCAATTAGTCCTTGTACTGAACTCACAAACACTATGTGACCAACTTTTCGCTCAACCATTTTTGGTAGACATTCTGGAAATAATAATAACAAAAAGTTAACCAGTTATTCATAAAATATATTCAAGGATTTCGCTACATCAGTTTCACAAAACACTACTTAGCATGTGTCTGTGCAAACCAGTACAGCAAATGGCCACAGGCCAACATTAGAAGAAGCATATGGCCAACCTTAGATGACTCATATATGCCTGTACTGCTATTTGTCTAGGTCTCTTGCAGTAAAAAAACCTATGACCAAAGTTGAGTTGAAATATTCTATAATAATATTATTTAATAATAAATTATCTTTTGAACTACTGAAGCCATAATATGAATTAAGACATGACTCAAACAGAAAACTTATTATTAACTTATCAAGTAAAAGTTCTTTTTATTAAACCTACCTTTGGTTAAAGCAACAGACCCAAAATAATTAATGGCCATAATAGTCTTGAATACATCTATCTTTGTATCCAGTATAGACCCTCTATGGGAGATGCCACCATTGTTAATCAAAATATCTATGTGACCACAAGCATCATAAACATTTTGAACAAATGAGTTCAATTCTTCAAATTTAGCAAGATCAAGCTCCAATACAACTGGTTCCAAAGTTGCAGTAGGCTGAAACATAAATGATTGAGAATATTATTATGACCAATTGTGTGACTGCTATTCAAATTACAGGATTAACCTTTTGACCGCCACAGTCAAATATAAGGTCCCATTAAAATAGGTGGACATATTTGAACACAGCATTCAGTACGCCTAAACAAAGATATCCAAACAAAAAAAAAAACTAAATAAAGTGATTTTATTTTGACTTAAAATAATAAATTGCCGGCACTCTAGAACAAACTCGACCTTTATGAGTAGGTTATTTTGGTGGTCTGAATGATTTCTAAAATTTTGTCCACCTATTTTAATGGGACCTTATATAGACGACAAAATTAAATGAAAACGTGTCCAATACGCCACCGACGTCTATAGACAACAAAAACCGTTTTTTTTTTTTTACTGTTTAATACAAAATAGTGTCAAATAATATAAAATAATGATTTTGTATATTTTTGTGCCTTGGCGTAGGAGGTGCACCATGCGTCTAACGCTCTGGTGTTCAAAAGGTTAAAACAGGAAATTTACTTTATTAAAGAGAGTAAAGTACCTATATTATTATGGTAAAAACTGGCCAAGTGCAGGTCGGACTTGCATCTGAAGGGTTCTGTACCATCGTAGTATGGGAGCCCCCTTTACTTTGTATTATTTTTTTGTTAAAGTGGCAACGGAAAAACATATTTTGTCATAACTTTGTCATTAACTATTTACTATATTTATATCGTTCAAACCAATTTTGGTTGAAAGTCTTTATTGCGATCTACAGCATATTATATTTTTTTTAGATTTTTCACTCTCTTAGTATTAAAGTTAGATGGGGGACAACGACACATTTTGCCACTTTGGAAGTGTCTATCTTTAAAACGATTCGACTTTGAGAAAAAGGGTTTTAGGAACCTCAATGTAACTTCTAAAGGCCTATCTTTTATAGACACCCCACACAAATAGGTTTGATGAAAAAAGTTTTTTTAGTTTCCATAAGGGGACTCTATAGTCGGTTAAAATTATGAGAAAAAGTGTCCTGCGTCACATCCCTTTCCTTTGCCTAGTTTTGTAATTATCATTATATTTTCCATTACACAATCACACAAGGTTTTCTTTCTGGAAAAATACTTTTTCTTGTAATTAGAGTGATTGCTCACAGCAAAATGTTTTCAATTTTTCAAAACTGCATCTTTTGTCCGGCAACATTTAAAAATATTAAAAAAGTGTAAGCATACCAGATTCTTTGACATAAGATCATTTTTCACCCTCTCCAACTCAGATTTCCTGCGAGACGCCAAAATCACTTTGCTTCCTTGTTCATAGAATGCATGTGCCAAAGCTTCTCCTATTCCCGAACTTGCACCAGTTATAACTACAACCTGAAAAAAGACATTTAATTTCAATTAATTACCTACTTACCTAAAGCAAAATACGGATAATTTAAATAATACGAATTAAATAATGTAATTAGAGGTCATCAGTGGGTCAGTGGGTCGTCTGTGGAAGTGTGTACAGCGCTGCCTGCATGGCATAGTAAGGTATGGCGTTTAACTTACTAAATCAAAGTACAAGTCGCAAGATATACTATCAGTAATGACAAAATCAATATTCAATAATACAATACCTTCCCTTGTAGTGCAGCTCTTCGTCTTTTAGTGGTAATACAATTGAATAATTTGCACATTGTTACGCCAATTGCCAATGGTGCACCGATGTACTTCAGGTACCAAGTAAGTGAGTGAACGGCAAATGCATCGCTGCTATGCATTTGTAAGTACTTCATTTTGCACAATTTGTACTGACAGTAATTGTTCGAACACAAATTGCGATATCAGTGACCAGTGTTATCAATTAAAACGCCGACGTGTTATGTTTTGGTGATTCTTCAAGATCCACTTTAGCCTTGACTTAATAAATAATTATAAAAACCCAAGAGAAGGAACAGGGGACGGGCAAAATTTATTAAAAATAACGCAAAAATATTGAAAAGTAAAAACAAACAAGACTGAAGACGGTGTGATATTGACGTAGGATTGACACAATTGCCAGATACAATATATCAAAAAATTTTAAATTAGAATCACGCCTCAATTTCGTAGAACCTCAGAGATATTTTTTTATTAATACACGAGAAAAAGAAGTACCCGGTGTTTTCGAGGCTGTAATTTATCTCATATCCGTTCAACCGTTGTATATAAAGCAAATTTTATTAAATAATATTATTTAATAATTTATAATAATAATAATGGCAGCATCATTGAATAAGAAACATTCATCCATACCTATCCAAACCTTTGCAAATGTACATAATAATATATTTGGTGCTAAATTGATCCTAACATGATGAAACTCCCTCGTTCGTCTAGAAGTCACAAATACGTTGGAAAAAATTCAACTATTCAAGGGAAGGGAAACATGATATTTTTCTCCATTCTCAGACTAGAGATGTGCCGTTGCCGGCAATATTGCCCGAAGTGGAAATTTTGGTGGCAAAATTGCCGGGAATGGAAATATTCGGGGAACATTTCTTAATTATAAGTCAAATTAAGTAAGGAAACTATGAAATACACTTATAATTTAGCATTTATTAAGGCTCTAATCTACATTGACCGGCAACTTTGGCAATATTTCCAATGCTGCTGGCAATTTTGGTATTTTACTGGCAGTGGCAATCGTGGCAATATTGCCACCAGGCACATCACTATCTCAGACATCTCCAATCATCCACTAGTTAGTCTAGTTACATCACAAACAGACTCAGGACGACTAGGAAAAAACCATGCAACTACTACGAATAAGTTCGTAGATCTGGCAATACTTTCTGACAGTTCCTGCCGGATACCGGTTGGTAGACTGGTACACTCATAGATATATAATTCCGTAGATTGGGCTTGAGAGTGAATGAGAGCTCCCGCTTTAGCGGAACTTTGCTGTGTTAGAAAGAGAGAGAAAGTGACGCTGTTAACAGGGCCAAAACACGTATTTGCTACCGGCCCATACCGGCCCCGGTAACTGTTTACGCGAGCGTTTCGGCAATTATTTAAGTGAACTACAGTGATAACCCGTGATTGAATTACCATAATACGATGGTTTCTTGTGCAGTACCAGGATGTGAATCTTCCAAAAAGAAAAATCCCCAGGATTACTCGTTTCACCAGTAAGTTTACAAGTTGTTTACATCGTTATTTCTGCAATAACAATGTACCTAATAAGCCGGCTTTAAGCAAAATATTATGAGAACATTATTTTATTTACGATCTAGATGAATTAGCATGCCTAAAACCGACGTATTTGAGAAATAACAAATAGAGAAATACGAAGGAGTTATAACCTCACTTTTTAGTGATGCGATGGCCTAATTTTTGTTGATATCGACAGCTAAGATAGCGTCTTACAAATGCATAGTCTTAGAAAAATAGATTATATGTAGGTACTTATTGTAACAAACAAAATAAAATATAGATAGATTACAATCGTATGTATACTAATATTTTAAAGCTGATGAGTTTGTTTGTTGATGATCATGTTTTGTCTGATGGTTCGAATTGAAAAATTATTTTAGGAACCAAAAAAGTAACTAGTAAAAGTACTTTGCTGTTCGTACATCTCACGTTCTACCGCTAAATGAGGTTATATAGTCGCATGCCGACAGCATTTATTGCGTCAGACCCATAGGCGTCTAGCACACGGTCATGCAAGCGTCAATCAATTCCATCAATCATGAGTGATGGTTTTCGTCAGTCAGTACAAAATAACTTCAATCATCGCATTAGACGGTAGGTTTTTCGTCAATCAAAAAATTTACCGTTGCAAAACTGACAGCAAAACCTATCGTGTAATGTTCGCCTTAAGACATGTATCAGAATTACTCGTGCATGACGATTTACGTCACATAAATTATCGATAGAGACCAACAAAGGAATAGACTAGTTACAACACTGTCTGTGCACACACTCACATTTTACACAGGCTTAGATCAATGGTTTTTGGTCTCGTTTGATTCATGAAGTTATAGATAGTTTGATTGTTGACATTACCAATCTACGGAATTATATATCTATGGGTACACTGGTACAACTCAGGCTCAGGGACTCAGGTCAATGCTGCAAGATATCCAGCCTGTATATTTTATATGGATTAATTGCTTTATTTTGTGTTATGACCAAGGTAACATAGTTGTACACTTGTAAGCTTAAGATGAATGCGACAAGGTAGCACACGAAATTCGATTGTTTTTACGTTTTTTACAATAATTGTAAAAAACGTAAAAACAATCGAATTTACCGATCAGTGTCAGGTTGTATCACTACATAACTACCATGAAACAAAGTCCTCCGCCGCGTCTGTCTATATGTTTCAAAAACTATAGCACCAAGGGATAGAGTGAGTCTCGACTTCTCGAGACTCAAGGAAGGTTTTGGTATATAATTTGACTGTCATCCACGCGGGCGAAGTCGCGGGTTTTTCATCAAATAGTCACTAAAGAGACATAAGAACAGCTGAGACGGTTGTATTGGTAATTTTAATCATTATTAATCAGTAAAGTCACATTTGTTACGGTCGCGAATACTATTTTAATAACATATAACCTGACACTGACCGGCAAATTGCTAAAAACGTAAGAAAAATTTCGCGGGCTACCGTGTCGCATTCACCTTACTTATGTGTTCTACTCTTTGCTAAATGATACAAAGTATAGTATATTTCATTATAAGTGCGGAAAGTCTGTCATTGCAAAGAGTTCCGACAAATGTCTAGCCGAGCCGAGGCACAGCCGACGGCGAGGGTTGACAGTCGGAACAAGTTGCAATGACGGTTCCGCACGTGTACTGAACAACTATTTTTAATACAGTTGCGAAAAAATGAAGCAATTTAATAAAATAATAAAACCGTAATTAAACTCGCAAAGAACATTTTTGAAAATGGCGCCTACCGTAAAAGAATATAAGCAGAGATTTTTTTTGTTTTCTTTACCTATTCTGGGTAGGCAAAGGGAACTATGCCCATACAGCCAAGCCTTCAGTAGATTTTTTTTATTGATATGAAATAAAAATGAAACCTTTAACTCATTGAATCAAATAATTAAATCTGATATTGAAACAAATTAGTAGCTTCTTTAGAAATATTTGCATGAATCATAAAAGCTTCTATGATTTTATTTAGTAAATACTTCGTGGTTGGTTTTTTTTTTAATGGACATTATTTTGACAGTTGGGAAAGAGAACGCACGAGTTCGGGAAAGGTAAAGAAAAAGCACGAGTACGTAATAGCCCACATCCCGAACGCTATACGTCCCTGCAATACGCCACTTTTTGAGCAACTGTATTAAAAAAGTCCATTTCACGAAAGAAGTCCCGCAGACGCGACATAATGTCAAGAATGACCTTTTGATGAAATAGGTACTCATTCTTGACCTTTTGATGAAATACTCATTCTTGACCTTTTGATGAAATACTCATTCTTGACCTTTTGATGAAATACTCATTCTTGACAGTTACATGAACTTGGAGGGTTGTATTGATGATTTTGATGATTATAATTCTGTAACTGCATACGTCTTACAGCCGCGAATCATATTTTCACTAACATACAACCTAGCACTGGCCTGCAAATTGCTAAAACCGTAATGCTGGATTTACACTGTCGCACGAGTGACGAGACGAGCCACAGAACATATATAGACGAGCCGCGAGGCGAGGCACGAGTCGAGTGTGTGAATGGTGTGTTTGTGACTCGCCTCGCAACTCGTCTCGTCACTCGCAGCGCTCGCGTCGGGGGCGGTTTGTATGAACGCTAACGTTAACCTGTAGCTCATTTACACTCTCGCGCGAGTGACGAGCTGCGAGGCGAGGTGCGAGACGAGCCACGAGGCGAGAGTGTAAATCCAGCATAAGGAAAGAATTTCGCGGGCTACCCTGGAACATCGGCCTTAAAACAGATTAAATAAAGATCTACTTTGTCAACTAGTGTAGAAAGACTAGTATCCATCGAAAAGCGTTAAATTAGGGTGGCGCTACCATGGACCTATAAAAAAAGGGCGCTACAATCGCATCAAGGTAATTTTTTCAATCAGCGCCAAAAGTTATAAAAATAAACAAGAAAGCTTAGTGTACACTTACTTTACTGACTATAATCAACAAAAATTTACATTAGTGTCAAAAAATAAGTTTGAAATATAATAATTTTCTGTTTTACATTATTTTAACTGCAAAAATAGTAATTTCGCTAGTTGTCCTTGCCCTGGCGCTTCCATATATCTGAAAGCGTTGTCGTGACATGTCGTGACGCCTGACGTTATATGATATTGTCTATGTCCACGGAAAATATTTTTAGCGTCATGTGGTGAAACTTTTAGGTATTTGGCAACACCAAATCATAATTTCTTGATTATCTAAATGTTGGGATTATGTTTGATTTGTCCTGGATAAATAAATTAGACATAGTTAACATAATGTTTCAGTGAGTATTTGCTACATATTCAATAAAAATATGGTTTAGTGTCAGTTATCTACTTTCCTCAGTTTCTCATGGGAGTGTCGTACAGATGCGCTGACCTTCGTTTTGATGCACAACGCACAACAAAGCATCAAATTGACGGCTGCCCCATTTTCACAACAATCTTTGGATACGATGTAACTTTAATTATTAGTGAAACAATCCGTTATAATAAATAGTCAATCGGCTATGTTAAACCTATCTTGTGTAAAGTGTTACGTGAGTGGAAAGTAAAATGATAATGGAAACTACGACTACGCAAACAATTTTGTATGGTGTGTTTTAGAGTACCACAGCAAAAGCTTTCTTTTTAACTTCTAGGAAAATAATATTGAACCTGAGAAAATAACTTGTGTAAATCAAGATGAATGAAAGGGATATCCCAAGTGTCCCTATTACAACATTAGCAGGAGTAGCCAGCTTGACAGACTGTAAGTATGTGAGCTACATCAGCTATGAGAGCATTAATGACAACTAACATTTACATAAAATCTAACAGTTACTTATTCTTCTTTTATATCAAATTGTTAGTCACTAGTGCTTCTTTACTGTTTATTTACCTTGTTCTCAGTGATAAATATAAATGGTAATGTAAAATGCATAAAACATATTTATTATTTCTTTAATTTGATAGTCACCAAAGGAAGAATACATTCTAAGAATAAATTTTATATAGGTACCAGTATTTCCAATATTTATTTTTTATGACTAGTATTTTACAAAATTGTTTTCAAACTGAATGATTACTAGGGCAACATTAAAATAAAAATAACTTTCTTTTCGTTTATTAAATGCTCTATATTATTGGTACAACAACATGGTTTTCCTTAATAATGTTAATTGTTAAAGCGCTGAAGTAAGTTGTAAGTATTTTTAATTCTGTATGAAATAAAGTGATTTAAATCAAGTAACCATTTCCACCTTTATTCTACACCCAGTTTTACATCATTCTACAATACTATTTTAACAGAAGACATGAATACCGTCACTCAGTCATGATTCCACTTGATTTTAACTGCATAATGTAGTGAGAAAA